>JAIUSX010000077.1:729693-1459386 GCA_026573805.1 Hesperophylax magnus
AAAAAACTTATATCATTGATGTCGCTATTCCAAATTCCTGTAATATTCAAAAAATCTGTTTTTGAAAAAATAAGAAAATACACAGATTTAGGAAATGTGATAAAAAGAATTTGGCATTCTCAGACTATAAAAATATTACCATTTGTTATTTCGGCTACTGGCATTATACCTAGCTCTCTCATTCAAAATTTAGGCGTATTAGATCTATCAAAAAATTTATATACAAAAATGCAAAAATCAGTCATTTTAAATACACGTAGGATTACGAAAGATTTTTAAAATATTTATGTAGAGGTATCAGTCGGATTTATAGGTCCAGTTAGGAGTTCTACCGAGCCGAACCCTCTGATATGAAAATATCTGGAGTCGGTGAATTATTTTCCCATTTGATCTCTGGTGATTTGACGTGTTGTTGATCTTGTATTGTTTTGTATTTATTATGCTTATATAATGCACTTGCATAACTTGATTGACTAGATGATCATTTGTGGACAAGTGTGTGGAAGGGTTTAGTTTTTCCTATGGGGAAGATTAAACCCGGACATAAAATCGGAAAATTTTATTTCAGCTGGACAGAGCGGTGTGTGCAATGCTCTGCCTGTCATAAAAGTTTTCAAATTCAGTTAATACACAAAAAATCACTATAGAAATAAATAAATTAATGAACACATTAGGACTTTATGGTGGCTTGAGTGAAATTCTCCATCTCTGGTGTAGAGGCGCTCCCTGCCACTGGGCAACGGCCTGGACAAGAGTGTTGTCCGATCTCTGGTAGCGCTGACTCGTCCCGGCTATTCTGTGGCGCATCAAAGCAGCGAACCCATGCACCCTTCCTTCGGTGAACATCTGTGAGGCGCTGCATCGCCAGGGGAGGCCAAATAGGGCTCTGTACGCGTGGTTGTACTGTACTCGGAGTGTGTTCATGACGCCTTGTGTGTATGTCGTCCATAGCTCGCTAGTGTAAAAGCTCATACAGTATGTTGGATATTGGAACAGTTGCTTCTTCACCGGAGGACTTCACTGCACTTGTTGAATCTCTTGGCAAGCATGTTAGCTCGCACACTCAGTACTCTTCTTTGGCGTTCTATGTCATTTTTATCATTTAGTGTGATGACATGCCCTAAATATTTGATTTCGCTGCAAATTGTCAGGTTGGCCCCGCCGAGACGTATGGGTGGAATGACAGTGGGACCAGTATTTGCTTTAAATATCAGCAGGGATGATTTTTTAGCATTGTACATCAGCCCGTGACTATCAACGTAAGATTCGCATATTGCCAGAAGTTTTCTTACCGATGGAGCTAGTATGACCATGTCGTCTGCATAGCTAATATTGTTCATACATACCCCGGCAATATGGCATCCGATTCTTGTTGTATTTAGTGATTTACTAAGTTCATCCATATACAAGTTGAGCACTGGAGACTTCGAGGCTCCTTGTCTAATGTAAGATACCCTGGGCTTTTCAGTCAAAAACGCATTATATTTTCGAAACAAAGGTTAACTTTTATTGAACTAACGAATCACATATTCCCGACCACTTTGCAGACTCATGTACAAAGTCCTGCTTTACTGTTACTAGTTTTTGAAGAAAGCGGAGAAATAATGCAAAATGAACGAAATTTTTATAGTTAAACTAAACGAAATCTCAAACACAATAATATTTACATAATGAACATGGAATCTGTTTTATCGGCCAGTTGCGTTTATCACTTTACCGACAGGTGCGAAAAATAGGACCTGTTTTACCTACTCTAATTACCTTGAAGGTTTGACATTAGATGGCAGTGAGCATCGTTTTTTTTAACAATATCATTGAAGATAATACTAATCGAAACATGAAACAGAACAAGACACAAAAAAATGATAACAATCACAGCTAGGAATGGAACCCAGGATCTCTTGTCTTCCCGGGACAGGCGTCTTAACCAACTTGATCATTATGGGAACAATTAGTTGCAAGATGATATTGTTTATTTGTTATTCGCGAATTTGAATAATTTGAAAGTATGTTGCCTGTTGTATGCTGATGATGCGGTGCTGATTGCCAACAGTATGGATGATCTACAGTCTCTCGTGTCTAGGATGAACCAAGTATGTATGAAGAATGAGTTAATGATGAATATAAGTAAGTCTAAAGTCACGGTGTTTGAAAGAGAGAGTACGAAAACAGTGTGCAATATAGTTGTTGCTGAGGAATACTTGGAGCAGGTGGATGAGTTTGTGTATTTAGGAAGTATGTTCTAGAGAGATGGGAAGGCTGACAGAGATATTGAAACAAGGGGAAATGCAGGTAACTCCATTCATGGAGGACTGAACGCAGTTGGCGCTAACTAAACATTGTCCAAAGAAGCGAAGCTAGCAGTCCACAATGGAGTGCTGGTACCTACCCTGATGTATGGAACTGGCAGAGAAAAGATGAAAGTAGATTAAATGCTGTTGAAATGAGATCCCTGAGGCGTATGTGTGGTAAAACCATGTTTGATCGTGGGAGGAATGTGGAGATCCGCAAAGAGTGCAAGGCTGATGTAAGCGTAATGAGTAAGATCAAGAAAGGGACGCTTAGATGGTTTGGGCATGTAGAGCGAATGAGCGAAGATAGGAGTGTAAGGAGGATATATGATGCAAATGCGAATGGTAGCAGAAGTCGGGGACGCCCAAGGAAGACACGGCACGATCAAGTGAATCAGATACTCGAGTCGGGCCATGTCAAGAGTCAGAATAATAGAAGAGTATGTATGAGACGATGTATGAATGTGAATGAGGCAAGAAGTGTGTGCCAAGACCGAGTTGTTTGGCGGTCTATCCTCTCTGCCTACCCCTGCGGGGAAACGGCGTGATGGTTAGTTAGTTTTTTTTTTTGATAGTGTTAAAGTTTTTTAAATACGAGATGGACCAATATGAAAATGCACTACTCAATTTAAAGAAAAATATAACTACCTTGCTGAACAACACACCTACACTACAAGGACGAAATCCTCAAATCTACTAAACATTCCAAAATTAAATACATCTTTCGGCCAGAAAAACCACTATTTCCATGCTATAAAATTATATAATGCTCTTCCTATTGAAATTAAAAACACCAAGGATAGAGAAAAGTTTAACAAAGACATCAAATTATGGCTAACTAAACATGGAGATGAGGAAATCATTAAATTTATGAAGTAACCCCAACGCAACGTACAGACAACAAACATAAATACTTTTTGCTTGATTTATTTTATATTTAGTGGGAACCAACAAATTAGAAGATGAGGAAATTATGATCAACACAAATACAACAACCTACAGTCCACCTCGGAACAGGAATACCCGGTGAGGAGGAGTGAGAACAAACTACATCAATTTATATCTGGTGATAATCTGGCTTGTAAATAGCACAGACCATCAGGGAATATTTTAATTCCCTATGAAAAAAATGGATTGATCATTGAATTCATCCTGCAGGAGAAGCAACATTTATAAACCAACCACCAAAATACATATAAACAGAAAGACTCACCAGAGAATCCCACTTGCAATGAGTTTTGCTCCTTGATCTTCAATCAGCACAATAATATATTTGAATTCGCACTATGAGATTATAATATGTCAACCAGCTCTCAAGAGAGTAGAATTATTAATAATGATGAATCACATTATTGGGCGAAAAAATATTTTAATCATTTTTGTCTTAAATAGACCTCTTTTGACAAATGATACAATCCGGATGAATCCAACTGATCAATGCAAAGGTGACTGGAATTCGTTATCACTCACCTGCAGAGCAAAATCTATCCAAAACTGACCAGAGATGTCTCTTTCGTCCATTATTTTTCATTTATATTTTAAAAATTAATTCACACTAATTTTTAATCGACTGTTTCTCCAATATCTTTATTTTATTTAATATTGTATCGTTTTTACTTTACTTTATATTGCCGTTAAATAAATAAATAGGTCTTGATGGTCAATTTGGTTCCTGTTCCTGTAAAGACCTGGGTTTTATTCCTAGTTGTGACCGTTATCTTTTCATTTTTCTGTGTCTTGGTCTGTTTCATGTTTAGTTTTATCAGTATTATCTGCTTTTTCAATAATTAATCAGTGATTAATTGGCTTGGCCTGGAAGTCTGAAAATTGTTAAATAATGTTGACATATTGAACAGATATACTAATTTGTGTTTATTTCCGCGTCTCAATAACAACCAAATAAAATATGATATTTCTGAACGTATCTGAAAATTAAAAACTGGTTTTTGAAAATAATGAAATACGCATTCAAATTTTGTTATTACAAATAAACACAAGATAAATATGGTACTGTATATTATCTGCCTGTACAAAATATAAATAAATAATTATAATAACATACGTACATTTGTAGACATGTATTATATATTTTTACATCGCCCTTGAGGCGATTTGGCAGAAAAACGGCGCTATACAAATCATCCAAATATTATAATTTTGAAAACAGCCATAAAAATGGCTGAAATAAAATAACTGTAGGTATTATAAATAAAACTGTCACCTCAATTTTTTATCGTTTCATATAAAAATTAATAAATTTCATAGATTTATAATTTTTTCTCAAATTGTTTGTGGAATAATTCAGTTAAATATTCTGTGGTTAACTTCAAAATTTGAATATAAAGCTTGGTGTTTTCTCTTTCTAACACTGTTTAGATAATATTTCTAACCATAGCAGTAAGGGAAACACAACGATCTCTATGATACGATATTAGCTGTTCTGAAAAGCGAACAAATTGAAAACTGAACAAATGAGCGAATTGGTGGGTTTGGTACATGATTTTCCGTACGCCCTGTACTCTCAATGTTATTTTGATCGGTCCAATCAGTATAATTGAAACGCAACAGGCATTAATGTAGCTACACGTGTACAGCCATCAGCATTCTTTGCCAAACATGGACACAGTCTTACTTAACGCCATAGGCGCAATATCTAACGAAAATAAACTAAGTCACTGCATTGAGAACACGTACCTCATAGGACATGTGGCAATATCTCATTGGATATGTGGCAATACCTCTTAGAACATGTGGCAATACCTCTTAGGACATTTGGCAATACCTCATAGGACATGTGGCAATACCTCATAGGACATGTGGCAATACCTCATTGGACATGTGGCAATACCTCATTGGACATGTGGCAATACCTCATTGGAAATGTGGCAATTCCTCATTGGACATGTGGCAATACCTCACAGGACATGTGGCAATACCTCATAGGACATGTGGCAATACCTTATAGGACATGTGGCAATACCTCATAGAACATGTGGAAATACCTCATAGGACATGTGGCAATACCTCATAGGACATGTGAAAGTACCTCATTGGACATGTGGCAATACCTCATAGGACATGTGGCAATACCTCATAGGATATGTGGAAATACCTCATAGGACATGTGGCAATACCTCATAGGACGGATCGGGAGAAGCCTCTCCAGCCGGACTCTCGATCCATGTAACTCCTGGACACACTGACCCTCAGATTCCTACCCACCCCTCATCCATTCTCACACAGCATCCCCAAAGATGAAATGATGATTCACCAGTTTCGTGCTTGTACCGCTAGTTTACGGACAACATACTGATATCGGTCATGGGTCTGTCTGTGAGTGATTGCAACTCTGGTTCAATGAACTCGGAATCGTTTTGAATTTAAGTGTCATTTCCGAAATTGGAACTTATTGTCTCAACAATTCAGGCAAGTTTTTTTTACCAAAATATAATTTTAATTCTGTATTTATTTATATTAAATATCATAGGGCTAATTTTTACACGTAATGTCAAATATATATATATTCCAGGCATCTTCAAGACCCGCATTAATAAATTCCTTCCTACAGCCCCTGCCTTAACCCGCCTCACAACACTGCCCAAATGGGTGGCGATATAGTTTCCTTGTCTTTACACTGTACAGACAAACAACAGCGTTCTTGTGAGGTATCACATAAATTTTAAAAAAATATATATATTACTGACATTTCGTTCAGCTTCAATGAAGCTGACTGTACGCCATGTTATGTTGTAAACTGGACCAGCTGTGACGTCACCCAAATTACAGTCACGTGATGGACATGCCTCCGATCCGATAGCCAATCAAAATCACACCTCAATTATATATTTCACAGAGAACTAGCACTTTGGAATATTGCTGTAAAAAGTCAATTGCATTTTTTTTAGCTTAGCTATCTCGCTAACGTCTGGATGGGAACCTGATGCTTTGGATCACCCGGCCACTAACCAGCAAAGAATTAACGCATCGTCTGCATAGTCTAAACTAAAAAAAAAACATTTTAAGGATGTCATACCCTTCACTATACACTTGAGATTTCTGACGTATTGAACGTTATATTATTATAGGCCCCGTATTAAGCGTACAAAGATGGTTTTAAAGGGAGATATGTAAATATGAATGGTAGAGGGAGCGCGCTAATATTAAAAAAAGATAATAATTAATCGAAAAAAGTGAAAATATTTAATAAAACACGACTCGTTTGATATAGAACAAAAAAAATATCGACAAATGCTTTAGTTGCATTTAAAGATACACTGTGAATTTTTTCATGCCTATAACATAACAAAACGTGTTTTTAATAATTTTCGGAGCTTAATTTGCGAGTTTTTCTATGGAGGGAATTTCATATAAACAACGTTTCGACATAACAAATTTATAGATATCAGAAATTTACAGAAAATCGAACCAGACTTAAATATATATTAGCATGCCCTAAACTACACACTTCTTTTGCCCAGCACCATTTTTTTTTTTTATTTTTTTTTCTAGATTCTTATATTCCATGAAGTGGTGAATCATTTAAATTTACTGAATTTAAAGTTAATGTTCTTTATACAAATAGAACGGCGTCATATGCGCCTCACAATTTTTACCTCATATGGGTTTATTCAAATATTACCTGGCTTTTATAGACTTAGAGGCCTTGTATTTTCTCGGTAGGGAAAAAATTTGTTACCTAAAAACCCTACTAAAATTGCATGTTTTCATCCAGCATCAGCACCACCGGCGACCGACAGCGGCCATATACTACATACGTGTCTGTTTGTGTTGTGTTGGGAATGGGGGGAGGAAATTTCGGCTGCGCCCTATTGTTGGGTTCCTTCCGCATTTGCCGTTGGGAGTAAGGAAAATCGCAGAAAACCTTACCCGGAAGGAGCGGCCGAACGTCAACTTGAAACGTATACGGCCTTCAGTAACATCGGTATATGATGTCCTGCATTTTTGAGATGTGTGTGTGTGTGTCTGATTTTATGTTAATATATACTTATGGGAGGATAGAAAATAAACATACATATACATACAATTATAAAATATTATATAAATATATAAATAGATATATAAACATTATATATTTAGGAGGAAAGTCGGGAGTTTAGGAAATACCTACTGCTCGCTATTCGTCCGCGTCTGATTCTGGTATGTGCCATATGTGGTCATGGTCCATGAGGATGTGTTTAGGTAGTCTGTGTGTGTATTTGAATGTCAGGTCGCTCGGAGCATTGTATTGTCCTATGTCTCGTATTAGTGGATTTTTACTAAGTGTGAGTGATTTGTAAAAGCGTGCAGTCAGTCTGTGTGTGAATTCGTATAGTGTTGGAATTTGTTCTCGTTCGTGTAATCTCTTCAAGTTTGTTCTGAGTCTCGTGTTGTATGTGATTTTAATGCAGAGATTTTGAAGTGTCTGTAGTTTCTTGTGGTCTGTGTGTGAGATGCTGCTCCATACGGGAATCGCATACGAGAGTACCGGACGAATGAGCGAGTAGTAGACGAGGAGTTTGGTTTTGGGAAGTAGCGGACTCCGTCTATTGAAAATTGGCTTCATCATGCCGATCGCTTTTCGCGTGCGCGCGTGCATCTTTGCTTGGTGAGATTTCCAGTTGAGGCGGGAGTCCATGGTCAGGCCGAGATATGTAACTTCATCTTTCCATTCAATGCTGTGTCCTCCCATTTCGATGTTGAAGTCAGGTGTTCTATTTATACGTTTTCTCGTGAACATGATGGCTTCGGTTTTCGCCTCGTTCAGTTTCAGGCGCCATTTCTTGTAGTACTCTACGAGCGCGTCGAGCGCCCTCTGTAGGTAAATCGCGGCCATGTTCGCTTTCAGCGAGGAAACGTATAGTTTGACGTCATCTGCGTAGATAGACAGATTGCATCTCTCGTCTCGGGGGATGTCGTAGGTGAACAGAATGAAGAGAAATGGTCCCAGTAAACTTCCTTGAGGCACGCCTTTTGGAATCTCACGCATTGAAGATAACACGTTCCTTATGAACACTCTGAACGATCTATTCTTTAGGTATTCCTGTATCAGTCTCGTTAGGTATATGGGCGTGTTGGTGCGGTGCAACTTATGCACGAGCCCGTCTATCCATACGGTGTCGAATGCCTTCTCTAGGTCGATGAGCGCAGCAGCGGTGAAGCGATGTTCGTTAAATTTTCTTGCGATGAATTCCGCTACTCTGGTGAGTTGATGGGTCGTGGAGTGCCTCTTTCTGAAGCCGAACTGCTCGTCTGGCAAAGTCTTGTGTTCGTCGTGGTGTGGGACAAGCCTGTTTAGTATAATTTGTTCAAATACCTTGCTCAACGTAGATAGTAGGCTAATCGGCCGGTAGCTTGTCGGTTGCGTTCTATCTTTATTCGGCTTTGCGAATGGCAGCACGGTCGCCGATTTCCAAATCTGGGGAAAATGCCCAGTCATGAGGCAGGCATTGAACAATTTTGTAGTGTATATGATGGCTTTTTGAGGGAGATGTTTGAGTAAAATGTTGTGAATTTGATCGCTTCCCGGCGCCTTGTTCGTTCTGAGTCGCTTGATTGTGACCGCAATCTCGCTCGGCGTTGTGAAATGAATATCTTCAGCGTTTGTCTGCTCTGCTTCGTTCAAATCTCGTAGAGAGTCAGCTACGATCCGGTCCGTAGCCGGGTCGGAAAGGCCGTCTGTAGCGGCGTAGGCTCTCTCGAAGCCGTCGGCGAGTGTGTCAGCTTTTTCTTGTAGCGACAAAGCCGTCCCAGGGCCGTTCAATTTCTGTAGCGGGGGGATAGTGAAATCTTTATGTCTCAGCGCGCTAGCCATTTTCCATAATGAATTATCCTTCGGCGTGAGCGACGCGACTTTTTTGTCCCAAAGTTCGCGCTTGAGTTCTGCGATTTCGGTCTTGATTTCCCTCTGCAGGCAGTTGTACGCTGTCTTGAAGTATTCGTCACGCGTGCGGTGGTACATGCGTCGCAGGCGATTTTTGTCCTTGATGAGCGATAAAACGTGCTCGGGAAGCTTGATCGTGTATGAATGTACTTCTTTGAGAGGAATGTGTGTATCTTGTGCTGTTTGAAGAATCTCTGTGAGAGTGCTTGTAGCTGCGTCGATTTCTTGTGGTGAGCGCAGAGTTCCCGAAGTGAGATGAATTCGTTCGTTGACTTCCTTTTTAAATCCTTCCCAGTCCGCATCCTTATAATTGCGCTGTTTTCTGGGGGTCCTTGAAGTTGTGCCGCCTATAGTAAAGCACACGGGCAGATGGTCCGAAGACAGCTCGTCTAATGTGCGCAGTGGAGATATTGTCTTAACATTTTTCTCGAGTACTATATCCAAAGTACTCGGATATCTAGAGCGTTGCGAGTAGTACGTAGGTCTGTCGGGCGCCATTATCGAATAGGTATTTGTCTGCATGTGTGTAAAGAGCGTATTTCCGTTCGCATTACCTCTGTAGTTATTCCAGTAGTTGTGTTTGGCGTTCAAATCGCCTCCTATCACAACGATTGGTCCCAGATTGAGCAATTTATTGAGATCTTCTCTCACTAGGTTACTTTGGGTGCAGTATACGGAGATGATGGTATGCGCTCTACCCTCTATGGTGACTTCGATAATCGTGGCTTCAGCGTGCTTCAACTTCGGAGTGGGAATTCTTGTGGACGTCATTGATTGTCGAACGAATATTGCGGTTCCTCCGCCTGATCTTCCCTGTCGGTCGTCTCGGTAAATCTCGAAGCCTTGCACTCTCAGCGGTACGCTTGGATTCAAGTGGGATTCTGATAAGAGAATTATGTCTGTGTTTAATTCATTTGCCAAAGCGAGCAGTTCGTCTGTCTTGTTGCGCACGCTAAATGCGTTCCATACGAGGACTCTCACCTTCTCGGGATTAGACATCGAGGGTGGTCGTGAGGAGCTCCATCAGGACGACGAGCTTCTCTGCTCTTGAAGTGCAGCGGGCGAGCTGCGATCGCATCCTCAGGAGGCCTTGGAGCAGGGCCATGATGTCCAGGTCGTCCTCTGTAGTGGTGGGCGCGCGCACGGGCTCCTGCTGTGAGCGGGGCTGGGGGCGGGGGGGCTGTGGGGGCGGCGCGGTCTCGCGCTGCTCTTGGGCGGGGGCGGTGCCTCCGGCTACGTTGGCCCATGTGCGTCCATCCGTCCTCGGCTGAGGAGGTGGCCTGCTCGGGTTCTGTTCTGCCGGAGGAGGTTGGGGCCTTCTGGCAGGTCGCTGCTGTATTGAGGCGACGTACGCTACCCGCTTGGGGCAGCCTCTGTAGTTGGCGGGATGCGGGCCTGAGCAGTTACAGCATGCGGCGGGCTCGTCTCTCGTCTTCTTGGGGCATTCTGCCGAAGCATGCTCCAGTAAGCATTTTACACACCTTGCTGTGTGCGAACAGTTTCGGGACCCATGTCCGAAGTCTTGACATCTGTAGCACTGGGTGCCGTGCTGAAGGTGATTACTCCTGTGCTTCTGGAGTCGAATGCGGCAGTGGCACAGGTATTTGACGGCCGCGCGCAGCTGTCCCATGTTGACTTCCTTATTGAAGTGCGCTAAGTATATGGGATACTCATTTGAGGCAGTCATCTTGACCACCTTCACAGCTGGGAATCCTTGCGATTCCAGATCCGCCGCGATGTCTTGTACATCTACTAGAGGCAGGCCCTTGATCACGGCCTTCTTCATTTTTTCGGCTTCGGCCGTGAATGTGTGGAAGCCGCGCGCCTCCGCTCGCAGTCCATTGGTGAGGGCGCGATGGTCCTCCATCGTGCGCACGAAGATGTTGGCCGTGCCGCCCCTGTTATATCTAAAAGTGAAGAGCTTACCCGCCCCCAGATGTCCTTGCACCGCAGCTGTGATCTGCGCGTGTGTCATGTTCCCCAGGGTCATCACAACCGGGGGAACACGGTCTCTCCTTCCGGTACCTGCGGGGGAGAAAGAATTATTAGTGTTGGCACGCTTATTACGCGGCGCGCCGGCGCCTTCGCTTACCTCGGGCAACTCTTCAAATCGGTTGCCACACTGGAGCGGTTGTGGTCCCCGTGGGGACATGGGCCTCTTTGCGGGGTTGGACGGCCTCGTCCAGCCTCCATCCTGGGGGGCAGCCGTCTCCATCGGCTGCTGGGGCCTCGGGGGCGCCACGTAGGCCGACGCTGGGCCTATCGGGGGGCGCCTGGGGGCAGGACTGGGTCCTGTTGCCCAGGAGGGGCCTGCTATGGGCTCCGTCATCTCGGTTACGTCGGGCGTGGTGGCAGTCGTGGTGGTGGATGGTCTCCGGGTCCTTGGGTCCTCGGAGCGGGGCTGTGGTGCGGGGACCGTAAGGCGCATGGTCCCTGTCTTCCTTCGAAGCGCTATCTGATGGGCGCCGGGCGGTACCACGACCGGGGAGTCCTCGTGGTCAGCGGGGAGCATCCTCGTCGGGAACATCTTGACAGGCGGTAGTCTGTGCCTCCTCTTGAAGAGGGAGCACGTCTCTGGAGCTTGTGGGCGGTTTGCGGGGGCCAGCGTGAGTCTTCGTTGTTTAAGTATAGCGAGAAAGTGTTGCCTTGATAAAGGCAGTTGGGTGGGCGCGAGCGCCTGCTCGGTGGGCCGGTGGGATCTCTCCGGTCGGCAAAAGTAGCGGGGCCTGGCTGATTACTCAAGCCAGACAAAAACGACTTCTGTGGTTGATCTCTCTCCTGTGGCTCGTCTATCTCTGTCAAATGGCTCTGTGGCCTGGCTCTCTGCGCCCAGCACCATTATACCCAGCAAGGAAAACATTTCTTTAATAAATTACCAGAAGAAATTAGAAGCATTAATGATAAAAAACAAATATTAAACTATATAAAAAAATATTTTAAGGAAATCGTTAACAAAAAAACTGATTCCCCTAGTTTCACTTGAAAATCTCACAAATTATCCTATTATACTCTATTTATCCTACATAATATATATATATATTTTTTTTTTTCCTTCCAAAAACAATAATTTGTATGGATTTTGATTTTGTTAATTTTAGTACTTTGTAACCTAGTTATATTATTTTTTTCGCAAATGTAAACTCGTCTTCAATCCACAAGCAAATGCGTTTAATGGAAGTGTATTATAAATTAAAACAGTATGACTTGTAAACATTGTATATTATTTATTGTAAAAAACACAAATAATAAACAAATAAGAAAAAAAATAAAAAATTGTAACTTAAAGAGTTAACGAGAAACTTGTTATAAATCTGTAAAAATTGGTTATGTGTTTTTTCAATAAAATATAAAATAAAGTCGCAATCGTTCGTGCGCTTAGTTCTTCTAAACTACGCAACGGATTTTGATAGGGTTTTCACTATCACTTAGAGAATTTCTTCAGGAAGGTTTATGTATATAACACGTGTATATTATATTTATAGAAAGTTAAGAAAAGTCAATGTTTTGTAATCAAGTCGTAAAAAAATATTTTCTGACACTCATCGCTAACGCTGGATAAACCTTAGGAGATACATCAAAATAATGTAGTACGGAATTGTATATCTTAAAAAAGCCTACAGAAAACTCCTTAATGGTATATGTCTATCCCCTAAGGATAAGCCCCAGCAACGCCGGGTACACCATCAGCTAGCTTTTTTATGATTATCTCGCAAAAATGTCAAATATACTATATTGCTTGCAGTACTGGCCATTGACAATTACATTCAGGTCAGAATCATACGCTTACCGTGCTCGCAAATATCGCCAACTGACCAATCAATTCAATATCTTTTGATTAAAAAAATAATTTTTCAGTTTAGTTGGGTATTTTGGTCTCAAATCCAAATTTAAGTTTTGTACGAAAAATGCCCTTATGATTTCGACTTCATTATTTTAGGGTATTGTCCCGTATTCTTGACTCACTGTAGGCAGATCGTTTGAATCATAAATTCACTGGTACATCTGTTGGCAATGCTCTCGCGTTTATTTATAACTCAGAGAAAAGGGGCTATTCTACCAAAAAACTAAAACTGAATTATTCTGACAATTTGCGTTTTAAAATCTTTTCACATTGTTATTAATATTTAATTTATTTAAATAATTTATTAACATAAATTGCATTTTTTCATTTCCATTTTTTTTCATTTCCAATCCACTTTCAGACAGCCCATCGAGCTGACACTCGGCAAATGGAATCATTGTCGATGACAGTGCATTCTACCCGCTTTTGTTGGCAATCAATAATTGAAATGACGCAGCCAAATCGGGGTTTATAATCACATGGAACTACACAAACTGGTGTTAGCTAGGATACAGTTGGGCATATACAAGGTTTTCCAATAAGAGGTGTTATTTTGAATAGCCCGCTATTTCGGTAGATGTTACTTTTGAAGCTGCCATTTTTTGACATTTGACAAGTAGAAACTACGCCATTAATCAAAATGGAACGATACACGCTTCAACAACGCATTGAAATTGTTAAAATTCACTTGAGTGAATCAAATGCAAATCATCTTGAGTGATGAGCCTCATTTCCACCTCGGTGGCTTCGTCAACAAGCAAAATTGTCGCATCTGGGGCTCGGAAAACCCAAGAGTTATTGTTGAAAAGCCTCTCTATCCTCAACGTGTGACTGTTTGGTGCGGTTTATGGTCCGGCGGAGTCATTGGACCTTAATTTTCGAAAATGACGCTGGAGCAACATTTACGGTGAATGGATTGCGCTATCGAGAGATGATTAATGATTTTTTATGGATGGTATTGATCTGGACAACGTTTACTTTCAACAAGACGGCGCTACGTGCCACACAAGCAACGAAACCATTGATCTTTTACGATTGAATATCAAAATAACACCTCTTATTGGAAAACCCTGTAATAATAGGGCGTATGAGTATTCCATTCTTTAATTGTGTTTATCTCATAAATATATCTTTGTAGATAGGCCCCTATGGTCCTAAACCCCCGAAATGATTTTGAAATTATTGAAAAAAATATAAAATATATATATTTGTATTATGGTACGCCATATATCACGATATCTCTCGGTATAATGATAATCGAATTACAAGCGTACAGTGGTTAACAGGATAATAATACTAGCAATAAATTAAAGAACAATTAATGTGTACACAAAAACACTATTGCAAGTGATGCAGTTATTAATATAAGTGCTGTAAGTCAATGCATAATTCAAAAGAAATATATACCAGTGTAACAAAAGTTGAACTACTTTATACTAGGCTTGTATAAGACCTGTCATAAGTCGAAGTATGAGGTGTCTATGATAATAGTCAGTAGTGAGTTTATTGTTAGCCACAAAATTAATTGTACTTGGAATAGCTGAGTAGGCATCGCAACTTGGCATTAACAATGCTATATACATGCCGCCTTACTTATAAAGTTCCACGATACGTCGTTGTAGCATTGGTGTAGCTATACGGTGAAGACGGCCGTATACTGGTCAGGTTAAAATCTTTACTCATAATAATATTCATGCAATTTTTTCTTAGACCAGCACCACTTTGTTCCAAACCTAAAAAGCACGGTCATTTTCGCATTTCGCGTGTTGTTGCTAACTTCACGTTTATTCAGATGAAATTTGTAATGTTTTGAATTGCTTCGATCCATCCAATTCGATTATGCGTCCCCTCTTTGCTTTGGTAAATTGATATTTCGATTTAAAATATTCCTCCGATAGTGCTGCAAATGGGTATTACTGCTTTTTTTTACATTTTCTTTTGCGCTACAGATTGATATTTGTCAAATCAAACAGATTGTTAACAGTAGTGATAGAGAGGAAAGGCTATCGACTAGCAAACCTGAGGTCGCGGGTTCAAGTAAATTTTATTTGATTCCACAATTTATTTCATTTTAAATAATAGTATTATTTTTAAATGATAAACTAACGTTTATAAGACAAGGTTTTCTATGCATCTATCACAGCACAAAGGATGACAAATTATTATAAGCAATAATAATATCATAAGCAGTAATTTTTGATTGAAGTACTAGTACAGTTTGAATTATTTGACGTGTTGGGAATAAGCCGACGTGGCTCGGTGGTCCAGAGCACCTGACCGGACGTCAGAAGGTGCGGGTTCAATTCCCGTCGGCGGCATTTATTTGTACTCGGTAGATATTTTCAATATGTATTGATAATAATTTGTTAAAATAATAGTATAATTGCGGCCCGTTTCAGAGTTTAAGATACTGATGTAAGACCATCATTCTGAATGGAAACATTGCTTGAAATGGCTTTAGCCGTGTTTCGTGACTATATCTGAATATCCAGATACCTCCCCACATTTCTCTTTGCCATCTGCTTCAACCTCACAAGATACATAAATAAATTGGTGATGCTGTATTTTTACTGGCTTTCAGACCTTTGGGAGTAGTTGGGACTCTTGTGTGGTTTCATTAAAAAATTACCTTTCTGTTATTTAGGTAAAAATAAATAAATTATAACATATTTTGAAAACGTTATCATAGCAGAATACCCCCTTTTGTTCCAAGATCTCTCATTGATTCATTCATAGAGAAGTCTAAAGTTATTTCTGTCATCGCTACATCAGGCGAGCGTCACTAGTCACTATAATCATCACAGACATCGTCTTCATAATGACGCGACGCGGGAATGACCAGTGTGGGAATGCAGAGAACTCTTTGCTCTACAAATACCTAATACATACCTACATACTAAGTTAATTGATTGATTGTTTTTTTCTTGATTTTTTTTGACCAGATCTAAGTATATTTTATTTATTTATTTATACATCTATTGTAAATCTAAAATAAAAATATTCCATTACCTACTTAATAATATTTGGACTTCACAACTTTGAGACATAACCCACGAAAAGCTGCAAGTTTTTTGACTTCCTTAACATTTAAAAGGAGTTCATTGAACATTTTGACACCTTTATAATAAATATTGTTTTGTGTTGCCGATAAATTTGTTTTAGGAAGTCTAAAATCGTTTCATCTTCTCTTGTAGGATAGCCGTGGACCGGTTCCATGATAACATCTCAAAATGACAATTCAACACACCTTTAAAAAGTGATAAAAAGTCATTAAAAGTGATGAGACAAAAACTATGTTAAATAGTTACATATGTAACATTAACTTTATAACACTTTTTAAAGGGTTCCATAATAACTCCTCTAAATCACAATTCAACACACCTTTAAAAGGTGATGTAAAGTCATTAAAAGTGATGAGACAAAAACTATGTTAAATAGTTTCATATGTAACATTAACTTTATAACACTTTTTAAAGGGTTCCATAATAACTCCTCTAAATGATAACTCAACACACCTTTAAAAGATGATATAATTCATTAACAGTGATAAAACAAAAACTGTGTTAAATAGTTACATATGTAACCTTAACTTTATAACACTCTTTAAAGGGTTCCATAATAACTCATCTAAATGACAATTCAACACACCTTTAAAGGTGATATAAGACATTCAAAGTGATGAACCAAAACTATGTTAAATAGTTACATATGTAACCTTAACTTTACAACACTTTTTAAAGGGTTCCATAATAACTCATCTAAATCACAATTCAACACACCTTTAAAAGGTGATATAAAGTCATTAAAAGTGATGAAACCAAAACTATGTTAAATGGTTACATATGTAACCTTAACTTTTAAAAGGTTCCATAATAACTCATCTAAATGACAATTCAACACGCCTTTAAAGAGTGATAAAAAGTCATTAAAAGTTATGAAACAAAAATAGGTTAAATTGTTACACATGTAACCTATTCAACGTAGGGTTTTTTATCACTTTTCATAACTTTATAACACTTTTAATAGGGTTGCATAATAACTCCTCAAAATTACAATTTAAGACACCTTTAAAAGGTGATGTAAAGTCATTAAAAGTGATGAAAGAAAAACTAGGTTAAATAGTTATATACACATGAAACCTATTTAACCTAGTTTTTATTTCATCACTTTTCATAACTTTATACTTTTACATTTTTATATGTGCGTTGAATTGTCATTTTGATGAGTTATCCCGTCACCCAGTGGAGTGGACTATTATTACTTTTTAAGATGTAATCTTGTAACATTTTATTTTTAACTTGCATATTATAAATACTAGGGTATTGTAGTCTAAACGTTGCCACACACTTAGAATATAGAGTTGGCGTTGCGTTCTTTTTATCCTAGTATATCTGCTACAGTACAATACATATAGACCTCATACCTGCGTCTGTTGAATTGTTTACATCCTTTCAACTTTATTTTTATTTCTTGCTAGAGCAATCCCGATGAGATAAACAACTCATTGTAGGACGAGAGGAATTTACAATACATAGATGGGAGTTAATAGGTTCAATTTTACATTGGTATTTTGATATCAAAATTATAAGTTTCACGTACAAATCAGTACACAAATAGAAAAAGGTAGGTTAAGTAGAACAAACAAGAAGAAACAGACAGGGATATACACATAAGCACATTGGTAAAAATAGATTATGCTCGATTACAAATACAGGGGATTGAAAAGGAGAGAGAGAAAGAAACAAAACAAACAAACACGACAAGAATTACGTTAAAAAATATTCTTTTAAAGCCTTACTTCGAATTTTTTGATTATGTTGGCTGTTTTTGTACATATCTGGAAGAGAGTTATAGAGTGTGTAGGCAATCCAATTAAGAGATTTCATTCCATATTTCATAGTGCGTGTTAGATGAATGCGGATTTTATTGTGGTTGTGGATTATCTTGATGATAGCGTGGGTTGATTGTTGTGTAATTTGTACGATGGTGGTCGTGATTTCATGTTTGGAAAGAACAGTTCTGAGAGCTCGGTTTTGGACCACCTGCAGGTCAGCCATCAGTTTCTTTGAGGCAAAGTCCAAGATACAGCAGAGACAGTATTGGTGTAAATATACCATTGCATAATACACCGAAGATAGTATATTAATCGGAGGTAATCCTTGAAGCATATACGAGTATAGTATACCAGTTAATTGCGTTTTATTGCTAACAAAAATTACACTTGTGCAGTAATTCAGGTTTGATCAAACCTTTAAAAAGTGATATAGAATCATTAAAAGTGATGAAACAAAAACTAGGTTTTTTATGCATAGTACAAATTATTTGCAATAATTAGTCGCCTGAAATATCCATAAGAAAATATTTCCTGAGTAAAAATATATGCCGCCCACGGGAATTGAACCAGCATCTTCTGATGTCTGGTCAGACGCTCTGGACCACCGAGCTACGTCGCCTTATTCCCAACACGCCAAATAATTCAACATGTACTAGTGCTTCAGTCAACAATTACTGCTTATTGTATTTTTTCATCTGTAAACAACCAAATTAAAATATACAAAGCGGTAATTGTTGATTGAATTACCAGTACATATTGAATTCTTCGTGGTCATCGTGGTATGCATATTTTTAAAATTGTCCCTAAATAATTATATTTATTCTGAAAAATATGACGAATGCGTTGTTTCCAAAAATTTCTCATCACGTTTTTGGCAGAGGCACAAAATTAGCATTTTGTCCCGGAACAAATTTCTAAGTAATGTGTCAATTTGTAGCATCTTTCGTCTGAGTTGTTTGACGAGCGCAAACGAATATTAAATTATTCTAAAAAAATGTGTTTCTATTGTCAATAAAGGGAAATATCAATATTATGTATTTTTAAATACATAATTATAATTGAATAATGAATCATTCGCTTCTCTCTCGGTCGTCTTCAAATTCTTCCATCATTCACTGCTGTATACAAGAAAGATACCGTTAAAAAAACTACATTACATGGAGGTATGATTTGAGGTTTTATAAAACTACATCAAATGGAGGTATGATTTTAGATTTTCTAAAACAACATCAAATGGAGGAGGTATGATTTTAGATTTTCTAAAACAACATCAAATGGAGGAGGTATGATTTTAGATTTTCTAAAACAACATCAAATGGAGGAGGTATGATTTTAGATTTTCTAAAACAACATCAAACGGAGGAGGTATGATTTTAGATTTTCTAAAACTACATTAAATGGAGGTATGATTTTAGATTTTCTAAAACAACATCAAATGGAGGAGGTATGATTTTAGATTTTCTAAAACAACATCAAATGGAGGAGGTATGATTTTAGATTTTCTAAAACAACATCAAATGGAGGAGGTATGATTTTAGATTTTCTAAAACAACATCAAACGGAGGAGGTATGATTTTAGATTTTCTAAAACAACATCAAATGGAGGAGGTATGATTTGAGATTTTCTAAAACTACATTAAATGGAGGTAAGATTTGAGATTTTCTAAAACTACATTAAATGGAGGTATGATTTGAGATTTTCTAAAACTACATTAAATGGAGGTATGATTTGAGATTTTCTAAAACTACATTAAATGGAGGAGGTATGATTTGAGATTTTCTAAAACTACATTAAATGGAGGTATGATTTGAGATTTTATAGAACTACATTAAATTGAGGTATGATTTGAGATTTTCTAAAACTACATTAAATGGAGGTATTGTTTGAGATTTTCTAAAACTACATTAAATGGAGGTATGATTTGAGATTTTCTAAAACTAGATTAAATGGAGGTATGATTTGAGATTTTCTAAAACTAGATTAAATGGAGGTATGATTTGAGATTTTCTAAAGGTACATTAAATGGAGGAGGTATGATTTGAGATTTTCTAAAACTACATTAAATGGAGGTATGATTTGAGATTTTATAGAACTACATTAAATTGAGGTATGATTTGAGATTTTCTAAAACTACATTAAATGGAGGTATTGTTTGAGATTTTCTAAAACTACATTAAATGGAGGTATGATTTGAGATTTTCTAAAACTACATTAAATGGAGGTATGATTTGAGATTTTCTAAAACTACATTAAATGGAGGTATGATTTGAGATTTTCTAAAACTACATTAAATGGAGGTATGATTTGAGATTTTCTAAAACTACATTAAATGGAGGTATTGTTTGAGATTTTCTAAAACTACATTAAATGGAGGTATGATTTGAGATTTTCTACAACTACATTAAATGGAGGTATGATTTGAGATTTTCTAAAACTACATTAAATTGAGGTATGATTTGAGATTTTCTAAAACTACATTAAATGGAGGTATTGTTTGAGATTTTCTAAAACTACATTAAATGGAGGTATGATTTGAGATTTTCTAAAACTACATTAAATGGAGGTATGATTTGAGATTTTCTAAAACTACATTAAATTGAGGTATGATTTGAGATTTTCTAAAACTACATTAAATGGAGGAGGTATGATTTGAGATTTTCTAAAACTACATTAAATGGAGGTATGATTTGAGATTTTATAGAACTACATTAAATTGAGGTATGATTTGAGATTTTCTAAAACTACATTAAATGGAGGTATTGTTTGAGATTTTCTAAAACTACATTAAATGGAGGTATGATTTGAGATTTTCTAAAACTACATTAAATGGAGGTATGATTTGAGATTTTCTAAAACTACATTAAATGGAGGTATGATTTGAGATTTTCTAAAACTACATTAAATGGAGGTATGATTTGAGATTTTCTAAAACTACATTAAATGGAGGTATTGTTTGAGATTTTCTAAAACTACATTAAATGGAGGTATGATTTGAGATTTTCTAAAACTACATTAAATGGAGGTATGATTTGAGATTTTCTAAAACTACATTAAATTGAGGTATGATTTGAGATTTTCTAAAACTACATTAAATGGAGGAGGTATGATTTGAGATTTTCTAAAACTACATTAAATGGAGGTATGATTTGAGATTTTCTAAAACTACATTAAATTGAGGAATGATTTGAGATTTTCTAAAACTACATTACATGGAGGTATGATTTGAGGTTTTATAAAACTACATCAAATGGAGGTATGATTTTAGATTTTCTAAAACAACATCAAATGGAGGAGGTATGATTTGAGATTTTCTAAAACAACATTAAATGGAGGTATGATTTGAGATTTTCTAAAACTACATTAAATGGAGGTATGATTTGAGATTTTCTAAAACTACATTAAATTGAGGTATGATTTGAGATTTTCTAAAACTACATTAAATGGAGGAGGTATGATTTGAGATTTTCTAAAACTACATTAAATGGAGGTATGATTTGAGATTTTATAGAACTAAATTAAATTGAGGTATGATTTGAGATTTTCTAAAACTACATTAAATGGAGGTATTGTTTGAGGTTTTCTAAAACTACATTAAATGGAGGTATGATTTGAGATTTTCTAAAACTACATTACATGGAGGTATGATTTGAGGTTTTATAAAACTACATCAAATGGAGGTATGATTTTAGATTTTCTAAAACAACATCAAACGGAGGAGGTATGATTTTAGATTTTCTAAAACAACATCAAATGGAGGAGGTATGATTTGAGATTTTCTAAAACTACATTAAATGGAGGAATGATTTGAGATTTTCTAAAACTACATTAAATGGAGGTAAGATTTGAGATTTTCTAAAACTACATTAAATGGAGGTATGATTTGAGATTTTCTAAAACTACATTAAATGGAGGTATGATTTGAGATTTTCTAAAACTACATTAAATTGAGGTATGATTTGAGATTTTCTAAAACTAAATTAAATGGAGGAGGTATGATTTGAGATTTTCTAAAACTACATTAAATGGAGGTATGATTTGAGATTTTATAGAACTAAATTAAATTGAGGTATGATTTGAGATTTTCTAAAACTACATTAAATGGAGGAGGTATGATTTGAGATTTTCTAAAACTACATTAAATTGAGGTATGATTTGAGATGTTCTAAAACTACATTAAATGGAGGATGTATGATTTGAGATTTTCTAAAACTACATTAAATGGAGGTATGATTTGAGATTTTATAGAACTACATTAAATTGAGGTATGATTTGAGATTTTCTAAAACTACATTAAATGGAGGTATGATTTGAGATTTTCTAAAACTACATTAAATGGAGGTATGATTTGAGATTTTCTAAAACTACATTAAATGGAGGTATTGTTTGAGATTTTCTAAAACTACATTAAATGGAGGTATGATTTGAGATTTTCTAAAACTACATTAAATGGAGGTATGATTTGAGATTTTCTAAAACTACATTAAATGGAGGTATTGTTTGAGATTTTCTAAAACTACATTAAATGGAGGTATGATTTTAGATTTTCTAAAACTACATTAAATGGAGGTATGATTTGAGATTTTCTAAAACTACATTAAATTGAGGCATGATTTGAGATTTTCTAAAACTACATTAAATGGAGGATGTATGCTTTGAGATTTTCTAAAACTACATTAAATGGAGGTATGATTTGAGATTTTCTAAAACTACATTAAATTGAGGTATGATTTGAGATTTTCTAAAACTACATTAAATTGAGGTATGATTTGAGATTTTCTAAAACTACATTAAATGGAGGATGTATGATTTGAGATTTTCTAAAACTACATTAAATGGAGGTATGATTTGAGATTTTATAGAACTACATTAAATTGAGGTATGATTTGAGATTTTCTAAAACTACATTAAATGGAGGTATGATTTGAGATTTTCTAAAACTACATTAAATGGAGGTATGATTTGAGATTTTCTAAAACTACATTAAATGGAGGTATGATTTGAGATTTTCTAAAACTACATTAAATGGAGGTATTGTTTGAGATTTTCTAAAACTACATTAAATGGAGGTATGATTTGAGATTTTCTAAAACTACATTAAATGGAGGTATGATTTGAGATTTTCTAAAACAACATCAAATGGAGGAGGTATGATTTTAGATTTTCTAAAACAACATCAAATGGAGGAGGTATGATTTGAGATTTTCTAAAACTACATTAAATGGAGGAATGATTTGAGATTTTCTAAAACTATATTAAATGGAGGTATGATTTGAGATTTTCTAAAACTACATTAAATTGAGGCATGATTTGAGATTTTCTAAAACTACATTAAATGGAGGAGGTATGATTTGAGATTTTCTAAAACTACATTAAATGGAGGTATGATTTGAGATTTTATAGAACTACATTAAATTGAGGTATGATTTGAGATTTTCTAAAAATACATTAAATGGAGGTATTGTTTGAGATTTTCTAAAACTACATTAAATTGAGGTATGATTTGAGATTTTCTAAAACTACATTAAATGGAGGTATGATTTGAGATTTTCTAAAACTAAATTAAATGGAGGTATGATTTGAGATTTTCTAAAACTACATTAAATTGAGGTATGATTTGAGATTTTCTAAAACTACATTAAATGGAGGAGGTATCATTTGAGATTTTCTAAAACTACATTAAATGGAGGTATTGTTTGAGATTTTCTAAAACTACATTAAATTGAGGTATGATTTGAGATTTTCTAAAACTACATTAAATGGAGGTATTGTTTGAGATTTTCTAAAACTACATTAAATGGAGGTATGATTTGAGATTTTATAGAACTACATTAAATTGAGGTATGATTTGAGATTTTCTAAAACTACATTAAATGGAGGTATTGTTTGAGATTTTCTAAAACTACATTAAATGGAGGTATGATTGGAGATTTTATAAAACTACATTTAATGGAGGTATGATTGGAGATTTTATAAAACTACATTAAATGGAGGTATGATTTGAGATTTTCTAAAACTACATTAAATGGAGGTATGATTTGAGATTTTCTAAAACTACATTAAATGGAGGTATGATTTGAGATTTTCTAAAACTACATTAAATGGAGGTATGATTTGAGATTTTCTAAAACTACATTAAATGGAGGTATTGTTTGAGATTTTCTAAAACTACATTAAATGGAGGTATGATTTGAGATTTTCTAAAACTACATTAAATGGAGGTATGATTTGAGATTTTCTAAAACAACATCAAATGGAGGAGGTATGATTTTAGATTTTCTAAAACAACATCAAATGGAGGAGGTATGATTTGAGATTTTCTAAAACTACATTAAATGGAGGAATGATTTGAGATTTTCTAAAACTACATTAAATGGAGGTAAGATTTGAGATTTTCTAAAACTACATTAAACGGAGGTATGATTTGAGATTTTCTAAAACTACATTAAATTGAGGTATGATTTGAGATTTTCTAAAACTACATTAAATGGAGGAGGTATGATTTGAGATTTTCTAAAACTACATTAAATGGAGGTATGATTTGAGATTTTATAGAACTACATTAAATTGAGGTATGATTTGAGATTTTCTAAAACTACATTAAATGGAGGTATTGTTTGAGATTTTCTAAAACTACATTAAATGGAGGTATGATTTGAGATTTTATAGAACTACATTAAATTGAGGTATGATTTGAGATTTTCTAAAACTACATTAAATGGAGGTATTGTTTGAGATTTTCTAAAACTACATTAAATGGAGGTATGATTGGAGATTTTATAAAACTACATTAAATGGAGGTATGATTGGAGATTTTATAAAACTACATTCAATGGAGGTATGATTGGAGATTTTATAAAATTACATTAAATGGAGGTATGATTTTAGATTTTCTAAAACAACATTAAATGTAGGTATGATTTGAGGATGACATTACAACAGTTAATATACGAAATAAATGTCGGGTCTACCCAATCGGAATTTTGCGCAGTTGTTAACGCGGTTGATTCCTAAAATTAATTTATCTGTGAAAAAGCGAAAAAAATATCTTACTGACGTCTGTCAAACATTTAAATTAAAGAAATACAATTTTAGAAATAAAGAATTATTAATCAATAAATTAATTTTGGTACCTACTTCATCGCTTGCCTGTTATGATTTATACTTTTATCAGTTCCAATTTTGAAAATTTAGAGTTCATTGATCTTGAATAATTTAACGGGAAAATCACGGGATATTTTGTAAGTTATTTAATAAAGTTTTCTTGAAAATGGAAAATGCGCAGACCCTTGAAAAATCACGAAATCTGTAAAAACAAATAAATTTAAACAAAAGAAATACACATTTCAAATATAGAATTATAATAAATTGCTGGTAAAAAACAAATTGTATTATAGGTAGGTACTTACTGTATAAGAGTTAGAGAAGAGAAGGTTATAAGATACTGATATAAGAATCATTCTCCATTCTGAATTGAAACTATGCCTCAAATGGCTTTAGCCGTCTTCGGTGACCAGGTCTAAATAACCAGATCCTCCCCACAACACACCAATTGGGGATGCCATAGTCTCACTGGCTCCAGACAGTCGGGAGCAGTTCTTAAAAACGTTACAAATTAGAAAATGTTATTCGAGTTCATTGAACCAGAGTTTTAGTCACACACAGACAGACCGACAACCGAAATAAGAATGTTTGATGATTCACGATGCCATGTGAAATTTATTTTTGAAATAAATCTTTTTGAAAACAAACATATTCTTTGTTCAATGATAAAAAGTGCTGATTTTAGAGACAAACTGAGTTTAAAATATTGCGGACATTGTCCTAACTGACATTGAACAGTGAACAGGTAATATCTAGAAGTACCATCTATACGTATTTTAAGAGGAAGCTACAATCCAAAAATTATGTATATTCTTGGTATACCTTATATTGTAGGTAATAGGCATTAAAATAGTGTCTAGAATTCAAGCACAAATCTGGTTTTTATTTATTTTGTAAATAATTTTATAAGAAAGCAAAAAAGTTAATCAAGTGAAACTGTCACAGATTATCTTAGCTATAATACTGTATTTTTTAAAAGTTGTTTTCTTTACTCGTTCATACATTTCTATTGAAAATATTTTTTTTTTAGTAGTTTACAACTATATTTTTTGTTGAGTAATTTATTATTTTATTCAGGTAAGTTTTTAGATTCTCACGGCCAAAAGCATTTTTGTTGTTTGTTTTTGGGGTGTTATGCCGTGTTGCGCTAACTCCTTCTTTAGCCGACGTTTCGGACAGCGTTGCAGTGTCCATCATCAGGGCAGATCCGGTAGATCCGAAGATGTGTGAATTTTGGTTGTCGAGTTTGTGCTTATTTATTTGTGGCCTGGGCCCATCCAAGTGCGAAATGCCAACGGAAGTGGCGACATCTTGTGGCGAATTCTGAAAGCTCAGTATTTATGTTAGCCTGGGTCCCGTCCAAGTGCGAAATGCCAACGGAAGTGGCGCCATCTTGTGGCGAATTCTAGAATTAGAAAACCGATTGACAGCGATTAGAATAGATGTACCCAGTATCAAGGTATAAATGCAATGGTTTTATATTGTGTTATTATATGGTATTGGAGTATACTTAGACATGTTATTAGCGTTTAGCTTTGGTGTAGCCGTCAATTACCGGATACCAAGAGCTGTTGAGCTTAGCTCCGTCGTCTCTATTGATATTAAATGGATTTTTGTAGATTTCAATTGCCTCCATAATCAGGCGTGATCTATAAGTTTTGGGTCTTCCCAGGACCTCGGGAGCAAATCCAAAGTAATGGCCGGTTTCAATTAAGTGTTCGGCGATTGCCGATTTATCAGGGTGGCCAAGTTTACAAGCACGAAAATGTTCTGCTATCCTTTTGGAAATCGTCCGCTCTGTCTGGCCTATATAAACCTTGTCACAACCAGAGCAGCTGAGTTTGTACACTCCATCTGCTTCCAGAGGAAACTTAGTAAACTAAGTTTCCTCTGGAAGCAGATGGAGTGTACAAACTCAGCTGCTCTGGTTGTGACAAGGTTTATATAGGCCAGACAGAGCGGACGATTTCCAAAAGGATAGCAGAACATTTTCGTGCTTGTAAACTTGGCCACCCTGATAAATCGGCAATCGCCGAACACTTAATTGAAACCGGCCATTACTTTGGATTTGCTCCCGAGGTCCTGGGAAGACCCAAAACTTATAGATCACGCCTGATTATGGAGGCAATTGAAATCTACAAAAATCCATTTAATATCAATAGAGACGACGGAGCTAAGCTCAACAGCTCTTGGTATCCGGTAATTGACGGCTACACCAAAGCTAAACGCTAATAACATGTCTAAGTATACTCCAATACCATATAATAACACAATATAAAACCATTGCATTTATACCTTGATACTGGGTACATCTATTCTAATCGCTGTCAATCGGTTTTCTAATTCTAGAATTCGCCACAAGATGGCGCCACTTCCGTTGGCATTTCGCACTTGGACGGGACCCAGGCTAACATAAATACTGAGCTTTCAGAATTCGCCACAAGATGTCGCCACTTCCGTTGGCATTTCGCACTTGGATGGGCCCAGGCCACAAATAAATAAGCACAAACTCGACAACCAAAATTCACACATCTTCGGATCTACCGGATCTGCCCTGATGATGGACACTGCAACGCTGTCCGAAACGTCGGCTAAAGAAGGAGTTAGCGCAACACGGCATAACACCCCAAAAACAAACAACAAAAATATTATTTTATTTGTATTCTACTGAAGCGAAACGATAGGAAAACCTTCAATTTATCTAAAGCATATTTTTTGGTATTCATAATGTACACCAATTCGTTATAAAGATTAATCAAAATAGTCATTTAGCATTAAGCTTCGCCTTAGAGACCATTTTCACTTTCCCGCTTATACTATGAATTTACGGACACCGTGTATATGCAATGAGGCAAAAATAGATGAGAATACGGTGCGATTTGTTTGTCAAAATCAAGAGATATTATCTCTTGTACATGTTCCTCAGGAGGTACTCTGGTATTGGAAGAGTTAAAACACCGTTTGGCTGGTAGAACTGAATCTGCTGATTCTGACATCACAACCAGTCTACGTGAGTAATACATAATATGCGGTCTACAACGTCCAAATTCACTTCTTTCGTAGTAATGCAGGTTTTTAAACACCGGTAAATTGTTTATCAAGTGCGGTCGTGGATGTATTTTTGCACTTTGGTTCAATACAATAACATTAGTGAAGAGATGCCAAAATTTTAACTAGTGTTCTTCAATTGAATGTTAGAAGCGGGTAATCTTAAGAATATAAAACGTCTCGACTCCCATGCAAAATAAAGCAACGGCTGAAAAAAGCGTAGACTTTTTGAGACAGTCTCAAGAAAACGTCACACGTAACGTCAATAGATTTGGTTCGATTTTGGGAGACCCCTAAAATTTAAACTTATTAACTGAAAATTATTTTAACTATTTAAACTAGTACCTAAAAAAATACTGGTATTTAAGTTAAATGTGTTATTAAAAAAAAATAAGGAGTTCCCTGTTCATATTGTGACCATAAGAACTTCTTGATTTTAGGCAAGTCAATGAAATTGATTTTCTGTTTAATCTCCTTCATTTCTCCTTACACTCCCATGTCGCTGTTGAAAATAACAAATAGAAGTGGCCCCAAATGAGATCCTCGAGGAACACCCGAAACTTCATTTAGTGTCTTTTAAATAAAATTTTTGAATCCTGCGCTTGATTTTCTTTGTGCCGATCCGAAGATTAGTTTGAGGAGGTGTTACTTCATGTATATCAACGTATTGTTTGTCTGTTTCAGTTCGTCTGGGGCCATGTGAACCCAGGGCGGCTGGGTTCACGGTGGGTGAACCTCCCGTGGAAGACACAATGCTGGTACCACCAGACGGGGGCTGGGGTTGGCTGGTGCTCATGGGTAAGTTCTCTTCTTATTGTATTATTAATTTATCTTTTTTTCCAACTAAACATGCAAACTGATGTAAAATGTCTTACGCTAGGAGTTCACCTGTGTAACGGAGGACTAATTTCACAAGAAGTCAATCTTTCTTCTCTCTAAATGAGAATATAACAGATTTAAATAGGTTTATATTAGTAAAATGGATGACATGTTGTGGAAGTTTGTACCGTTTGACAAGCCCCCAAAGGGCACACAAACTCCAACGGCTCGGAGGGCTTTGAAGCAGAGAATGGACGGTTATCTCGAGAGTATTTCCTCCTGGGGTAAAAATAATCTCGTCGAATTTAATGTTTCAAAGACCCAATCCTGTCTGATTACGTCTAAAAGGGATCCAAATGATAATCTAGTCTCCTTCAACGGAAGCAATCTTCCGAACAGGCCTTCCATTGATATGCTTGGTATAACTATAAGTGACCAGCTCAGGTACGGGGGCTCCATCGAAGCCAGAGTAAAGTTGGCCTCTCAGAAGCTGGGCGTACTGTACAGGGCCCGCAGATACTTTAATAGTACACAACTGCTGACCCTGTACAAATCGCAAGTGCGCCCTACTGTCGAATTTGGCAGCCATCTTTGGTCCGGAGCCCAAAAATACCTGAAAAAAATCCTTGACTCTGTGCAAAAACGGGCGGTCCGTTTGATAGATTCCCCAATCTTAACAAACGGACTGCAATCTTTAGAGCACAGGCGTCAGGTAGGTATGCTGTCCTTGTTCTATCGGTATTACAATGGAAGATGCTCTGAGGAACTAGCGTCATTGATCCCTTCGGCACCGGTGCGTAGTCGGGATACACGCCAAACGCGCGCCCAACATTTGTACACGGTTGACATTTGTCACATGAGAACGGGTCGCTTCTACGATTCGTTCTTAAGTTCAACAGCTCGGCTGTGGAACGAACTGCCGGCCTCTGTGTTTCCTCCCTCCTACAACATGGGACTCTTCAAGACCCATGTTCACTCCTTCCTCTCCACAAAAAGACCCTCCACACAGCATCCCCAAAGATGACATAGGCCCTGAGGGAAATTATTTTCTTCAGGGCCTCCTGTGTGGAGTTAATATAAAAAAAAAAAAAATTTGCAAGGAAGTGTGTCCCAGGATTGGATGTAAAGTGTATATTTTTTTATTGTATTTTTCCTGGTATACCTACCTAATATCTGCACACGCCCTGTGATCTTTCTAAGGTCTAATAATTTTGAAATTCCTCTAAAAGTCCAAAAGATCTAAAAATTACATGCCACAAAATTATATAATGCTCTTCCAAATGAAAATAAAATACCACGGAGAGTTTGAAAAATATGGTAAACACGAAGATGAGGAAATCATAAATATTATGAGTAAAACCAATACAACCTACAATCACCAAACAGATGAAATGGTAAACATTATGAGTAACTCCAACACAACCTACAATTAACAAACATGAAGATGAGGAAATCATAAACACTTTGTACTTAAAAAGTCATTAATAAAAATAATATATAGTTATAATGTCTACAATGATGTCATTTATCAATTATTATACTATCAAGGTTCTCATTCTTTCTTTAGGAAGACGTGAATTGTGAATATGCGTGTATATTTAGCAGTTTTATTACGGTGGCTTGGGGGAATCTGTGACGCACTGGGCAACAGCCTGGACGAGAGTGAAGATATTAATGTTTTTTATTGTTTTCGCAGGCGCCATGGTGGTGAACATCCTCGTCCCCGGAACCGTCAAGTCCTTTGGGGTGCTGTTTGTGGAGTTCCTGGAGGTGTTTGACGCGAGTCCTGCTGCAGCCGCCTGGATCCCCGCTCTCTGCTACTTCCTCTACAGCAGTCTGGGTATGTCACTGTTAAACATTCCTACTGACACCAATAACACTAATCTGAAACAACAATGAGAACAAGAGGCAATACCATGAACACCACGTATTAGCAACATCACTAATTAAAACAGCACCACTGATTGCAACAACACCTCCAATTGTAACAGTACCACCATTACTACACCAACAAATATATCAACACTACTAAATACAACAACACCACTGATTGCAACAACACCACTGATTGAACAACATCGCCAATAATTACAAAAATACCACCGCTGGCAACAACACGACTAACCGCATTAAAACGTAACAATTACAACAACACAATCAGTTAGAACTGAGCTTGTAACAACACCACCAATAATTACAACACCAAAGCTGGCAACAGCACCACCAATTGCATTAACAACAACACCACCGGTTACAACTGATTGCAACAACAACACCACCAATTGCAACAACACCACCAAATACAACAACACCTCTGGTTGCAACAACACCACTGATTGCATCAACAACAACACCACGAGTTACAACTGATTACAACAACAAAACCAATTGCATCAACAACAACACCACCAGTTATTACAACAACAAAACCAATTGCATCAACAGCAACACCACCAATTGCAATAACACCACTGATTGCAACGATACCGAATATTCCAAAACCACTGAAAGAAAGTTAAAGTGAATTAATTTTCATCTCAAAAGATTGATAAACATTGTTTTACGAATGGATCATTCTGTATATTTATCTGAAGACACTAATTTATTCAGCAATTTAATTTACAGCTGATAAAACTGCGATGTTTTTAACTCCGTTAATTTTTTGTGTAGATAACATTCCATCATTGTTACAAGTAGGTCAAGGATTTCCTCAAAGTAATTATTGTCTAATTATTTATCCATACTTTTAAGAATAATTATAGGCTTCCTGAAAAGTATGTTTGCAATAATTGTGACTTGATAACATTAAGGCGTTAGTACATAGATATGTGTAATAGTTTCCAAATGCAGCTGTGTGTGTTCAATTCCTTTTTAACTAACTTCCAACTGCAGCTGTGTGTGTTCAATTCTCTTTTAGCTAACTTCCAACTGCAGCTGTGTGTGTTCAATTCTCTATTAGCTAAGTTCCAACTGCAGCTGTGTGTGTTCAATTCTTTGTTAGCTAAGTTCCAACTGCAGCTGTGTGTGTGTTCAATTCTCTATTAGCTAAGTTCCAACTGCAGCTGTGTGTGTTCAATTCTTTGTTAGCTAAGTTCCAACTGCAGCTGTGTGTGTTCAATTCTTTGTTAGCTAAGTTCCAACTGTAGCTGTGTGTGTTCAATTCTCTTTTAGCCAAGTTCCAACTGCAGCTGTGTGTGTTCTATTCTATTTTAGCCAATTTCCAAGTGCAGCTGTATGTGTTCTATTCTCGTTTAGCGAAGTTCCAACTGCAGCTGTGTGTGTTCTATTCTATTTTAGCCAATTTCCAACTGCAGCTGTGTGTGTTCAATTCTCTTTTAGCTAACTTCCAACTGCAGCTGTGTGTGTTCAATTCTCTATTAGCTAAGTTCCAACTGCAGCTGTGTGTGTTCAATTCTTTGTTAGCTAAGTTCCAACTGCAGCTGTGTGTGTGTTCAATTCTCTATTAGCTAAGTTCCAACTGCAGCTGTGTGTGTTCAATTCTTTGTTAGCTAAGTTCCAACTGCAGCTGTGTGTGTTCAATTCTTTGTTAGCTAAGTTCCAACTGTAGCTGTGTGTGTTCAATTCTCTTTTAGCCAAGTTCCAACTGCAGCTGTGTGTGTTCTATTCTATTTTAGCCAATTTCCAAGTGCAGCTGTGTGTGTTCTATTCTCGTTTAGCGAAGTTCCAACTGCAGCTGTGTGTGTTCAATTCTCTTTTAGCCAAGTTCCAACTGCAGCTGTGTGTGTTCAATTCTTTGTTAGCTAAGTTCCAACTGCAGCTGTGTGTGTTCAATTCTTTGTTAGCTAAGTTCCAACTGCAGCTGTGTGTGTTCAATTCTTTGTTAGCTAAGTTCCAACCGCAGCTGTGTGTGTTCAATTCTTTGTTAGCTAAGTTCCAACTGCAGCTGTGTGTGTTCAATTCTTTGTTAGCTAAGTTCCAACTGCAGCTGTGTGTGTTCAATTCTCTTTTAGCTAACTTCCAACTGCAGCTGTGTGTGTTCAATTCTCTATTAGCTAAGTTCCAACTGCAGCTGTGTGTGTTCAATTCTTTGTTAGCTAATTTCCAACTGCAGCTGTGTGTGTTCAATTCTTTGTTAGCTAAGTTCGAACTGCAGCTGTGTGTGTTCAATTCTCTTTTAGCTAAGTTTCAACTGCAGCTGTGTGTGTTCAATTCTTTTTTAGATAAGTTCCAACTGCAGCTGTGTGTGTTCAATTCTCTGTTAGCTAAGTTCCAACTGTAGCTGTGTGTGTTCAATTCACTTTTAGCCAAGTTCCAACTGCAGCTGTGTGTGTTCAATTCTTTTTTAGCTAAGTTCCAACTGCAGCTGTGTGTGTTCAATTCTTTGTTAGCTAAGTTCCAACTGCAGCTGTGTGTGTTCAATTCTTTGTTAGCTAAGTTCCAACTGCAGCTGTGTGTGTTCAATTCTCTTTTAGCCAAGTTCCAACTGCAGCTGTGTGTGTTCTATTCTATTTTAGCCAATTTCCAAGTGCAGCTGTGTGTGTTCTATTCTCGTTTAGGGAAGTTCCAACTGCAGCTGTGTGTGTTCAATTCTCTTTTAGCCAAGTTCCAACTGCAGCTGTGTGTGTTCAATTCTTTGTTAGCTAATTTCCAACTGCAGCTGTGTGTGTTCAATTCTTTGTTAGCTAAGTTCGAACTGCAGCTGTGTGTGTTCAATTCTCTTTTAGCTAAGTTCCAACTGCAGCTGTGTGTGTTCAATTCTTTGTTAGCTAATTTCCAACTGCAGCTGTGTGTGTTCAATTCTTTGTTAGCTAAGTTCGAACTGCAGCTGTGTGTGTTCAATTCTCTTTTAGCTAAGTTTCAACTGCAGCTGTGTGTGTTCAATTCTTTTTTAGATAAGTTCCAACTGCAGCTGTGTGTGTTCAATTCTCTGTTAGCTAACTTCCAACTGCAGCTGTGTGTGTTCAATTCTCTATTAGCTAAGTTCCAACTGCAGCTGTGTGTGTTCAATTCTTTGTTAGCTAAGTTCCAACTGCAGCTGTGTGTGTTCAATTCTTTGTTAGCTAAGTTCCAACTGTAGCTGTGTGTGTTCAATTCTCTTTTAGCCAAGTTCCAACTGCAGCTGTGTGTGTTCTATTCTATTTTAGCCAATTTCCAAGTGCAGCTGTGTGTGTTCTATTCTCGTTTAGCGAAGTTCCAACTGCAGCTGTGTGTGTTCAATTCTCTTTTAGCCAAGTTCCAACTGCAGCTGTGTGTGTTCAATTCTTTGTTAGCTAATTTCCAACTGCAGCTGTGTGTGTTCAATTCTTTGTTAGCTAAGTTCGAACTGCAGCTGTGTGTGTTCAATTCTCTTTTAGCTAAGTTTCAACTGCAGCTGTGTGTGTTCAATTCTTTTTTAGATAAGTTCCAACTGCAGCTGTGTGTGTTCAATTCTCTGTTAGCTAAGTTCCAACTGTAGCTGTGTGTGTTCAATTCACTTTTAGCCAAGTTCCAACTGCAGCTGTGTGTGTTCAATTCTTTTTTAGCTAAGTTCCAACTGCAGCTGTGTGTGTTCAATTATTTTTTTAGCCAAGTTCCAACTGCAGCTGTGTGTGTTCAATTATTTTTAGCTAAGTTCCAACTGCAGCTGTGTGTGTTCATTTCTCTGTTAGCGAAGTTCCAACTGCAGCTGTGTGTGTTCAATTCTCTTTTAGCTAAGTTCTCCATCGTTGCAAAAGCAACATTTAACGACATAAGTGATGAAGTTGTGTAAAAACATATTCGGCGCGCGGCCCGGCGAAATGGACGGACCCACGGTCGACTTTGCCCTAGCAGGCCTAGAGAATCGATCTTTCCGTCGGATTTATTTGAATTATTTTTCATGAACGTATTACTAAAATCTTAAATGTTTCTAGAAGGATCGGGAAGTTACGAATCCATCGTCTTAAAAATTAAATGTAATGCTTCCCGTCAATTTAATAGTTAAATGTTCAAACCGTTTTACGTAAAATAATTTAATGGTAAGGTCTTGTTTTTACAAATCTTAATTACAAATAACTTACATTCGTAGGAATCTCTCTAGAAATATTTTAGAATTTAGTAATACGTTCATCGGAAATAATTAAAATGTGAGCATCGAGCAAACCCACGTTACTAGAGTCTTATGTCGCCTTAACAACTTAATTGACAACCCTGCCACTGTCACCACTATTAAATTCCATGCACCGATTAGGAACACAAAACAAAATTTAACGTTCTTCTGCAATACATACACAACCAACTATCAGACAAACTCACTAACCAATAGGATGCATGATCTGGGAAACAAGTTTGGCGAACTATTGATATATTTACTGACTCCATATATAGAATTAAGCGTAATCTATACCAGCACTTTGTTGAGTCCTACAAATTCTAGTAGCGTTGTTAATGTAGTTTTAGTGATTTGTCTTATATGTAGTATTGTTCTAGTTTCTATATTATTTACTAATATTGTTTCATATTTAGATTATCCTCAGCTGTTGTCTAGTTTATGAATGTTTTCCATTGTTTCCAGGGCCGCTGTCGTCCATTTTGTCGGTGCGCTATTCGTACAAGACGGTGACTATCATCGGGGGAACCTTTGCAGCCGCTGGGATGATCATCAGCTGCTGGGCCACTTCCATCAATTACCTCTACATCAGGTGAGGGCATTGAGCCATGTTGGCAGCCACCTCTGGTCTGGATCCCCAATATTCTTGACTGTGCGGAAACTGTCTGCAGTAGATTTTATAGGTTCTCCTTATATATGTGACTCAGAGTAAAGGCAATGGTAGATATATCGCCACCCGGTTGGTCAGTGTTGTGATACGGGTTAAGGTAGGGGCTGTTAAAAGGGATTTATTATGAACAGGCCAGGATTATATGAAGGAGGAAAAACAGATGCAGGTAACTTGTACCGCAAACGAGACGTATTACACAATAACTTTCTCATGAAACCAACATCTACTGTGAATGGGTGTTCCGTTCGTGTACATAGAGTTTCATGTACGTACAACTGGGATCAATGCTGCTAGCTTCAAAGAGCAGGCTTCATTAAAATATCTGTAGACCAGACTCACCATGCCCACATTGCTTCTCTGCAATCGAGATGGCAATCGGTCTCTTATCTTAACAAACGAATTTATTGATTTTAAATGTAAATTTCGCGGAAGAGTCCCAACTGCTCCTAATCGTCTGGAGCCAGTGAGACCATGGCATTACCGATTAGGGTATGTTTTGAGGCTGAAAGTAGCGGAGAGGGGAAAAATATGGGAATTAGGAAGGTGTAGTTTCAATTCTGAATGGTGCTTTTTCAGCAGGGCGATGTTGAAAGTATCTATCACTCTGGAAGGTGCTGCAAATATACTGCATATTAAATTTACTTGCATACGCCTGGATTTCTTGAAGCCGTGACATCCAGATTCCTAGCTGAGAACAGTAACCATTCAACCGCGGAAGCCGTTGCTTGTTTGTTTCATAAATTTAATAGTGTTTATATTGATGGTTTTTATATTTTGCAGTGGTGTTCCCCAGGTATCTCATTTAGGACCACTTTTATTTATATTTTTCATAATGACATACTTATATGCAACTAAGTGCTACAACACTTTTAGAGTAATGGCTGCCACTAGGCAACGTCTCCTTCCTGTCGGTCTTCTGCTGTTTTCCTCCATTTTCTCGTGTCTAACACCCTGTTCATCTATGACATTAGGTACATATTTCGCTAGCGGTGTTCCTTAGGGATCTCATTTTGAACCACTTTTATTTATACTTTTGGTTAATGACAAATGTTGCAGTTTTTGTCTCCACACCATCCAGTAATGTTACTGAAGAATCCCAACAACATGGGATTAGTAACAGTAACGTTTTTTAAATTGATTTAAATGTATATGTGTCCATATTTGATAGTATTCATGGTTTCTAGTGGTGTTCCTCAAGGATCTAGTTTAGGGCCACTTTTACGTTCTTTTCATCAATGACAAAAGCTGCGGTTTTTATCTCCATACCATCCAGTAACCTAACTTAGAACTCCCAACAACATGGTATTTATTTGTTGTTTGTTTCATAAATGTATTTGTGTCTATATTTGATAGTTTTCTTAGTTTATAGTGGTGTTCCTCAAGGATCTCATCTAGGACCACTTTTATTTCTAATTTTCATTGCGAATTCATTTGAACAAGATTGCTGTTTTTGTCTCACAAACCAGTCACATGACTTGGCCTTTCCTCGTGTCTAATGGTATTCCTTTGAGTATATTTATTGTTTGTTTTCTTATTTCTAGTTACGGTGTTCTGGTGGGGACGGGAGCGGGACTGGCATTCCCGCCGACCATCTACATCGTAACGTCGTACTTCGTGCGGTTGCGTGGTCTGGCCAACGGTCTGTGCATGTCGGGTAGCGCTCTTGGCAGCATTGTGCTGCCGCCCTTCTTGCGCTTCCTGCTCGAGACCTACGGATACAGGTCACTACCTAACCTAACCTAGCCTAACCTAACCTAACTTCACACAACCTATCCTAACTTCACCCAACCTTACCTCAAGTTATACTTCTCTAGTTTATTAATATATCATTTTGTTAATATTCATTTTATATAGTTTAATTTTACATTATTTATCTATTTTATTGTATGGAAACTTCACTGGTTCGTTTTTGCAACCATGTAACATGTAATTTTTTTTTAATATATAACTGTTTGTTTCATCAATAAATAAAAAAAATATATATAAACAAAAACATTTTTCAATTCCAGGGGTGCAATTCTCATCATGGGAGGCATAACACTTCACGTCTGGGCGGCCGCCATCTTCTTCAGACCAGTCGAAGAACATATGAAGCGCGTGCCCATTGAAGTAGATGAAGACGAAGACGATCAGATCCACTGCGAGGAAGACATCACGTACGAGACATTCGAAGAGCTGTCTGAGAACTCCCCAGAAAACGACAAGTTCCCGATCACACCACCAGAGCTCTCGCGTTCCCCGAACAACCTCGTACAATCTCCGATCATCATTAAATTCAATCAAGAAAATAATGTCATGTTGGAATCGTCGGGTGAATCTACTCCGTCGTCGGTCGCCAACGGAATTTCTAAATCTTCCGGTGAAGAAGCCGGCGATAGCTTGGTAGTTGGTTTACAACCGAACGGCGGTTTTGGTCGTTCGGTTTCCGCTGCCGTCGTCCAGAATCTCAATCGAGGTTCCGACTACGAACGCAAGCGCAAAGTTTCAATGCCGTCCGCCGGCGGTCGATACGTCCCTAGAATCAACAGCAAAAACATGCTGACAAATTCTAATTCGCGTTCAAACATGCGTAGCACACCGTCCTTAGGCTTGCAGTCCGTTCCCGAAGGAAAATACCATTTAGGTTCAACGGAAGCTTTCACAAGCAGACGAACTGTTTCATCGAATCGCACGCCCAAAAGAAGTCCAAGCACGTCCAGTTTCCAATACATGTCGACTCCTTTCCACGGTTCTACGCTCAGCGCGTTTGCACAACCGGATGAATTTGCTTCGCAGCTCACGTTGCAATCGATCAAAGATTCGTTTAGTCCGATTACATCGTGCTGCGGTCTTTGTAAATCAAAGAAAGACCCAAAAACGCCCGATAAACCGAAGGAACGTAGTAAATTCTTCGACATAACACTGCTCAAAGATCCTATTTACTTGGTTATTCTTATTTCAAATTGTACGAACGCTATCTCTTATACGAACTTCATTATTTTGCTTCCCTCTTACGCGATTAATATGGGTTTTGATAAAAGCAGAGCTGCGTATCTGCTTTCGATCGTTTCCGCGTTTGATTTATGCGGACGTATCGGTGGTTCGGCTTTATCGGACATGGGACTTATACCGAAAACCTGGTATTTTGTCGGTGGTTTGTTTATGTCGGGAGCGTCTTTAGCAGCTCTTCCGCTGGTTAAAACGTACGGTACAATCAGCGCTTGTTGCGCCGTGTTCGGACTGGCATCCGGCACTTACGTTGGCGTAACAGCTATCATAATGGCCGAGCTGCTAGGCATGGAAAGACTTACGTCAACTTACGGAATAAGTCTTTTCGTCAATGGGATAATGCAGCTAATCGGGCCGCCTCTCTGCGGTTTATGGTTCGAGAGCAGCGGTTCGTATTCTGCCATATTTTCCACTCTAGGCATGGTAACGGTCTGTGGCGCCAGCATCTGGGGCATCATGCCGTACTTACACAGGCGCAAAGCGAGAAAATTGCTCGAGAAAGAGCGCGAAATCAATTTAAAAAGCGCACCGAAAGTATAGTTTTTTGTAGGTTAAGTTAACATTGTAAATAATATTTTAAACAAACAATGCAATAAATTTATATAATCTGATTCCAAATGACATAAAGCAGTATTTTAAAAGAATTATAAACAATATGATAAAAGCTTTTCATGAAAATCACACTTATGTAAGTGATTATTCTGATAAGTGATAATTTACACTTATGTAAGTGATAATTAAAAAATGTATATATTACGAATTTCTTCAGCGGAAATGGAGATAACTGAAGTGTTAACGCCCACAGAAATGTATTGTTTTACTATTTTTTTTATAAATTTGGGGCAAAAGTAATGTCATAATGTGAATGTGGCATAATTTTTGCAAATGGCGTCTAATGTTGATAATGGAGCAATACAAACCTGAAGAACGCGGAATTATTGTTACAGCTTATTTGACCAATTTCCATTCTGTTATTTTAATGCAGTGTGAATTTAGTCATCGTTTTCCTTGTCATCTTGTATCATAACTTGAATTGGCTGCCATTTTGTTAAAAATGGAAATAATTGAGCCGTGTTTTCACAAAAAGTTTGTTTGAAGATGTAAAATTGATGACATTAAGTTGAAAAAACTTTTGCTCCCCTTTGTATTTTCTTCTGCTAAAATTGATCAAATGTTATTATGAATTTTTTTTATCAGATAATTGATTTGATTGCTCTAAGCCGAAAAGCCTTAAACCACTACAGATTAATTACACTTCTGTAGTGATTTTATAATTTTAAATTAATTAAGTTGATGGGATCACTTAAGTTCTTAAATAAGTACTTACTTAATTATAATAAAAATATATATTTTTTATTTTCACCAAAAATAATGTAGACGGATTTTAGCGTGAATAATATTGTCCGTCTGTACAAATTTTTATATTAGCGAGAATGGTCGCATTTTTGATTGCGTTTTTAATTTAAGAACGCGCTATTTAATTAATATAATATATTTATTATATTTGTACAAAATGACGTATTAATTTATGTCTATTTTTTTTTTTTTTTTTTTAGTGAAAAGTGATAATTTTTCCGCTTTTTTTTTTAGAGAACAATTTTAGCAAAGCAATATGAGAAATTTTATTATAATATTTAAGTAAACAATTTTTGCAATTATTGATTGAATAACCATAATTATTGCTTGAAAATCTGTAATGATTTGATTATTGGTAGAATAACCATGCAATTATTGTTTAAATAACTGGAAATGTGTGATTATTAATTTATTGATTAACTATAACCATGCCATTATTGATAGAATATCCGTAATCATATGATTATAATTCACATTACCGTAATCCTGCAATTACTGATTAAATAACTATAATCCCGCAATTATTGGTTGAACGACCATAATCGTGCAATTATACATTAAATTGTAATTAATAATATTTTCACTGTATGTAAATAGTGTCATTTTTTTTTGTTTGTTTTCGCAAGCGACAATCTTTTAAAAACCTTATTTTTTAGATAAACTTTTAGTAATGACTTTTTATTTCGCTTTTAAGTAGACAAATATTTTTAGTGTATGATTTTTAAATAACAAAATAGGTAGGTACTTAATTTTATAATTTTAAAACTATTTAAAGCATTGGCACTTAGCATTGTCTTAATCCAACATTCAATGCCGCTTTCGCCAATCGAACTGAGCAACCGCTAATTTTAAATGCATATCTTCCTTTAAAGAATTTCTATTTGGACTATTTTAATTATTTATTCCACTGGTCACCGCCATTTCCATTAAAACAGGACATGCTGTAAAAAGTGCACTGACAGTTAAAGACACCGGTATTCGGACTTTTGGCACTGGGTTTAGCAGATTTAAGTACTAAACCCAGTGCAACGAGTACGAAAACAGGTCTTCTTAACTGTAAGTGCAGTTCTTCTACAAAATTGTACCCTAGCCAAAAAAAAATTTTGGTGAAATCGAATTGAGAAATCCTTCGCTAAGTCTTCCGTATTGAGTACATTTTTAAAACTAAGCATTTTCTCCGCTTTGGTGAAAGCGATTGCGAGTTTATCAAATATACTTTAAATTTTTTTTTTATATAATATTTAATTTTTATAATTTAATAAAACTATTCTTTATAACTTAACCTGGAAATTAAAAAAGGTTAACACGTTATGCATTGTGTTAGTTAAAAAGTTTATTTATAAACAATTATTATTAATTCCTCGTTTTTATTTAAGTTAGATAAATTATTTAATACAATTTTTTTATATTCATTAAATTGAATATCTTTAGAAAATTATGTTTATATAAAAAATTGAAAATATTTACGTATTTTAATTAATTTAACGTTTAGACGGTCTAGCATGGTGCAATTGATAACATTACTATAGCCTAACTACCAATGATTTTATGCCGATGGCACCCGCGCTCTGTCCGCAATTAAATACACACTGGCAACACTCGTATAACTCGTCATAACTTGTTTCTCGAAGCTGTAATGGAGTCAATTGATAAATTAATCAAGTCTACGGGTTGTGTAAATGATTTCTCTCAGTTCTAAGAGCTTCGGTCAGTTATTTTGTATAACGAACGACATTATCCAAAGAGTTATGCATATTAGTGCTAAAAGTTGCAGTTTTTGTCTAACGATAGTCGGAATCATAATTTAACTGTGCTCGCAAACATCGCCAACTGACCATAGATGACGGATTTCGTCAATATCGTGTTGAAATAAGGCTTTTTCGATCGTCTGTGCTTTGCCTCCTGAAAGTCATTAATTTGGGTGACGTCAGATAGAAATGATGATGTGTTTGTTCTATCTGTATTTCAATGGAAGGTGCTCTTTAACTAGCGTGATACTTGCCCAACATTATTTTGTACACTGTTTTAATTCAAATTTAATATTATTGAAGTTTGAAAGTAAACATACAATATAATATTTGATCATTTTCATACAAGCTCAAAGGGAAAAGAGTCTTAGATACTCTCAGTTTTGCCCTTGTTCACCCAACATTTTGTTACTTAAAATGGCTTTTTGCAATCATGTTTAGTGATCTGGGTTTCTAACACGGTCAATTGATAAAACCATCAATACGATATTTACAAAATCTGTCATTTATGGTTATTAGGTTAGTATTTGATTCTGACAGCGGATAGACAAAAGTCGTCTAAATAAGCACATTGTCTTGATTATCACTGAACTTCGGTTAACAGTCATAATGCGTTAAAAATATTTAATGGACGCATAACGAATAATAATAATATTTGGATGATTTGTTTAGCGCCATTTTAGTGCAAAATCACCTCAAGGGCGCTGTACAAACTTATAATACATTTCTACAGTGATCTATATTATTATTAACTATATATGGAGATAATATACAGTACAATACTTACCTGGTAGGTCACTTGAGATTAACACTTAATTAACATTAACTAATTAAAATTTCTTAGAATTAAAGCTATTAGAATTGAAAGAAGTCGTAAACGCGATCAATGGAATCCGTTTGAGCTTGGAGAAATGCGGTCCAGTACATGCGGTCTGCCAATATATACATATCAGAGATGTGCTTTATTTCAAATAAATCCATTTCAAATGGAAATGCAAAATGGGTATTTTCCATTTTGCATTTTAAATGCTTTTCTAAAAACCATTTTGCATTTTGCATTTTAAATGCTTTTCTCAGTGCATTTTCCATTTTAAATGCTTTTTGCAACATTCTTCCTACTATCTCCACTCATCTTTTTTTCATAAGCCCCAAATATCAGTCGGTTCTCAACCTCGCTATGAGAGATAATTTACATTTGTCAAGTTGCTCCCTGGTAGGAGCCCTGGCAATTGAGTGATACAATTACAAAAAATACTGATTCAAATACTGAACATGGGGCCATGACGCTGTAATATTAAATGTTAGATAGCAGTTTCTATGTTTTTACGTTGGCAACATTAGTCCCGCGCAAATTTTTTGTGGTTTCATAATCTGTAGTCGTGGTGTTTTTGGATTTACCATCATGTCATATGTTTGTTCTACATTGATGTCCATTATTAAATAACAAAATTGTTTAAAAATTCAATAATTATTTTAATTGTTTGACCTGAGAAACCATTTTGCATATTCAATGCATTTTGAAAATAGGTATTTTTCATTTTGCATTTGAAATGGTTTTCTAAAAACCATTTTGCATTTTGCATTTTCAAATTTCATTTTCATTTTTGTTGACCCATTTCCATTTTGCATTTCAAATGGTTTTGGGTACCCATTTTGCACATCTGATACATATTAATGCGAGTATTTTACTTACAAATTGTTAATTTATTCGTATTCTAACGTTTAGGAATGAGAGAATTTAAAATTTCTTATTTATTTTGTTGTTAATATCGGTTTGGGTATCGACAGCGCAAGCGTACTCGAGATGTCGACATAAAATCGTCGTTAGTTGCCTATCGATCAGATATTGTTAAGTTATCGATTTTACCATGCTAGACCAGATCTGAATAGTCAGATACTAACCCACCATCCTCCTACCTATCTCCTTCCCCCCTCCACTTATTTTACTTGGTACGCCATATTCCTACGGACGTTCAAAACTTTTTGTTTAAATGAACCGAAAAATGGGAACGGCAAAATCTAGGTGGATTCAATAGTTTCATATGTTTCCATATTAATATTGTGAGGAATGAAATTCTTCTTCTTTCGTATGGTGGGGGGGTCAGAGGGGGACATCTAGTGCCATGTGAACATCGTCAATCCCGCCGGGGAATGAATGGAGCGGGCATTCGTTGAACACATGTTCGGTGGTCTGCACCGCACCACATTCACACATCGCCGACTCTTTAAGGCCCCATCTGTGCATCATGTGGCACAGCGGCTATGGGAGCACCTTAATCTATTGATGGCGGACCAGGTTTTGTGAGGCAATGAGAACCCAGGCTGTCTCTCGTTGGGGTCCTGTATGAGATGGGCATTTCCCACGTTGGCCGTTTGCCACTCAAGTTTCCACCTATCTTCTGGGGTGAGAGGTAATCGGAGGAGTCTCTCTCCTTCGGCCCAGAAGAACTTTTGGGACTAGGAATGAAAATAATGAAATAATATGGGAAATTGGATGTGTGGATAGTGGATATACAGCTTGTTTCATTCCATTGGTTGATAGAGTGGTCCAAAGCATTGATTACTTGGCAACTAGTTGCATTTTTTAAGGTGGAAATAATATTATTGTATTGTAATAAGTAGGATTTGTTTCACTTGATCGTGCCATGACTTCCTCGGACCTCTTCAACCATTCATTTACAAGACATACATTCTCCTTACACCTCTTCCTTCGTTCATCACTTACGTCTCCTTTTACTGTTAAAAAACCACATTATGTCAACTTTAATTTGGTTCTGTATCTTATTGCAGTGCAGGGATAATGCGTTAAGTCTTTCTCGAGCGACTCCGACTTCTTCTAGCATTCAAACCTCTCTCTAAACACTTCTGGCACTAATAAGAACAAACTTTGAAATTTTAAAAATCAAATCGGTCCAATAGTTTTTCAATCTGTAGGGGAAAAACGAACAAACATTCATTTTATATATATAGACAACTATTTTCTTCAGTTGATATCTATGCATACAGCAACATTTTTATATATAAGATGTCCGGGGGTAAAGTGCGCTAAAATCGGGAGTTGATCCTACATGAATTCTTTTTTCGAAATTACAACTTTTTTTCCCAAAAAAAAAAACATAACTACTAAAAATCCTTAATGTGAGGACAAACTTACCTGATAAATTCGCTATGAACTTGCCGAGAACGATATGGCAACATTGTGATTGGCCTGTATCCAATGAAACCACATGTAAACAATAACATTTGACCGAGAGTTTGACGATTACAATTATGCAAAATAAAATTGTACTAAAATTAACGAAATGTAGTAACACTTTAAATGATAAAATTATTTAATTATTATTCGCTTCACTAATGTCATTGGTTTTGACTAATTTAACAAACTTTCAAAATGTCCACTTTCCATGTGTATTTACATCATGTTGCCTGTAAGCCTAATGAATTTCTGACCTTCGTGGGTCAAGCTAGGCATTGTCACTGTAATTACGCACAAATAAACACAAAGTGAAAAGTAAGTCTTTGGAGAAAACACGCACTGAATAAAGATGTTCCTTTAACAGTATATGGTCGGGCATTTTACCGCCAAATTGGGGGCAAAGCGCGGGTGTTTTTTTAAATTTTAGCGCCAAAATTAGACTTTCTGCAAAATATTCATATCTTATGATCTATTTGATATTTTTCGATGAAACTTTCAGTGTTTTACTTTAAAAAGATTTCTCTATTTATTTACATAGCAATGTATGTGTAATTCTTTTTTTTATGAACAAAAACATTCTACTTTCTTGGGAATCATAGAAAAAAACAGTATTTCACAATCGAAATAACATATCGAAATTTATTCATACAAAATTACAAGATTATTTAAAAATTTTCAATACATATAAAAAAAACTATAACCTAATAGTGCTACAATGTGTGATAGCGTTCGAAACACTTTCCTTTATGCAGGGGCACATTGCAAAACTTGCACATGTACCGCGTTTCACTGCGTAGTTTGTGAGCGGAACATACGCGACAACGATTTTATTTTTTTGTTGTGTTTCAAACTCATTGTATTGACAGGTAGATAGATCGGGTACCGCCGACAATAGAAAACACATGACCCCGCACCCATTTAGAACCCCTTGTTTACAAGTCTCCCGCTCCTTACCGCTTTGCGCAACAAAACGAGTAAACTCGTCTCCCGCGTCTTACTGTAAAAAGGCATATGACGAGTTTTCTCATTTCCCGCAGAGAATGTGTTAAGAAAATATTAATAAATCCACACAAGATAAAGACACATTAAATTAACAAGGTTGGATTAAAACAATGAAGTGTTTGAAGTTAAAACTGCTAGATGCGTTAAATTATCAGATCCTTTGTGAATAAACACGAAGAGCGGCAGTAAATAGACTGATGGAACGGCAGCGTTTAGGCACGGAATGGTAGATGTAGCAACAATGCAAAATAATAATGCCAGTCCCACACAGCGGACCAATTTTTATGTTTTTACCTGAAAAGTACCCTTAAAAGTTGGAATTTCTAAAAAAGTCATTTTTTCTTTTTTACTGGTACTATCATGTGGAATCACCTCACGAAGTTAGTGCACTTTCCCCCGGTCTCCCGTATAGATTAAAACAGAAAAACATCTGACAGAAGCTGGAATTCGCAGATAAATGTGGAGATACAAGTAAGATAAGTAGTGCAAGCGTACTTGGCTTTGCCCTCCAGTCTAGGCAGACCAAGGATTACTGAATACGAATACCGGCCAATTATACAACTTGATTTTGTGCTTTCAACTAGTCAAATAAGGGCGGATTATAACAGTAGTTGCCGTATAACCGAACGGCGGATTACTTAAGGCGTAATGTATTTTTATTTTAATATGTAGTTATCTTAGTGTACAAATAAAAGTCTCGTTTAACTCAGCTACGGCGTTTATTGTTAAATTAAAATCGTTTTTACAATCACAATATCTACGCGTTTACTATGGAATGCGAGCGATAACTAGGTCAAGGTTCCTAGCGCGGTAGTACTTGGCTGACGGTCTGAATACTGAATACTCGCTGCGTCGGGCTTATTTATACAGTACAGCCGACGGCAACAGTAGTTAGGCGAAATCGCAAATAAAACGGAGACACTCGCTCAGTCTGGGCCTTTCGGGAACTTTCGGCGGCGCGGCGCTGCTATTACGCATAGGCGATAGGCTAGAACCTTCTAGCGAGTTGGCGTAATGTGCCAGACCGACTTGCAACGTATTGTCGTAGGTAGGTCGCGTTGTTTACGATTAGTTCTCGGTAGTAATTTGCAAGTACCTAAGTAGGTTGGGCTGTTTAATATTAATGAGTTAATCTGGATTATTCTCTCAACGCCACAGATATATCAAAGAAGAAGAAGATAATACTAATAAATTTAAACGAACCTTCAAAAGTTATTAAAAGAAAAGTTGTTACAATAATAATTTAATAATATTAAAAAATAATAAAAAAAATTTTTTGAAGCTTGCCATAGCGGACCGCAGGCAATTTTTTTAAAATTAATTTTTACAAAAAATTCTTAATTAATTAGATTTTATTATATATAAATATCATTTAAGTTGTGTAAGTTTTATTTTTATTAAATATGCAATTAATACATTTCTCATGTTACTGACTTATTGAAAACAATCAACAATCAAGCCGTTTCTTCGCAGGGGTAGGCAGAGAGAATAGACTGTCTCTCAATACAGTCCTTGCTTCGTTCACATTCATACGTATATTCTGTTATTCTAACTTTTGACATGGAACGACTTTTACCATTAAATTTCCCGTAAGGTACTTTCCGATTTGACTTTTGCCTTCCCTACTTCATTTAAACTCTTGACTCCTCCTTCCTTGACAAAATAATATTGTGTCATCAAATATTCCCGTTTGACATTCAATTTCAAATAGATGCGCTGTTGTTTAACGTAATCTATCTATATAAATAAAAATTTAAATGTTCGTTTGTTCAAAATCTTAAATCTCCGAAAGTTCTTCACCGATTGCTTTGAAATTTTGACACAACGTTGCATTTGAATACGCGTGTGTTTATATATTCCTATATTATAGAAAAAAATGCAAAAATATGCTTTTTTTTAAATAGTGCCGTCTGTTGGACAAACGTGCTTTTTTTTGAAAAACCAAGTAATAAAATAAAAAGATAAGGAATAAAGAAAAAAGGCATAAAATAAAAAGGTAAAGGGAATTGAGTAATGTAATGATACGAAACCGTAGGAGTTCGAAGACTCTCTCGCTCTCACCTAATACGGCATCCTTGACTACAAACGATCGTAGATCTCATACTGATTATACAAATCATAAACCAACTTATCAACTCCATGCTATCTACCAAATGATATACATCGACGGCCTACATGAGCGGTCGCACGGCCTTGAACGAGCATGTATCCAGATCAAACCCTAGACTCAATACTTGATACTTGTAGTGAGATGTGTCCTCCCTTTCAGAGAGGTTAAAGAACACCTAGAAGGTTTTTGTCCTACAAATACAGTCGGAGATAAAATAATCAACAAAATTCACTACAATCTTTACACAGGGCAGGACGATGGATACCGTAATATTGTCCGAAACGTTGGCTACAGAAGGAGGTAGAGCAACACAACATAATACCCCAAAAATAAATCACAACATAAGTGAAAACCATTTTTTTTTGTAATATAATTAAAATACATACATTTTTTACGCATAAAACATCACAAAATGGCCCAAAACTGACATAAACTTCAGTTTGTGCAATCATATTACAAAATAGGCTAATAATTTCAGACAGTACTTTAATAGCTGGGGTGTGATTACTATGTAAATTTTTTTTTATTAAACTATATGCATTATTTTCAAAGATAAAGCTGTTTAAAGCAAAATCCATTTTTCAAACGGGAAAAAATATAAAAATTGTATTTCTTTTTTTACATCAATTAATTTTTTATTCAGATAAGTACGTATTTCACAATACTGCTTCATACGTAATTAATATTGAATATTACCGTTTTATAATTTATTAAAAAAAAACATGAATTGTCAATTAATTATATGAAATATTGTAAAAATATAAAACATCTTTATTCAAACGCCATGTAATGGCTTTTACAATACAGTGGTAATCGAATTACAAGCGTACAGTGATAAACAGGATAATAATAATAGCAATAAATTAAAGAACAATTAATGTGTAAACAAAAACACTATTGCAAGTGATGCAGTTATTAATATAGGTGCAGTAAGACAATGCATAGTTCAAAAGAAATATATACCAGTGTAACAACAGTTGAACTACTTTATACTAGGCTTGTATAAGACCTGTCATAAGTGGAAGTATGAGGTGTCTATAATAATAGTCAGTACTGAGTTTATTGTTACCCATAAAATTAATTGTACTTGGAATAACTGAGTAGGCATCGCAACTTGGCATTAACAATAAGAAATAATATTTTTTAATAAAATAATACAAATGTTAGCTAACACTATAAGCTATAAGATATCAAGGAGCCATGCAGAAGAATATTATCATTCCGGACATTGATTATTGTGTTTGAGGTATGTTATTATATTATATTCTTATAACTATATTCCGTACAGTTGAACCCATCTACTACTTCTGAGAAAACATTGCCAACTGCATGCAATCTAGGTATAAGCGAGTATTTAAATGACTCAGTTCTGATATTTTTATTGCAATAAAAAATAGTTTTGGATCGACTAGTTCTTATAGGTATATGGAAGGTAATTAGACTTTATAAATCAGGCATCTAAATTGTGACATGTCAAACGATAATTGCTGAACTGTCTGTAAGTGACGTTGGAAATGTCGATGGTCAATGCAGAATTGTTGCTAATAGTCGCTCTGTTGGTTGGCGCACTATGATAGGCAGAAGTCTTCAAAGGAACACGTTTAATCGATTGAAGATTCAAGTGATTGGTCTAAAAATATTTTACGGCGTGCATCGAGCATTCCTGCTAAGAACAAGGATGGATATAGGAATGGTCTGTACGTATATTATCTCATATTTATTTTAATATTTTTTTATTATATAAGTACATTTTTGTATATTTGTTACAGTATATGATCAAATATTTCAAGACCCCTCTTCCATAGAAGCATTAGCTTGTGGCTGGAAGAGGAGTGTACATTGTTTTATTACAGTAAGTAAGTAATTAAAAATAAAATGATTTTTAAACTTATTTGAAGAATGGAATGTTACTTAAGGCGATGCACTACGTCGTGTAATATTTTAAATTGAGCCGCTATCAATAACAACCCATACGTAGATGGCGATAAGGTTTAAATTCCCACTTAACACCATCCGCCTGTTTTGATTTATGCAAGAAAAAAACATGGCCAAAAAGTGCCTGTTATTTTATTTTGTGGATGTTCAGGCATAAATATTTAATTTATTTCGATCATTTTATAAATAACTTAATTTGCCACAGTATACAATAAAATCATAACCGAAAATGGGTACGTAAGTAGGAGATTTTGAACTTTAAAGCAGTTTCCATAGGCATTTTCATTATTTTTTTCTGGGCTTATAAAAAGACTTATCTAAAAAATACTCGATTATTTCAAAGGTCAAGATGTATTCTACTCGCAATATTTAATTAAAGCATCTGAAAAATTTCTAGGCGACCAAAATTTCAAACCAAAAACACATGATTTTGCATTACTACGTATGGCATCGCCTTAAGGAAACTAATTGAGATGAGTTATTCTTAAGATTAATTCAATTGGAAACATTTTTATTTTTTGTAAGTTTGTCTTTAAAATATTTTTTCAGTGTTTATTATTTGGATGTTATCATTAATGTTTCTAATTTCTTCAGGTAGTCGATTGAAAAAAATTCTTGCCCGGTAAGTGTAATAATTTTGTGCAAAGGAAGTGTTTAATTTTGGACATGGAAAAATATATTTAAGTCGAGTACGGTTTTCAGTTAGAAATTGATACTTGTCTTTTTCTTTTATGATTTGAATTAATGCATTTTTAGTATAAAGATCTTTAAATGAAGACACTTGAAATTCTTCGAATAATCGATCCGTTGGGTAATCGGAAGGTTTTCTTAATATTATTTTAATTATTAACCTTTGTACCACTTCTATTAGAGTAAGGTTAGTTTTGTATATGGATCCAGATAATATACAGATAATACATTTATACGACAAATATTAACAATTTTACACACAAAATTCACACACGGACAAGTCAACAAACTCTATAAAACTTCACTACTATATTTTCCTAATTCTCTTACCTCCTGATGTGGTTTATACCAAAAAATATTTTCTAAATTAGTTTATATTGTGTATTTTTTTCTGTTAAATTCAAGTCCTTTTTTTTATTCATGCTCCGTATTTGTATGTATCCTTAAACTTTAAATAAAAATGTAAATGTTTGTTTGTTCAAAATCTTAAAACGAAAGTTCTTCACTGATTGCTTTGAAATTTTAACACAATGTTGCATTCTAATACGCGTGTGTTTTTATATACCTATAGATGTCACCTTTGGCAGTTAAAAACATGCCTTTTTTTAAAAACAGGGCTATCTGCCCTGTCGCTGCTGATTCTTTATCTGCACAAACAGACTGAGCCACGGCAACGCGTGGCTGGATACAGCTAGTCTTTAAAAATAAAAATGGTAATTTTCGTTTGTTCAAAATCTTAAAACGAAAGTTCTTCACCGATTGCTTTGAAATTTTGACATAATGTTGCATTCGAATACGCACGTGTTTTTATATAGTTGTCACCTGTGACAGGTAAACACATGTTTTTTTTTAAACAGGGTCATTTGTTGGACACTAGCGCCTCTAGCGGCCCGCGTTGTTGGATGTTGCCAGTATTTTGACAAAGCTGTGCGTATTAACTTCTTGTAGGTCATAGAGTATTTGTTTATACTGATAATTTTGTCTCAAACAATGGCGGTTCGTGGTATTTTTAACTGAGGGTTCAGAAATTCGAAAGAAGACCTTCATCGAATCGTCAAATACAGAGGCAGTCATTTACAAGGTTTTCCAATAAGAGGTGTTATTTTGAATAGCCCGCTATTTCGGTAGATATTACTTCCTTAGTGTCGCATCACATCTAATACCGATACTGGCTAGTTTCAAATAACTCTATTCTGTTGAACCCTTTATAATTCTTATTAAGTAAAATAGTAATGGAACCAAAAAAGGAATTTCTCGACTGCGAATAAGGAAGTTGAGTGAAAAATATTTTGACTTATAAAAAATATGTTCATGTAGATCAAAAAATATCGATTCTAAATATATAAATATATTTCTATATTATTATTCTTAGAATTAGTTAAACGTTCTTGAAAAAGCATTCAATAGCAATAGACTGTATACGCTCCACGATTGGTCGAAAGAATTCTGACGTCACATGTGTCGTGACTTGTACGTACAACGGATCACCTATGGTGCATCTCTTTCTATTACATGAGAGACGGTCGGTTTAGATGAGAGAGGTGTATAGGCCAAATGTTTATTTGGGTTTGTCAAATATATGTACGCATTTGTTGTTATTATTATATGAAATGGATTTCTAAAGATACATATTCGTATAGTGCTTTATAATAATATGTTGTTTATTGCATAACTTAGAAGTTTTTATTATTATACATGTCACATAACATGTGATACACTTCAGGCCGCCGGCCGCCCAGAAAAGTCTCACAGTGAACTGGGCTGTAAACCGTTATTTTACTTTTGGTCTTTACTTTTCTGCGCGGTGGTCCTGAATTCGCGCGTGGCAAGTCAACAAATAGCGACGGAATACCGTACCGGGCGGGAAAAGCAAATATTCTAACTTAAAATATTAATTTAACTATGAAATCTCAATCAATTTTCTTTTTTTTTTAATAACATCAATTCTAATAGACGGTTAACATTGGTAAAAAAAATTACTGGAATTCCTTATTGAAGAATTATTTTTTTTTCGATACAAAATGTTAAAGCGACGTGGTTCTTACAGTTTGAATGACGTCACACCCACCCCCGCCTCTTTTTCCGCTCGGATTCCGCTCGTTTTGGCGGGCTTAATAAAATTCAAACTTTGAGAATTAATTTAACTATGAAAACAAACTTTAAAAAAAAAAAAAAAATACTCGTATTTAAGTTTGAAAGCGAACATTGATAAAAAAAAAAAAAAATGGACTCAACTTCCTTATTGGCTGGCGTCTAGTCAAATGCCATTATCGAGAACATCAATAGTTACATTTGGAATAAGACAAAGGTTTTTCAATACTCCAAATATCCCTTTTGAGAACATGAATAGTTACAGACAGAACATTAAAAAGATTTTTTTCCACCGTGAGTCAGCAAGTGTCTCACCAAACTTCACTTGAGAATACCATTAGCTGCAGTCGGAGCATGAAAAGGTTTTTCTCAGCTGTGTGTCCTCTTGTGAAGCTTCAAATCTCGCTTTCGCGAACAAGAATACTTGCAGTCGGAACATGAAAAGGGGTTTTCTTCACAGTGAGTTAACATGTGTCTAATCAAATTTCCCTTCTGATAGCTTGCATAGTTACAGTCGGAACAAGAAAATTGTTTTTTTCCAGTATGAGTTAGCATGTGTATAGTCAAATATCCCCGCAGAGAACATGAATAGTTGCAGTCGGAACATGAAAAAGGTTTTTCTCCAGTGTGATTTAGCGAATGTATCGTCAATTGTTCCTTGCGATAGCATGAAAAGCTGCAATTAGAACACGAAAAGGGTTTTTCGGCAGTGTGAGTCCACATGTGTGTCTTTAAATCTTCATTTCTAAAACAAGAATAGCTGCAGTCTGAACATGAAAAAGGGTGTTCTCCACTATGAATTAATCTGTGTCTCATCAAATTTCCCTTCTGATAGCATGCATAGTTGCAGTCCGAACATGAATAAGGTTTTTTTCCAGAATGAATCAGCATGTGTTTCACGAAATTTCCCCGCTGAGAACATGTATAGTTGCAGACGGAACATAAAAACGGCTTTGCTCCAGTGTGAATCAGCATATGTATCGTCAATTGTCGTTGTCGATAACATGAATAGCTGCACTCTGAACACGAAAACGGTTTTTCTGCAGCGTGAGTCCACATATGTGTCTTCAAATCTGCCCTTCGAGAACATGAATAGTTACAATCAGGACATGAAAAAGGTTTTTCTCCACCGTGAGTCAGCATGTGAATTGTCAATTGTGCCTTTCGAGAACATGAATAGCTGCAGTCGGAACATGAAAAAGGTTTTTGTTCAGCGTGTTTCCACATATGTTGCTTCAAATCTCCCCTCCGAGAACATGAATAGTCACATTCAGAACATGAAAAGGATTTTTCTACACTGTGAACCCGCATGTGTTGCTTCAAATCTGACCTTCGAGAACATGAATAGTTACAGTCAGAACATGAAAAAGGTTTTTCTCCAGTATGGATTCGTAAGTGCAGTTTTAACTGTGACTTATAAGAGCAGGAGTAGTTACAATGTGCACAAGATAATCGTTTTTTCACAAGATGCGTCTTCAGATCTGTCAATAAGTCTGAAAAAGATTACGGATAAAGAATAAATTTAATAAGTGTAAGTAAGAACAGTTAATTCACAAAAACATTAAAAATTACGTTTTACCTGCTGTTTGGGTAATTCTTTCTATGGATTCCTTTTTAACATCCGGCAGGTTTATGTCAATCTCCATATAAGGAATCTCCCCTTCATCTTCTTGGGGTTCAGGTTCCGCTTTGATGGTAACAGTCTCCATATTGATGCTACCTGGAAAAACAAAACACAAACACGTAAATCGATAATTTGTTGTACTGAGACGAAAAGGGTTTTTCATTATATATTGCGTTCTTCCCTCTGAGAAAGAGTTCTAGAGCTTTAAAAAAAATAATAAAAACTTATTGAAACGCAATTCAAAATTTAATCAAAGACGTAGATAATATCAACAGTTCTGTTACAGTGAATTTTGAGTGTTACTTTTTGAGTCTTGCTGTTTCATATTTTCATTGAGGATTGTTGATATTACTTTCGTAAATGATTTTTTTTAAACATTGAATTAAAATATTAACGAATAAAGATACTATTGATTTGTCATGCGTAGCAGGAATTTGGATTAGACACTTTAACACAGGTTAATAGTTATAAGGACTCCAGATGTCCACAAGGAAAAACCATTTGCTCTGTAGTACAGCTACAGACTATTCTTCTATTCAAACGAAAAGTAAATAAACTTTAGTTGAATAAAAAGAGAAGATATGTTACTGGGACAACGCGCATGGCTTCACTGAACTAGGTCCAGCGGACATACTTGAGATTTGAGATAAGAGTTTAGTAGTTCGTTGTTCAGACAAGATGTCAAAAGTTGCCACAAACACGTCGGTCTAGGCTATTTTTTTGTCAATATCGAGTAAAAAATATCTGGTGGAGTTTCTTTCTTTTTTATTTCAATAAATACAATTATTCACATGAATTTTCGCTACGTGCCCGTCCGTCAGTGGGCCATCGCATACAGAAACGACAGGCGTCCATAATAATATAGCTGTTTCACCCGTATACATATATTCTTTTAATGGCAATCCCTTTCTAATGCATTTCGTTACATGCTAGGCAAGCTGTAATATGTAGATACTAGCTTACGTGTACCCGACGTTGCTGGGGGTTATCCTTAATAGATATACATATACCGTGGCGGACTTTTCTGTAGGTCTGTTCAAGATATACAATTTCGTAGTACATTATTTTGATGTGTTTAGCTAGCGTTAGCAATGTTGGCGCCCGGAAATATTTTGTTTACGACTTGATTATAAAAAATCGACTTTTCATAGAAAAGTTGATTCGGAAGAAATTCTCTAAATGATAGTGGAAACTCCATCAAAATCAGTTGCGTAGTTTAGAAGAACTAAGCGTACAAACAGACAGACACGGATAGCGAATTTATTTTATACTATTTAGAGATTTCATCTATTCACGCATCGCTATTGGCTATTTTTTCTTATGCGTTTCGTTATTCCCCTTTGCATCTAGAAACTGTAGAGGGTATATGTAACTATATTTTTTTGAATAGTACGATTTATTTCAACGGTGAATATTAGAGGAATAACTAAAAACTTTAACAGCAATATTATTATAATCATCCGGATCTAAAACTGACCATCTTTATACGTCAAGCGTTGAGTGATAATTATTAATAAAGAGAAGGGACTATTTTAAGGAATGCTACCCATTACTAAAACAGTTAATTTGATTTATTTTAAAGTTTTTACTTAATCATAAAAAAGATTTTATATTCTACATTTCGATTCTTTCAACATACTTATATTGTATTTCCTACCCTTATTTTGAAGTATATAAACACATTTCAACTACCGCAATATGTGCCTAGAGCGGTAGTGGAAAAGCGTGTAACAACTTATTTGAGTCAATATACAGAAAATAGGGACACGGTTAATGCGCACTTTTAATAGACAAATCACTGTGTATCGGTTAAATAACAATGAAAAGTAAGAAGTATTTAAGTTAAGAAAATGGAAAATAATGCATTTTATTAGCTATTTTGTAAAGAAACGAATAATGTGACGCTTCTCTTTGCGCCATGTTTTGACATAATAATGTTAAATTGATTTTTTTAGGCTAGATTTATTTTATTTACGATTTAATTAAACCTGAACTGACAAGCTATCAATCTATTTTAAGGTTATATTTTGGTTTAAATATTATAAGAAAAAACTAACCTTAAAATTTTGACATAAACAACAATCGCCGATGTGTAAAAATCGGTTCTAATTTTAACAAAATAACAATTAAAATGCATTACTTATCATTATTATAAAACAACTACAAAATATTTTAAAAACTAAATGTATGTATTTAGCGTTTCTCTATTTTCAGTATATTTACCCTTAGTTGAATAGAGGGAAAATAAGGTTTTAAATATTTATTTAGAATTTACGGCACAAGTGCCATTTACATACAAAGTTTTTATTTTATTTTTTTACATATGTAGTGGTACGCCACTACTTCATTCGAACGGAATTCTAGAAGTTTCGGTTTTTCCAAACAAGCTTCTTGGATGTTCTTTTATTTTTTATTTATTTGTTTGTGCAAATTTTACATAGCAACCAAATTGTTCGAGAAGCTTCTTCACCTTTTAAAAGCGACATCATGAAGAATCTAGTCAGTCATCAATCCGCCATCAGTTAACAAGGTGCTCAACGAGTGATAATCCGCGCACTTCACTTGCGCGAAGGACATTCTTCCCGGCTCTGCTCATGGACTCCATCATAGCGCTTTGGCCCAGATCGCCGTCTCTGGCCAACGCTACATGGATTACAGAGCCCCGGTTCCAGCGTCTCTGACCAGCGCTTCATCCACTCACCATGACCACCACGAGGACACCCAGCATCCTCACTGGTCTACTCAGCTCCCGCTCAACCGCCTACAAGGTCCACCGCACCTTCGGCCTTCTCGTCAGCACTGGAGTACTGATTGCCAAGATCGCCAGTGCCTGACAGTCGATGAGTCCGGTCACCAGCGTCCGGCGTCGACTCACTGACCCGCGCTTGACCGGCCATCACCGCCTGCATCCGTAGAATACTACATCTGTCCTACGTCCACTCTCATCACGGCAAACTGACTCATCAAATAAATCACTCTGACCTTCACGACACGTCTTTCATTCCGTGCCTCCTCACCAGATCCCCAAACATATACATAGTGCAGTATTAAATTTTGATGAGAAAAATTAAAGAATTAAATTTAGTTAAAACATAACCATAGCCCATTCAATAATACAATACGGTATCGTTGCGTGGGGAGGAGCTTACAAAACCTCAATTTTGCCACTGGAAATTACCCAAAGACTAATAATAAAAATTATTACTAGGAAACCATCAGATTATTCAACCTCTCAACTTTTTCAAGACTTTCAAGTCCCACCTCTAAAAAGTACATATATAAAAAATACGCTGCTTCAAATACACAAAGATTCTAAGAAGTCACACCACGCCATGGTACGCGTAGAGAGCAATAGACATAACACAGTGGGTCGCTTAAGTACGCCATTAATGCATACCAGTTTTGCACAACACTTCTACACATACAATGGAGTGATGTGGTTTAATCAATTGGAAATGGAACTGAGATTGGAACCTGACTATAATAAATTCAAAAATAGACTAAACAATGATATCTTAAATAGTTTGGCTACCTAGAATTGCATTGGAAATTGATTAAGAATATTTAATTGACAGTTTCTTTTTTTTTTAAATTTATTTTTTATTATATATATTTATAAATATTATTATTTTTTATCTATGCACGTATATATTGTGTTATAATTTTTTAACTTTTAATTTTAATTTTTAATAAACTTCTCTATGTTCCCGCCTTTACACACGAGTATTTTAACTCTCGTAAAGGTTATATATTGTATACATATATGTGTTTTTACAGTTTTTTAATCAATGTTGCAGGCTTAATTACTCATGATTATGTTACATATGTATGTATACAAAAAACTAAAAAAAAAAAAAAAAAAATAACAAATAAAATAACAGTAAATAAAGAAGCAATGACAATAGCCTGTTATGTAGTGACTTCATTAAAATAAGTGGCGTTAAAATGTGTTATTAGTGCAGCTTTATACTTTACAAGGGGAATATTAAAAGTATCTGCGATTTTAGCATAAAAGTTCCCAAGTGTGTGCAATCTATTTATAACTGAGTTATATCCTGAGACTGGTATAATTGTCACAATAATACATACCAGAGGACCTTGATCTAATGGTAGGTACATGAAATTGAATTAACATTAATATGTCAGGGCTATCCAACTGATAATTTATAATTTTGTATAAAAATATAAGTTAAAAGTTTGCAGTAGTGTAACAGTTTTCCGTAAAGATACATTTTAGGGTAGATACCAAAGAAACATGAAATAGGAGCTTGTTGTAAACATGCATATGTCCTGTCTGCAAAACAATTCAAAAGGTCGTGGATTCCAAACATCTGAATTAAATAATGCACAGTTTTTACACATGCAATGCAACTTACTGGCTATCCGAGTACTCTCCTCACACTTTAAAGATTCCTTCTTTACATCTGGAAGGTCAAAATCCATATCCTTATACGGTATTTCATCTCGGCCTGCTTCCTGGGATCCTGTTTCCGTCTTGATGCAAACAGTTTCAAGATTTAGTAGATCCATGGCACTAATGTGGTGACGTTTGGAATCGATTGAATCCCAAAGAAATATACCTGAGACAGAACATTGTTATTACGGAACTCGAATGTATACGAGCTTTAAATATTTTGTTTCTAATAAAATGTACTTTCTAAACGATGACGTAGTATGTGTATCACATATTTGGCAATGATGACATAATTATTAACCTTGAAGTTAAGACATAAAACTGGGTTAGAGAATCGTCGCATTACTCAATGTTAACCACCGGTTGGATAAAAATTCTCCAACAAAACGCTAAATGGATTCGGTAATTTTTGGATAGGGCCTGACACGCTTATTACGAATATTTTTTAGAAAAAAACTTTATATTCGCCTTAATTACTATAAAAGAAAACTTTTTGCATTTCGGGCGGCGGAAAATTATGAATTTAAATTTTCAATTGCGTTAACCAAAATTCACTTTGCGAATCGATGCGGCGGCAATCAGCTGCCATTAGGTACGTCACTGTTATGTTGGTATCCCTGATACATTGCCTAGATACGACTATGGCTAACTTCGTGGAATACAAATGGATTGGCGCGAATTTATGAAAACACAACAGAATTATAATGTTAACAAACTTTAATTTTTCTAAAATTGAGGGAGATACAGCCCTTTCTTTTGTATCACAAACCATGTTACACAAACCTAGCGTGGCCGGTAAACTACTTGAAAACTGGGATGTTTTTCTTGCCTTGACGCGAGCAGGCGTTATAAACGGGCACTTTCTTTTGTATCACAAACCATGTTACACAAACCTAGCGTAGCCGTTAAACTACTTGAAAACTGGGATGTTTTTCTTGCCTTGACGCGAGCAGGCGTTATAAACGGGCACTTTCTTTTGTATCACAAACCATGTTACACAAACCTAGCGTAGCCGTTAAACTACTTGAAAACTGGGATGTTTTTCTTGCCTTGACGCGAGCAGGCGTTATAAATGGGCACTTTCTTTTGTATCACAAACCATGTTACACAAACCTCGCGTAGCCGCTAAATAACTTGAAAACTGGGATGTTTTTCTTGCCTTGACGCGAGCAGGCGGTATAAAGTGGACACTTTATTTTGCTTTCTACGCTTTGCTCTAGCATCTTTTCGTATAGCCACATAATAATCGCACGAAGATAGCAACGGTCGTATTTAGCTCTTGTTAATGCATCAGTGATACCAACATAACAGCGCGTTCCTAATGGCGGCGCATTGTCGCCACATCGATTCCCGAAGTGAATTTTGGTTTTACGCAATTGAAAATCAAAATGCATAATTTTCCGCCGCCCGAAATGCAAAAAGTTTTCTTTTATAGTAATTAAGGCGAATATAAAGTTTTTTTCTAAAAAATATTCGTAATAAGCGTGTCAGGCCCTATCCAAAATTTACCATGGATTCTCTGATTCTCAAGTCAAACCAGCAGCAAACGTAGTCCAAATGAAAGAACATATGTCGATCAGTTTGATTTGGAATAACAGCGGCTTGCAAAAAATGGAGTGATGAATTCTCGGGAAGAAAATACAAGTATTAGAACTTACCAATAATACCTATCACAATCACGGGGTGATAAATTTATCTGCGTATTAAACAGTTTAAGGAATATTATGTAGAATTAAGATTCGGAAACATGTTGAAACGACTTGCAATGAAGAAACCAAAGAATAAATTATTACTCCTCCAGAAATGTCAAACATAGACAATAATGGAGTCATAGATATTTATTTTCAATTCACTCAAGTAGGTACCGAACACAAAGTACTTTACAAAAATGTATATTTTATTTTGTGTAGTTCATTATGAACAGATATTATAGCATTTGACTAATGCTAACCTATTGGCACGGTCAAAATAGGCCATATCTACGCTGTATTTTGTTATGTGAGTTTGAGGCAGTTCCCAACCAACACATAACTTCTTCAGCAGTCAAAAGAGGAAGAGAACCGGTGAAGACACACACATTTTTGTAAGAGTCATCGAGAGTGCATTTGTACGGCAAAGATCGAACAGTGCGTGTTAATTTATTTTTATATTTTTTTATCTAAACATATTGTTTATTTACAAAGATTTGGTGACCATTAGTAAATAAGTGTATTGGTAGGTATGACTCTGAAACTGGTTCTGTTTTTCTTGTCGCGAAAATTTAAAGAACTCAGAATACAATGCGTGATTAATATCATTTTGAAAACTGAGATAAATAAAAAAGATCTCAGGGAATGAATACAGATATAAACTAACTAACCATTCTAGTTGTACGCCACTGCTCGAGTCGTACGGTGTCGGGTACTGCTTAGTACACAGTAGTACCTAGGTACCTAGGCCGTGGTAGAACCTACTGGACATTCAACCGTTGCCTAGAGGTCAAGCCGGACGGTACCTGAAACTACCGCGCCATTCCTACAGGCATTGGGCGATCTCTAGAATATTCAGCGTTACGGGCGGCAACATATTGTAGCGATAGTAACTAGAATGTTCGGGAACGTTCTTAAGTGCAACTTGAATCGCATTGGAACCTACTAGCGAACACCTTAGGTACCAATATTTGACAAGTCAACATATTTCACCAACAAATATGATATGATATATCTCGACGCCATCTAGTGGGAAATTCAGCACAAACAAAGCCTTTCCTACACAAAAAATTGGTTGTTTTCAGGTGAAAAATTACAATAAGCAGTAATTGTCGACTGAAGTACTTATACATATTGAATTATTTGGCGGGTTGGGAATAAACCGACGTAGTTCAGAAGTACAGAGCACCTGACCGAACATCAGAAGGTGGAGGTTCAATTCCCGTCCGTGGCATTAATTTTTACTCGGGAGATATTTTCAATTTGTATGGATATTTCAGGCGAGTAATTAATGCTTATAATAAATTGTTATCCTTTGTGCTATGCATGAAAACCTTGTCTTATAAACATTAGTTTATCATTAAAAAAATGATAATATTTGACTAGTTTACTTACATATCTTTAACGCGCTAATCAAAACAACTTCAATCTAATCAAAAATCCTTTTGCGCCGCGATTAGTTAAATAATCCTTGTTTTGTCTGTTGTGATAAATTACTTGTGCGATGTATAAAATATTGTTCAAATGTATTAACGGCTATTTTATCCCGATAACAGAATAAATCTATTATAAAATATTACACAGTTTAATTTTAACACCGAACACATCTTCAACATTCACAACACCATCATGTCATTTCTCCGCAGAGGTTGGCAGAGAAGATTGATTTCTACTCAACACTTTTTCCTGTCATAATTAAATATCGCTTCATATAAACACATTTGTTATTCTGACTCTTGACACGAACCGACTGAAGTATTTGACTCACATGATATTGGCATATCTTCTGTTTCAGTTTCACTGTGTTAATTATTTTGTTTACTGAACTAATGAAGAAAAAAATGATTGGTTATTTAAGATTTAAAAAGAAGCACATAAATGTATCATGCGATTCAAAATAAATTGTAGAGAATCAAAAGATTCTGCCACTTATTGATATTATTTTGAAAACTTGTTGTACTCCACAATGTTTACTCGTCGTAACTTGTGTATGCATTTGATATAGGATACTTGTCTTTATTTCCAGGATCGGAGACTATTTCAACCCGTTCTCCGGATCCTTCCATCGTCATGAGTTAGCTGTTTATCGATGGAATAAGATAATTTCGAAGGGAAAATTTGGCCGAATATGGTATCGATGATTTTCATTGCATTAAAACACTCAATTAATGGTAGAACTAGGTTTATTTTTAAGGAGAGTTACAATCCTATGCAGTGGAAACTGCAATAATAGATGGGGTAAATGAATAGGTTACAACTAAACATCGGGGCAGAAGATCTATCATACAGTTAATTAGGCTCCGAATATAATTTAATGATGATTTCGAAACGAAGAACTCTTACATGGGCAGCTGAGGTGAAGTATAGAATTTACTACTCAAGGTAAGTGTCTTCAGCGTGGTTTATGATATCAGTCGTTCAGCAGCGTTCATTCTATTCCGGGGTCGCCCTTCCTTGGCCGGAGTCCTGATAAAAGTGGACGAGCTTCCGTTCCTCGTCTCCCAGCTGCGTGCGTGTCCACTACTCGCTTTCTATAGAGAGTTTACCCCTACACTCCTCGTACATCCTGTCCACTTTCGCATTCGGGACCCTTTTCGTATATGGTTATTTGATAGAATTAGGGCGTGTTGCCTTTTACTTCTTATGAGGAATCCAAAATGCGTGCTTTGCATGCAGATAATGACATATTGGAGACTACCCGTGTTATGTCAGATTTAATACCGATAATCGCTAGATACGAGGAAGTCTATCGTGTGAATGAATCTGCATATGTCTGATTAAGGAATACTTTTGTGAAGATGAGTAGTGACACAAGGAACACGAAAAAGGTCTTTCTCCACTGTGAGTCACAATGTGTCTCGTCAAATTGCCCATTCGAGAACAAGAATAGTTGCAGTCGGGACACGAAAAAGGTTTTTCTTCACTGTGAGCCCACATGTGTATCTTCATCTCTCTCTTTCGAGAACATGAATAACCGCAGTCGGAACATGAAAAAGGTTTTTCTGCACTGTGAGTCAGCATGTGACTCGTTAAATAGTTTCTTTGAGAACACGAATAGTTACATTCGGAACATGAAAAAGGTTTTTCTCCACGGTGAGTCCGCATGTGAAATTTCAAATAGTCCCTTCGAGAGCACGAAAATTTACATTTGGAACATGAAAAAGGTTTATTTCCACTGTGAATCAGCATGTGCCTTGTCAAAGTTCCTTTTTGAGAGCATGAATAATTACATTCTGGACAAGAAAAAGGTTTTTCTCCATAATGAGTCATAACGTGTCTCGTTAATTGTCCCTTTCGATAACATGAATAGCTACAGTCAGAACATGAAAAAGGTTTTTCTCCTGCATGAGTCCACATGTGTGTCTTCAGCTCTCCGCTTCGACGACATGAATACTTACAGTCAGAACATGAAAAAGGTTTTTCTCCACTGTGAATCCGCATGTGTTTCTTCAAATCTCCATTTTGAAAACATGAATAGTTGCAGTCGGAGCATGAAAAAGGTTTTTCTCCAGTATGTGTGCGCAAGTGCGATTTTAGCTGTGACTTATAAGTGCAGAAGTAGTCACAATGGGGGCACGTGAATCGTTTTGTCACAGTTTGTGTTTTCAGATCTGTCAACAATTATAAAATGATTACTAATAAAAAAAGCTTATAGGTAGCACAGTTATTTCTTGAAAGCGTATAAGAAAGGATGGCACAAATTGTTAATTCTAACAAATGAAATCGTTTTTACCTTCTTTAGGGGTAATTCTTTCAAAGCGTTCCTTTTTAAAATCCGGCAGGTCTATGTCAATTTCCATATCAGGAACACCACCTTCATCTTTATCCGGGGGTCCTAGTTCTGCCTTAATGGTTTCCTTATTAATGTTTCCTTGAGAAAATAAAACACATGAAATGATAGTGGATACGGATAGTGGATACGATATATTTCAGTACAAATTGCGGTCGTACCTCTCAGACAGAGAAGACAACAATTTAAAAAAATTGACTTATAACTATACTTAACGATAACAATTACGCCATGGCAAATCAAATCAGATTGCGTGCATTTGTAATCTATGTATTAAATCAGGAATATTCCAGAACCACTTAAAACAATCAATTGTAATGTTGATCCCGGCGTACAAAATTAGGGGCCCATTAATCACTGCTAGCTCTTTGAAATGCATTGCCGGCTGAAGGGCGATAAGAGATAGTTCAATGATAAAACAGCGAGGCAATTGTTGCCTGCAACTTACTCGTGTGCATCTTGCCATGCAGAATGAAGTTCCAGCGTATTGAATCCTGTCTTAAAACTTTGCAATTCACACGGGACGGTTCGAAAAGTCCGGTTGATTATATTTCTTATTTAAGCCAGTACCTTATACTGGATTTGCTAGTTTATAAAAATATTATAACGAAATTTGGCTTACCCGCTGTTTGGTAAATGTTTTCAGAAGGCTCTGTGTGTTCTTTTTTAATACCAGGAACCTTGAGATCAATTCCAGTATATGAAATCCCACTACCTTTGATTGTGACTCCCTCCAGGTTTGAAGGTTCCGTTTTAATAATTTCACCTGTTACGAGAAAATACTTACTAATAAAATAGAACCAATAAACCAGGGGTGATGGTCGACAACATGACTAAAGTTTTTTTGCGTGACTATATTAACCTTACTACTGAATTGTGTATGACTCTTAGAACGGGACATTTCACGGACTCGTTTTTGTGAACAACGACTCGTATATGGAACGGTCTACCGGCATCTATATTTTCTACATTTAATTCAGGTGTCTACCGACACCCTCGTCCCAGATCCCCCTCACAAGTTGTCCAATTTATAGTTTCTGATATTATAGTTTCAGGTATCACATAAATATAGTATATAACACAACAGAAAGGCGTATTTAGAGTCGATATCTAAGTATAAATGAGCATGTCAATATAGCCTAGCAAAAACCTGCAGTTTTATTTTAGATTGTATTATTTGTATAACATTTGTGCGCAAATAAAAGACAAAAGTATACCTGAATTGTTTTTGGAAATTGTATCCGGACATTCTTTTTTGAATAAAGGATACTCTATATCGATTTCTGTAAATATCACCGGAACACTCTCTTCCGCACTTGTGCCTGGTTCTAACTTGATGGCAGTGGAATCCATGCTTTTACGTAAGAATCTGGAAGAACAGTTGAACTCTAACTGAATAACGAGGTTGAAGGTTTTCTTTCGTTCGAGGTGTACATATTGACAAAAGGGGTAAAGCAAAATAACATAACCAACAAAAGTGACAGCAAGCATTCGGAGGAAGTTTATCCATAGATACCAAAAAAAAGAAAATAATTTTCGGTTCAGTACCTACTTGAATGAATTAAGAAAGTGCTTTTTTATCGGTGCACCCCGATATATAGTAAAAAAATGTATTTGCGGGGCGCCCTGTTGGTTGGCTCATCGAGGGGGTAAAGCTGTGATTGGTTAGAAAGTCATGACGTACCTTGAAGTTCATTTTCCACAGGGTATATTGATGAGGCAGAATTAAGGTTATTATCGTCTGAAATTGGAAGTCTCGTTTAGAGAACTAGAAAAAATTAACAAATACTACAGAGTTGTCATTGAGTGTTGAGAATATTTTTATTCATTCAAAGAGTTTCACAGGTGGTAAATTGTCTCAGACTTGCTGAAAGACGTGAAAGAAAACCAGAAATCGAAACTTTGCTTGAAATGGTTTTAGTCTATTTGGTAACCGTTTGTGAACATCCAGGTACTTCTCTTTTTTTTATATTAACTCCGCACAGGAGGCCCTGAAGAAAATAATTTCCCTCAGGGCCTATGTCATCTTTGGGGATGCTGTTGGAGGGTCTTTTTGTGGAGAGGAAGGAGTGAACATGGGTCTTGAAGAGTCCCATGTTGTAGGAGGGAGGAAACACAGAGGCCGGCAGTTCATTCCACAGCCGAGCTGTTGAACTTAAGAACGAATCGTAGAAGCGACCCGTTCTCATGTGACAAATGTCAACCGTGTACAAATGTTGGGCGCGCATTTGGCGTGTATCCCGACTACGCACCGGTGCCGAAGGGATCAATGACGGTAGTTCCTCAGAGCATCTTCCATTGTAATACCGATAGAACAAGGACAGCATACCTACCTGACGCCTGTGCTCTAAAGATTGCAGTCCGTTTGTTAAGATTGGGGAATCTATCAAACGGACCGCCCGTTTTTGCACAGAGTCAAGGGTTTTTTCAGGTATTTAGGGGCTCCGGACCAGAGATGGCTGCCAAATTCGAGAGTAGGGCGCACTTGCGATTTGTACAGGGTCAGCAGTTGTGTACTATTAAAGTATTTGCGGGCCCTGTACAGTACGCCCAGCTTCTGAGAGGCCAGCTTTACTCTGGCTTCGATGGAGCCCCCGTACCTGAGCTGGTCACTTATAGTTACACCAAGCATATCAATGGAAGGCCTGTTCGGAAGAGTGCTTCCGTTGAAGGAGACTAGATTATCATTTGGATCCCTTTTAGACGTAATCACACAGGATTGGGTCTTTGAAACATTAAATTCGTCGAGATTATTTTTACCCCAGGAGGAAATACTCTCGAGATAACCGTCCATTCTCTGCTTCAAAGCCCTCCGAGCCGTTGGAGTTTGTAGTTTGTAGTTTCTCTACCTTCCTCTGACCCATGTTTTCATCACAGCCATATTAAATAATCCAATTTATATATAATACGACATGGATAAAGTATATTTTTATTAGTAATTCCACACAACAGGCTTCAAGGAAAAGAAATTCCCACAGGCCATATGTCATCTTTGGGGATGCTGTGTGGAGGATTTGTTTGAGAAGATGAGGCCGTGAACATTGCTCTTGAGGAGACTTATGTTGTAGGAAAGAGGAAACACGAAAATCTTTCCACAGTCCATTCATAGAAACGATCCGTTCTTATGAGATTTAATATGTCAACCAAGTATAAATATTGAGCGCGTGTTTGGTGCGTTTCCCGATTATGCACCGCTGCCGAAGAGAATCTTCCACTGAAATACCGGTATAGCATTCTCAGCTGCGCCTGCTTTAAAAATTGCAATCCGTTTGTTGAGACAGAAGAATCTATCAAAGAAATCGCCCGTTTTTACACTGAGTCAAGGATTTTGGGGCACAAGACCAGAGGTGATTAGAATAAGGCAGAAGTGGTTAAAATAAGGTAAATGTGATGTATGTAAATTATGATGTGGTATGTATAAACCTATATAAAGTAAATTTTCATCTTTAAATTTTATTTATTCAATAATATTTGGGTTTTTTACAATAGAAATAACATTTTTTATATGTTAATACAATAAAACATAGTCTTTCCTCACCATAAAGAGATTAAGCTCTTGTGGTGAGAGAATTCTAGCGCAATTATATAAAACTATGTATTATTAAAGCTAAGTATAAAACCTAAATACATAGAAGAACGGAAGAATTGCCAACAGATAAATAAGTTTAAAAAATAGTAATAAAAGGTATGAATTATTAGGACAACAGAACCTGAATAATTCATCAAATTTAATTTTTAAGGTCTGTTATTATTTCAGTTCTGTGAAGTAACTGGTTTATGGCGATATAATAACAAAACTTGGATACAACTTTCACAGAACTTGAAAATTAACTTCGAAATTTTATTGATTGTAAAAATTCTGTGAAATAACCCATCCTTGTAGTAGTTTTACTTCATTTTTCAAATTAATCTGAAATTTTATGTTTGAAGGAAGGTTGTTAAAATAAGTTATTTCTGGATAGTAGTAGGTATATAGGTATTCCTGGATATTGGTAGAAAATGTAGACGGCTTTTTCAAGATGACTTAAAATCAATCTTTCAATATTTTAAGTGTATAATGATGTAAATTGAACAATTACATGGTACAATCTTTTTAGGTTTTCTAGTCTACAAATATTTCTAAGTCTTAAAAAAATATAAATACATTTCCTAATTCTTTTAAGAAATCTATTGAGCGACATAATTTTGCGTCTATATGTATTTTTTAATCTGATGCGATTCATAAAAGAATATTCATTTTTTAATTTTCAGGTAGAGTTTCAGGCAATGAAAATTACCAGATTTACTCATAGTCAATGCGCTCTCCAGCAAATTGAAGCATTTTTTTTTTGCCTGTAAAGACATTTTATGCTATCGACTCTATGTACAGATTGTACAGTGGAATAATTCATATCGAGCCTTTTGTTTTGTATGGATTTCAGATTTTTGCAGATTGGAATTTGTCCTCTGTTTTCACATTTGGAAAGTATATGGTCCTTAGTGCAACGAGCGTAAATGGGGAACTACTCCCGGAGATACCTCTTTGAGCTGTGTGGCTGATTTTAAGACATTGGTAGCATTGTTCAAGCGGGTTACAATCTTCGTCGTACACTTTTTAGAATTCGACGACTAATTTTCTTGTATAGTAGTGTTTTTAACAATTTACCAGTTGTTTCAATAATGAAATTGGTAAGTCATTTTCTTTTCCTTCATTGTATTTGTTTTTAATTCCTTGATAAGTTTAAAGTTATTCTTGTTTTCTTGGGTTTTTTTTTATTTCTTCGGTTATAATATTTTTTAATTACTTTTTTTTTGTGTCTGTTAATTATTCTGCGTTTTCTTTCTTTTGACACGAAATCAGTTTTTTTGCTCGCCAAACTTTTTAACTCCGACTTAAAATTTTGGTATTTTCAAGTATATTTTTTTGTACTTTTAATTTTGTTTCTTTAATTCTCTCTTTCATGAATCAGCATGTGTCTCGTAAGATTTACCCTTTGAGAACAAGAATAGTTGCAATCAGAACAGGAAAAAGGTTTTTCTCCACTGTGAATCAGCATATGTCTCGTCAAAGCACCCTTTTGAGAACATGTATAGTTACAGACGGAACATGAAAAAGGTTTTTTTCCAAGGTGAGTCCACGTATGTATATTCAAATCTGCCTGTCGATAACATGAATAGTTACAGTCGGAACAAGAAAATAGTTTTTGTCCACTGTGAATCCGCATGTGTATCTTCAAATGTCCCTTTCGAGAACATACGTAGTTACAGTGGGAACATGAAAAAGGTTTTTCTCCGGTATGAGTACGCAAGTGTTCTTCTAACTTGGACTTGTAATTAGAAGAGTAGTTACAATGGGGACAAGATAATCGTTTTTCCGATGGGTGCTTCTTCAGTTCTGTCAAAATGTCTGAAAAAGATTACGGAAATAGCTCAACAATTATATATGTAGTACACAGATAATAAAAAAAGAAAGTGCTGATTGTTAAATCCAACAAAACAAATTGGTTTTACCTGCTCTCTGGGTACTTCCTTCTAAGCAATCCCTTTTAACATCCGGCAGGTGTATGTCAACTTCCACACACGGAACTCCCTCTTTATCTCCTTCTCTGGGTCCTGGTTCCGTCTTGACGGAAACAGTCGCTGGATTTAGTAGATCCATGGCACTGGTGTTGTAGAGTTTGGTCATTGGATCAGAACCATAAACAAATACCTGGAAGAGAAAATTGTTAATTATTATTTTTTGGTAAACTAATGTTTAAGACAAGATTTTTTATACATAGCACAAAGGGTAACAATTATTTTACATCAGGAGATTTTTCAATGTGGATGAGTGTTTCAGGCGGATAATTATTGCTTGTAAAATAATTGTTACCCTTTGTGCTATGCATAAAAAATATTGTCTTAAACATTAGTTTACCAAAAAATAATAATTAATATTTGACAAGTTCTAGTATTTCACCTAAAAATGTAGACAATTTGTCTCGACGCCATCTAGTGAGAGAGTTAGCACTTACAATGCCTTTCTCATATAAAATAAAGTTGGTTGTTTTCAGGTGAAAAAAATGTAACAAGCAGTAATTGTTGAATGAAACACTAGTATATATTGAATTATTTCGCGGATAAGAGATAAGCCGCCATAGCTCAGTGGTCAGAGCTGTCGACCGGAAATCGAAGGGACACGGGTTCGAGTCCCGTTGGCGTCATGTATCTTTTATCAGGAGATTTTTCCATGTGGATGAGTGTTTCAGGCGGATAATTATTGCTTGTAAAATAATTGAGAAAATTGTTATAAAGGAACTATAATTTGTATGAGCTTTGAATATTTTATTTCGGTCGAAATAATTCAAGGAGACAATGAAGTCGAATGTAGTTGGAATTAAGGATATTATTGTGACTGTGGCCTTGAAGTTAAGATATTTATAAAAAAAAACGATTTGCAGAATCGTTGTCAATTGTCAGATAATCTATTTTTCTATTCAAACCGTTATAACTGGATATTGGATCTGCCATTCTGCCTTTCAAGAAAATATCAGAAATCTTTATTTTAATATTTTAATCAACACCATCGGAAAACTAATCTGAAAACAGGTAGACGTCAAATTGAAAGTGAAACATCCCTGATTCGTGAAATTGGATTCTCTAACTTAGGTGTTCCAATTGGCACAAGTATCAATTATCAATAGTTACGACAATTAACGTCATTAATGCGATTGACAATAATTGTTAATTGAAATTTTGCTGGGGCAGTTGAAGCGATTGACAATTAGACGTCACATTGACAGGGGAATAGTTTGAATTGAGATTGAGTTGACACACGCACTAGACAAGAGCCATTGACGCAGCGGAATGACAGTTTGGAATGCAACTATTCAAATAATGTATCTATCCATCTTTATGGAATTCCAATTCATGGCGGATTAATTCAAGTTGCATTAATCGTCTAAATTAATTTATTGTGCTATTAAATAACTGAACACTGAACATTATAGAACGTAAAATCAAAATATTATCACCGTATTCGCACACAGTAGGTACTGTTTCTGCGGAAATCAGCGAAGCAACGGGGGAGAAAATATTGATGCTCATTGTAATTGACGTTAATTACAAATAACGCAGTTGTGAATTTGACCATTATGTAGCCCAATTCAAGAACAGTGGTCGCTCAGTTTGGTTTGGAATAATGGCCGCTACGACAATGAATACCGTGAAATACTCAGGTAGAAATGATCAGCCTTAGAACTTACCAGTAACTATCACAAGCATGTTGTGAGGATAAAATGAACTGCGAGGGTTTAACAGTGTGAGGTATATTACGTAGAATTATATTTAGAAACAGGACAGAACGTTTAACCGTGAAGAAAACATCCGTCACTCGGTTATACATAGACAATAATGTCATCATAGACAATAATAATTATCGTTTCATTCAATTAGGTACCTACCGTACGAGAGACTTTTCTGCCTGTTGTTCCTTCGCCCCGAGGAGTACTAGTGGGAGAGTTAATGTAGTTTGTAACGGTGTTCAAATATGCAATATTGTATTTATTTTTTAATTCACGCCCATCGGGCTTTTCCGTAAAATTAAATTTTTATTTATTTATTTCATTCAAAATACAGTTTTTACATAAAAAGCATACTCTGCACATCTCACTAGGGCATTCCTGTATCAAGATGTGCAGCTTTACAATAATATCATTTAAAAAAATACATATATGTAAATTTAAAATAATAACAACATTAAATTAAATTTAAACCAAAAAAGAGAGTTTATGACACGGACGTTTCGAGACCGGTAGACAAAAATAAACAAAATTTTAGTAACAAATGTATGAAAAAAATAAAAACAAAAAAGTCAACAAAAGAAGCATTATTAAGTAAGTTGGCAACAATAATATTCTTCTGTTAACTAAAGTACAAGGTACCTGTGCTGGCTTATCAGACACAAGCATAGGGTAACCATACTAACAATTACAACATGGATAGTATGAATAATAGATTATAAGAAAAAATAAAAATAACTAAATAAAAAAAGGTAAATAATAACCGATAGGTAAGTAGATAATATTATAATAAAAAGTAAGTAAGTAAATAATTTAGCTAGACAATAATTAAAGTAAATATTAATACGATAATTAAGTAGATAATAATAATAATAAGTAACATAATAATAAATAACCAAAAGTTATTTTAGAAGTAAATAAGTACATGCGCAGTAAGTAAATAAGGATTGTATCGAAACAGAGCTTCCACAAGGAATTATGATATAAGCGACAACATGGGTGATCTTAAATCATCACTCTCAGCTAGTACGGAGATTTTGACCATTTTCTTGAATGAATTTAACGTACCTATAGTTTTTATATTTTCTCCAAGCATATTATATAGCAACGGAGCTTTATATGAAAAACTCCTTTGTCCGAAGGATGTTCTGGTATACACCGGCTGATACATTAAAGAAGAACCCATTCAAGTGCTGCGCACTTGTTGAGATCTTTTAGCAGTAATAGTGTTTTTCTGTTAAGATATATGTCTTTTAAGATATACAATTCCGTAGTACAATAGTTTGATGTATGTCATAAGGTTTGGCCAGCATTAGTAATATAAGAACGAAAAAAAAAATTACTCGATTACAAAACATCGAATTTTCTATATTTTATTTAAATATGATATACATGTATTTTATATATAAACCTTCCAGAAGAAATTCTCTAAATGATAGTGAAAACCCTATCGAAATCCGTTGTGTAGTTTAGAAGAACTAAGCGCACAAACGGACAGACGCGGATAGTGACTTTATTTTATTTATTCATTTTTGGGAAATCGACAGTTTACATTTAATCAGTTTGTACATAAGTATTATTTAGTAAAATAAAACCAATTATGGATTTCCTCCTTGTGACAAACTGAGACAGCATAATTTAAATTTGTGAGAAAGGAATATGAATAAGAAAATATAAAAATTTTATACCATTTAAAAGGAAGCATATCAATATACGAGTACTATGCGATTCAAAATAAATTGTAGACACTCCACAGCTTCTAGCAATTTAACCCTTACGAATTAGTAGTGATATTAATTTTGGGTACTTGTTGTATTTTACTATGTTTACTTGTTGTAACTTGCATAGCCATTTGATAAATGACATTCGTTTTATCTCCAGAATCGGGGGACTATATCGAATTGTTTTGAGGCCACGTGAGACGTTCTCTGGATCTTCCCATCGCCATGGGCAGGCTAGCTGTTCATCGATGGAATAAGACAATATACAAGGGCAAAATCGGCCGCCATCTCATATCGCTACCACTGATTTTCACTGCAATAAAGCGCTCAATGAAAGGGAGAACAAACAGATTTATTTTTTGGGAGAAAAATGGTCCTGTGCAGTGGAGTTACTTCCAGTTACTTCGGCTTCGAACATAAATTAATGATGACTTCGAAACGAACAAGTTACGTGGGCAGCCTTGAATAGCATCAAGGCAAGCGTCTTCAGCGTGGTCTGCAATGGCCGTCGTTCAGCAGCGTTCGTTCAGACCTGGGGCTGGTGTTCCTCACCGTCTTGGCCGGATCCTGATCAAAGTGGACGAGCTCCCGTTCCTCGTCCCACTCCTCGCTTTCTAGCGGGAGTTTACCTCCTTATACAAAATCCTCAATATCAAACATATATTGATCGCATTGAAAATATTCAGAATAAATTTATAAAACACCTATCGTATCGTTTTAGTGACCATCGATTTGTCCCTGTCACTTTATACAAACGTAGAAAAATCTCTGATGCATTATTCTTACACAAAATCGTTAACTGCCTTGTTGATTCATCATATCTGTTAGAAAGGATTGCATTTCGTTGCCTCAAGCAAAACACCAGATCGAACGATTTATTTAGAATACCACATTGTAAATCCAAATACGCGCAAAACTCTGTAATAGTACGTATCTGTGGAACTCACAATGCCTTACGAGATGTAGACATTTTCAACCATAACTTGATATCATATAAAATTCAGCTTAATAAATTAATAAATTAAAATACTTTTATTTTATTCGATTTTTTTGTTGGGAAAATTACATTATTATCACCCGTAGTGAATAGTATAGCTGTGCGAAAAGTTGTATTTTTTCTATTTGTTTTTAATTTTAAGTATTTCTTTATTATGTTTATTTTTTTGCCATTTAATATGTTGTGTAGGTAAAAAAATACTAAATCAACATTTAACTCAATGGAACTTAATTGGTCTAGAACATATGAATGTTTATTGTTATAATTTTTTACTGTACGACTGTTTGCTACCTAAATAAAAAGAAATAAAAAAATTTTAAAAAAATATCCCAAATGGGTTTTTCTTTATTTTTGCATCTCAGTCGTTGAGACTTGAGTTTTTTTATTATTATTTATCAATGTTAATGTTATTATTAATAGTTTTTTAGGCGTAGGAGGTAGGTAAATTAAAAAAAAAAAAAAACACAAATACAGTTACACATATTTTCTTGAAGGTTATTTCAAGATTTTTTACAAAATTTTGAAATTTAGTAAGAAATAATGTGGATTTATTCTATAAATAAGAATAATACAATATTACAGCAGTAAAGTTTAATTATTAGGTGTATGGCTATAATAGAAGTAATATTGTATGTAAACCAATATTCACGTAGAAGTATATGTTTTACAGTAGAATGCAATCAAGGGACAACCTTTTTGCTGTTTGTTTTTGGGGTGTTATGCCGTGTTGCGCTAACTCCTTCTTTAGCCGACGTTTCGGACAGCGTTGCAGTGTCCATCATCAGGGCAGATCCGGTAGATCCGAAGATGTACATCTATGACACATCTTCGGATCTACCGGATCTGCCCTGATGATGGACACTGCAACGCTGTCCGAAACGTCGGCTAAAGAAGGAGTTAGCGCAACACGGCATAACACCCTAAAAACAAACAACAAAAATGCTTTTGGCCGTGAGAATCTAAAAACTTACAAGGGACAACCTATTTTAACATCCCACTTAGTTATTTCATGTTTGAGATGAATTAACGATACAATACATAAAGATAGTTGCAAATAAAAATGTGCGGTGAGAAAAATGAAAAAAATGTCGGTAGTTCTTGTTGGAAGTATGATACAGTATGATATAGTAAATATGACCGAAGGAGATAGGGTGCCATTAGCTCAGTTGGTGGAGCGGTGCCCCGGCAAGGCAAGGGTTTTTGGTTCGAGTCCTAGATGTGACCGTATCATTTTGTTTTAAATATTCGTTGAGGACACGCTAATATTATCTACAATAATTAAAGTGAATTTAAGAAAGTTTCGGCAAAAGTCTATCATGCGAATGAATCTGCGTATGTCTTAGTAAGTCATATTTTCGTGAAAATGAATAGCAACACACGGAACAAGTAAAAGGTTTTATTCCACTGTGAGTCAGAATGTGTCTTGTAAAATGTCCTTTTTGAGAGCACGAATAGTTGCATTTGGAACACGAAAAAGGTTTTTCTTTACTGTGAGTCAAAATGTGAATCTTTAAGTCTTTCTTTGAAGAAGAAGAAAAGCGGCAGTCAGCACATGAAAAAGGTTTTTCTCCACTGTGAGTCAGCACGTGTCTCGTTAAATGGTATTTTCGAGAACATGAATACTTACACTCAGAGCATGAAAAGGGTTTTTCCCCACTGTGAGTCAGCATGTGTCGCGTCAAATTTCCCTTTTGATAGCATGCATAGTTACAGTCAGAACAAGAAAAAGGTTTTGATTCACTGTGAGTCAGCATGTGAATCGTTAAATTTCTTTGCTGGAAACATGAAAAGTTGCAGTTAGAACATGAAAAAGGTTTTTCTCCACCGTGCTTCAGCATGTGTATCGTCAATTGTACCTTTCGAAAACATGAATAGTTGCAGTTGGAACAGGAAAACGGTTTTACTGTAGAGTGAGTCGACATATGTGTCTTCAAACTTCCCCTTTGAGAACACGAATAGTTACAGTTTGAACATGAAAAAGGTTTTTCACCACTATGAGTCAGCATGTGTCTTGTCAAATCTCCCTTCCGCGAAAATGAATGGTTGCAGTCAGAACAAGAAAAATGTTTTTCTCCGGTATGGATGCGCGAGTGCCTTTCGAACTTTGACTTATGAGAGCAGGAGTAGTTACAATGGGTACAAGAGAATTGTTTTTCCGTGGGATGCCTCTTTAGATCTGTCAATAAATCTGAAAAAGATTATGGATAAAGAATGTTAAATAATTGAAGGTAAGCACAGTTACTTCACAAGAACGTAAAAAATAATATCATTATTTGAAAAATAAATAAAGCAAATAGTGTTACCTGCTGTCTGGGTAATTCTTCCAACGCATTCCTTTTTAACATCCAGCTGTTCAACGTGAATATCCATATGAGGAACTCCCTCTCCACTTTCTTCTCGGGTTACAGGTTCTGTCTTGATGGTAACAGTCTCCACATTGATGCTACCTGGAAAAACAATACAAAATGAATTGATTAATCGATACGCTGAGACGAACAGCGTAATGCATTTCTCGGGATTTCATAATCCAGAAGCATTTGCAAGTAAGCAAGTTGCCGACTTAAATTCGTCTATAACTGGAAACAATACACCACTAAGAGCACAGAACGTTGATTTTACAAATTTGAAAAGAATTGACAAGTGGCGGCTAAAAATCAAAATTCAAAACATCTTTTGGACTGGATCTAATTCCGTTATTTGAACGAAAAGGCTAATTTGAGCCCCAAATTATATTCAGATTTTTAGAAGCTCTCCAAAGTTACACCTGTACATAAAACTGGTGATATATCTTCGGTCTCTAATAACAGACCAGTTGCGATCCTGTCCTCAATTCTTTGAACTAATTATTCATATTTTATAATATGCCTTTTATAATTAACCAGTAGCATGGTTTTAGGTCTGGAAGATCTACTGTGTATAATATAATGGTATATACAGAGTACGTATCTAAAGCTCTTGATTTACATAACTCTACACAGAAGGCCCTGAGGAAAAAAAATCCCTCAAGGCGTATGTCATCTCTGCGGATGCTCCTACAATATGCATCTTGAAGAGAGGAAACACAGGGGCCGACAAATAGTTGAACTCAAGAACGAGTCGTAGAAGCGTCCCGTTCTCATATAACAAATGCCAACCGTGTAAATATGTTTGGCACGCATTTGGCATGTTTACCGATTATGCACTGAAGCCGAAGGCATCAATGAGGCCAGTTCCTCGGAGAATCTTCGATTGTAATACCGGTCGAATACGGACAGCATACCGACCTGTCGCCTGTGATCTAAAGATTACAATTCACTTGTTAAGTTATTTCGCTGATGGAAAATAATGTGTAACGCGTGGTAATTGACACTCTACCAACTTAATCACAAACTTTGGAGTACCACAAGTGTCAAATGTTGGACCTTTATTATTCTCGTTATTTATCAACGACATCTTTCACAACCACTTTCTCTTATTTGCTGATGACAATTAACTATTCCTTTTCAAAAAAACTTTGCAAAACTGTTTTCAACTACAATTCTATCGTCAAATGGGGTCACCAATTAATTAGGTTTTAATTTTTAGAAATGTTTCATTATGTTCTTCACCCAAGCAACCAAAACGGCTGACTTTAACTATAAAATGTCTTATTCATCTCTTAAGCACATTGTTATATGGATAGACTTGGGAATCACATTTGATACGCACCTAACATTTCATGCCGACATAGAAACGACACGCAGCAAAACTTTGAGATCGCTGGGATTTGTGCTAAGAAACTCGTGTCCTATACTTTAGTTCAGTACGTAGCATTTTGTGTCTGTACAACAGTTAGATGAAAACAACGAAATACCTGAATTGTTTTCGGAAATGGATTCCGGACATTCTTTTTTAAAAACGGGATATTCTATATCGATTTCCGTTAATATCACCGCAACACTCTCTTCCGCACTTGTGCCTGGTTCTAACTTGATGGCGGTGGAATCCATGCTTTTACGTTAGGATCTGGCAGTCCTGTTAAACTGCAATTTTATAACGAGGTTGAAGGATTTATTTCGTCCAAGATGTATAAATAGACAAAAAATGAGTAGAACCAAATAACACAACCAACAAAAAAGTTACAGCAAGCATTCGGATGAAGTTTATACGTAGATACCATAGAAGATACTACAGAACAGAAAATAATTTACGAATTGATGATGAAATTTAAGTGTTGCCATTTTATAACCTCAACATTTTATTTTATTTTTTTAACAATTAAAAATTGTACATTATTGCAGATTCTGGTAGAGACATTAATAAAGCCCATAATATTATTGTAAAATATATTGTCTTCCCAAGCAATGGCATCGTATGGGTGCTGGCATTGACGAAGAGTAACGTGCGAGTATTGTTGGCGAACACGCGAGCCGACCAAGTGAAAGGGAACGATGGCCGACAGGGACGCTGTTCTTCTGCTTGCAGCATCAAGCCATGAGTTACTTATCAATCTTATTATTTGTACATCTGTTGGACAAGGTTCTTACTGGCATTTCTTTTGCTCATTTCCATAACCAAAATAAATTTTACATTTATTATCATTTGTACAACGTCTTCAACGTTCTAACATCACTTTGGAGCTTTTGGAAATGACATTTTGTTTGTATCTGGCAGTTGATCGTTTTACGAGGCGCAGTATAAGTGTTACTTTAGTTGGACAGGGTTCTGGGGTTAAAGTGTGTAAAGACGATTTCTCTAAATCTTTTTATCATTTTCTGGTTTTTGAGGTTCAATCTTGTGTTTTTTTTGTATTTAATTAAAATGCACCCATCTTCATTTAGGAAAGTTTACACAATACAACTATGCATACAAATTATGGTGAACATTGATTTTAAACTTTTATATTTAAGGTTATAAAATTAACAAAAATAAAGAACTATTAATACAAACATATTATTGTGAAGTTATAAAGAAAATAAAAGTACCGTTGAGGTTTCTCAAATACCGCCTCACTAGGCTAGCCTGTGTTGAGGCAGAATTTTTCGTGTTAGTTCCTAATACCTTTGAACATTCCTATACTTGTAAATATGTATTTGCTCAATAATGTGGTGACTTCAATAACTACGAATTTGGGTGAATGCACCGGGGAAGGCCCTATTCTTATTTTTGAACCAAATTTTTACATTATAATGAAGTTAGAACCCAATGCACCGAATTATTATGCTATAGCTCGTTGCATTTGGTTCTATCAGCGCAATTAGATCTTAAATAAGAATATGTCCCATTTAAATATTTCCCTTTAAAATAAAATGCTTTATGTGTGATTCAATCCCAAAATCAGAAACCGGCAAAGTGACGATAGAACCCTCTGCAACCAAAGTGACGAATTGATTTGAAAATTTTACGACGATGTCCATAAAGTAATGGCCGTTTTACATGACACCTTTTTGTCTAATAGAGATGAAACAAGGGACGTGTTCTATTCTGGAAGTTGGTGTAATATACGTTGTTGGCCATCTTTTCCGCTTCTTTTTACTTTTATAAAATGTGCCAACTCCACGCCACTGGCAAATTTCTCACTCTCCGCCACTGCTCATTCGTACCCTCTCTTTCAAACACCATGACTTTAGACTTACTTACATTCATCATTAACTCATTCTTCATGCATACTTCATTCATCCTAGACACGAGAGACTGTAGATCATCCATACTATTAGCAATCAGTACCGTATCATCAGCATACAACAGGCAACATACTTTCAGATTACTCAAATTCGCGCCCAATCCCACCTCTTTCAATTCTTGCATACAATTATCCATGTATAGATTGAATAACCACGGTGAGATTACGCAGCCTTGTTTAACACCTTTTGTGATACCAAACCACCCCGTAAAACCACCGTTAACCGATGAACAGATGCAACGCTTCCCTCATACAGAGACCCAATTGCCTGAATCAGATTTGTATTCACTTCATACTTGGCCACCATCATATCGACAAAAAATAATATCGTTTCCTGGTGAAAAGTGGAGAAGATTTTGGACTCCAGCCGGACTTCAATCTAAGTCACTAGCTTGCGAGCGCCCCGGTTTGTTTTTTTTTTCCCGAAAAGTGCCTATATAAGCGAAATTTGTCAATTAACCCTTTCCTTACCAGAGTGCTTCTGGAGGAACACGAAGGAAAAAAAATAATTTCTCTTGATTTTACGAAACAAATAGCCCTGTATTTTGCATATCGCTTGAGGAAGATATTGCTTATAAGGAATAGAACAAATCTCGTACTGGCACCACATAATATTACTGTTATATCGAATTAAAAACGCGTGTTTGGCAGCTTTTAACGGTTTGACATTTCTCGGATTTCAACATTATTTTAAAGGTAAGATATCGCATATTTCTGTTGAAAATAATTATTATATTGTATATACATGTATAATCTGATATGTAAATATGATTTCCATTCAAAAACATTGGTTTTTCATTGTGTTTTCAGTAATAACATTCATGTTCCTGAGCTGGCACTTTGGTTGTTCGTGGATGTTTTTCATAGAAATCTTTCTTTGGCCTTTAGTATTGTTTTACTTGTTTTTATTTGATTCTTTCAAGATATATTAATTTATTTTAATATTTTCCGGTAGACTTTAACTTATTTTTATAGATGGAGCATCGTGGTTTGACACATGAGGAGATCACCGTGATGCAGGAAGGAGATATTTCCGACGTGGAGTTGGAGTTGGAAGATGAAGATGAAGAGGGCTGGTCAGTTGAATATTTCCAGGATGCTGCAGAGGAAACCAATGTGGAGGCATTGAGCCAAGCTCTTGGAATGGATGTGGAAGTCCATGTAAGTACTTTTGTCATTATTTCTTATTGTTATATTACAGCGATTATTGCGTTTGATGTTGATTTAAGTATGAAAAAAATTGTGTTTTAAATTAAACCATAATGTATATATTTTTTAATAATGGACTTTGGAAGAGAGGCAGCAGCCAGTGGAAGGCGAGCCAGAGTCCTGCACCATGCCGCAAGGACAGCCCAGTGAAGCCTCAGCTTCCCATGGACGGAGAACCGATCTACGGTGGATCAAGAAAGATGTCGATCATGTGACTCCTACTGTGATGTTACTTTTTCAAACCCACCACTGGATATGTCTGCTCTACAATATTTGTTATATTTCATAGATGAAAATATTATAAAAAAATATTGTTGAGCAGACAAATTTGTATTTAGTTCAAGAGAATAGCACCAGCGCAGCGTGAACACCACGGTCAATGAAATGAAACGATTTCTAGAAATGCACATCATGATGGGTATCCGTATCCGGCATTCCACCTTTACTGGGCCAATGATACGAGTCAATGCATGGCTGTTGCATTAACGGCATTTAAACCAATTAGGTATGAAACACAAAACGTTGATTGAATTGAAATCGCCAAGGTCCTAATGTCTGCGGGTGATAATTATTCCGAACATAAAAGAAAGGGTAGACCTGGCTCTTGGGTGAATGAAGCGGAACCTAGCGTGATGTGCCCTGCCTGTACCACGTCCAATCGCTGATATCAGATATGATGGTATTGGGCGTGAACCAACATTCATGGATAAGCCGCAGAGATGCAGGTTGTGCATTCAAATGAAGACTTTTTTGAAATGTGGTGTAGCTCTGTGTCTCCAAAGAGAAAGAAATTGTTTTGTTTTATTTCACCATTCATATTTTTGGTTCTATTTAAATTGTATTTGTTTGTCTTACGTTAATTTAGGGTAATGGTCCGTATATAAAAAAAAAATATAATTTAATTTTTTCTTTTGTACTAAAATTATTTTAGCATAATATTAAATTGCATTTTAATATGTTTGCCTTCATAGTTTTTAATAGTATTGATTTTTGTGTATTTATTTTCAATTTAAACAATTAAAAACACTTTAAAATTGTATATGATCCTTGTACTACCCGTTATTTGACTTACACCCCCTAAGCCCCAATGTTCTTCCTCAGGAACATGAAATATTTCGAAAACCGTATGGAAAAAAAAAAATTTTTTTTTTGTAAAAATATTGAAAAAAATCACAGAACTCAATAATGTAGACAAACATTTTTTTCGTTGGCTGGAAAAAGTCTGGTATTGAAAGGGTTAAATACATTTTCCACGAACCTTGGAAACTGTCATTAATTAAAAATGTCTATGACTTCATAATAATTATCTATGTACAATTTCAACGGAATAGTAATTTATTTTTGGCCTACGATTATTATACGGTTTTCAGAATTCTAATTCTACATAATATCGTTAATATTTTCCACTTTAATCAGGAGTCAGACATTTCATTTTTCGTTCATTTCCATCTTTCACTTGAAGTGAACCGTCTGAACATAAATTGAAAGAAAATTGTCGAACGAATTCATTAGTGAACCGATCCGTCGATGTTGGATTTCGTCGTTTGGCATCTTTCACTCACGTTCGGAATGAAATAAAAATGAAACGTCTGAACACGAAATGAACACTCGTTCATTTCTCTCAGTACCATTTCCAGTTTTATTCGTGCAGGTATAACAAGACGCACGACTTCGTTCGATAGCCATAGTGGAAAAGGACGGATGAATGTTAATTTCTTTATCATTCTGTGTGTGGCGTGTGAATGGAGAACGAATTAATATTGAACGATCACTCGAGTGAACCGTCTGATACCTGATTTACACGCAGTTACATTTATAATCCACTGCTTGTGATAATTACCAGTAAGTTCTAATTATCACATTTTCTCTGTATTGATCTCTTTCTTATTTTTGGTAGCGGCATTATTTCAAATAAAACTGAGCGTCTTCTGTTCTCTAATTTGGACTACGGCTATTTTAATTTACATCTAAGTTAGAGAATCCATATAGCGTTTTGTTTGAGGAATGTTAAAACTGTCAATTTGACGTGTACCTAATATTTAGGTATTTCGAAAGCATTCATTCAAATAACCAGTTTTATAATATCGCATTCAATATAAGCTAAAATAACTACCGGTTAATTTAGAGATATAGAGTGATCCGACGATTGATGATGATTCTCTCAACTGTGTAGAACTTTCTTAACTTCAAAGTCACAATTACTACATCTTTTAAGTATTCTGTATACAATTTCTTTGTTTTGACAGTATAGTTCTGTTTAAGGTATATTTATTTGGACATCTATCAATTACTGCAGTACCATGGATCTACGAAAAGAGATCGCTTCCATCAAGATGGAACCGGGGCACCAGGAAGTAGGCGGAGATGAAATGTCGTATGCGGATACTGATTTTTACCTCCCAATTATAAAAAAGGAATGTTCGCAGTATGCGGAGAGTTCTCATACAGCCAGTAAGTTGCATTGCGTTTGTATGAAATGGAGCATGTTGAATTCAGATGTTTGGAAACCAAGTTCATTTAAAATATTTTGCAAACAGGACAGTTATGCTTGCAAATATAAAATACGTATATTATTTGAAACGAGAAAACATTTTTTATTTGGCTATAAACAACAAAACTCCGCACTGAAGAAGAAAAAAACAGATGACATGCTAAGAGCATTTAGCTAGAACCTTTGATTAGTGGGCTAAACACGGCATCACTTCTACAAACATAAACAGACACTTTGCCACTATCTCTATCTGCCCTTTAACGCTATCCGATACATTGATGGGAAGGGAAACGCTGCACGGCAAAACAATCCAAAAGTAATAAAGAGAATACTTTTGCATTGAATACTGCAAATCAAATCATTTATTTTTTATTAATAAAAAATGATTAATATTCGGGATCAAAGATCAAATGGGTAATACAAATAAAATTAATTTTCATGGCCAGCGATCCAGAATAATTACCAGAAAAAATATTTTGCTGTGCATCTCTCGAAGGGAAACGACTGTTATTTTATTTATCATGCACAGTTCTTCTCGGCTTATAAATAACCAATGTACTTATGGTTTTTTTGTTTGTACAGGTAGCAATGATGTGGATAGTGTTACCATCAAGACAGAATCAAGACCCCGAAAAGAAGATGGAGCTTATGTGGAAATCGACATAGACTTGCCGGATGTTAAAAATGAATGCTTAGAACGCTTTGACAGATCTACAGATCTGAAGACGCATCCTGTGGAAAAACAATTATCTTGTCCTTGTTGTAACTACTCCTGCTTTTATAAGTCAAATTTGGAAATTCACTTGCGCACCCATACTGGAGAAAAACCTTTCGCATGTACCAACTGCAACTATTCATGTTCTCGAAGGAACGGTTTGACGAGGCACATGTTGACTCACAGTGGAGAGAAACCTTTTTCATGTTCCGTGTGTAACTATTCGTGTTCTCGAAAGGGAATTTTGACGGTACACTTACTGACTCACAGTGGAGAAAAACCCTTTTCATGTTCCGACTGCAACTATTCATGTTATCGAAAGGGAGATTTGACGACACACATGCTGATTCACAGCGGACAAAAACGTTTTTCATGTTCCGACTGCGACTATTCATGTTATCGAAAGGGAGATTTGAACACACACGTGAAGACCCATACTGGAAAAAAACCTTTTTCGTGTTCCGACTGTAACTATTCATGTTATCGAAAGAGAGATTTGACTACACACATGCTGACTCACAGTGAAGAAAAACCTTTCTCATGTTCTGTCTGTAACTATTCATGTGCTCGAAATCGAGATCTGAATTATCACATGATGACTCACAGCGGAGAAAAACCTTTTTCATGTTCCATCTGTAACTATTCATGTGCTCGAAAAGGGTATTTGAAGTATCACATGCTGATTCACAGTGGAGGAAAACCTTTGTTATGTTCCGACTGTAACTATTCATGTTTCCGAAAAAGGCAATTGACCAGACATATGCTGATTCACAGTACATAAAATTATCTTTTCTATTGTTCCATTACTATTCTTCTTTATACGCTTTTTAAACGATTCATTCGCAGTATATACGACTGTTTTACCTGGCGATTAGCGGTCTTAAATCTCTAATCTCCAAAATGAATATTATTTGTAAGTGGTTTAAATAGCGTAATCTTTTTATTTCCATGAATTCTATCTCTTTGCATATTGATTTGTCTAATTTTAACACTAATATATTAATAACCATAGTTATTAGCATTGTTATCAATCAAATGATTCATGGATTTGTTTGACCCCGGCTTCAAGTAATTGTAGGACTGATTCGTGTTGCGAATTGGTGTTTCTTTATTTTTAAATTATTGATAACACCGGATCCAGGACCCAGAGTTTTGGAGGGGGCATAACATTTATTTCCGATTCCGTGCACTTCTTATATAGGATTAAATAACCGTGGGTTATGGCTTAACTATCATCCCGGAATACACTGTTTGCCAACCAGATTATAGTTGTAATTTTAGATTCGTCTTTGTGTTGAATATTTATTATGTAATTGCGGTTCCTTTTCGACACGTGTCGTATTTTGGCTACCCTGTGTTAGCGTCTGACATCGCGGTCATCCGATGGTGTTCGCTTCTGTATGTGTGAGCGGCACCTTCCCCGATATTATGCGCCTGTTCCTTGTAATGTGTGACGCTTTGAAAGCCATCTAGCTGTTTTTTTGGTTGTTTTCAGGCTTGAAAAGCCCAACCAGGGCCCACCAACGGATCAACTCTGCGAGGAGATGCTCGTGCTCCCTCTCTCTCTACATCATCAGCTCGCCTGATGAGACCCGGCCCCTTAAAGATCATGTAATGTGGACGTATGTTTAAAAATAGAACTAGTTTAGCTATAATGCACATATATAATGTTTAGCTATATACACTGCCGATTACATATGGAGTTCCACAAGGAAGCATACTAGGGCCCGTTCTTTTTACTATTCACATAAATGAACTTTGCAGCATGAAAATAGACGGTGAAATAGTTAGCTATGCTGATGACACAGTTTTACTTTTCAAATCTAAGGATTGGAATAATGTGTGGCGTCGAATTATCCAGATTAAATAATTAATAATAAACTGCTACTTGCTACTTAGGTACGTACTTGCTACTTGCATCGTTAAATCGTAAACAAAGTAATCTACGTACTACGGGACCTACCTGTTTCAAGTATCTACTCGCGACAATACTATCACGCTATCAGTCTTACACATTACGAGAACTCGCCAGAAGGAACGAGTCTGCCGCCTATGCATAATTGCCGCGCTATCGAAGGTTCCTGAAACATCCAGTCTGTGCGAGTGCCTAGAATTTAGTTGCCATCCACCTACCTACTGCCGCCGTCGGCCGTCTAGTATAAATAAGCCCGACGCAGCGAGCCAGTCAGTCAGTCATAATTTTGCCGCCAGTCTGCGAGGTTCAACGAGTGATCACCCGCGCTCTTCTTACTAGCGCGAGGGACACGTACCCGGCTTCGCCCCTATCATCATGGACTCTATCGGGACATCATCATAGCGCCTCGGCCACGTCCGCGGCCAGCGCTACTCGGATTACAAGCGCCCTGGTTCCAGCGTCTCTGACCAGCGCTTCTTCCACGCAACCATGACCACCACGAGGACACGCAGCATCCTCACTGGTCACGCCGTTCCCGTTCAACTGCCCACAAGGTCCGCCGCACCTTCGGCCGTCTCGTCAGCACTGGAGTGCCTGAAGACCTACGTTCTTCGCCAGTGCCTGACCTACATCGAGTCCCGGTCACCAGCGCCCGGCGTCGACTCACTGACCCGCGCTTGACCAGCACATCATCAGCCAGCATCCGGAATATTCTACATCTGTCCAGCGTCAACTCTCGTTACGGCTACACTGACTCACCAATAAACACATGTGACCTTCACAACCTTCTTTCATTTCGTGCCTCACCAATAGATCCCCAAAAATGTATATAACATAGCGAATTTGGGAATCTCGCAAGTGAAAACATGGCTAGACTCAAACATACTTACACTTAACATATCAAAGACAAAATTCACAACATACAGTATAAATAGCACGGGACAGCCAAAAAACAATACAAACACCATAAAAATACACGAATGTTTAAACACCAACATCTGCGATTGCCCTCCTCTAGAAAAAACAGAACAAATAAAGTATCTAGGAATCGTAATTGACCATAACCTTAGATGGATACCTCACATCAAACAAATCACAAATAAACTTCTCAAAACAATACACATTTTCCTTAACATAAGAAACATATATAAAATAAAACAGTTGAAAACAATATATTTTGCACTCTGCCAATCAATAATAGAATATGGAATTATTGCTTGGGGAAGAGCAACAAACTCGGCTATCAATTACATAGAAACCGCACAGAAAACGATCTTAAAGGTAATACTAAAAAAACATAGACTGACCGATACAGACCAAATATTCAACAGCTGTGACGTACTAGATATACGCCAATTATACGTTAAAACACTACTAAACTACATTTTTAACAAAAAAAATAAATTTCAACATACACAAAATAACACTAACAGACCAGTTAGACAAGCGTACAAAGAAAACATTAAAACTCCAACAGTAAATTCAACCTTTGGACAAAGACACTACCAATACCATGCTATAAAAGCTTTCAACAGTCTAAAAATTGAAATTAAAATTGAGGAAAATAAAAATAAATTCAGACACAAAATTACAAAATGGATTAAACAACAAAAAAGACAATATTACCAAAATGTCATAGCATAAAATAAAAATAAAACCTACACGTAACACACAAAACCAACATAAACACACATCACTCACAAACACACAAGATTATTTTCATTGTATTATTTTTTAATTTTAAATGTATTATTATGTATTTTTATTTTTAATTTTAAATTTATTATTTTTTTTTCAAATTTACTATCTTCTCTTTAAATGTAATATGTAGATTAGATTTTCATATTATAAAATGAAGGCCTCAGCACGGGCAAGCCACCCAGTGAGGCCTACATTACTGGAAAACATAAATTGTAACAAAATAATGTTCCAAATAAAATAAAATAAAATAAATAATAGGAATCCTGGGTTCTCGGATAAGGTATATCTGTATATCTACTTACTCCTCTACTGGTAGAGAGGCCTATCGTAAAATTTAGTCTGTAATATATCTCTTTTTTGACGAACCCACATGTTTAACTCTGTTAAGAATCATCCCTATCCCAAGTATATTAAGAAAACAGTACTCTAGCTCTGATGATGAGAGTCTAGTATCTGCTCGGAAGAGTGGCAAACCCAGAATTTAATTCAGCGTTTGGCGTCCTAATAATCAAAGCCCACTCGCCCTGAGTCTGTATTTTTGTTCACAAATCCACTCCACACATGCTACTATTTTTTTTATCACAATATTAACCACACAATTTCAACATATTGCACGTAGCACACTATCAACATGATCAAACAGAAGCTGAGAAACTGGTTGATGGATGACGTTATTGATGCCGAGATCAACTGAATCAAATAGTTGAGTTAATCAATACTCAATACATCGGGACACAAGTTGTTCTCCGGGACACAAATTGCCTTGAAAGTCCTACAGAACGCATTGGCCGAAAAGCCATCATTAGTGTCCAAAGATCTGCAGCACAAAGAATGTGACGATGTTCTCGGCTAACTTTTGATTGAGAAAGAAGAGCTTAGAGGTAATTTAAACTCGGCCCTCAAGGTCTTGCAGGCCGAGAAGACTATGTCTGAAAACTACGCAAAGCAGCCGTTGGACAAAATTCAGGAGCTAAAGTCCGATCTGGGTTCAGTAATGCATCGAGTAGCTGATGCAACAGAGGCCAGCCTCTCTTTCTCACGCCTCTTTGATACGAAGAACTTTGTGGGTTTTACCTTGTTTATAAATTGCCAAATGGTTGGACATTCTCATTCAAGTTCTGTAAAGAAACAAAGAGATGTTCTCACTGCAGTGTAGAAGGACATGCGCGCGAGGCCTGCCCTGTTGTTGCTGCAACACCCAGTTCTGCCACATGCGCACGTTTCGAAAAGCCAGCAGCTTCCCGTACCCACCCCACCGGAGACAAGGATTTTCCGGCCTACAAGGCTGCTTTGAGGGACCTCTCCACTTTCGACTATGGAGTCTAAACACAAGGTAAAATATGGCGAGGTACTTGCTGTCGATTCATTCAATATATTTTATCAAAAAGGGGTATTCGTACAAAGACCAAAAGTGTACACAATGAAATTGTAATTAATAATTATGACAAAAACATTCTCAGATTTAAGTTTTGCACAAATTAGCATTTTTATTTATTTAGATTTATACAGGGTTTTTATAGACGATCTCACATTAATTTTACAGATGAGAACAATCCAGTTAAAAAACTGAATACACAAATAGGTACAACAATTAGAAAATTCGACATAGGATACATTAATTTTCATATACCCAAGTAAAGATTAAAATATAAAACAAATAAAATTATAACGGATTTATTTACTAAGTTTACCAATTCTTAACACCAATGCAGTGGACACTGCAACCACAGAAGGACTTAATCAATTAGGTTATAACTAAAGATCGGGACAGAAATCCATATTAGTATATCCACAGTACCTATGTATGAATCATATAAGCTACGCGGATGACATGATCCCCCAAGCTCCGTCGATCAAGGGATTAAGATTACTCCTAAACACTCGTGAAGAATATGGAAAACAGCATAATATGATGAACAAACCCGAAGAAGACGGAACTGATTGCGTTCCACCACGGAAAAAGTCAAGATACAAGTAAGATGCCCCCCGTATACCTTAACGAGGCAAAAATAAATACATGTTCGAACGTAAAATACTTGTGGCACATTATTAATGAAGAGCTATCGGATGATGGCGATATCGAACGATAAAGGAGAACCCTAAGCATAGTGTCTAATATGATTGCTCGCAGATTCTGCAAATGCAGTAATACCGTTAAAAAATACTGTTCACCGCATTCTGTACTGGTCTGTATACGTGTGAGACATGGTGTCACTACCGAACTTGCTCGATGGAACGACTCCGAATTCAATAAAATGACGCCTGTAGAATCATATTTAGATACCGAAGATACAGCAGCGCATCGAAAATGTTCACGGAATTAGGACTGAATGGATTTGCAGGCCTGATGATACACCGGGTCACTGGAGATAGGATGCGGCTAATGGCCTCCGCCAACACGTTGGTGACCGCAGCCTACCAGCACCAAGCGCCACTCCTGAGTGAGCGCTGGGTCCAAGCTCACTCAAGACCACACCCTGCATAGTTGTCCTTATTTGTTAATTTATTATATCCATTATACAAAAAAAATAAAAATGTATATCTATATGGGACGTGTGGGATTGCACTAACCTCCCCATATTTTGGAATAAATTATTATTATTATAATGCTTTCAAAGTTCGTGTCATATCTCGTATATATTGACAGCAAGTTTTCTTTTGCGGGACATATAAATGGGATTGTTAATAAACCTCTCAAACAACTTGGCTTCATCACAAGAATCACTTCTGACTTCAAAAATATAAAAACCCTTATTTAAGAACTCTTTACTGCTTCTTGGTTCGCACCCATCTTGAATATGTTTGTGTTATATGGTCTCCTTTTTATGCTATCTATATTCGTCATACTGAGTCTGTTCAAAATCGGTTTCTAAAAGGGATTACTAGGAGGCTAGGATTAGAAAGAGGCAATTACTCGTATTATGAAATTGAACAAATTCTAAACCTTTCTCCTTTAGAAGACCGTCGGAAAAAATCTGATCGCATTTGTTTCTATCAACAATTTTATTGAGAAATAGAACTCATCTCATTAATATACTTTCTCGTAGACTCAGACATAAAGAACTGCTCTTCCTCAATCAACACTCGACTAATTATGCTTATAATTCACCACTGTCCAGAATATGTAGAATGATCAACTCACGTGTTTTTGTCGCTCACTTTGAAATTGGGGATATTTTGTATCACTTGAGTTTTAACAATGTCTTGACTTGATTTGAAACTTCTATTTTATTATGTTTTCCCTGTTTATTTCTGATTTATATACCATCCTATACTCTTGCATTGTACATTGTCCCAAATCTCGTGTCGCTTTGTAATATATTGGACGTCGCAGTCCACAATGGAGTGCTGGTACCTACCCCGATGTATGGAAGTGAGGCATGGAACAGGCAAAGAAAGGATGAAAGTAAACTGAATGCTGTATAAGTGAGATCCCTGAGGCGAACAGGAAAAAAAAAACATTTATGATCGTGTGAGAAATGTGGAGATCCGCAAAGAGTGCAATGAGTTAGTTTAGGAAAGGGACGCTTAGATGGTTTGGGCAAATAGAGCGAGTAAAGGAGAATATACGACGCAAATATAAATGATAGCAGAAGTCGGGGACGCCCGAGGAAGACATGGCACTATCAAGTGAATCAGATACTTGAGTCGGGCCATGTCAAGAGTCAGAATAACATAAAAGTATGTATGAATGTGAATGAGGCATGATGTGTGTGCCAAGACCGATTTGTTTGGCGGTCCACCCTCTCTGCCTACTCCTGCGTGGAAACGGCGTGATAGTTATCTGAATCTAGTAGGTGATTCGCAATAATTGATATTATTTGGAAACAAATTTTGAATCATTTTGGGGACGTTATATTCCAGTGTTCATAGTCATATTTTGTAACACGCATGCCTTCTTTTTTTGTGATATAATATTTAAGAAAATAAATAAGAAATTTCGATTAATCCAATTAATAAGAATTATTATATGACAAATGTAGAAAGACAATATTAAATAAAATAGGTACAACAATGCAAAAGTTAAGTTTTACGATATTATATAATTAGCCGTACAGCGATTGCAGATGTGATTTTGTATAGAAACTAATATTAACATCTATATTTAAAACCGGCGACCCGCAAAATGTTTCAAATTATCGACCGATATCACTAATATCGAATATAGCAAAAATATTTGAAAAGATTGTGAAAAAAAGGGTTGTTGATTTTCTAGAAAACAATAAAATATTACATTCCAATCAATTCGGATTCTTAAAAACAAAAAGCACACAAGATGCAATAGCAAATGTAACATCATTTATATACTCTGCACTTGATGAAGGAAATAAATGCGCAGGAATATTCATAGACCTAAGAAAAGCATTCGATAGTATCTCACACACAAAGCTTATCAAAAAACTGAAATTAAATAACATCAATGATAAAGCCGTCCAATGGATAGAAAGTTATTTGAACAATCGTGCACAATTTGTTAAAATAAATGACCAAACTAGCGACCAAGAAACATCAAATTTTGGTATCCCACAGGGCACCGTACTTGGACCAATATTGTTCATTTTGTATGTAAACGACATATTTATTCAACCATTGCATGGCCAAATTATCTCTTACGCTGATGATACAGTCCTTATAATAAAAGAAAAAACTTTAAAAAGAAAAAATTAATCTAAAAGCTACAGAAGACATAAATAATCTAAAAATATGGTTTGACAATAACCTCTTGTCGTTAAATAGTGATAAAACATATGTCATTCCTTTCGAAATTAACACTAACATTGTACCTCCAAATCTTCAAATATTCTTACATAATCATTCTCTCGCACAACACGATACTAATCACTGCCAACAAAAATGTTCACTTCTGAAAATAGCGGATAAAATTACATATCTTGGAATAATCATAGATAAAAACCTAAAATGGAAAGATCACATCGACCATACAATAAAAAGAGTTAGGAAGTTAATTCATATATTCTTACGGATACGAAACTTTTTATCAACGAAAAACCTATACTCAATATACTACGCATTAGTACAGTCTATTCTTCAGTATGCCATTATCAGTTGGGGAGCAGCTTACAAAACTAATCTGACCCCCATAGAAATTGTTCAAAAACTAATAATAAAAATTATACTAAAAAAACCTCCAGACTTCCCAACTGACAGCATATTCGAAGAATTCAAAGTTCCAACATTTAAAAACTTATTTATAAAAAATTCAATTATACAAATTATAAAAGAAAAAGATAAATACGCATTCATAACTGAAAATCGTACTAGACTTAAACATGTATTTGTGTGCCCCAAATTAAACACTTCTTTTGCACAACACCATTATACTCACCAAGGAAAATTCTTTTTCAATAACCTACCAATAGAAATCAGAAGCATTAGGAACAAAATACAATTGCTGAACTCCATCAAAAGGTATTTTAGAGAATGTCACACCAAAAATCTTACTTGTTTTTCTTCTTACTGAATACATATATGTTTACATATTTTAGTTAACGGATCTGATTGCCATGTGTCTATATTACCTACACAAACATATATATTGAAATACATGATTATAGTAAATAGTAATTATAATTATATAAAATGTATTAACTATATTAACTGCATTGTATTAACTGTACACGTGACTTTATTTGTACATAATATGTGAAATGTTAACTCTTCTTCCATCCACAAGCTAAGGCTTTTAATGGAAGACCAGTAAAATTATAAATAACTAACTAATAAAAAATAAAAAAAATAAATAAATAAAAAAATATTAATGGGACGACCTATTTTATTTCATTTATTCTTAATTTCTTGTTTGAAAAGAATTAATGCTACGGGACGAACAAACTTTCAAAGGATTTGGGCAACAAATGACAACAGATGACTTAGACATATACTAAGACTCCTGAATGTGAAGAAATCTATATTTGTGTTATTAGGGCATACTTTACGAAGATTTATAGTATCACACATAACATGTAAAAGGTTTTGCCGTATTAAAAAATATACCTTTAGAGAGCACGACTAGTTGCAGTCTGAATATGAAAAAGATTTTTCTCGTTTGTGATTCCGCATGTGTCTCGTCAAATTTCCCTTTTGATAGCACGCATAGTTACAGTCGGAACAAGAAAAACGTTTTTCTCCACTGTGAGTTAGCATATGTACCGTCAAATTTCCCTGTCGAGAGCATGAATAGTTGCATTTGGCACATGAAAAAGGTTTTTCTTCATTGTGAGTCCGCATGTGTGACTTCAAATCTCCCTTTCGAAAACAGGAATAGTTACAGTCGGAACACGAAAAAGGTTTTTCTCCACTATGAGACAGCATGTGTATCGTCAGTTGTCCCTTTCGAGAACACGAATAGCTGCATTTTGAACATGAAAAAGGTTTTTCTCCAGTATGAGTCCACATGTGTGACTTCAACACTGCCTTGCGAGTACATGAGTAGTTGCAGTCGGAACATGAAAAAGGTTTTTCGCCACTGTGAGTCAGCATGTGTATAGTCAGTTGTGCCTTTTGAGAACATGAATAGCTGCAGTCAGAACATGAAAAAGGTTTTTCTCTAGTGTGAGTCCACATGTGTGTCTTCAAATCACCCTTTCGAGAACATGCATGGTTGCAGTCGGTACACGAAAAAGGTTTTTCTCCAGTATGGGTGAGCAAGTGCCTTTCGAAATTTGACTTGTGAGAGCGGGAGTAATTACAATGGGGACAAGAGAATCGTTTTTCCAGAGGAAGCGTCTTCAGTTCTGTAGATTTGCCAAAGTGTTCTAAGCTTTCCTGTTTAACATCCGGCAGGTCTACGTCTATTTCCTTATAAGGAATGTTCCCATTATTTTCTTCACGGGGTCCAAGTTCTGTCTTGATGCCAACAATATCCACATCAAAGGTTCCTAGAAAAAAAAATAACACTAGATATAAGTTTTAGATGTTGTAAGTTGGTAGTTATTATGAATCCTAGTCGTAATCCAGCTGTATTTATTATTTTATAATTATATTTATAAAACGCCCTTGAGGTGATTTTTCAAGAAAGCGACGCTATATAAATTAGCCAAAAATTATTATTACGTAAGTTGATTATTCATACGTTCAGATGAACAGCGTATTACATTTTTACGGCCAAACGTATTGCCTCGATTAATCTAATCAAATATATATATATAATAAAAAGAATCCCGTGTTTTCCTATCAGCCTAAATTTCTTCACAACTAGCCACTGCCAACGGTGGTTATGGTGGTTATCGTAGATAGCCCTTGGTGTCACATCGAAAGTAAGAGAATTTGGTGGGGTTGGTTGAGCGTTTGTGGGAGTTTGTGACGAAAATGTGCTTCTAGCACATTGATTTTTATGAGACGGCAGCCAATACTTCAGATTATTTCAGAATGGGCACGCCGACTGCGTCGATGAGTCTGGAAGGTTCCAGTAAGATCATGAAGGTTCTCGAATGCTATAGAAGGTTCTGAAAGGAGAAAATTCAAGAAGGTTCTATAAGGTTCCAAACTTAGTGGCAGAGTGTGTCGGTGAGTCTGGAAGGTTCCAGAAAGTTCATTAAGACTCTCGAATGCTCTAGAGCAGTGGTTCTTTACCTTTTTGGAGGTACCCAACTCCACCAGTTACATATGCGCATTCACCGAACCCCTCCTAATTTGAATAAAAAAAATTGATTTTTACAAATTCAAAACATGGTATATATTTATATATAGGTGTATAAAATGAAAAAAAAAAAAAACAAACAAACATCAAAACATTAAATTTTAATGGTTAAATCAAAACATGAAACTAACATAGATCACTGTAGAAATAATGCATTATAAGTTTGTACAGCGCCCTTGAGGTGATTTTGCACAAAAGCGGCGATATACAAGTCATCCAATTATTATTATATTAATTATTATTTACTTTAAATCAGTGTGACTTCTGCTGTTGCCTTTCAGAAACCAATTCAGAAATTCGCGTAATTTTACAAGTAAAATATGGCCATTTTCGGGCGGTCATCTTGACCGGTAATCGCAAGCTCTACCGCTGCGTGATCACCTGCAACCAATGATGGACAAGCGGGGCGTGTCACCACGAATCATATAAGTCGGGGGTCTTGACCTCCACCGAACCCCCGGGACTGACTCACCGAACCCCTGGGGTTCGATCGAACCCAGGTTAAGAACCACTGCTCTAGAAGGTTCTGGAAGGAAAAGTTCAAAAAAGTTCTATAAGCTTCCAAACTGAGTGGCGGAGTTTTTCGGGGAGTCTAGAAGGTTTCGGAAAGTTTTGAAAGGAGCCATAGCAACGCGTGGCGCGGTGCAGCTACTATGAGATAATTATTATGTCGTGTTACGCTTCCTACTTCTTTAGCTTTTGCGCGCGGCAATCCAAGGTTCTGGCTAATCGGGAAAATGAAAAGAATGCTGTGGTTTGTCAGATTGCTTTAAACATACATTAGATGGTAACTTAAGGACGTTGTGAACAAGTATGTATGCCCTGTCTGCAAAGCATTTCAAGACAGTCATGAAATATGAGAATTCAACATTTTTGACAAGTGCAATGCAACTTACTGGTATTATCCGCATTCTGCACACATTCCTTCTTTATATCTGGTAGGTTAAAATCAATATCCGTGTACGGCATTTTACCTCCGCCTTCCTCATGGGCCCCTGGTTCAGTCTTGATGGAAACAGTATCTACATTTAGTGGATCCATTGCACTGCTGTGATAGCTTTTGATAATTGGATCAAACGCATATAAATATACCTGAAACAGACCATTGTTTAACAACTTTGACTAATTTGTTTCGGTCAGAATATTCTGCGAAATAAGGAAGTCGTGCGCACAACGCATAGGGATATAATTATAAATGTATCACCTTGACGTTATGACATTTGAAAATAGCCGAGAAAATCGTCGTTTATCGTTAGATTACAGTAATTTGACAGTGTATTGGATCCGTATATTTTTATAATTTATGATGATTGGAATCATCGCCTCCAAAACAGTAATCCAAAAATAGGTAGACGTCAAATTGACAGTTCAAACGTGTCTCAAACAAAACACCAAATGGATTCCCTGACGTAAATTAATCTAAGTTGTGTTAGATACAGCACAGTTGTGCACATGAGCAACCCGTAGTCTAAATTAAAGAAACGGGGTCGAGTTTTATTTGGCATAATAGCCAACGTCGAAAAGGATTAGAGTGTTATTAATGTAAATACATAACTTACCAATAACTATCAGAAGAATTTTAGATCGGAAACAGAATTAATCGATTAGCAGTAAAGTGCAATGAAGAGAGCATGATTCAACTATGACGTAAGGAGCATTGCCATGTCAAAAAATATAAACTCCCTAGCGAAGTCCTCCAAAATCTTTAGAAATGCCGAAAATTTGCGAAAAACTCCCTAGATTTTAAACAGCGTCGTTTTACTGTTGAAAATGATGGTATATTACGTTATATATTTGACTCGTTAACCGGTAATGTGCCGACGAATTCAACACAGATTCGCTAGTGGTTCGCCGCACTTACCTCGGTGTTAATTTATTTATTTTATTGATACATGATTTAGAGAGTACATGTGGTTTTTGTGATATTTCACCCTCCATGCTAGGGATGACCCTGTGTTATAGCGGATGAATTTTATAGTTTGCGGACATATAATCTAACATTACTATAATATAAAAAAGAAAATGATGTATAGCTAGTTTGGGTTGCAAGAAAATGATGGAGAAGTTAAAGAATTATAAGAAGATGAAAAATTTGAGAAATTATTAGTAAATAGATTACAACAATTAATTATGTACATACTATACCGCTAAGTTAGGGAATAAGGATACATTATGTTTTGTCTGAAAGGTGATTAAATTGATAGAGTGTAGAATGAATGGGTATTGTAGTTGTAATGTATTCCGTGTGTAAGGATCCATTTCGTAATTTGTTTTTTAAAGGAATGGGGTTGACTCACGATTTTTAGGTTTTCAGGGATAAGGTTAAAAAATTTAGGAGCTAGGAAGAAAAATTGTATTTGAGCTGACGTGGTATGTAGTGAAGGTACTTTGTTGTGACCGTTGGTTATTGTTCTGGTGGTGTAGTTGTGTTGTAAGTGAGTTTTGTTTTTATATTTGAACAGGAAATGTATTTGCGATAATTTTAGGTGGAGTTGTGGTATATTTAAGACCTTATACTCTATGAGGAGTCGAGTAGAGGAGTTTCTTGTCGGTAGCTTGATAATGACACATATTACCATTTGTTGGGCTTTTGGTATAGGTTCGCTGGTAGATTGTGCACAGCCACCCCAGATTATAATGCCGTAAGCTAATAGAGATTGGCAGAGAGCGTAATGAATGAATTGTTTGAAGGAAACACAATGGAATAATATTATTCTAGCCTCTCGTTTTGTAACTAGTGATGGGCAGGATCGAAACATTTTAATCGAAACATCACAGATAAAGCAGGATACATTGGTATGGCAACATTTTGGTAGGTAAGTACTGAATTTTTTTAAATGTGCTAAACCCGTGTATTCATACTGTCAATGATGTTTATTGTTTACTTTCGTACAGCAACGTAATGATCGTAATATTATTATAATAATGTGAATGACTTCGAATTTGAAAGCGTCTCAAATGTCGTTAAATTTATAATATCTACATTTAAACTTAATAAATAATACAAATAAGTTTCAAACCTACTTCAAATTGTAAGGAAATACTAAATACTTGAATATTCCTACTGGAGGTTTGAAATCTCCTCACATTTCTCATTATTCCGTGAAGTCATTCTTCAATAGAATGACAAATGATAATATTTCATCCCCGCGGACATAAAAATCTGGACACTAAAACAATACCGAATGTAATATTTATATATCGGGCCGATTGCTTCTTTCACATAAAAGACAAACATAACCTTAAAATTAATTTAACATAAAGATTCTTTATGGAGCGCCCTCGAGGAGATTTTTCACAAAAACGGCGCTATAAAAAGAATAAATTTATTTTTATTAATAATCTTCACACCTTGGTCAGAATGCCATGTTTTACACATTGAGATAATGTCCTAATAAAACATTTAACAGTAAGCAAAGAATAATTGCGTAATCTCTGATCCCAGTGGAAATAAAATCAGTTATTATTGTGTTACGTACGTAACACAATGTAATACGTAAAAAATATCTCGTTTGTAAAGCAATCCGAGATATTTACGTTTTAAAGTGAATTCAGACCAATGACGTGAGAGCTGTGGTTTTGAATGATTTTCAAAACGATTGTCTCGGACTGTGTGATGATTTTTGACAGAATCGATTCCTTGTTCGATGACGTTTCAAAACAATTGTCTCGGACAGTGTGATGATTGTAACGAATATTTCGCTGGATTATTTTCCGGTTCATTCGATATTAAAATTAATTTGTGGAGTGCGTTTAATAATTCCTGTTAAAATTAAGTAAAGATCCAAACCAGAAGTTGAACCTGAGTTTGGTTGTGGTTCAGATAGTTTGGACTTTTAAGGACAGGTGGCAGGTTGTCGTTTTTCTCCCTCCAACAGGTTGAGATTAATAAAAAGCCTTGTAACGCCATTGTCATTCTCTTCTGCATTTTCACTTCACAAAAAACAACATCTCAGTCCGTTGAGAAAAAACTAAAATAATTATACAATTCCTATTCTATCTATTTTATTTCGCCTAAATTTTGTTTTGTCCCAGTCACCGTAACCGATACAAGAATATTGATCATCCTTAAGCAACGCGTCATGACGCGGGGTTTTGTCTATGGTTAGTTCTTTCCCATCGAGATTTTCAGTCAGTACGGATGCTAACTTTTGAGAGTAGACAAGTCATGGTATCGTCACCTGACAATCTGTATAGCCAAACATAATATCCCTGACACTGTTTAACCCACGCAGTTAAATATATCATCCCATACTTGTGATAGTTATTGGTAAGTTCTAATGCTAATATATTTTCTACACTAGTATTTTGGCCTACGGCATGCTCAAAAGCACAACTGCGCTGTCTAATGTTACGTATTCATACGCGAGCCGAATTGCTGAACTGAACCTCAACTTATGGGAAAGGAACAAAGCAACCGCAAAGGGTGAGAAATGCCGCTTGCAGGTGCTTCGTTCCTTTCCCGTAATTCGTGGCTCGGTTCGCGTTTCGGTTAGCAAATGTGTACATACCATTACGCGAACTTGTTAAACTTATGTCAATCTGCACACCTAACTTATTCGTACATGAATTCATTATTTGACGATTTGATTGTTATTATTTAACTGTCAAATCGATGTTGAAGCACTCATTGATAGATTTGTATTTCGAAGGCATTGATTATAATCATAAAAATTATAAAAAAATATGGTAAATTTGGGTAATTCGATATTGGTCAAAAGCGGAATGGCAGATTGGATAAACGACTGTCACTTTATGTTAATAGAGATATGTGTAGCTTCACATTACTGTAAACTAACGATTGATGACGATTCTGTCAAAATTATATGCTTATTTCCAAATACTTATTTTGACAGAACATATCAACTTAAATTACATATTTAAAGCTCATCCAAACTAGAGTTCCTTTATTTTAATTATATATTTAACTTTAAAGTTAATATTAAAAATTCAAATGTAACTGTTTACTACCTAACTTACATTAGTACATTTTAATTTTGCTTGCCGATCGAGCAAACAGTTTTTTTTCTTAAATATGGTTTATGAGATAGTTGTTTTCTTTTTGGTGAGCTAAAGACCATGTAACTCGTTTTATAAATACTAATTGTTAGTATATATTTGTTTAAAATGTTAAGATTTAGTTGTAATTTTTCTAATAAGTTTTATAAATTAAATATATCAGCATTATCTGCGCACAATAAAATTTCTCCATTTAGATTTAATTGTCTATGTATTTGAAAAAGGAGTGGCCCTAATATGGACCCTTGAGGAACTCCATAGTTTATGTTATTGTGTCGAGTATTTTTGTTATCTAAGTTGACATATTGCATTCTGTTGTTTGGATAAGATTTGATGAGTTGGAGAGCAGGTCCAGTTAAACCTATTTTTTTAGTAGTATCTTATGATTCACAGTATCGAACGCTTTTTGTAGATGTACGAGGATTGCTGTAGCCTCATTTACATTTTCTACATTGGTTCTTATTTTATTTATCAGGTCATTCGTTGCCGAAAAAGTTTTTTTTTTTAAATGGAAACATGTTTAGCCTTCCATAAATGACATGTTTAAAATTTTTTGATAAAAATGTAAAATGGAAATAGGTCGATAATTTAAGGTATCCGTTTTATATCCAGATTTGTAAATTTGTATTTTCTTCGCAATTCTAAATCTCGCTCTCTAATTCAATGATGAATTAGTTGTGTTTTAAGAGGTCTTTGGTTATCCAATCTGGACGACGTTTTTTTGTGTACTTTGTTGATTTTAATTTTTTTATTCCAGGATGTGGGGAGGTTAGTACAATCCCACACGTCTCATATAGATATACATATTTATTGTGCAATAGATATGTGAAAATGCAAAAATAGATCAAGAAAAATAAATTAGCAATTAAGGACAACTATGTTGGACAACATTCAGGTATTGTGTATTTCATTTTGAATTACCCCTTCAAATAAACTTGCACTTATAGTTGCTAAGGATATTGGTCAAGTTGAGTCATCCAAACTGCGTGGGATTTCGTTGTATTATGTTTTCAATTGGATGTTACTTATGTTTATTTTACTATTGATAAGAACCTCGACACATAGCGCATTGTTTTTAAGGCGATGCCATACTTAGTAATGCAAAATCATGTGTTTTTGGTTTGAAAATTTCGACGCCTAGAAATGTTTCAGATGCTTTAATTAAATACTGCGAGTAGAAGTAGAAGAAGTAGTAGAGTATGAAAACTGCTTTAAAGTTCTAAATCTCCCACTTACGAACCCATTTTCGGTTATGATTTTATTGTATAATGTGGAAAATTAAGTTATTTATAAAATGATTAAAAAAATATATTTATGCCTGAACATCCACAAAATAAAATAAAAGGCACTTTTTGGCCATGTTTTTTTTTTTGCATACATCAAAACAGGCGGATGGTGTTAAGCGGAAATTTAAACCTTATCGCCATCTACGTAAGGGTTGTTATTGATAGCGGCTCAATTTAAAATATTACACGACGTAGTGCATCGCCTTAGCTATTTTGAGGGAGTTCTCCATCGCTGTTCCAATTGCCATAATATTTATCCGTAGTTTTCTTGTAACGGTTTTATAACCTTCCATATTAAAATTCGTTGTCTCTGGTTTAGGTGTATTTTAGTTACTTTATGAGTTAGTTTACATAGTTGTTAGAATTTGAGAAGGAATCGTCATTTACGTTGATATCAAAGGGATCCTGAAAGATATCATTATTTAGTTGAACTAAATTAGTATATTTGTATTCGTACGAAGACGTTATGGATAAAGTATTAATATATGTGTGAAAAACACCAAGGAGTATTATATTATGATCAGATATTGCATTATCGCAGTTCGTTAGTGAGTACGATAGTATGATATCGGAGAGTACATGATCTATGATTGTGTTAGTATTTTCTGAGATGCGTGTCGCGTGTTGGTTGTTTATTTTGTTCAAAATGCTATAATTATTTAATCGAATTTTTTCTGTGTATGCCAAGGAAATTTATATTGAAATCTTTAAAGATTATAGACATTTTGTGTGCTTCTAGTTTATGTAAGAAGTCTTAAAAGTTAGCACTTGGTTTTTTATACATTACGCTAATTTGTTACTCCTTTAAGCCAGGTCTCACTCATCGGAATAATGTTAAAATAACGTTCTGATTTAGGTTTGATCCAGTTTCCTACCACAACAGAGTTATGGATCTGCTAAATCCAAACTGTGTTTCCATCAAAACGGAACCTGTGCCCCAGGAAGAAGGTGCAGGTGAAATGCCGTATGCGGATGTACATTTCGACCTCTCGGATGTAAACAACAAATCTTTGCAGCATGCGGATAGTACTCTGACAACCAGTAAGTTGCACAGTATATGTAGATGTACTGAATCCCATGACGGTATATAATAATATATTAATTTTTCAAAAGAAGCAAACGCATTGTGACTTGAAATTTTAAATAAATTAAACGAAAATACTTAGTTTTATGTCACTTTATATATATTTTTTTCTGTCTACCGGTTTCGGTAAGTCCGTACCATCATCAGGACTGTTATAAAATTTATGCTATTAAGTATTAAAGTACACATATTATCAAAAAAGAACGATACAATATACCAGACTGGGACAGTTCGTCAGTTGTTGGAGAGAGGTGAACTTGGGATAAGTGAAGCAATGGGGAACTTACTTAGAATTGGGCTGACAATTAAATTTAATTGGTTATAAATGATTTCAACCTTTGAATTTACCGATTTTTTTAAATTTCCAAATCTTCTAAATTGTTTAGTCTTAAATCAATTACATTTTTGTTTAGGACTTTAATTCCTGTATGACGGTTAAAATTATGATCTTTATTAATTAAATGCTCCGCGAACTGTGAAAAACCTGAACTAGTTATGCATGTTAAGTGTTCTTTTTTTCTAGTTTCTACATTACCCGATGTTTGTCGAATACGCGATGTTGAATTTTATAAATTAGTTGAAATGATTGTTATTAAGCCACTCCTAAACCTCTTCTTGTTACATAATAAATAATCTGTAATCAATAGTTCGTCGATAGAAGTCAGGACGATCTACCCTATTAGAGCCTTTTTTATTTTGAAGCTGTTCACAAGAGACAAATACATATATTATAGTATTAATGCAATAAAATATACTATTGGCCATAAACAAAAACAACTTCGTACTGAAGGTATTCAAGAACAAATTGTTTTCCTTATTTGATACATCGGTCCTGAAGCGTATATCTGGGCTACTTTTTATTTCTTTAAATAACCTCAAAGTATTTTAGTCAAGTACTCCCTACAGAAGGGTTTATCAATGGTATCCTTAATCTTAAATATTTTCATTATTTTTATATTATTTTAATGAAAAACGTTATTTTTAATTGTCAAGTCTCTGACAGCCCTGAATAGTAGAAGCTACTTTGCCATACCCTCCGGCCGTAGTGGCCAAGTGGAGATAAATTTAATTGTAACAATAAACTCACTACTATTTGCGCTACTATAATATTTTGCTAGATTATATCTTCTGGCAAGTCACCTTTTCTGTATATTTTATCCTGTTTAAATGAAGTGTTTTGTATTATTGTAGCATTCTATGCCTTAAGAAAATTTCAGCTGTATCACATTCAATGTCGTTTTGTATGCATATTGTTGTGTTCTTAAATGTAATACTAATATTCGCCTATGTACCACTGTGTACTTATAATCTCATGTATCACATTATTGTAAAAACCTTTATGGCGTTTAATAAATAAATAAATAAGTATTTTTACGGTGATTTTTCTCGTAATACACTGTTCGTGCCGGCGTATCAATGTAACTATTGTTGTTTCGTTTTTCCAGATAGCATAAGAGTGGAGACTGTTACCATCAACATAGAACCAGGACCCCGAGAAGAAGTTGGAGGGGGGATTCCTTGCGTTGAAATAAACAAAGATCCGCTGGATATTAAAAATAAATGCTTAGAGCTCTCTGAGAGAATTACACAGACAGCAGGTAAAATCGATTCTGTTTATAAAAATTATCAGTTTGTGCTCTCCATATGTTTTTTTTATAAACTAATTGTGCTTATGATTTTTAAGATTTATTCCTTTTTCAGACTTATTGACAGGTCTGAAAACGCATCCTGGAGAAAAGCGAATCTCTTGTCCCCATTGTAACTACTCCTGCTCTCTTAAGTCGAAGTCAAAGGGAGATTTAAAGAAACATTTGCTGACTCACACTGGAGAAAAACCTTTTTCATGTTCCTACTGCAGTTACTCATGTTCTCAAAAGGGGCATTTAACGAGACACTTGCTGATTCATAGTGGAGAGAAACCTTTTGCATGTCTGGACTGCAACTACTCATGTTCTCAAATGGGAGATTTGAGAAGACATATTCTGACTCACAGTGGCTGTAAACCTTTCGCATGTTCCTACTGTAACTTTTTATTTTCTCGCAAGGATCATCTTAAAGCACACCTGTTGACTCACAGCGGAGAAAAGGCTTTTTCATGTTCTGAGTGCAACTATTTGTGTTCTCGGAAAAGAAATTTGATGAAACATATGCTGACTCACAGCGGAGAAAAACCTTTTTCATGTTCCTACTGCAGTTATTTATGTTCTCAAAAGGGAGATTTGAAGAGACACATGCTGACTCACAGTGGCGAAAAACCTTTTTCCTGCTCCGACTGTAACTATTCATGTTCACTTATGTCATCTTTAAAGCGTCACAAGCTGACTCACAGTAAAGAAAAACCTCTTTCATGTTCTCGTAAGGGAGATTTCAAGAAACATGTTTAACTCATTGTGTTCTCTCAAAGTTGACCTTAAAACGGACCTGCTACTGACAGTGGTGAGAAACGTTCTTCGTGTTGCAACTGAAGCTATTTATGTAATCTTTATCTCTTATTTGAGGACTCATTAACATAATGGACTTGCTCGAAACTAGCGAATTATTGGTCTTAGGTCTGACTTTACTCAAGGCAGTCTCCAATTCTCAAAAATAAATATAAATTAGTTGTTAATATAGTGGAAGATTTTGTATTCCTAGAACTTATCCTGGATCGCATTGAAAAACATTGTATTGCTTCCTCTTATAAATAGTAACATAAATATAGTAATTTGAATAGTGTTTACAGGTGGTGGTCAAATAAAGTAGAATTGTAATTAAGTTAAATTTAAGACACTTCGAAATCTTACACAAAAGTACTCGTACTAATACGCGATCTTGGTGTGTTTCTCGATAGTTAGTTACAATATAAATATCGTATTAATCAAAGCAGCTAAAATGCTTGGTGTCATGGTAAGAAATACAAAAGAATTCACAAACAACTGTACTTTGCATACATTCTTACCAGAGATGTGCAAAATGGGTACCGAAAACCATTTGAAATGCAAAATGGAAATGGGTCAAAACTTTTCCATTTGAAAATGCAAAATGCAAAATGGTTTTTAGAAAAGCATTTAAAATGCAAAATGCAAAATACCTATTTTCAAAATGCATTGAAAATGCAAAATGGTTTCTCAGGTCAAACAATCAAAATAATTATAGAATTTTTAAACAATTTTGTCATTTAATAATGGACATCAATGTAGAACAAATATATTACATGATGGTAAATCCAAAAACACCACGACTACAGATTATGAAACCATAAAAAATTTGCGCGGGACTAATGTTGCCAACGTAAAAACATAGAAACTGCTATCTAACATTTAATATTACAGCGTCATGGCCCCATGTTCAGTATTTGAATCAGTATTTTTTGTAATGGTATCACTCAATTGCCAGGGCTCCTACCAGGGAGCAACTTGACAAATGGAAATTATCTCTCATAACGAGGTTAAGGACCGACTGATATTTGGGGCTTATGAAAAAAAAATGAGTGGAGATAGTAGGAAGAATGTTGCAAAAAGCATTTAAAATGGAAAATGCATTGAGAAAAGCATTTAAAATGCAAAATGCAAAATAGTTTTTAGAAAAGCATTTAAAATGCAAAATGGAAAATACCCATTTTGCATTTTGCATTTCCATTTGAAATGGATTTATTTGAAATAAAGCATATCTCTGATTCTTACATATAGAGTTTGCATCGAATGCGTGGTGTCCATTTAAGCATAACATATTGTTACGCGGTTAGAATCGAAGTAAACAATAATAATAGTCGAATGTGCCACACGCTAGTTCTTGCGATCGCCGCAAGTGGCAGCACCTTCTGGTCATTAAATTCTCGCCATCAGCGTTCCGCGGGCAAAAACGGAACTTAGCTGCCACGCCGTTAACACTCTCCCTGGCTCCGGCTTCGCCCTCGGAATACTGACCTCAGCGCGTCAACACGTTGCTCCGGCTAAATCCCGATACAAAAGAATATCCACACTAACGTCTGGAGAATCACACTAAAATCATGACTTTTTAACAGGGTGATACAGTATAAACTCCTGGCCGAACTTCTCAGCGAAACCAACTGGTACCCTCAAATTGACTTACAGCGGAGAAAAACCCCTGTCATGTTCTTATTGCAGTTATTTATGAACATTATATATTGTGTGGAACACAAAAATTGTGGAAAAACTTCTTTACAAGTCGTCAATCGTCGTAAAACACTGACAAATATTAAAAAGATGCCTTAACATGGTAAATCATTGTTCAAAATCAAAACATTTCAAAAATCTGTAAACTGAAAAAAGTATGTTTAAAAAACCCTGCAAAAACAACGTAAATCACCGTAAAACACTAAAAAAAATATGCTTAAAAGTTCTGTCATACGCTTTATTACTTTCATATGGTTTTGATAACTATTTATCCTAGTATTTGAAAACAACCAAGAAATAGTGTTTTGTTCTAGTTAAATGTTTGACTGTCCAAAACTACCGCGCGGTCTTATGAATTAACACCATGTAAATGTCCAAATACTTTGGCAAGAGCAGAAACTCAACTTCACATGATGTGATACTGGCTCACATGTGCCATCTAATGCTGCGTATACACGTGAGAAAAAAGCACGTGCCGATTCAAAAAATATTTGAATAGAACGAAGCAACCGCAAGCTGCGAAATAAAAATCATTGCGCCAGTGTTTAAGTTTAAACTTGCTAAAATATTCCGGTAAAATAATGATTTATTTATTTTTAAGGCCACACCAATCATTTTAAAAAGTATGCCACTGTTATCGAGGGTTAAAAAAATAACCAGGAACATTTCTGCATACTTATCTCATGTGTTTACTTATGCCTCTGTTATCGCTCAGTTATTTTAGTGCAACAGGAGTAAATGTAGCTGGTTTAAATTGTAGTACCAATGTGTGACATGGAAGAATGTTTTATTAGTAATTATTTTAGAGGGAATTATTCCGTGCAGCTGAATATGCGCCGATTGATTTCCACCCATTGAGATGTCACTAGCGCCTCTGGTGGAGCGAGTTGTCGGGGTTGCTTTTCTATCATCCCTTTTGTGAATTAAATATACGTTTTATTTTATGATAAATCATTAGTAATTATTTTAAAGGGAATTATTCCGTTCAGCTGAATACGCATTGATTATTTTCCACACATATGATATGCCACCAACGCCTCTGGCGGAGCGAGTTATACGGGTTGCTTTTCTATCATCCTTTTTGTGAAAAGCATATATTCATATTTTATTTTACGTTAATAAATCATTGAATATGAAAACTTTAAAATGTATTAGACAACCTAAATGAAATACTTGCATTAAAGTACGTTAAACCATATTAAACGAAAAACTACGGTGTATGTGTTTTTAGACCCAAGTTGTGATCGTAATAGGCGAATCAAGAGTGGACTGTAAAAATTAATTGTGAACTTGGAGTTGACACAACTATGGTTGGAGATGGTGAACATGGAGTAAGGAAGGAATCCGACTTACCCCTTTGATGTTCTTCAAAGATTTTGATGGTTGGTTTTACTCACAGGAGACATGATTTATTTCACACACAAGCTTCCATAACATCCAGGTTGGATAAGAAACACACAGCCTTCTACCCTGAGTTGATATCAATAAAAATAAATGATCAAAAAGAGATGTTAATCAAACTGGCTTTATCAATAAACTGGTTTGACATTTATTTTTTGTAAAATTTCACAAAAAATGCGGGTACAGTCAGATATTGATAGGTAGGTAAAATAGGATTGGAAAAATTGTAAGAAAAATGTTAATGGAAGATTAATAGTTGCGTCAACACAAGTAAAGCCTTCGACAGGGTCTGTCATAAAACATTATAGGATAAATTGAAAGCTAGGAATATACCAACTATAAACACACTATCCCGATGACACTCTCAGCAGGAAAATGTTGTACGGTGAGCAAGAACATACTCCCAGCTGATATACTGGTCAGGAGTAAGGCAAGGAGGGTGTATGTCCCCCATCCTGTTTAATGGATACATGGACGACTTGTCAAGTCGCCTGGACATCAGAGCGGGAAGTCGTATTCAAAATATATGCATAAATCGTATACGCTACACGGACGACATGATCCTCCTAGCTCCGTCGATCGAGGGATTAAGATTACTGCAAAATATTTGTGAAGAATATGGAAAACAACACAACAGCAACAAGAACGAATTGATTGCGTTCCACCACGGAAAAAATCCTGATGGAAGTAAAATGCTCCCCGTAAGAGGCAAGAATAAATACATGTTCGAACGTAAAATACTTGGGGCACATTATTAATCAAGACCTATCGGACGATAGCGATATCGAAAATCAAAGGCCCTAAGGCCCAAAGGCCCAAAGGCCTGGATTTGCCAGCCTGATAAAACACCGGGTCACTGGAGAAAGGAATGCGGCTAATGACCTCCGCCAACACGTTGGTGACCGCAGCCTACCAGCACCAAGCGCCATTCCTGAGTGAGCGCTGGGCCCAAGATCACTCAAGACCATGCCCTGTATAGTTGTCCTTAATTGATAATTTATTCGTATTCATTTATTTTATAATTTTCAAATATCTCTTGTACAAAAAAAGTGTATATCTATATGGGATGTATGAGATTGCACTAACCTCCCCACATCCTGGAATAAAAATTATTATAGAAGATATTAGGTTTGAATTAACAATTACAAGCCTCACAGCTCGATCTCTGTCTATAATGTTTGGACGGGGAATAAAATAATTACACTAACGTGACATACTCACACATTTATTATTTAACCTTTTGGAAAAGCCTATTTTTTATTTAATTCATTACATTAAAAACATCATGCGAATTCCTTCCAAAATTTAATTCTAACATATAAATCTAGTCTTATTTTTTCACAAATATTTCTTATAAATTAGTAAATAAATTCAATACCTGATGTATGGCAGTGAGGCATAGCAAGAAGGAAGGAAAAAGAGACAGAATGCTATACAAAAGAGATCCCAGAGGGGAAAGTGTATAAAACCATATAAAATCCTGTGAAAAATGTAGACTCACAATTATAAACCTTAATAACGCGACAGTTACTAACTATACAAAGCAGAAATATGATTACAAACTTAAATAGTCGATAGCTATTTTAGGACTGCGCTATACTGAACACACACACACTATATAAAGATTTCCTCTCCACAAATCCAAAGAAACAAATTCAACACAATTACGAAACAAGACATACACATGACTACAAGACAAATACAACATAAGGAAAAAGATAGTACCATAACATAGCTTCAAATTTTTAAAGTTGAATTCAAAGATACTTCAAATCTTAAAGTCAAATTTCATACAAGGACAGTCATACTATTCACTACTACAGACAGATACGAGTATAACAACAAACTTCACGCCAATATTTTTCTTCCTACTCTCATATTTATTAAAATCCAATTATATTTCAATCACCTCGGACTGTCACACAAAACACTCTATCTTGGAAGTTGGCACACTATTGTAACATTTTAACACCGTCTTAAACATATTCTCCTGTTATTCTGACCCTTTACATAACCCCACTCAACAATTTGATTCATTTGATCTCGGCATCAACAACTTTATCCACCATCCACTTCCACATCATCTTGCCCATGTTAATTATAATATTTATTAACGCCTTAAAAATAATTGGTTAATCAGTGTAAGAATAAAACAAATCATTATGCCCCGAAGTCAAGATAAATTCATGGGAATAGAAACCTTCCGACATTTTACATCACATCTAAGACCGCTAGTTTTAATATTCGTCTTTTCTCGTATGAAAGGCTTATTAAAACGAGCAGTAATGAAACAATATAAATCATATTCGTATATACTGGTGAATCAACATAATATGTCTCGTCAAGTAACATTTTCGAGAACATAAATAGTTACAGTCGGAACATAAAAAAGGTTTTCCTCCACTATGAGTCAGCATAAGATACTTCCAATTTCTCTTTCGAGCACATGAATAGTTACGGAACATGAAAAAGGTTATTTTCCAATGTGCGTCAGTACGTGAAATTTCAAATTTCCATAAAGAGTTCGTGAATAGTTACAGACGGGCCGTGATTAGGGTTTCTCTCTACTGTGAGTCAACATATGTCTCGTCAAATTTCCATTTTGGAAAATGGATATGTGTAGTAGGAGCATGAAAAAAGTTTTTTTACCACTGTGAGTGAGCATGTGTCTCTTAAAATCTCCTTTTCGAGCACATGAATAGTTACAGACGGGATAAAGAAAAGCTTTTTCTCCATTGTGAGTCGGCATGTGTCTTGGCAAATTTATTTTTTGGAGTACGAACAATTGCAGTCAGAAAATAAAAAGGTTTTTCTCCAGTGTGAGTCAGCATGTGTGCCGCCAAATTTCTCTTTCGATAAAATTAAGAGTTGTAGTCGGATCATGAAAAAGGTTTTTTGCCACTGTGAGTTAGCATGTGTCTAGTCAAATTTCCCTTTTGAGAAAATGAATATGTGCAATAGGAACATGAAAAAGGTTTTTTACCACTGTGAGTGAGCATGTGTTTCTTCAAATCTCCTTTTCGAGCACATGAGTAGTTACAGACGGAACATGAAAATGGTTTTTCCCCACTGTGAGTTAGCATGTGAGTTGTCAAATTTCCCTTTCGATGGCAAGAATAGTTGCAGTCGGAACATGAAAAAGATTTTTTTCCAGTATGAGTGCGCAAGTGCCTTTCCAAATTTGACTTATAAATGCAGGAGTAGTTACAATGGGTACAAGAGAATGGTTTTTTCACAGGTTGCGTCTTCAGATCTGCAGATCTGTCAAAGCTTTCTAAACATTCCTTTTTAACATCCGGCAGGTCTATGTCGATTTCTATATAAGGAATAGCAGCTTCATCTTCTTCTCTGGGTCCAGGTTCAGCTTTGATGGTGATTCTTTCCACATCAATACTACCTGGAAGAAGACAACAACACTAAGTACATTGATTATTGACATGCCGATATATCTGCAAATTATGCGTAATTTATAATGCCTGCAATGGCCATCGTTCAGCAGCGTTCGTCCAGATCGCTTTGGCCAGACCCCCGATCAAGTGGGCAAGCTTCGTTCCTTGTGTCCAAACTGTTTGCGTTCCTACTCCTCGCTTTCTCACTCTCCCCGTATATCGTGCGGCGTGCGCATTCTAAACCCTATTCCTCTTTGGTTATTTGTTAGTATTATTATGTTTGTTTAGTATCGTTATCGAATTAAGAAATACCAAGCGTAGGTACAAATAATTTATTTAAGGTTGACAAAAGATTTTTGGAAATAAAAAGAAATAACGCGAGTTTATCTTACTAATAAAAATAATATAACAAATGTAGAAAGAAACGAAGAAATAAAAAAGGATACAATTATATTATAATGCGTATGGCCATTACATACGTAACGATATATGTAAGCTAATATTCATATTTGCAAATATGTTTTAAAGTACAGCGATGGTACGAACTATTTTAACAATTCTTTATTTCTATTTATGTTTGAATTGAATTAAAGTTAATTTATTAAAAATAGTTATATTAACATATTTACTGTACAATCAATTTGTGTATCTATATGGGACGTGTGGGATTGCACTAACCTCCCCACGTCATGGAATTAAAATTACAATTATTATTATTAAGGTATCGGGACAAACAATCTGTAGAAGAATTTGGGCAACAAATGAATACTAATTACTCCCCGGCGTCACGTCAGATTAATTTAAGTCCGACAATCGCTAGGTTCGAGGAAGTCTATTAAGTGAATCTGCCTATGACAATGGTAATACACGTAACGTGTAAAACGTTTTTCTCCACTGTAGTCAGCATGTAATATTTCAAATACACCTTTCGAGAACTTGTCTGGTTGCAGTCAAAACAAAAAAAAGGTTTTTCTCCACCATGAGTCAGCACGTGACTCGTCAAACCGTTCCTTCGAGAACATGAAAAGTTGCAGTTGGTACATTGAAAAGATTTTTCACCAGTATGGGTGAGCAAGTGCAGTTTTAATTTCGACTTAAAAGTGCAGGAGTAGTTACAATGGGCGCACGAGAATCGATTTTTTTCACAGGACGTGTCTTTGGATCTGTAAACAAATCTGAAAAGATTACGGAAATAGGTCTCGACATTAATTCTACCTCTAAAACAAAACAACAATAAGTATCCTTCTTCGAGAGTAGAAAGTAAAAAAAAATATATGATTCGAAATTTTCATAGCCAAAAGTATTATCATCTTGATTAATTTTTGGGTTATTATGCAGTGTTTCGCTCCTTACTTCATCAGTTAACGATTCTGATAGTCATTCCATCACCATGGCAGGCAATGTTTATATATGCAATACAACTTAATGACTAACTGGGTACTCTCCGCATTCTGAAAATAGGTTTTACCTGCTGTCTGGGTAATGATTTCAAAGTGTTCTAAGCATTCCTTTTTAACAACTGGCTGGTCTATGTGAATCTCCATATAAGGAACTCCCCTTTCATCTTCTTCTAGGGTTACAGGTTCGGTCTTGATGGTAACAGTCTCCACCTTAATGCTATCTGGAAGAACAATACAAAATACATGAATTGATTAGTTGATACGCCGAGACGAACAGGGTATCTAATTTCTCGGGATTGCAAAATCCAGAAGCATTTGCAAGTAAGCAAGTTGCCGACTTAAATTCGTCTATAAATGCAACAATCCACCACTAAAAGCAGAGAACGTTCATATTATATATGTCAAAAGAATAAACATGACGGCGGCTGTTGAAAAACTAATAGCCAAAACTTATTTTGGACCGGATCTTATTCCGCCATTGTAACTAAAATACTCTTTTGAGCCATTGATAACATCTCTTGTGTATATTTATAATCCTTCACTTTTCTCCGGAGTACACATTTGAATAAAACTGTTGATAAATGTAAATATGTAGGTATGTACGAGCATGTCGATATAGCCTAGCAGTTTTATTTTTGATTATATTTTGCGTCTGTATAACAATTATGCACCAATAATAAACAACGAAATACCTGCATTGTTTTCGGAAGTGGACTCCGAACATTCTTTTTTAAAAACAGGATATTCTATATTGATTTCCGTAAGTATTACAGCAACGCTCTCTTCCGCGCTTGTGCCTGGTTCTAACTTGATAGCGGTGGAATCCATACTTTTATTTCTCTCAGGTAGTTCTGTTAAAATTTAACTTTATAACGAGGTTGAAGGATATCTTGAGAGGAGTGGTTGTGTTGGATGTTTTCGTTCAAGGTGTACAAATTGACAAAATACTAGTAAAGCCAAATAACATAACCAACAAAAAGTCACCTCAAGAATTCAGAGGAAGTTTATCCATAGATGCTACGGAAAAGAAAATAATTATCGGGACTATGGTGAAATCTTAGTGCTGCCATTTTAAGTATTCAACTTTGTTAATATAAAAAGTACCTAATTATGTTTATTTGTCCTGAAGATTTATCAGGTACAAGTAAATACAAAACAAAACCAGCATACCCATTTCTCAGAATTTCAAATATGTGCTAATATTATAAATGTAGTTGACACAAATAATCAAATAATATAAGAAAGTAAAAATGTACTAGAGTTTGAAATATATTTTTTTTAATTCTGTAAACCCAGATTATACTAGAGTTTTTTTTTTTTGGTTTTAGGCATTTCACCCTGAAAAGAGTGCTTTGTGCCGGTATACTAGAGTTAGAATTTTTTTCTACTATGCAATTAGTTTGTACTTAAATGTCTCTTCTTCTTCTTCGATGGCGCTACAGCCCATATCGAGCTTTGGCCTCCTGCAACAGTCGCCTCCAACTCCTCCTGTCCTCAGCGGCTGACTTCCAGTTTGTCACCTGGAGAAGCTGTGCTGCATCCCCTCTTACCTCATCTTCCCACCTCAGTCTGGGTCTTCCCACTTTTCTCTTTCCACCTGGGTGACCAGTCAGAATTCTACTTAAATGTCTAGAAATTGTTTTTTAGTTAATGCCCAAGAAATACATACAATATTCCAGGGCCTATCTGGATAGTTAGTCTAATTTACTAATAATACTTAAAAATAATTATTACTATCGCTTTCGACTTATCCGTGTTATTCGCTAGCAAGTACAGAATGAACAGAGTGGTGGGGGTGATTTTAGGTAGAAAGATGGGAGGAGTCAACATAACGGGGAAACATTGTAAACAAACTTACTTGTGACTTACATGGTGCTATTATTATGTTCAACATTACTGCTGTCACTGCCTTCACCCAATAAAATTAATGATTCTGTACTTACATACTAAAGTTAGTTCGAAGGTTGCTAGTGAATGACACGGATTTGGCAAAACCGGTAGCAAATAAATATAAATATTTCCTTATTTATGTAACGTATATTATAAATTTGTAACTTTGCATTATATTCTTTTTTTTTTCTCGTTTAGTGAAATATAATTATAATATTTTCATTAAAAAAAAACCAGATTAATGGTGTTGTGCCGTTGTTGTATTGACTTTAGGGATTATTCAACGGCTGAGAATGTGTAATGGTTTTGTGACGTTTTTGTATTGACTTTGGGGATTATTTAATGGCTAAGTATGTTTAATGGTGTTATGCCGTTGTTGCATTGACTTGAGGAATTATTTAATGCTTTAGAATGTGTAGTAGTGTTGTGCCGTTGTTGTATTGACTTAAGATATTAAATTGTTCATTTTTATGGTAATGGTCGATTCTGTTGGATTGGAAGGTGTGGGGTTGGAATGTGTTGGATTGGAATTTTTTTTTTTATTTTTTTTATTTTTATTTTTTTTTTTATTTTTTATTATTTATTCAGTGAGTTTTATGAATTACAATTTTTGTGTACTTAATAACTTGTGCGAGATGGATTCTTTTTGATTGGATTCTGTGTGGGTGAGGGTGATGTGAGATTGGAGGCTGTAATGGTCGATTCTGTTGGATTGGATGGTGTGGGGGTGGATGCTGTGGGTTAGGATGTGCAGTGTGGGGGTGGATTCTGTTGGATTAGATGGTGTGGGGTTAATGTTGTGGGTAAGGATGATGTGAGATTGGATAGTACGGGGTGGATTCTGTTTGATTAGATGATTTGGGGGTGTAAGGTTGAAAAGTGTTAGGTAGGTTGGTGTGAATTATGTGGGATTGGATTTTGTGTGGTTGGATTCTATAAAAGTGGGTGGTGTGGGGACGGATTCTGTGGAATTGGATGGTCTGGTGTTGGATTCTGTTAGATTGGATGGTGTGGGGTGGATGCTGAGGGAGAGGATGATGTGAGATTGGACAGTGTGGATTCTGTTGGATTGGATGGTGTGGGTGAGGGTGATGTATGATTGGATGCTGTAATGGTCGATTCTGTTGGATTGGATGGTGTGGGGGTGGAATGTGAAACGCGGTGGAAAAAGAAAAAATAAACGCATTTCCTTTTTCCACCGCATTCGCTCTAGTTCCTTATTCCAGTTGAGGATGTCATAGTTCCACAGGGATCCAAGATCACCTCTCGTAACGAGCGTAATTCGTTCCAGAATCTTGCATGTTATGTGAAAAACTCATTAAGAAAAACAATTTTTCCCATATAAATTAATGTAAAATACGATAATGCGTTCATTGCTAAAAAAAACTCAATTTTATTTTAATCATTTATTCAAATAAAATTACAAAATTATAAATTGTTAATGAGTGTAACAATCTGGAAAGCGATTTAGATTTGAAAAAAAACAATCCAAAAATCGAAATAACTAGTTTTTTTTATTTATGACAAATAATTAATTATTTTTTACTAGAAAGCGGACATTTGTTTTTGCTGACGCTTCAAATTTCGTGAAAATTTTACACGGAATTATCATTTAATAAATTAGTAGAACGCATAGCCACCTCTTTACTAGGGTGATGCTTCTCAATGGATGAACAGTTTCCCATTTCTCTTATTGCGCCAGAAGATTGTTGCTCTGCTACTTCCTCCTCATCCACTAACAAACGTTCCTCCATAACTTGTTGCTGTGCACAATGCAACTCCATGAGCTCTTCGGTGGTCAGCTCTTGACAGTCCTCTTCCAAAAGCTCATCAATAACGTTGTTATCCACCAGTCCCATGGTATTGGCCAAAGACACAATCATTAATTCATTCGACAACGCTCTTTGGCGAAAGCTTCTTCCAATCAAACGTCCCACTCGGCCAATGGGACCTAATTATTTAGCGTCATATTTGTCGATCTCATATTTTAAATTGAGAATTAATAATTTCATCTTGTAACAAATTTTTCCCAGCTACTTTTTTCAAATTTGTAATGAATTGGTTTGTAACCTAGATAATTTCTCGGATAAACATATCCAATTTTTATTTACATGGGATAACTATTGACTCTTTCTTAAAGGAAAAAGTAAATCTAAGACCAATAATCGCTAGTTTCGAGCAAGTCTACTATGGGAATGCATATATTATATAAATATGAATAGTTAATATTACCCGAAATAAGGTTTTCTCCACTGTTAGTCAGCGCGTGTCTTGTAAAAGGTACCCTTTGAAAGCATGATTAGTTGCATCCGGATTGTGAAAAAGATTTTTCTTCACTGTGAGTCCGCATGTGTCTCGTCAAATTTCCCTTTTGATAACATGCATAGTTACAGTCGGAACAAGAAAAGGGTTTTTCTCCACTGTGAGTCAGTACGTGCACCGTCAAATTTCCCTGTCGTGAACATGAATAATTGCAGTCAGAACACGAAAAAGGTTTTTCGCCACTATGGGTCAGCATGTGTATCGTTAAATTGTGTCTTCGAGAACATGAATAGTTACACTCGGAGCATGAAAAGGGTTTTTTTCCAGTGTGATTCCAAACGTGTTTCTTTAAATCTCCCTTTCGAGAACATGAATAGTTACAGTCAGAACATGAAAAAGGTTTTTCTCCACTGTGAGTCAGCATGTGCATCTTTAATTCTACATTTCGAGAACATGAATAGCTGCAGTCCGAACATGATAAGGGTTTTTCTTTATTGTGAGTCAGCATGTGTATCGTCAAGTGTCCCTTTTGTGAACTTGAATAGTTGCATTTGGAACAAGAAAAAGGCTTTTCTCCAGAGTGAGTCCACATATGCGACTTCAAACTCCCCCTTTGAGAACACGAATATTTACACATTGTACATGAAAAAGGTTTTTCATCATAATGAGTCAGTATGTGTGTTTTCAAATCTCCCTTTCGAGCACATGAATAGTTGCAGTTGGAACATGAAAAAGGTTTTTCTCCAGTATGAGTGCGCATGTGCGGTTTTAATTGTGACTTAAAAGTGCAGGAGTAGTTACAATGGGGGCACGAGAATCGTTTTTCCACAGGACGCGTTTTCAGATCTGTCAACAAGTCTGAAAAAGAAAGCTTAATATGTATAGGTAAGACTTAAAGATGTAAAAAATAGGTTGGCACGAACTGTTAATTCTAACAAAAAAAAAATCAGTTTTACCTGCCGTCTTGGTAATACTATCAAAGCGTTCTGAGCATTCATCATTAACATCCAATTTGTCTACGTCAATCTCCATATAAGGAATGCCCCTGTCATCTTCGTCTCGGGTTCCTGGTTCCGACTTGATGACAACACTCTCGGCATTAATTCTAACTGGAAAACAAAAGAACATTAAGTACGATGATTATTTATGTGCTGAGACGAACAAAAACATTGTCTATAATCTTTTACTTAGCTCGGGAATATTTCCAGATTAAAGGAAGATCACAAAAGTTACATCTTTGCATAAAACTGGTGATAAATCTTTTTTTTTTTTTGGTTTTAGGCATTTCACCCTGAAAAGAGTGCTTTGTGCCGGTAACAGTTAAAGTGGATAAAAAAATTCGGTTAATTTATTGGGAGAATAATAAAACAAATTAAATATTGGACTCATTTAGATCACTAAAACAAATTAAATGTTGAATTCATTCAGGTTAATAAACTTACATAAAGCTGTATGAACACGAGAATTGTTAAGAGATAAAAGGTATGAAATGTTAAGGGGGGACTGGTGTGTGATTGAAGGTATATGTTCTTGAAAGATGAATGGTTTTTACAGTTAAAGAAAACGTGGTCGAGGGTTTCCTCTTCCACACCGCACTGGCAGACCGGATCATCCAAAACTCTAATTCTAGCCAAGTGAGATGCAATTGAACAGTGACCAATTCTCATTCTCGAAATACATGAAATGAATCGTTTTGACAGTTTTTTACCGTGAAACCATGGCTTAGCAGGGATATGGTTTTGAATTCCAGCATAGAAAGATCCAGTTCTTATTTTGGAGACTGCCCAATTTTCTTCCCAGGCACGAGTCATGTTGGATTTAAGAATCGGGAAGACATCGGAGATAGGAATTCTAAAATTTAGTGGGATAGTTCCGGAATCTGAACCAGATTTGGCGAGAGAATCGGCCATCTCATTACCCTCGATACCCAAATGGGCAGGGACCCAGGCCAATATCGTCTCAAACCCAGATTCACTTAGAGAATTGAGAAGATTTTTTATTTTACATATAATACTGTCTTCCGGATAACATAGAATATTTTACATAATTTTAGTTAGAGCACTTAGCGAATCAGTACATAGTAAGGCTCGATGAATGTTGAGAATCTGGATTTGATTTAGCGCTTGTTCAATTGCAAAACATTCAGCTGTAAATATGGAGACTTCTTTCGGTAATTTATAAGTGAGATTGATGTTGAATTCTGGACTATATATCGATGCTCCACATCTTTTATTTTCAAATTTGGAACCATCTGTGTAAAGGATGGAAAATCCAGGGAATTTTGAAGCCACAATGCTTTTAAAACAGTCATCCACATTTTGAAATTTATTTGGGGAAGATAAAATATTCTTCCGAAAGTCTGATGTTATTGTGTTCGGCATAAAAGTGATTGCCTTAAATGGAATATTGTATATAGGGAGATTGGGAACTTCTTGAAGATATTGGAGGGAAGATGACAGAGAATTATAGAGATGAAAACTTTTAATTAGGAGAGGAAAACATTTTTTTTCTCTCAATCTTTTGTTAGAATTCAAATTAACACTTAACCGATTAAGACTTTGTTTAATAGGATGATGTGATAACGATAAAGCCTTGAAAATATATTTATTGGCAAGGAATTGCCTTCTGAAATATAATGGAGGCTCCCCACATTCCACCTGAAGCGCATTAATTGGAGAAGACTTCATAGCTCCAATAATCACTCTGAGGGCTTTAGATTGATTTCTTTCCATTTTCTTATCTAAATATTTAGGGAGGGGGTCAAAAAGAAATGTGCCATAATCCAAGTGGCTCCGAACTAGGGAATTATACATTAATTTAAGAGTGGTAGGATGAGATCCCCACCACACTCTGGAAACTGCTCGCATCATATTAAGTCCCTTTTCACACTTTGTAGAAATAATCTGAATGTGTGGAAGCCAGGACAATTTATGATTCAACAGAAGACCAAGGAATTTGATTTGAGTAGCGGTTTGTAGAGGCACATTATCAAAAGAGATTGAGAAGTGGGGAATTTTTCTTTTGCGCGTGAAAGCCACGACCCTTGTTTTAGATGCCGCCAGATTCATCCCATTTATTGACAACCAGCTTTTAATATATTGTAAAGCCAAATTCATTTCCTTAGCTGCAAGAATAATATTTTTATGTAACAAATATATAAGGATATCATCCGCAAAGTAAAGTCGCTTGATAGAAAAAGGAATTACTGAGTCTAGGTCGCTTATATAAATATTAAATAACAGAGGACTGATAACAGAACCCTGGGGTAAACCTCTCCATAGTTTGCGCCTTAAGCATTTAGAGGAAGACTCAATAATAATGGACCTATCTGTGAGCAAATTAATAATGAATTGGACTAATTTCGGGGGGATTTGTTTTTTAATTAGCTTTTCTTTCAAAACATTCAGTAAAACATCATCGTAAGCTGATGAAAGGTCAAGGAATGTGGCCAATGTATACGAATTTAGGGATTGAGAAACTCGGATATCAGTTGTGAACAAACTTAAATTATCCATTGTAGATTTCTTTTTCCGAAAACCATACTGATTTGGTGAGATAATATCTTGACTTTCAACAAACCACTCCAGTCTGTTTTTTTATCAAACGCTCCGCTACTTTCATCAAACATGATGAAAGAGCAATAGGCCGATAAGACGAAATTTCAGATGGATTTTTTCCAGGTTTTAAAATGGGAATGATTTTTTGAGTTTTCCAATCATCCGGGATTAGTCCTGTTTCAAACATATTATTAATAAGAGATAAGAAATATTCAACCGCCATATCAGAAAATGATTTAATGTAACTATAAAATATTCCATCGGGACCCGGAGCAGAGTCAGAAAGGGCTCTTATCACTCGTTTCATCTCATCAATGGAGAAAGGAGCATCTAGCCAGTTAGAGTGAGATGGATACGGCTTAATAGAAGACATTTCTTCACATCCGGCAACTGATGGGGGGGCTATTTTATTCGCAAATCCTATAAGAATTTCTTCTGATATATGTTTGATTCTCGGCGGAGAATACGATGATCCGAATTTTTTTAAGCTAGACCAAACTGAAGACTGGGGAGTTTCCGGAGACAGGTTCTCACAGAACTTCCGCCATCCAGCGCGCTTCTTATTTTTCAAAACTCGTTTGGTTTCTGCTTGGGCTTTTTTAACTGATAAAAAATTTTCTAGTGTCATACACTTACGAAAAGAGGAAATTGCTTTTTTTCGAGAGTTGACGGAGCGAGTGCATTCCTCGTCCCACCACGGAGTAGAGTGTTTTATTTTAATGTTCGCATTGCGTTTCGGGATGGATTTTTCTGCTGCATTTATAACCATAGAAGGAAACGTCTCACATTGCATTCTGATGTCTTCCGGGGACGATTTTGTTAAGTTAATAAGGTTATCTAGTTCAGAAGAGAAAGTGCTCCAATTCGCATCTTTCGTTCTAAATTTGAGATTATTTTTAACTGGGGGGGAATAAGTGTTAAATTGATGGTGGAAGCGGAATATAATTGGGAAATGATCACTAGAGAGGGGATCGTTGAGGATGTCCCAAGAGCATTTAGATGCTAACGAATACGAACAAAGAGATATATCAACAGCACTTTTCCGTTGATGAGGGGGGGTGAATCTGGTTGGAGATCCGTCATTTAAAAAACATAGGTTATGGGTATCAATGAAATCTAAAAGATTGCGGCCAGAACGATTTGTTATTTCGCTACCCCAAGAAGGGGAATGTGCATTAAAATCTCCAAGGATCATATAAGGGGAACAAATCTGGTTTAAGATTGGTGCCCATTCATTTTCAATAAAAGTCGAAGAGGGAGGAATATATATTGACAATATTGTGATATCAGATAAGACAGCTGCTATTATCTGGATATCGTCGGAGGGAGTATGAATATTAATTTGTTTAAACGGGATAGAATTATGGATTATCAGAGCCGTGCCGCCTTTACCATCTGGTCTGTCGTGTCTGAGACAATAATAACCTGGAATTCTTAAGTGAAAGGAGGGTTTTAACCACGTTTCAGAAATGGCGGCTACTGAAACGTCGTGTTCATCGAGTAATTGAATTAGGTCAGATTTGTTAGCGAAGAGGCTTCTACTGTTCCATTGAAGAACTTTGTTCAGTTTCGAAGCCATTGGGGAGGCAAGATAATAAAGATTTAATGTAATCGGCAGCGTTGGACGGTACAGTATTGTTGTTTGTAAGGATAGAAATTAAAAGGGTAATTAAAGTTTGTATAAAAGAATTATTATTCATTATTTCGGCGAGAGCAGGAGGGGAAGTATTACCATTAATGGCACACCCATTGGGCGTCTGGGATTTGGCATTCCCATTCGGGCTGGCCAAAATATTATTCAATTGTTTTTTATCAAGGTAAGGTGTATATTTTGGGTTGGGTTTGACTGGCTTGAGAATGGTTTCTCTGTGAGAAGATGACGTTGAATTTAAAAAGGTGGTTGTTTGGAAAGGAGCTGAGGACGATGTCATCTCTGCGAATGATTTTTTCGCAGGAGAGATTAACTTTGAGGCCTGAAAGTACGAAATGATGTCAGTAGCCATTTTATGTTTAATGTTCTTCTGTCTTGTTAATTCCGGACAGGCTAGACTGACCGCGGTATGTGCACCCGAACAGTTAATGCAAATGGGATCATTGGAAGATTTCGGACATTGATCAAATGAGTGACCTTCTCCGCAATAGTAACAACGTGGGGGGGAGCGGCATACGGATTTCGAATGTCCGAACCGGCAGCAATTGAAACATTGAACTGTTGGAAATTTATAAACTTCGACGGGAAGCGAGGTATAATAAATTAACACACGAGACGGTAGGGATTGTCCCTCAAATGTAACAACAACAGACTGGGAAGGTTTCCAGATCGTGTTTCCATCAGTAGAATCCTTGTAGTTCAGTCGACGTGCCTTTAATACTTTCGGGGTTCCGTGGGAATTATTCAAAGCATCAACAATTTCAGCCTCTGGGATCTCCGCGGGAATTCCTCGCACAAGATCCATTCTCGAAAGGTTAAATGTAGGGATGAACGATTTATATTTATGATTTGAGAGCGAGTCAATTTTTTTTACAAATCCATTTGCGGAAGCGGCAGTGTTGAACTCGATAGATAATTTATATCGCCCTTCCGGTTTAATTGAACCGTTAACAATACTAAGGTTATTATTTTTTGAGTCAAATACGAATTTTCCAAAATCTATAGGATGAATAAGTTTTCCCTGTTCAGCTCTCTGAACACTAACGATAAATGGACCGGAAGCTGAAGCAGGATAAAGTAAGTACTTTTCAGTACTTTTTGCATTATCGCTAGTTAAAGTACTTGGCTGGATGTTACTATTGGTGTTAAGGTCATTAGAGGTCGAGGTTTGTTGAATCGGCGGCATAGATTTAACTTTCGATGGAATGTGAAGGCTACGCGATGGTCGTCGTTTACGAGATGGGAGCGTAACAGAAACCTGGCTCGTATTAGATTCCGAATCAGAAAAATCCAATATCGACCCTGGGTCCGGAGGTCTATCCTCGTCTTCCTCCATTATAAAAAAACTTAACTTTTAAAAATTAAACTGAAAAAATAATACGCAGTCTATTTCATTGACTGTACAAACAAAAACGGATTAGCCGTAAGCAGGAATGCAAACAAATAGGTATACGATAAACAAAATTAAATAAGATGTAACAATAAACTCTTATCTGTATGCGGCGCAGGAACGGGCGAACGGCACTTCACACAACCACTGTTGACCGCGGCTCGAATCGGACTCCGTGATAAATCTTCGATCTCTAATTACAGACCAGTCTCGATTCAATCCCCTCTAGCCAAATTGTTTGAACTAAAAAATCATACATTTATTAATGCCGAAGTTGAGCCCTTTGTAATTTATCAGCTTTTAGGTCTGGCAGATCTACTGTGTCTAATATAATCAAGTAGACATATCACACAACGACATCGCAAAAGCATTTGAACGGTAAATCTGCTTATTCTCCTAAATAAACTCCGTCGATTTAGATTTTCAATGAAACTTGTATTATCCTCGTTTTTTATAACGACATTTACCGCTGAATAAATTTTCTAAATTTCTCTTATTTGAAGATAACATTTAATCCTTTCAATAAAAACTTTAGAAAATTGCTTTACGCTACAAAGCGATGTAAATTCCTGTCGAATTGAGTCACACCAAAAAGTTTAATTTTGTATTAAGAAATGTGTTCCACGCCGAAGCAAACAAAACGATTGACTTATTGATATGCAGAAAAGCTTTGAGAGTGCTGGGATTTGTGCTAAACAACTCCAGGCAATTACATCCGTGTTTAGTAGTTTTAGTTGTTAGTTTTTTACTTCAGTTTAATATGTATCATTTTGGAAAGCAGCTCAACAATATGGAGACCAATTGATTTTACTTACTCTCTGATAGTAGAGGAAGTACAAAATAAGTTTTTTAGATAGTTATATCTTAGAGACATCGGGTATTATCCCTGGTTATATCCATCAGATTTACTAACTCCCTGATGGTAGAGGAAATACAAGAGAAGTTTCTGAGATAGTTATATCTTAGGGACATCGGTTATTATCCCTGGTTATATCCATCAGATTTACTAACTCCCTGATGGTAGAGGAAATACAAGAGAAGTTTCTGAGGTAGTTATATCTTAGGGACATCGGTTATTATCCCTGGTTATATCCATCAGATTTACTAACTCCCTGATGGTAGAGGAAATACAAGAGAAGTTTCTGAGATAGTTATATCTTAGGGACATCGGTTATTATCGCTGGTTATATCCATCAGATTTTACTTACTCTCTGATGGTAGAAGAAGTACAAACGAAGTTTCTGAGATAGTTATATCTTAGAGACATCGGATATTATCCCTGGTTATATCCATCAGATTTTACTTACTCTCTGATGGTAGAGGAAATACAAGAGAAGTTTCTGAGGTAGTTATATCTTAGGGACATCGGTTATTATCCCTGGTTATATCCATCAGATTTACTAACTCCCTGATGGTAGAGGAAATACAAGAGAAGTTTCTGAGATAGTTATATCTTAGGGACATCGGTTATTATCGCTGGTTATATCCATCAGATTTTACTTACTCTCTGATGGTAGAAGAAGTACAAACGAAGTTTCTGAGATAGTTATATCTTAGAGACATCGGATATTATCCCTGGTTATATCCATCAGATTTTACTTACTCTCTGATGGTAGAGGAAGTACAAACGAAGTTTCTGAGATAGTTATATGTTGAGACATCGGATATTATACCTTGTTATATTTTGCATCTGTATAACAATTATGCACTAATAAAAGGCAACGAAATACCTGAATTGTTTTCGGAAATGGATTCCGGACATTCTTTTTTAAAAACAGGATATTCTATATTGATTTCCGTAAGTATTACAGCAACGCTCTCTTCCGCACTTGTGTCTGGTTCTAACTTGATAGCGGTGGAATCCATGCTTTTACTTAAGGATCTGTGAGTTCTATTAAAATTTAACTTTATAAAGAGGTTGAGGGATTCCTTGAGAAGGGTGGTTGTTTTGGACTTTTTCGTCCAAGGTGTACAAATTGACGAAATACTAGTAAAGAAAAAATAACATAACCAACAAAAAGTGACACTAAGCATTTGGAGGGAGTTTAACCGTAGATACCAAAGAAAAGACAATAATTTTCTAGTTTATAATGAAATCCAAGTATTGCCATTTTATATCCTTAACTGTTGAAATTTTAAGTAGGTACAGAACTTTTTTTCCTGAAGATTTATTGCGAACAAGTATGTACATAACAAAACTAGCATTTAATGACAGTTTTTTTTATCTAATCACTGTTACTTTGTAGTCATTTGAATTACATTTTGTGAATGAAGGTAATTCCGTTAATGGAGGACTGAACGCAGTTGGCGCTAACCAAAAATTGTCCAAAGAAGCGAAGTTAGGAGTCCACAACGGAGTGCTGGTACCAACCTTGATGTATGGAAGTGAGGCATGGAACTGGAAAAGAAACGATCAAAGTAGATTGAATGCTGTTGAAATGAGATCCCTGAGGCGTATGTGTGGTTAAACAATGTTTGATCGTATGAGGAATGTGGAGATGAGCGTAATGAGTAAGATTAAGAAAGGGACGCTTAGATAGTTTGGGCATGTAGAGCGAATTAGCGAAGATAGGAGTGTAAGGAGGATATATGATGAAAATTCGAATGGTAGCAGAAGTCGGGGACGCCCGAGGAAGGCATGGCACGATAAAGTGAATCAGATACTCGAGTCGGGCCATGTCAAGAGTCAGAATAATAGAAGAGTATGTATGAATGTGAATGAGGCAAGAAGTGTGTGGTGTGACAGAGTTGTTTGACGGTCCGTCCTCTCTGCCTACCCCTGCGGGGAAACGGCGTGATGGTTAGTTAGTTGGTTAGTTTTTACATTTTTTATTCAATTATTGCAGATTCCACAAACGGACATTAATATTGGCAATAATATAATTGGCCATTATATTGTGTTCTCCTGCAATGGCATTGTGTGAGTGTGTTCTTAGGGGGTAAGGTTAGGTAGGACGTATACTCACCACTCTAGAACATACCTAAACGTGCAAATGGAACCATATGCAATCATCTATGATACAAGCATTACTGCGAAAGGTTCTAAGCACATTTTTCTAATCCTATTCTAAGATGAGGGCTACTTTCTAATTATTAATTTTTCGATTTTATGTCCGGGTTAAATTTTCCCCATAAGAAAAACTAAACCCTTCCACACACTTTTCCACAACTAGTCAATCCACATAATTCAAGTGCATTATATAAGCAAAATAAATACAAAACAATACAAGAACAACACGTCAACTCACCAGAGATCAAATGGGAAAATAATTCAACGACTCCAGATATTTTCATATCAGAGGGTTCGGTTCGGTAGAACTCCTAACTGGACCTATAAATCCTACTGATCCCTCAACATAAATTTAAAAAAAAATCTTTCGTTATCCTACATGTATTTAAAATGACTGATTATTGCATTTTTATATATAAATTCTTTGACAGATCTAATACCCCTAAATTTCAAATGAGAGAGCTAGGTATAATGCCAGTAGCTGAAATAACGAATGGTAATATTTTTACAGTCTGAGAATGTCAAATTCTTTTTATCTCATTTAAAATATTCATTTTTCCTTTAAAATATGTTTAACTATTATAATTTACTAAAGATTCTACCTCAAAACCAGAAAATTTTTAATAGATCATAAAAAATATATTTTTGCAAACATTTACACCTTGATGATCCTACTCTGATAGTAGATCATCAAACATGATCTACTATCAGATACAAACGATGTGAAAATTGTAAAAGGTTTAAAGTGATGTTAGAACCTTGTTAAATAAATTGAATCTTAAAAAACTTGATGTTAGAACTTCGAAGAATAAGGATCTACGAAAATACAACACAGGTGAGTCAGGAAGTTAATTTGATTGAAGAAATGGTTTTGGATTCAGATGTCTTTTTAAATAAATATTACTTAGAACCTTGTCTAACTGAGGTGACGATAAGTTTGAAAATTTGACGACAATGTCGATAAAGTTACTCTGGCTTTAACAGCGTATACGACTGTATTTGTGCGGCCAGCAGCTGGTCGTTAAAAAGATGACAACAATAATCATTATTTGATAAAAAAATATGAATTCGCTGCTTATGCAGGGGTTCGGTTCTTACAGGTTAACATGATTTCGTAAATTATTCTAGTGCATACATAATGCGGTAAGTCTTCCTCGAGCATCCTCGACTTTTTCTACCTATCAACACTGTGTACGACATTGTTATTGTTTTAATAAATGCATTGTATCGAATTTAATTCGACTCGTATGTACAAACATATGTGCGACGGAAAAAAATTATATTTAATTCTCTAACTTCTCCATTCTCTTCTTGCAACCCAAACTAGCTACACATCATTTTACTTATTTTTCTTGTTTATATTATAGTAATGTATAGATTCTATGTCCGAAAACTGTAAAATTCACCCGCCATAACACAGGGTCATCCCTACATTGAGGGTGAAATATCACAAAAACCACATGTACTCTCTAAATAAACATGTATCAATAAAATAAATAAAAATAAATTGACCAAAAATAGTTTATGTATTGAAAAGTGAACAAAGTTGCTCCTCTCGGACTTAAACTGGACTTCGACCTAATGACTGCCTTACACCATCCTTTTGTAGTGAAAAGTGAACTAAATCGCTGCTCTTGAACTTTAACTGGACTTCGAGCTAATGATTGCCTTACACCATGCTTTCCTCATACCGATTCCCATATCGGGACCCACACGAAAAAAAAATCGTTTTACGTGATCATTATTTTCGTACTTACAATTTCATATAGATATATTGTTAGAGAAGATGTAATAATTTGAAAAGTTACTAAATCTTCAGTAAATTAACTTGAAAATAATCATGAAATCATCGGTCACTATCATTTGCGAGCTTTGTCACGTGCTTTGCCATTGCTCAATCGATTTTTTTGTTTGCCTGTTCGTCTTTGAACCATTGTAAACATGATTTTTATAGGTACCTTTGCCTTGACGAAATTGCCTACCCGACCATCGTATCTTGATCGGTGCGATATTCGCATAATGTATGAGGTGGAACTACTAAAACACAGCAGCGCAGATGCCAAAGAAACAGCTCTCATAACCCTGTCTCCATACATAAACCTGTTTCTATTCATCAATTAAAAAGGACGTTAGAATATCAAGATAACACACATAGATATTTTTGATTCTATAAGTTAAATGTACGTATGTAAAGTTGTCATGTTATATTGTCTGAAAACAAAATGTCTAAGCCTAAAACATGCACGCGAAAATTAAAATATCTAACAGCAATACACATTCAAAATCATAATAAATACTTATTGTAGTTTATACTTAAACATTTTTATTAATATTTTAAATACAAAATGCAACATACGTAATATATTTACGTAAAACAGTGATAGATGGCAAACGTAAGATAATGGCAGACACATATTTACACGTCTCTCACGGTACAAACTACCAAAATGAAGCACGTCCCTTTTTTCATCCCGATTAGACAAACTGTGTGAAAAAAGGTGTCATGTAAAATGGCTATTAGGCCAACTTTACTCTAGCCAGAGTAAATTTGGCCTCTCAGAAGCTGGGCGTACTGTACAGGGCCCGCAGATACTTTAATAGTACACAACTGCTGACCCTGTACAAATCGCAAGTGCGCCCTACTGTCGAATCTGGCAGCCATCAATGGTTCGGAGCCCCTAAATTCCTGAAAAAAACCCTTGACTCTGTGCAGAAACGGGCGGTCCGTTTGATAGATTCCCCAATCTTAACAAACGAACTGCAATCTTTAGAGCACAGGCGTCAGGTAGGTATGCTGTCCTTGTTCTATCGGTATTACAATGGAAGATGCTCTGAGGAACTAGCGTCATTGATCCCTTCGGCACCGGTGCGTAGTCGGGATACACGCCAAACGCGCGCCCAACATTTGTACACGGTTGACATTTGTCACATGAGAACGGGTCGCTTCTACGATTCGTTCTTAAGTTCAACAGCTCGGCTGTGGAACGAACTGCCGGCCTCTGTGTTTCCTCCCTCCTACAACATGGGACTCTTCAAGACCCATGTTCACTCCTTCCTCTCCAAAAAAGACCCTCCACACAACATCCCCAAAGATGACATAGGCCCTGAGGGAAATTATTTTCTTCAGGGCCTCCTGTGTGGAGGTAATATAAAAAAAATATAAAAAAAACACACAAATTCATAGAAAAATTCACCACCGTCGCATCTCTCTCATAATAAGCATAAATTAATGTCCTTAAATATCTGTTGAAAAGTTCATTTTTTCTTAGGGACTCTGTGAACAGCGCCTACTTGAATGTATTAATAATAAATATCTATGACTTCATAATTGTCTATGTACAACCTTGGCAGACTAGTAATTTATTGTTGGCGTATGGTTTATTGACTGCAGATCGTTTCTTCCTGTATCCATTTTTTATTCTACATAATATCCCTGACACTTGTTTTGCCCGCAGTTATATTTACCATCCCTTGCTTGAGATGCTTATTGGTAAGTTATAATGTTCATAGTTTCAACCCGAGTACAATGACGGTGTTCTTTTAGGTAGCGGCTATTATTACAAATAAACTGAGCGACAACTGTTCTTTAATATTTATTTATTTATTTGTTAAGACATACACAGTACAATAAGATACAGTTAGATATTTTTAGTTAATACATAGTTGTAGTACCTATTACGTATGTCCATAAAATATCATTACGTAATTTCGCCTGAGATTGTTATAAAAGGAAGGAAGTGTGTGGATAGATAATAATAAATGAATTGAAAACAAGAATTATAATAAGCTCACGAATTGTAATTGACTGTTAATACATAGGAGTTTTGAAAAATGATGTGAAAATATTTTTGAAATATGTCATCCTAAGAAATTTATTAAGTTAGTTTTGTACGTTAGAAAGGAATCATGAAAGATGTCTAAATGTAGTAATTTTTCGTAATGGGTGTATGTTGTAATTGCGCGAGTAATTACTGAGTTGTTTGCTGCATTGTTATTGTTGGCTTTAATATGAAATAGTGTAGTGTGCCCGGTACGCCTCGTTGGAACATTTAAACCAATGACGGATAGCAATTCGGGACTATCTATTTTATTATTTAGCAGATTATGTAAAAACATGACCGAAACATGAACATGAACATGACCATGAAACATGAACGAGAAATATGAACGGCTAGCTTAACTAACGCCAGTTAGTACACTTAAATTGTCAAATGACCGAAACATGAACATGACCATGAAACATGAACGAGAAATATGAACGGCTAGCTTAACTAACGCCAGTTAGTACACTTAAATTGTCAATTTGATGGCTACCTCTTATCAGATAAGTATTTTGAAGGTGTTGATTCACAAATAATAAATAATAAATAATCACAAATTATAAAGATAAGGATAAACCATTATAAGAATGGCCAATTCAATTTACACTAATACCTGTTTATATACCGTTTTCAAATGTCTTAACTTCAAGGTCACAATTACAAGCTTAAATACTGATGAATTAAAAGAGAAGATAAAATTGAGACAATGCGTGTAGTTTTACTGAACTAGGTCTACGAAATATTTAAGATTTATTGCGTGTCCGCACATAAGTCCGTTGGTCAGACGAGCTGTCACAAACACTTCGCTCTTGGTTCTTTTTCGTGAAAACATGCTTTCCTTTGTTATTGAGAGGTGTACAAATTATTCTCGAGCAAAAACCAAATTTTTTATAGTTTCTTTCCATTCGCATGTCCTCGAAAATCACTTATTGTTTCAATAAATACAATTAATCAAAAGGCATTTTGCTACACGCTGGCTCGTCAGTGGGCAGCTCAATCTCGCAGCTGGGGTCGAGTTGCACGATAGAGAGACGTCGGGTATTTATGATAATACAGCTTTTTCACACGTACAAACATATTCTTGGCATGGCTATACATATTCGTGAAGAACAAAATTATTAATTACCGTCAATACGGATTCCTGCGGAACCGCTCGTGTATGTGAGACATGTTTGGAGGCGGTGACTGGAACGTTACTCCGAGGACTTATCAACAAACTGCCTTCTTACGGACTTCCCTCATGTACGTATTTTGCCGACTTTTTGATGGAACGTTCGATTGTCATGTATGATTACGTCTAAAAAGAATCGAAATGACAATCTAGTTGCCTTCAACAGAAGAAATCTTCCCAACAAGCCTTCCATCGATATGTTGGTGTAACTCTAAGTGACCAGCTCAGTCACGGGGGCTCCATCGAGTCAAGTTAGCCTCTGTTATATCTGCCTTTACTTATGTAGACTTCGGGTGTTGGGAACTCTTTAAATTAGTAAAGTGTCTTAATATAAAACTATTTATGTTACAATAACCTGTCTGGCTAGCTACACTGTTCGTTACCCGAGGGTAGGTAAATCTCTGCCTCCCGAGATACTTGCTCTATCCGATAATATCTCTCGCAAGTACCTCCTATACACTAGCGTCATCTGGCGGGCCCTGTCGTAGGCTTTATGTCTACCGCCATCTATCGATTAACTACTCAACCTAATTACCATACATCACAGCCTCTAAGAAGGTGTGCGTCCTGTACTGGGCCGGGAAACATGCCAAACACGCGCCCAACATATTTATGCACGGTTTAAATTTTTCTCATACGATGATTCGTTCTCGATTTCAAAAGCTTGGTTGTGGAACGATTTGCTGGCCTCTAAATTTCCTCCCTCGTACAAAATTGGTCTCTTCAAAATCCATGTTAACTCCTCCATATCCTCAAAAAGACCCTCCACACAGCAACACCAAATATAACATAGGTCCTCCGAAGCCTCCTGCGTGGAGCTAATGTAAGAAAACAATCATAATTTGCTTGAAGAAGTATCACATTAAAGTTCCTAATTTACAAACGCAATTTAATGAGTCAATTATGACTCAATAAATTAATATTCCGTCTCGTATTACTCAATGATGTCGTTCGTATAATATAATTGAATGTGACTATATGTATATATTTCAATAGTCTCGCATATTTCAACAAGTCAATTTTTAATCTGCTAACAGGGCATGTCATGGAGATTTAATGAGAATGTAAATAATATATCAATCTCTTTGATTTGTTTTACTCATATATCATTAATTTTTTTTGTATTTGTTGTTTTCCTAATTTTTGTTAGCATCTCTACATATCAAAAAGCAAATCGTAAACTGTGCATTCTGTAACCATTTTTAATTTGATTATTAAAATTTACGCTCTTTTTACACTCTGTAAACGTTTGAAAACAATAAGCTCAAGCTCAATACAGAAGACTCTCAAATGGGCTTTAAAGCTGGATGCTCTACTGATATGGCCATAAATAGCATGAAACAAACAATCGAATACTATAAAGCCAGAAAAACAACAGTGTACGCATGCTTCCTAGACTTAAGCAAAGCCTTTGAGAGGGTTTGTCATAATGCGTTATGGAAAAAACTGACCGAACGACAAGTTCCACCACAAATTGTTAATATATTGAGAACATGGTACAACCAACAGGAAAACTTTGTCAGATGGAATGAAAGCCTTTCAGAAGCAGCCAAATTAAAGTGCAGCGTTAGACAAGGAGGCTCAATGTCCCCAGTGCTTTTTAACGTGTATATGGATGAACTTAGCAAAACACTAAATACAACAAGAATCGGATGCCACATTGCAGGGGTATGTATGAACAATATTAGCTATGCAGACGACATGGTCATACTAGCTCCATCGGTAAGAGCGATGAGGAAACTTCTGGCAATATGCGAAGCTTACGTTGATAGTCACGGGCTGATGTACAATGCTAAAAAGTCATCCCTGCTGATATTTAAAGCAAATACTGGTTCCACTGTCATTCCACCCATACGTCTCGGCGAGGCCAACCTGACAATTTGCAGCGAACTCAAATATTTGGGGCATGTCATCACCGATGACCTAAATGATAAAAAAATACATAGAACGTCAAAGAAGAGTACTGAGTGTGCGAGCTAACATGCTTGCCAGAAGATTCAACAAATGCAGTCCTCCGGTGAAGAAGCAACTTTTCCAAGCATATTGTATGAGCTTCTACACTAGCGAGCTATGGACGACATACACACAAGGCGTCATGAACACACTCCGAGTACATTACAACCACGCATACAGATCCCTATTTGGCCTCCCCTGTCGATGCAGCACCTCACAGATGTTCACCGAAGGAAGGGTGCATGGGTTTGCTGCTTTAATGCGCCACAGAATAGCCGGGACGAGTCAGCGCTACCAGAGATCGGACAACACTCTTGTCCAGGCCGTCGCACAGTGGCAGGGAGCGCCTCTACACCAGGGATGAGAATTTCACTCAAGCCACCATAAAGTCCTAATGTGCTCATCAATGTATTCATTTTTTATTTATTAATTTTATTTTTATTTATTTCTTTATTCATTTTCTTTTTATGTATTAACTTAAATGTAAACTTTTATGGCAGGCAGAGCATTGCACCCACCGCTATGTCCAGCTGAAATAAACATTATTATTATTATTAATAAATAAACTAATTGTTTTGACAGCATATAACAACCTAAATAAAATATTCTAATCTTGTACTAATTAGAGTGCTTTTCAGGTATATTTATTTGGGCTTCAACCGATTATCAAACGCTATTACAGCAGTGCAATGGACCTACTAAATCCAGATACTGTTTCCGTCAAAACGGAACCAGGACCCCAGGAAATAGGCGGAGATGAAGTGCCGCATACTGATATAGATTTCGAGTTCCCAGATGTAAAGAAAGAATGTTTGCAGTATGCGGACAGTACTCTGAAAACCAGTAAGTTGCATGGCTTATGTAATATTGTGGAATGTTATATTCAAATTCTGTGAAATCCATGTCCGTTTTGAAATGCTGTGCACACAGGAGATATGCTTGTTCACAAAGTCCTCAAATTACTTTGTTACTCGTTAACTAACTGAGCTCACAAAATATCAGCTTATTTGGGACATGATAAGCTACATAATAGCCACATAGCTACACAAGCGTATGAAAACATTACTTCTTTCTCTATAAAAAAACAAAATACCGTACTGAAGATGTTCAAGAGTGTTTTAATCAAAATATGATCTTGGCAGATAATCAATGTGCGTATTGTGGTTTTGTTTTTCCAGTTAGCATTAATGTAGAGACTGTTACCATCAAGACGGAATCAGAACCTCGAGAAGAAGATGAAGGTGGCGTTCCTTATCTGGAAATTGACATAAACCTGCAGGATGTTAAGAAAGAATGCTTAGAACGCTTTGAAAAAATTACCCAGGGAAGAGCAGGTTAACTATATTTTATTTGTTTGATTTATAAATTCGTTCTATCCTATTTCTTATTTTTGTGAATCAACTATGCTTACCTCCACTTATTAAGTTTTCTTATTTCGTTATTCTTTCAGACTTATTGACTGATCTGAACACGCATCCTGTGGAAAAGCGCTTGCGCAACCAAACTGGCGATAAACCTTTTTCGTGTTCCTACTGCAAATATTCATGTTCTCAGAAGGGAATTTTGATAAGACACATGCTGATTCACAGTGGAAAAAAATCTTTTTCATGTTCCGACTGCAACTATTCAAGTTGTTGGAAAGGAACTTTGACAAGACACATGTTGACTCATAGTGGAGAAAAACCTTTTTCATGTTCTGACTGTTACTATTCATGTACTCAAAGAGAACATTTGAAGAGTCACATGTGGATTCACACTGGAGAAAAACAGTTCTCATGTTCCCACTGTGAATATTCGTGTTCTCAAAAGAGATCTTTGAAGAATCACATGTTGGCTCACAGTGCAGATAAATCTTTTTTATGTTCCAACTGTAAATATTCGTGTTTTCGGAAGGCAGATTTTACTAGACACATGCAGAATCATAGTAGAGACAAACCTTTTTCTTGATTCGACTGTAACTTTTCATGTTATCGGAAGAGAGATATGACAAGACACATACTAACTCATAGTGGAGATAATCCTTTGTATAGCTCCGACTGCAACTATAGATGTTATCGGAAAAAAGATATCACAAGACACTTATTGACTCGTAGTGTCAGAGTCACGTACTGATTCACAGCGGAGAAACACTTTTTTTTCATTTTATAACTGCAACTATTCATTTGCGGAGATGGTAAAGTGAGACGCGAATAAAGAGGGTTAACTATCGCAGTGTTGGTGCGATGACTCCAGACCGGTGCTCGACGCAGTTGATGGACGTGATGGTGGATGTAGTCGACTGCGAATCCTCCAGCCCGATGTCAATACGTACAATATTGACAATCCAGGCCGATGGTCATCACGTAGAAGCGGAAACAAACGGTGGTGGAGTGTGGTTATGGCGATGTAGTCGGTGACTACATCATGCGGGCGGAGACTGGACTTGAAATTGATGCACATCACTGGTGGTGAGGAATGGGTCTTCCAGGTGCTCCCGTGAAGAGAGCCGAAGGTGCTGTGGACCTGGTTGGCAGATGATGCGAGCATGGTGACCTTAAAGCAAGGGCGACGCCGGGTACGTACCTGCGGACTGGTGCGGGAGTGGGGTACGCGGCAAAATGCACTGTGTGAGGGGGGGAATATCTCAATAATTATTCAGTTTAAACTGCGTGAATTGTCATCCTTCGGTCTAAAAATAACAAAATGGTTGTTAGATCTAGGCAGGAATGATTACGAAATATTACTTAAAAATGTAATATGATAATTACTTATTACCAACGCCTGGTAGTATCTTCGCTTTTACATACTTATTTTCTCTTAAATTTTAAAATTTACCCAATTTTTATTTTTCTTATATTTGCGATTAGTTATTATTATTTAACAAGATAGTGTTACTAATATGTAATTGTGTTACTATTATGTAGTATGTAATTGTGTACATGTATGATAATGTGAAACCTTTTAATTTGACTGTCCTAAAACGGGAAACCTTCCTAGTTGGACAGTCAAAAGCTTCCTTCCATGTAATGTAATGTATCTTTTCAAAATAAATAAATAAATACAAGTTTTGTCGAGTATTTTGGTCTCGAATTGGCAGCATTTTCATTTCCATTTTCACTACAATGTTATTTTTATATTAATAATATTTGGGAAGATAAAGGTTTATTTAAAGATTTTAATTGAATATATTATAATAAAATAACTGGTGTAAATCATTGCCAAATACTACAGTCAAATATTAATAAGTTTAATAATTGGTGCGTACAAAATTGTTAAATGTAGACAAATGCAAAACCCTGACTTTCTGCAGAAATAAAAATCCTGTTTTATTTGAATATTCCATTAACAATACAACTTTAGAAAGAGTCACGGAAATGAAAAACTAAGTTTCGCTAATCATATCCACCAAATTGTAAACAAAAGCAAGGAAACACTAGGCTTCGTATTAAAAACAACTAAAAACTTTAACTCCATACAAGCCATTAAACTGTTATACATATCTCTAGTTAGAAGCATAATTGAATACAACTCAGTACTTTGGTCTCCCTCTTACAAAATTCACATTAATAACATTGAGCGAATACAAAAAAATTCTACGTTTATAAATTTTAAATTGAATATCCCACTAGAAGACTTACAATATCATTTCTTATTAAATACTGTAAAAATACACACATTGGAAGACAGGCATAAAATAAACGACTTAAGATTTTTATTCTAAATTCTACTGTTGCGAACTTCTGCAACTCATAAACTTACGAATACCTACAATAACAGCACGACAAAATACACTATTCCACTGCAACACACATAAGCGCAATTACATTGCGAAATCCCCAATACAACGTATTCACACTATGGGAAACCAATACTTAGGTGATGTCGATATATTTAATATTGACTTTGAGAATTTTGTGGATTACGTAAAAGACTTATTTCAACACTATTCCTAAATGAAAGTTGTATTTTTGTAAACCAGTTAAATCGCTGTATTTTTTAATTTCTGTTCTTGTTCTTTTTAATTTTTTCTTGCATATATTATTTTTTAATGTAATTTTATTTTTATTATTTCTTTCTCATGTTTCAAAATTGTCAGTCATAAAAATTGTTCCACCTACATGTAAAAGCCCTCTGGGCGTTAAATAAATAAATAAAAAGAATAAAATAAAACATTACTATCTACAGTTTTAGAAATTTCGTTCAATAGCACCATTCCTCTCGTATCACTGTGCAAGAACACCCGATCTACCGTATCGTCGCTAGTTTTTGTCCAACCTACCAAAGCGTAAATCAGGAGAGATAGAGTTTTAAAGTTTTTTTTTACCAAAAAGGCATATTAAATTAAATTATAAGATTACTCAAGTGATAGAAATTATTTACGTTCCAATTGTTGAAAATTAGGATTTTGTTTAATTTGTTTTAATTGTACTTATACATTTGCGAACTGAAACGCGAACCGAGCCACAAATTACGGGAAAGGAACGAATCAACTGCAAGGGGCGTTTCGCGCCATTTGCGGTTGCTTCGTTTCTTTCCCAAATGTTGAAGTTCAGTTCGGCAGTTCGGCTCGCAGGTGTATACCTAGAATTATAATTATAGCATAAATAAACTACTCACTACATCAATATCTTCGGGTTTTGTATGAAACAAATTGGCCCCTTATTTAACCATAGATATGCCAATATATAGACAGTAAAGTATTTTAAAAATAAAAATGTTTGAAATGTCAAAATATTAGCTCATGTCAGGAAATATATAATAGTATATTGCTTTCAGGGGGGTATAACTCCGATATTTTTTTGGTTTTTGATGACGTCAGTTCCAGACTATCCAATGAAAAGCCGTCCTGGTTTTGTCTCTCACTCTCTCCCGTGTAACAGAGAGAGAGAGGCTACGTTCCATTTCCCCCGGAAACAAAGTGACGCCATATTGCGTCATTGTTGCGTCTCTGACAGATTCAGATTGTTTGCGTGAGTGGTTTGTTTTTGTTTGCTGTCGTGAATTTATAAGTTGTTTTGTGAAAATGTCTGAAATAAAGCTGTGTTGCGTGAAGGGCTGTACAGACAGACAGTCCATACGACACAAATTCCCAAAATCCGGAAGTTTCTACGAGAGCAAGTTCCGCGAATGGGCCTGGAGGATCGACAGAATGGAATACATTTATTATCCAATTTTTGCGAACTACGCGTTAGTTTGTGGCTGCCATTTTTCCATCCAAAATAAAAATGCCGATGGATCGCTTCGAAAATGCGCACTGCCGACTCTAAATCTACCCGGCATTGGGAGTTATCCCGATTTGAGACAGTATCGGACCCGTTATGATGAAAATACAGGTGCGAATATCCCTTTGTTTGTCTTCAGTGTTCCATATAAATATCCCTTTGTTTGTCTTCAGTGTTCCATATAATTTGTAACTTAATTTCACCTTGGAATTGAATATATTTTTAGACCCCATCCGTGTTCCGCCCCGACGGTGTGATGACCAGACCGGTGTGCAAACGGTGTGGTGCAAAGACCACACTTACGTAATGCAAGATGTAAATCCTTCCAAAACGATCATGAAGGATAACAAAGGTAAAAATCTGTTCTATATTACTTGAAAAGGAATAATATGATATGTTTAGTTCACGAACTTTGGTTAACCCGATAAATATGTTTATTTCAGAGCTTGATAACACCTTACCAGGTACCAGCGGTGTGGTTCCATCTACCCAAAAGATTGTTGAAGATTACAAAGGTAAACATCTGTTCTATGTTACTTGAAAAGGAATAATATGATATGTTTAGTTCACGAACTTTGGTTAACCCGATAAATATGTTTATTTCAGAGCTTGATAACACCTTACCAGGTACCAGCGGAGTGGTTCCATCTACCAAAAAGATTGTTGAAGATTACGAAGGTAAACATCTGTTCTATGTTACTTGAAAAGGAATAATATGATATGTTTAGTTCACGAACTTTGGTTAACCCGATAAATATGTTTATTTCAGAGCTTGATAACACCTTACCAGGTACCAGCGGTGTGGTTCCATCTACCAAAAAGATTGTTGAAGATTACGAAGGTAAACATCTGTTCTATGTTACTTGAAAAGGAATAATATGATATGTTTAGTTCACGAACTTTGGTTAACCCGATAAATATGTTTATTTCAGAGCTTGATAACACCTTACCAGGTACCAGCGGTGTGGTTCCATCTACCCAAAAGATTGTTGAAGATTACGAAGGTAAACATCTGTTCTATGTTACTTGAAAAGGAATAATATGATATGTTTAGTTCACGAACTTTGGTTAACCCGATAAATATGTTTATTTCAGAGCTTGATAACACCTTACCAGGTACCAGCGGTGTGGTTCCATCTACCAAAAAGATTGTTGAAGATTACGAAGGTAAACATCTGTTCTATGTTACTTGTTATCCAATATGCAGATCTTTTCTTCCTCTCCTTTGACCACTAAGATCATTTTGTTTTCAGACATCAGTGTTCCTGTTTCTGTGGGACCCAGCGGCAGTAAATCAGTCGCCACACGGGAAAACGATGCTCCCCTGCGTAAGAATATTTATAGTTTTTTGTTTTATAATCATTATTTTTTTTCCTTTTGTTTGAATAATAATAATTTGCTTAAAATATTTTGTTTTTCTAGGTAAGAGGAAGTGCATATTAAGTTACGTTGGGTCAACCGCAGCTCTTTCTCCCAGGAAGAAGAAAATGCGTTTGGAGATTTTAGGTACCAAGCGGAAGTTGCGGTATGTCCAGCGTAAAAATTGTTCCTTGAAGAAACGCCTCTCTATGGCAACTCGTTACAGAAATAGAACCTGCTTGGAAGATTCTCTTTCAAGTTTAAATCCCGTTCTCTCTAAATTCATTTTATCACAATCAAAGCTTAGCCCGCGTCAAAAAAAAGGTCGAAGATATAGTCGCGCGGATAAATCTTTGGCACTTGCTGTATATAAGGGAGGACCAAAATGTTATCGATTCTTATCCAAAATTTTTGCATTACCTTCGCCTTTGACCCTGAAAATGAATTAGCTTCAGTATCTCTAAAACCGGGAATTAATCAAAATTTATTTGACCATTTGAAAAAAACAGCAGAATCTATGCCGGATATTAAAAAATATTGCATTTTAATGTTTGATGAGATGAGTATTTTTCCTCATATTAACTTCAACGTGCGAAGCGGTATTATTGAAGGATTAGAGGATAAAGGTGATGCAAGAAGGAAAAAATTTGCTGATCATGCACTAGTCTTAATGATTAAAGGTCTTACCGATCCCTACAAGCAGCCAGTTTTTTTTTCGTTTTCAGAAAGTGGAACTAATTTTTCCGACTTGAAAGAAATTCTTCTAACTGTTTTGGGCAAATTGTTCGAGTGTGGTCTTAAGCCCGTTGCAACCGTATGCGACCAAGGCACTGTTAACAGTAGGGTGGTAAAAGCCTTGCTTGAAGACACTCGCACAAGTTGCCTAAGGGATAATACAGAATATAGGGGAGGATACTTTATGGTAAATGAAAACATGGTTTTTCCCATATTTGACGCACCTCATCTTTTGAAGTGTGTTCGAAATAATCTTTTAGATAAAGACATGATTTTTTATGAGGAGGGGGTAAAAAAGTTAGCTTCATGGGATAATTTGGTGACGGCTTACAATTTGGTACCAACTGAATCTTTCAAGAGAATGTACGGAATAACGGACAGCCATATCATCCCAGATAAAATAAAAAAGATGAAAGTAAAACTTGCCTCACAAGTTTTTAGTGACAGAGTGTCTGCCGCACTCGAAACACTCAATCATTTACGTCCAGAGGTGTTTACCAAAAGTCCATTGGACACTGCACGAATTTTGAAATTTTTCGATGTATTATTCGATAGTGTCAATGGGACATCAGTACGCCCCAAAGGGGGGAAAAAATATCGTGTGGCTTTATCAAAAGACTCCCCGCACATTCAATTGTGGAATGAGTCATTGAAAATAATGAGCACAATGAAATATGTCCATCAGACGACAGGCGCGAACATAAGGACTTTAGCTCCTGTATTAAATAACTGGATTTTTTCTATCCATGGCATCAGTAAAATGTGGAATTATCTGGAAGATAAAGGATTTAAGTTTTTGAAATGTCGGTACCTAAATCAAGATCCATTAGAAAATTTTTTCGGATCTATTCGAAGTCGTGGGGTCCGAAATCCGTCCGCCACCTTGTTTACGTCAGCATATAAATCACTTATGATTTGTAATTTAGTCTCTCCACGCTCACCTGGTACCAATTGTGAAGCCGATGATTCTACCATTCTTCTGTCTAATGTTGCTAATTTTATTTATGCTCAATCCACCTCTTCCACATTAAATTTAAAAGCAACTTCTTTTCCATTTATAAGTATACCTGACATAGATGTCCAATTTGGGAAAATTCATGATTCCTTTTCAATACAAACACTAAGCATCGACTCTTATGTTGCGGGATTTTTATTAAAAAAGGTGTTGAGAGTCATCCGAGGTTGTGATGAATGTAAATCATCTTGCATTGGTGATCCATATGATCCCAGTAATTCATTTATTTTATCGCGTGAATACAATGTTACAGAGAGACTTTGCCTTAATTACCCGACCAAAAACTTTTCGATCAATGCTCTGGAAATTCATTATGTTGTTGAGTATATACTTAATCATAATTGTGAAAATTTGCACCTTGTCCCCTTAATTAAGGAAACTATTATCAAATATGTGTGTTTTGATTGGATTCATTGTGGGACACATAAAAAACAATTGGTTGATTCAATTGTTAAATTCACAGTGCCCTTCATTATCAATTCTTGGTGTGCAGATATTAATAAAAAATTATGTGGGAAAGACTCACGACCATACAACGGACCAGACTTAATGAGAAAAATGGCCATCCTACGTCATTTAAAATATTCCAAATATCGAAAAAAATGGTTGTCTTAATTATTTTATTTGTCATAATTATAGTTTATTGTTGTTTTTTTTTTTAATTAATTACTCAACGTCCTAATGAATGTCTTTCAACACCTTCTTTAAAATGTATTTTGTTCTTAAATATTATTGTATTTCTTGTTCTGTGTTCTATATTGTCTTGGTACACATTTGAATGTGTTTTGTGCTTGTATATCCTAGCATTTCCTGTTTATGTGCTATACACATTACTTTTACTTATTGACTAAAACCTCAAATTGAAATATTTAATTGTTTGAAACAATATTAGCGGCTCAAATGAATATAAAAAGATTCTGTCGCAGACTTGGTACACATTTAAGATGTGTTTTGTGCTCATGAATTCTGTATTCATATTATTTGTTTAATAACTTTATGACTAAAACCTCAAATTGAAATATTTAATTATTTGAAACAATATTAGCGGCTCAAATGAATATAAAAAGATTCTGTCGCAGACTTGGTACACATTTAAGATGTGTTTTGTGCTCATGAATTCTGTATTCATATTATTTTTTGAATAACTTTATGACTATAAAACCTCAAATTGAAATATTTGATTATTTGAAACAATATTAGCGACTCAAATGAATATTTAAATCAGAAAAAGATTCTGTCGCAGACTTGGTACACATTTATGATGTGTTTTGTGCTCATGAATTCTGTATTCATATTATTTTTTGAATAACTTTATGACTAAAACCTCAAATTGAAATATTTAATTATTTGAAACAATATTAGCGACTCAAATGAATATTTAAATCAGAAAAAGATTCTGTCGCAGACTTGGTACACATTTATGATGTGTTTTGTGCTCATGAATTCTGTATTTATATTATTTTTTTAATAACTTTATGACTAAAACCTCAAATTGAAATATTTAATTATTTGAAACAATATTAGCGACTCAAATGAATATTTAAATCAGAAAAAGATTCTGTCGCAGGCTTGGTACACATTTATGATGTGTTTTGTGCTCATGAATTCTGTATTCATATTATTTTTTGAATAACTTTATGACTAAAACCTCAAATTGAAATATTTAATTATTTGAAACAATATTAGCGGCTCAAATGAATATAAAAAGATTCTGTCGCAGACTTGGTACACATTTATGATGTGTTTTGTGCTCATGAATTCTGTATTTATATTATTTTTTGAATAACTTTATGACTAAAACCTCAAATTGAAATATTTAATTATTTGAAACAATATTAGCGGCTCAAATGAATATAAAAAGATTCTGTCGCAGACTTGGTACACATTTAAGATGTGTTTTGTGCTTATAAATTTATTTGTGTATCCTGTTTCTGTCATATTAGTGAAATAAAATAAAAATACTTCACAAAATGTAACAAAGTTTTTCATTTTTCTGATAAACAGAGAAATGTTAACATTCAATACTGTCGTAGAAAAGCACAATCATTGTTTGAAAATGTTTTTCCTTTTAAAGTAAAGGAATTCAAATTTCAAGTAATTTTAAGCTATTTTTACGACGGCCTCGGGACGACAGATTTTCAACTTACAAAGTGCCGTCCTGAGAAAATGTGCCGTAAGGAAAGATACCTTATAGCTCATTATCGCATGACCGCACTTTTGTGAGTTGGAGCCTTGTCGTCCTGAGAGAATCTGTTGACATTTCTAAAATTTATTTTTAAAATAATATTTTAGGCTGATGAATAGCACAATATTGTCTTCCCTGGGTGCCTACCTAGGGAAGATCATATTGTCTATGGCCGCGCTTTTTTTTTTTTGTTTCCTCTACTTTGCCGAGTGGTTTGTTTATGCCTCAATTCTGGATGTGACGTCATTAGTGGACAAAATTTCTCCCTACTAAAGGCCGAAGTTATCAATCTAGTGATTGGTTTATATAAGATTGCTTTCTTCACTGCCAATCGTTTCACCCTGTTTCCAAAGTCTAATTATACTCTTAAACTTGGTTGTTTAACTTGCAGTTATTATATTTATCGTCCCATGTTGGTTATAATTGTTCTTATGCTGACATTTTCTACCCAAGTATTAGGTATTCATTCCAAATCGAACTGAGCGACCACTGTTCTTTAATTTGGACTAGAGAATGCACAACAGCGTTAACTTACGACAATCGGTTGGTCGGGACACCATTTGACATTTTGTTTGAGAACGTTCAAACTGTCAATTTGACGTCTGTCTATTTTTAGGTTAGAATTTCGAAGGTATTGATAACATTAGTTACCTATTACATACATTTGGATTACCAATGTTTTGAAAGCGGAGTAGTGGACCCAATATACACTAATAATTGTTTTATATAGAGATATAGAGTCTTCCGACTATTCTCTCCATCATCTTCAAATGTCTTAACTCCAAGGTCACAATTACAGAATATTATAAACGAACCAAAGCTTATAAAAAATAGAGTTTCTTTGTAACATTGTTTTGTTTCAGGTATATTTCCTTGGCATTACCAAAGCAGTGATATGGATGTTTTAAATCCAGATGCTGTTTCCATCAAGACGGAACCAGGGACCCAGGAAGTAGAGGAATGTGAAATTCCGTATACGAATGTAGAATTCGACCTTCCAGAAGTAAAGAAGGAACGTTTACAGTATGCGGAGAGTATTCAGAAAGCCAGTAAGTTCTCTCTTGCCGTACATGAGTTACTTTAGAATTTACGTTGAAATGTATTTCCAATTTTTTACCTCGTCTAATTTGGTACATGATATAAGTTAAATATTTATTGAGAACCGATGCTTCATTGCCACGGGGCCTACCTCCAACGGGGCCGAAAGGGACAAGTATGCTTTGTTGCTTATTGAATTATGTTCTGATATTGATATTAGGTACTGGAATATTGATAGCATTCAGGGTATTCATTTTATATCTAACATTGATAGCATTCAGGGTATTCATGTAATATCTAACATTGATAGCATTCAGGGTATTCGTGTAATATCTGACATTGAGAAATATTTAGTATCGCCGGTATCGGTATAATATTTGATATCGATTGTTGGCGCTGTATTATATCGTTTCAAGTTCTAACTCCTGTTCTGCACAATACGCTCTGAGATCTGTCGCCGCTGTATTGTATCGTTCCAAGTTCCAACTCCTGTTCTGCACAATACGCTCTGAGATCTGTCGCCGCTGTATTGTATCGTTCCAAGTTCCAACTCCTGTTCTGCGCAATACGCTCTGAGATCTGAGACTGTTAGACACATCATATTATTATATAGGTATTATTTTAGACTGATAGGCACTATTATTGATCGAATTTAGATTCTAAAAGTAATTACGGGAAACCTTTAGAAGTTATTGAAATATTAACAAAGCCGTTTGTGGTCAATGGTGAATTATAACCATAGTTGATTGATAATTTTTAATGATAAACTAATTTATTTATTTATTTATATATATATACGCCTAAAAAGGCTTTTACATAGAAGTGATACATGATGCAGTTTACATAAGAGAATATCTGTATTATACAGGAGATACTGACAGTAAATAAATGTAATCCATTTTAAAGAAGGTACAAAATACACAATTGTAAAATTGTGATTACAAGTATAATGAGAAAATATTTTAAAAAAAAAACTAAATATTAAGCAATATTAGTAAAACGTAAAACTAACATAAAGTAAAAAAGAAATTACAACAACACTACATATTAGACAAATCATTGAAACTAATTTACCAACGCCACTCTAATTTGTAGGAATCGACAAAGTGTTGGTGTAGATTATGCTTAATTCTATATATGGAGTTAATAAATAAATCAATAGCACCCCCATACTTGTTGCCCAGATCATGCATCCTATTGGTCAGTGAGTGTGTCTGATAGTTGTTCGAGTATGTATTACAGAAGAATGTTATATTTTGTCTTGTATTCCTAGTCGGCACATGTAGTTTAATAGTGGCAAGGATGGCAGGACTATCAATTAAGTTGTTAATGACTCTGTGTAACACAACCAGGTCTGTTTATTAGACAAGGTTTTTATGCATAACACAAAGGATAACAAATTATTATAAGCGTTAATTACTCGCATGAAATATCCTTACAAATTGAAAATATCTCCCGAGTAAAAATACCCGACGGTGTCATTTATTTTTACTCGGGAGATATTTTCAATTTGTATGGATGTTTCAGGCGAGTAATTAATACTATAATTTGTTGAGGCAGAACAGTTCATTATTTCTGAGTTCACGGGAGGCTTCACAGACATATGAATATTAATAGACGAGAAGTTAAGGACGAGGGGTTAAAACAAGAGTTGCGGGACGCAGAGAGGAAAGCTGACTGTGATTCGTCAATAAATCAATCTGACAGTAAATAGGCATCTCGCATTATAATATCACCATTTAGTTCTTAAAAGTAAAATCTGCTTTTGAATGAATAGACATTTTTACATGGGAGCGCAAATTACTCGCCACGTTGTGAACAAATTTGCGAAGTCCAAATTCGGCAAAATAAATTTCTTCTATTTTCAGAGTCGAATATTTCGTTTACGTATTTAGTTAAGACACTTTTATAAATGTTCATAATTAACTTCCCAGCAACCAACCAGCTTTGTGTTTCGCGTCCAGACGTATCTCGATGTGATAATATATGTTTCTACAACTGATCCATATTATACGATGTGAATATGCTTAAAATAAAGTAAAATAATGCTTATATATGGAATGTAATACGAAAATTGGGTTTATTCTCTTTTTCACTTCTATTTTTACAAGTTTTCATAGCACAAGCCACCATTTTGCCGTGTTATTTCGTAAAATGAACCGATGATGCCTCGACCATAGTTCGCACAAGAATGATGACGTCACGTTTTCAAATTTCACTTGAGGCCATACGCGAGCCCAGCCGGCTCCAATGGAACCGGTATGGGGAGTGGGAATAATACGCTTTTAATCACTTAGGGCAGGTCTACTAATATTCATATGTCTATGGTTCCCAACAATTTTTTCATTTTTTATTACAAAAAATCGACTTTTCTTTACTTTTTATAAATATAATATGCATTTATTATATGTATAAACATTCCGGAAGAAATTCTCTAAATGATAGTGACCCTATCAAAATCCGTTGCGTATTTTAGAAGAACTAAGCGCACAAACAGTCAGACACGAACAGCGACTTTATTTTATACCATTTATAGATCAGTGAAACAATATGATAGAAATTTCAATTTTAGTGCGGAATAAATGAAAATAAAATTTGGACTGATGGATTAATAAAATAGTTAGTTTTAGATGATTGAACAAAGAACAACTCGGGAAGTCTCGTGTTACGATTTGGTACTCGGAACGTTATTAGCTTAGTTGAGTCAGGTCTTATGTATGTAAGTTACACCTGTTATACAGTAAAAATACATATATGATGCCAGAAAACCAAACTCCGTACGTTTTGTTGTAGTACTCTCAGAGAGAGACGACCGTAAATAATCAGTGTACGTATTTATTTCCAGTTAGTTTTAATTCAAATTCAAAAAAATATTTATTGCACAAAAAGAGTATAAAGGGTATAACTTATAGGTTACATCCTATTTCTTCCAGCTAACCCAACAAATGTGGAGACTACTACCATCAAGACGGAACCAAGACCCAGAGAAGTAGATGAAGGAGGAATTCCATATGTGGAAATTGAAATAGATCTGCCAGATGTTAAAAGGGAATGCTTAGAAAGAAGTACCCGGTCAACAGGTAAAACCGATTTTATTTGTTAAATTTAACCTTTCGTGCTATCCTAATTTTTACGTTTTTTTTAAGAATTAATTGTGCTGAAATGTTAAGCTTTATTCGTAATAATTTTCAGACTTGTTGACAGATCTAAAGACGCATCCTGTGGAAAAACGATTATCTTGTCCTCATTGTAACTACTCCTGCCATCACAAGTCAAAGTTAGAATTACACTTGCGCACCCATACTGGAGAAAAACCTTTTTCATGTTCCGACTGCGACTATTTATGCTCTCGAAAGGGACATTTGAAGATACATATGCGGATTCACAGTGGAGAAAAACTTTTTTCATGTTCTGACTGTAACTATTCATGCTATCGACAGGGAGATTTGAAGATACACATGCGGACTCACAGTGGAGAAAAACCTTTTTCATGTTCCGTCTGTAACTATTTATGCTCTCGAAAGGAACATTTGACGAGACACATGCTAACTCACAGTGGAGAAAAACATTTTTCATGTTCCGTCTGTAACTATTCGTGTTATCAAAGGGGAAATTTGAAAAATCACATGCTTACGCACGGTGGAGAGAAACGTTTTTCATGTTCCGAATGCAATTATTCATGTTATCAAAAGCGAGATTTGACGAGACACAAGATGACTCACTCTGGAGAAAAACCCTTTTCATGTTCCTATTGCAGCTATTCATGTTCTCGAAAGGGACAATTGACGAGACACATGATGACTCACAGTGGAACACATTCAATCAGTCTCGCTTAACTCGTGTCGCCAGAGGCGCTAGTGTTATCTCAATGTATGGAAACACATCTTGAAGAAAAAATCAGACTCAGTTGAAACATTCTAAATCTATTATCGAACCAGAGACCATCAACAGCGGACAGAAGAATAGGATTTGCAGGCGGAACAGCTATCCTAACCTGTTAATGTTTCTTGACAATGAGACTACCAACCTTCTTTATCTGGTAGGCGGGTACGATTACCGCCACCCTGGGAACCGTATTGGATGACCAACACCTCTGCTACAGGTTAGCCCAAGGAATCCCTTTACAACCGGTTATTATCATATGGCTGCTGTTGTGCCAGTATGTGACCAGAGGACCCAGCAGCATGATAACGTAATAAGCCGACGTAGCTTAGTGGTTAGAGCAGCTGACCGGAAATCAGAAGGCTGATGGTTCAATTCCCATCGGCGGCATTTATTCTTTCTCAGGAGATTTTTTCAATTTGTATGGGTATTTCAGGCGAATAATTATTGCTTATAGTAATTTGTTAAAATATCTTTTTAATATAATTGTTTCAAAGACATCAGTAACAGAGATTATGTTTATTTCATTTGTCTCACTGCTCTATTCTGAATTACTTAGAGTTTTTTAAGCTTCTTACATTACTGAGATAGAGAATCCTACACGTGTGGTATAACAATTGTTTTATATTTAAATTTTGAAGACAATATTAGCGATTCCTAAACGAAAATCTGAAACAGAAAAATCCGAAAAAATTACGGTCACATCTAGGACTCAAATTCAGGACCCTTGCCTGTAATGTAGACAGTGTCTTTAGATAAACTTATCTTATTTTTATTTTGATGTGCGACATCTATTGACTTTTTCTGCAAGTTTAAGATGAATATTTTATTTTTTGGAATAACTTAATGAGTCTGACATTGTCTAGATTGCATTTAGTTCGGGTTGAATCTTGCGATCACACATAAAGATATCGCAAATAAAAATGTGCAGTGAGAAAAATGAAGACATTGTTGGTAGTTCTTATTCGAAGTTAAATATGACCGAAGTAGATAGGGTACTATTAGCTCAGTTGGTAGAGCAGTGCCCTGGCAAGGCAAGGGTCCTAGTCAAGGATTCGAGTCATTGATGTGACCGTATATTTCTGTTTCAGCTTTTCGTTTAGGAATCGCTAATATGGTCTTCAACATTTAAATATTAAAATTTGAGGTTTTAATCATTAAGTCATTTTAAAAAATAAAAATATTGTTTTACAATTTAGTAAACTCGTTTTTATATCGAAAGTTTTCTTAAATTTTCCAAGGGAAGACAACCAGAATACAACTGATGTTGTGGATTTTTCAATAAATTTGTTAATCATTCTACACATCCACAGTCTTGTATAGGGATAGCAGATTCAATAGTGACCAGTTGCTAACCCTATGCAAATCTCAAGTACGCCCAACAATTGAATTTGGGAGCCACCTCTGGGCTGGAGCCCCACAATACTTGATAAACCAACTTGATTCTGTGCAAAGGAGGGCAGTCTATCTGATTGATAATTCTTTGTTAACAGATTGATTGACATCTCTAATGCACAGATGCAAAGTGGGCATGCTGAGTCTGTTATACAGGTACTTCAATGGACCCTGCAGGAGCTAGCAGCGTTGATCCCCGGTGAAACTCGACGTACACGAGCGAGATACCCGCTTACAGTTGTTGTTGACTTCATGAGAACGGGCCGTTTCTTTCACTCGTTTTTGTGTAAGACGGCTCTTATGTGGAATGAGCTACCGGCATCTGTTTTTCCTCCTTCATATAATCCGGGCTTCTTCAAGACCCGAAGTAATAAATCCTTTCCTACAGCCCCTACCTTAACCCGCCTCACAACACTGCCCAACCGGGTGGAGACATAGTTCCCCTGCACATTCCCGTGTCACAAAAAAAAAACATTCTATGATCTTATTTCTATTTTCGGTTTACTTTCATCCCCTCTCTGCCAGCACACGTCAGGGTCGGTATCTGCAAACCTTTCGCCAAATTAATTCTCAATCAAACCTATCACCAAATTAATTCTCAATCAAACCTTTCGCCAAATTTATTCCCAATCAAACCTATCACCAAATTAATTCTCAATCAAACCTTTCGCCAAATTAATTCTCAATCAAACCTTTCGCCATATTAATTCCCAATCAAACCTATCACCAAATTAATTCCCAATCAAACCTATCACCAAATTAATTCTCAATCAAACCTTTCGCCAAATTAATTCTCAATCAAATCTATCACCAGATTAATTCTCAATCAAACCTTTCGCCAAGGTAATGACATTAAAAGTTTCTAAATTATATTTGTTTTACATTAAGTCTCCACAAAATAATTTTCCCTCAGGGCCTGTGTCCTCTCTGGGGATGCTGTTTTGAGGATTTTTTGGAGTAGAGGAAGGAGTGAGCATGGGTCTTGAAGAGATCCATGTATATTGTAGAAGGGAGGAAACACAGAAGCCGATATAAATAGTTCAACAACAAATGTTGAACTCGAGAACAAGTCGTAGAAACGTCCAGTTGCAGAAGGGATCGCAGATGCTAATTTCTCAGAGCATTTTCCATTGAAATACCGGTGGAACATGTACAGCGTTGCAATAATTGCAATCCGTTGTTAAAATTGGGGAGGCTATCAAATGGACCACCTGTTTCTGCATAGTCAAGAGTATTTTAGGAATACGAGAACTAGAGGTGGCTACCAAATTCAACTGTGGGGCGCACTTGCGATTTGTACAGGGTCCACAGTTGAAGGATATCACCAATACAAGAGTCCCAACTAGTCCCAACCATCTGGAGCCAGTGAGACTATGGCATCCCCTATTGAAATATGTTATGAGGCTGAAGGTAGTAAGTGATTGTGATGGGGGCACACATTAATCAAATAAAATTTACTTGCAATTTCGGATTTTTTTTTATTTTTTATATTAACTGCACACAGGAGGCCCTGAAGAAAATAATTTCCCTCAGGGCCTATGTCATCTTTGGGGATGCTGTGTGGAGGGTCTTTTTGTGGAGAGGAAGGAGTGAACATGGGTCTTGAAGAGTCCCATGTTGTAGGAGGGAGGAAACACAGAGGCCGGCAGTTCGTTCCACAGCCGAGCTGTTGAACTTAAGAACGAATCGTAGAAGCGACCCGTTCTCATGTGACAAGTGTCAACTGTGTACAAATGTTGGGCGCGCGTTTGGCGTGTATCCCGACTACGCACCGGTGCCGAAGGGATCAATGACGCTAGTTCTTCAGAGCATCTTCCATTGTAATACCGATAGAACAAGGACAGCATACCTACCTGACGCCTGTGCTCTAAAGATTGCAGTCCGTTTGTTAAGATTGGGGAATCTATCAAACGGACCGCCCGTTTTTGCACAGAGTCAAGGGTTTAATTAAGGGATTGCTAGTCAAAAGCCTTAACCTCTCGGTAAGTATGGCTGTACTATTACTGCAAGAACAAAATACTCCTCAAGGAGTATGGCCGTACTATAACGTCCTTGATTATTATGATTGAATAAATAATAATATATTTTTACATTGCTAGATTTTGAGAAAGCTATGGTTTTGAATAAAAAAAATTATTTTATTTGTGCACTTCAAAAATGTTTACTCCTGGGACACAGTTTTGTTCGAAAAAGCACAGTCTCCGAGAGGTTAACCCGCTATCACGGAGGCTATCGAGATAAAATATTCACTGCTCTGAGAAAACTTTGCACGTTATTTATAATATATCAATAAACTTTTATTGTTGACAACATTCTCAACTAGTCGCAAGCTAAAACTGGGAAGCGATCTAAAAATAAGTGTTTAATAGGTATGCTTTGCCGTGTAGTAGATTATAAAGAAATAATAATTTAACTAAAAAAAAAAAAAAAATTATATATAAAGATGCAAAAGTCGGTCATTTTGAATACATGTCGAATAACGAAAGATTTTTTTAAATATTTATGTTGAGGGATCAGTAGGATTTATAGGCCCTGTTAGAAGTTCTACCGAGCCGAACCCTCTGATATGAAAATATCTGGAGTCGGTGAATTATTTTCCCATTTGATCTCTGGTGAGTTGACGTGTTGTTCTTGTATTGTTTTGTATTTATTATGCTTTTATAATGCACTTGCATAATGTTGATTGACTAGATGATCATTTATGGAAAAGTGTGTGGAAGGGTTTAGTTTTTCCTGTGGGGAAAGATTTAACCAAGACATAAATTCGGAAATTAAAAAAAAAAAAATTCCAAGATTACACTCTCCAGGGTTGATTATCTCGATGTATGCTTGGATTACAAATCACTTTAAAACACTAACCAATGCACACACACAGCGATCGACAGTTGCAATGATTACGTTTTACGTTACGGTGGACGTGACAATAAGTCGTTACTGATCTCGGAATTTTTCGATATGTAAAGTGGAACACTTTACTGGCAGTACATATTGTATTCTCACGTGTTGAGAAGGCAGAAGTTGAACAGCGCGTGGCGCAGTGGCGGTTCTTCCATTAGGTCAATTGGTGTTTGACCCCCCAAAACTATAAGACAACAATAATAATAAATTATGTGCATCAAAACAACTGGTCTTATTCTTAATTTATTTGAAATGTACCACGAAACAGCAGAGCTGCGAGCGGCGGCGGTGAGTGACGAGCAGTGACATCTGTTGTCTCTAATAGAAGCTTTCTTTCACAAGTCCACATGATTCGCTGGATCAATTTAAATAATGTCCCCTTTGGCATCTTCTGTCCCTATACGCGCCATAGAATAAACGAGATGGCACTATGTCTTTCATCGAAGTAAAAATTAGGTACCAAAGACAGCTTAGGGACGCTTAGGTCTTGGCCGTGAGGGAGACAGTACGATGAATATTATATGTTTTAAAGAGATGGTGACATAAACATTAACAGTGTCATTTTACACGCTTGTCGTGTGTGGAACATTGGTTATTTTTCAATTGCTTCGCACCCAGTATTTTAGGATACTGCGGACAGGCGTTTCAAACATTTATTTACTTTAAATGTTGTGCACAACTACATTAAAACGCGATCTCTTAAAATAATTTGCCTTAAGTGCGTGGATTGTGTAGTTATTTCCAATTTACTATATTAACATAATATGTATTTAGAGTCGTTATAACAAATTGATATAGATAATAATGTTTGGGATTTTTTCACAATATCAAATAGAGATTAGTCACACATTTTTTTCAAATGACTTACCACGCCTGGATTCTAAAGCTACGTTTACATCTGCCAGCCGAACTGAGCATTAACTTATTGGAAAGAAACGAAAAGCTTACAACTGATTCGTTTCTTTCCAGTAATTCGTGGTATGGTTTGCAAATGTATACATACCGCTAGAGCCGCCTCTGGCGTGGTAGTACAATGGAGCTCGGATCAAATTACATCCTGCTTCTGTGGTTGGTTGGAAAACTGAACGAAGCTAACGGTGACCAACGTCGAGATGAAATGCCCCCATGATCTTTTATACTTACATATACAGTGGTAAATCGACATACGAGTGCCCCAACATACGAGTTTTTCGAGATACGAGCTGGCGAACAAGTGATTTTTTGCTTTGAGGAGCACACCCAGGAACTGACGACTGAGGAGATACAAGAGTTACAGTCACAGCAGCATACGGATGTTATGCAAGAAATTGGTTTCGAGGAGTCAGATGAGGAGGATGTTATTTCTACAAGTGAGATAAAGGAGATCTTAGGAATGTGGCAGAGAGTTTCACAGTTCGTGGAAAAGAAACACCCAGAAAAAGTTGCAACAGTTCGTGCATCTGATATTTTTAATGACACTTGCCCAACTCATTTCTGGAACATTTTGAGAGGGAGGAAGAAACAAACCTCCTTGGACATGTTTTTTTCTAAACGGCCTACAGGTGAAAGCGAGAAAAATGTAGCGAAAAAGGCAAAGACCAGTAAGGATATCTAATTTATTTATTTACATTCTCCTATTTGTTTTTGTACAATAAATATTTGTCATTTATAAATACGTTTTTATTATTCAAAACCACGTAACAAAAATAACTGCGGTGACATTTTGGGGGTTGGAACGGATTAATGGTAGTCTAATTGTTTTGTATGGGGAAATCTGCATCAATATCCGATTAATTCAAGATACGAGCAAGGTTGCGGAACCAATTAAACTCGTATGTCGAGGTACCACTGTACCTCAAATTCATCATCTTCCCGTAATATATTGGTGCATAGCCGTTATATGGACAGCATGAATAAATAAAACACAATATTTTGAAAATAATGGTTTATAATAAGGCTTTATAACAACAAGTCAATAACGTTACATCCATTTTCTCCATAACAAATTTTAAATCTATTCCTAATTTGCAAATTCTACCTACTAACTAAGCTACACTCATTATTAATATATGGAATAATTTTAGCATTAAAAATAAAAATATTTAAAAAAAATAAATTGATAAACTAAACCACGTCATTTATATTCGATTATAAATTAATAAGAAAAATAATATTTATTATTTTAAAATGAAAATACATAATTAAAGAGAAAATTTATTGGATTGACATAATATTGATGCAATAGTTTGTAGCGTATATATTTCTTTTATTAACCTCTCAGGCTAATCAGATGGCTATTGAGAACAACTCACACACAGAGAAAACACCATGCTTTATATTCAAATCTCTGAAGTTAACCTTAGAATTAAAATGTACACCTCTATAAAGCAAAGGTACTGACCGCAATTTGAGCAAATTATAAATTATAGTAATTTTAGCTCAGTGTTCATACGAAAAAACGTACAATATTTAAAAAGAATATGTTCATTTCTAATGATAAAATTTGAAAGCCTCCGTCATCAACTTTCAAAAACAGATTTCAATTTTGGATACATTCAGAAATCTTCCATTTATTTTATTGCAAAGTGGAAATACTCCGACCTTCTGACAAAATATGTCAGAGGCCTGAGAGGTTAACAATATGTATACAGTGAAATCTCTATCTTTCGTTTTTGGAGTGTCCGATTAGAATAAATTGTGTTTAATATTTTTTTAAAGGATATACATTATTTTTTTATTTTTTATATATTCAATAATATTATTATTGGGTTTATAAAAACAGTTTATTTTTAAACAAGTTCTGCTGTGTAATTATTATTACGCGTGACAGCTGTTTCGCCCTCTGAAGGCATTATCAAACTGTGGGTAGCCCACTTACAGACGATACATTTATATTATTTGTAGATAGGTATTTTAATTTCAATTACTGATTTCTTGATTGATTTCCGAGTAAAATGTTAGAAATTATTAATGGTTATTACCCCAATAAAGTTTCCACAATTAGTGTAATGTTTAAATTTGACTGAATGTCTTTATGTTAGTTATTCCCAAATGATGACTCACAGTTTGATAATGCCTTCAAAGGGCGAAACAGCTGTCACGCGTAATAATAATTACACAGCAGAACTTGTTTAAAAATAAACTGTTCTTTAAACCCAATAATAATATTATTGAATATATAAAAAATGAAAAAATAAAATGGAGTTCTACAAACTAAACTTAATAACAATAAATAGATATACATTATTTCACATTTTAATTAATGCGTTTAAGAGGATCGATTTTACAGGCAACTTTGACGATTTACAGACAACTTTGAAGATTTACAGACAACTTTCACGGTTTTACAGGCAACTTTGACGATTTACAGACAACTTTGACGATTTTAGAGGCAACTTTGACAATTTTTTTGTGAGATATTGATAGTTATTAAAAAATATATCTTTCCCAGCTATGCAAATAAAACATTTACTATGTAAATATAGAAAAATATAAATTTAAATATAAAACAGCGTAAGAAAGACGTTTTTTGTGTTTGTATTTAAAATTTATATGCGACAGTTCCAAGGTAAATCGGTCGTTTGAAAATTATATTTACACCTATCAATAACTTTGTCCCTAACGCTTGATTTTTTTTCCACTTATTCGAAAATTTTTAATCTTTCTTGAAGTGTATGCACTTTTTTCACCAGATGGTTAATTTTTAAATACATGTATTGGAATATAACTTTTGTTTTCAGGAACGAATAAAAGCAAATGTGAAAATTAACCCACTTTCCGACATCCGATCGAGCTGAAACTCGGCAAATAGACTCATTGTCGATGGCAATGCATTCTATCAAATTTTGGTGGCAATCATATACACACGCACGGACATACACATTTCTCTGAAATCCGATGACATTACATCATACATAATGTTGGTCCAGTTCCTGGAAAGGAAGGTTCAAAGACATCTTAAAATAGATGTACTATAGTAAAAAAGGTTGGCCGCCGGCAGCGATCGATCAAATGAATTAGCACAAAAATTGCGTACTAATGATGAATGTGATAAAACAATGAATCGAGGAAAAATCGAGGAGTTTTGTATGAAATTAATTAGGGACTGAAAGACATCAAGAACAATCGACCGAGATTTCACTGCATTTAGTGTAAACACTGAAGTGTATTGTGGTGTTCCCCAAGGATCTCATTTAAGACCATTTTTATTAATTTATACATTTTGACACTGTGTCTCTATATCCAACACTGAAGCTAAGAACTGATAGAGAAGTGTGTTTTGGGTGTGACTGTTTGCTTAAAGTAAGCTTAATTTTTCCTTACTTTTGGTAAAATTGATAATTTTTTTTAAAATATCAATACTTTAAATTTAAATTGGTCTGTCTGGGGCCTAGAAGTCGAGTTTTATATGATTTGGCAACATCGATTTTCTGTCACTTCCACAGATTACATGTTCAGTGAATACACACACAAATGTAAGATCACATATTTTCAAAGCGCCGTTGCTTTAGAAATGAACTACGCTACAAACTCATGCATTCATGAATGTTATTTAAAACAGCAAGCTCCCTGTTAAGAGTGGGTTATAGGGCATAATGGTGATTTGCTGGAAAACAGCTCCCTAAAACGGCTTAATACTACCTTTCGTATGTCATTCTCAGACTTCATATTTTTTTATACCAATTAATGGACTATTATTTTTCAGTCTGCCTATTTTTTTTTGTAGTTGTTGTAGGCATTCGACTATAAAAAATAAAAACATTGATACACCATACAACCCACTTTTAAAACTTGGATGTATGATTATGGCGTTAATAACGGCTTTACACTATATTTTTAATTTAAAATATGTATATAATACACACATCTGTAGAAGTACGGCCTCTTATTATCGTTATGCTATCTGTGGATATTAACAATTAAATAAATACTTCATCTTGCACCAAATTTTCAACGCATTTCACAGTTTTTTACTTATTCCGGGATGGAAGCCCCCGGTGATGGCGGTGGAGCTATAGGCGCCCTGTTTTACGGCGTATATATTTCGAAAATGCCATCAAAATGTTTCATTAATGGGTCTAAAAGTAGAATACCGACTCACTTAAAGAATTGCAATAATCTAATAAAGCTACAAAAACAGTAATTACTCACAAATTCTCTTTTTTCATGTAAATTTGACGTATTGTATTTTTTCAAGTGTCATATTTTAAAATACAACATTATAATGCGTTCCTTTTCCTAACGGTTAGCACTAACGTCATGTTGTTTACTGGCGGCATCTTTATGCAAGTGTGTGTGAGAGAATTCATTGTCTTTACGCGCTCCGACCAAGTGGGAGAGTGAATGTTTTTTCATAGGGCACGTTTGGTAATTGAACCAAAAATTACCAATATTATTTTTCTCTTTGTAGATCAATATTATGATTTATCCATGGCAGCCGGAAAAAATACTCCAAACAAGGTATGCTTCAAGTAACGAATAAATGAAAAAAGATTATTGTTTAGTTGTACTAAATAACACAGAATAATTTAACAAATATATAAATAAAAAAATAAAATTTCTTTTATTTCTCGAGGTCAATTTATTAATGATGTTATTAATATGTATAGATATTCTATCAAATATAAAATTAAGAAATTCACCAAATAAATCCACCTTCGATTTTCTCGAAAACGAAAGCTCAAATAAAAAAAGTCATAACCCAAAATTGTCAATAAATGAAAGGTTATTCACAAGTTATCCCTTTATAGGACAACTTTTTTTAAACGATACGCCCGTAATGGTTTTATTTATGTATTCTATATTCATTTTGGTGAACAGAAAAAAACTTTTTTTTGCTTAGCTTTTTTGAAATTTTCGATTTTCCAGCGGGTTTTTTTCTGACCGGTGTCCATTTAAAAAAAATGATATAAAATTATTGTTTTCATTACAAAACGACAGGTTGGTAAGGAAAATGTACTTTTATTTATTTGCGTTACAGGGGAATAACTGCTTTGATAATGTTATAGAGAAACTGACCAGGACGCGATTTTCGTAAATTTACTCAACATGTGCGAACTTCGGGCGGTTGGTTCGATTCAAGACCTCTGTGCGTTACCTCAGAATGATTACAACCCAAGGGCTTATAACTTGTAAACATAAAGAAATATAAACCTTAATGTTGCAGGTCTCAAAACTATCCGTTTTTAGCTTATGACCTATAAAGGGTTTTACCGTTTATACCACGAGTTTCCGAACACCGTGTAAAGCAAACTATATGTATCGGAAATGTTCCTCAACACTAATGACAACAGCAAGTGAATGATGAAACATTTATAAAAAATGTCAAATTAAATGCTTTACCAAAATAGTAGGTTATGCAAATAAGTCATACCTTTTTACTAAGTTGTTTGTTTTACTTAATATTTCACATTCATATTATACGATCATTGCTTTGCGACAAACGCACATGTGATGTTATATTTTAACATGTTCATTAATGTACAACTACCGCCCTCTAGTGACAAAAAAATGAAGACATTTTGACAGTTTGCGAAATTTCGCTATCATATAACAAGCGCTTAAATGGAATGGCAGCAATCATCCGTAATAATTATCACCGTAATGTAAAAGGTTGAAGAACAGAAGGCAATGTGAATAATGTTTCAATTCCATTAATGGCCTATTTCTCCAAACGTTTTTATACCGCCTACCGTTGAGTTTGACAGCCACCTCTGGTCTGGAGCCCCTGGAAACTTGACATTGAACAAAAACAGGCATAACATCAGATTACACTATCTAAATTGACGGATTGCAATGTTTCAAACTTATGGCAGGGGTACTGCTGTGTTTGTTTTACCGACATTTAAATGAAAGGTGCTCCGAAAAATAGCATCAATTATCCTTTCGTTTCAAACATTTGTACATGGTCGACATTTTCACACATGAGAACGGGTTGAACGGGTATATCAAATCGGTTATGGAATGATTTGTCGGCTTCTGTGTTTCCTCCCTCCTATAAAATTCTTTCCTTAAAAAGATCCCCTACACAGCACCCGAAGGTGACATGCTTCTTGTGAGGAGATTTTTATTAAAACATACATTTCAGATAGCTAGAAGAAAATTAGGATTAATTTTAATTATAATTACTCTAAAAATAAGAAATTAATTTAATTAATTTGCACTTTCTTTGTACCTTTTATATATGAGAAAGCAATCTATCCGGGATCATTAATAAATAATAATAATCCATTTTGATTAACAGGGAGTCTACTGTCATAGAGAATTAATAAATAATAATAATCCATTCTGATTAACAGGGAGTCTACTGTCATAGAGAATTAATAAATAATAATAATCCATTCTTATTAACAGGGAGTCTACTGTCACAGAGAATTTTTTATATTTGAAGAACTTTTAAAAATTTGTAAAAATTTTGAAGATTTCTTTGAGTGCTGAAGATTTTGGAAATGTGCTTCATAGGGTAATAAGCAATGACATTTCAAAATTTATAGACACGTTATAGAGGTCTCAAAGTGGCAAACAAAGATACAGCAATTGACGTCCTTTCCATTTGTTACTAAATTGTCACATATTGTGTAAGGCTATGTACAATCTTGCGTAGATAATGGCCGCTATTCCCAACTTTTAGATCGATCAATCTGAGGTTCTAATCAGCCAAGCCATGTCTTGAGTAACGCTCGATTCGCCTGTTTCCAAACATCTTTATCGTTGATTATCTTAAGTGGTCCCCCGCCCACTTTCATAGACAATAAAATTAATTTTATTAATACAGAAATTTTGTTTTAAGTACCGTAATACATAAACCGACTATTTATATTTTTTAACAAAAGCATATAAATATATTAAAAATAAACCATTAGCTTGACTTTTACTAATGCTGCGAAAATATATTAATACGAGTTTGACGATCGATTATTCTCCTCCGTGTGTTTACATGAAACTAAACAAGCTTCACTCTGTTGACACTTTTTATAACTATTCCTTTAACTGAGCCAGAGGTTAATCCAGTTGTTTGGTTCCTCTAGCTTGATAGGAGAGTTGCAAAATTTCGGCTCAACAGTTGATCAGTAGGATTGGAAACAACGGCCGTAACTGTCAAATGCACTCGATTGTAAAAATACAAAAGTATTCATGTGGATACAGCCAGAAACGATGAAATATATCTTGATTCATTTTATCTACGAAATGTGTACAATACTAGAAAAAAATCTATGTTTAGGAAATTGCCAAATTTCTCACTTAAGAAGTTTTTTTTTGTCCATTCCCTTGGAAAACTTTTTAAGCGAGATTCACTGATTATTTAAATTATTTTTGATTGTTTCTCTAGTGGCATTAGAGAAGGTGAGATCGCGAACTTGGCAACACATAAGTATAAGGACAAGCTACAGCGTTACGTATTCGTCTTAGTGTGAGCGAGTTTGCATAGTGTCATCTCATGATGTAGAATGTAGTATTCGACGCAACTTTTAGATACATAAACGCTGCCCTATATCTATTTCATTCATACACACATTCTTTGTATACATGAATAAACATTTGTATTAAGAATTTACTTGAAACGTAAGTATGTTTATTTGTTACTTGACACATTTCGTGTCAATTTTTAACAATAACGTGTCTATATATTTTTAATGCCATTGGTAATAATTCTAAATACAGAATATGAACACATTAGGCCAAACCACTGATAGAAGTGTATTGTGGGCGTAACCGTCTGCCCAGAAGTAAGCGATATTTTACCTTACTTTTGTAGAAATTGACTCAACACACTTTAGAAGTGATATAAAGTCATGATAAGTGATAAAACAAAAACCATGTTAAATAGTTTAGTTTTGTTCATCGCTTTTAATGACATTTTATCACTTGTTGAATTGTCAATCTGTCGGGGTTAAATCACCCGCTAGCTGAGTCGTCCATCATCGCACAAGCAAAAATTTTTAACGATTGTATTTGAAGATATTTTAATATTTAAAGTTATTCGCTACTGGAATTGATTATTTTAAATTTAAAAATAAATCAAATGGAATTTCGACCAATGCGTTCATATTGCGTTTAAATATAAGTGAAAGTTTAATATTTAAGAGAAAACGTAACGTACGTTATAATCTACGCGTTCATAGATGGCGTTAATTAAATGATTTTATGAAAATACACTTTTTGCAAGTTAGATAATGTACGGGCGCAAACCAATAATTCATGTACAACTTGCAAAAAGTGAATTTTCATAAAATCATTAAACTAACGCCATCTATGAACGAGTAGATTATAAATTACGATACGTTTAAACTCGAGCAAGAATGTTTTACAAAGTTCATATTGCTCATATCAGCATATTGCTGACAAATTCATGTGTAATTCAATTTGCTAGGCGGGTGTGTGTACCGTCGCCCCGGGAACCATTGATTGGATAACATCTATAGAATTCTGAATATTTTTTTTAAATGTTTGCTCTTTTTCAACATTTTTCCGTATTCATTGGAATTTCTTTCCCTTTGCTGCATGCAAGCAATGCATCTGTAGGTACTGTGTTTGAATCAACATTCCTTGCGATACCTGTAAGTGATTCTTAACGACATGCTGACATGTGCAAAATGAGCTTGATATAACACTTGTCTCCAATCAGACTCAGCGACGGCTTAGCTAAAATTTGGCTTAAGCCACGTGCTAATGCTCAACAAGGCTTCTTCCATTCCCCACTTCACTCAGCAAAAAAATTCTTGAGATTTCGGCTAAGTTAATCCGTGGAGAAGGAATGTTGGGTATAGACAAATGTCACATGACACTTAGCTGCCCGCTAAGTGAAAGATTGGAAACAGTGACCGTAAAATTAGTGCAATATATCATAAGATTATTGGATTTCATTGCAATTATACTAAGAATAAAATGGAAAAATGGAGTTTTCATAACTGCCAGCGCCATCTGTGTTTCTCTCTCAAAGGAAAATGTAAAACAAAATGGCCGTCGTCGTGTACAGCCAAATTCAGTCAATTTTAGACGGAACGATTCGGGGACGGCATCCCGGGCGTACACGGCACGATCAAGTAAAACAAATACTCGAGACGGGTCGTGCCAAGTGTTGGAATAAGTAGAAGTACGAATGTGAAGAGTTTAAGGAGAGATTTGAGGTGTGCAATCCTTTCTGCCTGCCCCGGAGTGAAAGGAGAGATTTGCGGTGCGCGATCCTCCCTGCCTGTTCTGGAGTGAAAGGAGAGATTTGCTGGGCGCCATCCTCTTTGCCTGCCCCGGAGTGAAAGGAGAGATTTGCGGTGCGCCATCTTCTCTGCCTGCTCCGGAGTGAATCGGCGTGTTTTTTAGATAGATTAAAAGGGGCGTTCATGGCCGGGTGGTGCGACGTGATCTCCTTTGAACGCACGTCCAGGAGTGTGACGTCATTACGTGCTGTGCCTGAAACACAAATTATAAAGTTAATTTTCATAACATGATGGGGTTGAATGAAGGAAAATATTTCAATAGCACGTATACTAAACTAAAATACTTAACACAAAATTGAACCTCAAAATTAGAAAATGTTAAATAGACTAAGAGAGATCGTCTTTGCAAACTTTCACATTTCAGAACATGGTAGAACCCTGTCCAACTAAAGTGACGAACTAACAAAATGGCAATTACAAAAGGTTCAAAACGATGTTAGAACCTTGTAAAATAAATGATAAAGCTTTAAAAACTTGATGTTAGAACTTTGTCACACAAGTATCTATGGATATATGTACAACACAGATAGCTATAAAATCTTATTTTTATATGAAAATTCAGCCAGCGTATGTTTGGGCTCGCACAACTCGAAAAGTAGTTGATCGAATTCAATGAAAATTTCAAAGTTTGTTCTTATTAGTGCCAGGAGTGTTCAGATAGTGATTTGAATGGTAGAAGAAGTCGGGGACGCTCAAGGAATACTTAATACACCGGAATGAGTACAGAGTGGAACTAAATTCAATGTAATGTAGTTTTTTAACAGTAACATTCTGATATACAGTGGCGAATGATGGAAAAAGTCAGAGATGCTCGAGAATGACATTAGTACATAACGACGACCAATGTTCACTATTGATGGCTGTCAAACAAATACTAAACAACTTTCTTCAAACTTCCAACTTAAGGAGATGCCATACGTAGTAATGCAAAATCATGTGTTTTTGATTTGAAAATTTGGTCGCCTAGAAATGTTTCAGATGCTTTAATTAAATACTGCAAGTAGAATACATCTTGGCCTTTGAAATAATCGAGTATTTTTTAGATAAGTCTTTTTATAAGCCCAGAAAAAAATAATGTATAAGTCCTATGAAAACTGCTTTAAAGATCAAAATCTCCTACTTACAAACCCATTTTCAGTCATGATTTTATTGTATAATGTGGCAAATTAAGTTATTTATAAAATGATCGAAAAAAAAAAAAATTTATGCCTGAACATCCCACAAAATAAAATAAAAGGCACTTTTTGGCCATATTTTTTTCTTGCATAAATCAAAACAGGCGGATGGTGTTAAGCGGGAATTTAAACCTTATCGCCATCTACGTAAGGGTTGTTATTGATAGCGGCTCAATTTAAAATATTACACGACGTAGTGCATCGCCTTAAGGTATATAAGATTGGTATTTCCCACCACGGGAATTTTTGTTCAAACAACGACCTCCGTCTATAAGTCAGGTGGTATGGAGGGAATGCGTCCGTCTTCTCACCTGGCTAGTGTGTGTAATAATACAGCGCTATCCCCTGCACGAGTATGGCGAGGATTAGCGCCAGCACGGCGTTGGAGGGGCAGGCCGCGCGCCGGTTGGCGGGCAGCACTTCGGGGCGTCTGACGGCGGCGCTGACGCACACCAGCGTGTCGCGCTGCTCACGCAACGCGGCCTCGATGCGGAGTAGGGCGGCCGCGACCGATTGCAAACTGGAAATGTTATATGATATTTAATTATTTATTTTTAACCTCAACAATGGCTATTAGAGTTGATTATTAGAGTTGATTATTAAGTGAAAAATTATAATTATAAGTTTATTTAGTAGACAGAATTCTGCTGTACGCTGTACCTGAGTTCCCAAGTTTAACACATCATTGAGTTGTTTTAATTTATTGGTCGAGAGGTAAGGTTCTCGACTAGCAAGCTGGAGGTCGCGGGTTCAAATCCTGGCGTGCGATGCGTTAATTTGTGTAATTTAACAAATTATTCATTTAAATTAATATCTAGTATACTTGCGCCACGTTCCAGGGTGGAAGATACTTTCAGTATCGCCGTGGTGTAAGACCAACATTCAGAACTGAGATGTTGCTTGATATGGTCCGTTTGACAGATTCCCCAATCTTAACAAACGGACTGCAATCTTTAGAGCACAGGCGTCAGGTAGGTATGCTGTCCTTGTTCTATCGCTATTACAATGGAAGATGCTCTGAGGAACTAGCGTCATTGATCCCTTCGGCACCGGTGCGTAGTCGGGATACACGCCAAACGCGCGCCCAACATTTGTACACAGTTGACACTTGTCACATGAGAACGGGTCGCTTCTACGATTCGTTCTTAAGTTCAACAGCTCGGCTGTGGAACGAACTGCCGGCCTCTGTGTTTCCTCCCTCCTACAACATGGGATTCTTCAAGACCCATGTTCACTCCTTCCTCTCCACAAAAAGACCCTCCACACGGCATCCCCAAAGATGACATAGGCCCTGAGGGAAATTATTTTCTTCAGGGCCTCCTGTGTGGAGTTAATAAAAAAATAAAAAAAACTTCCACACCTTGCTCTTTCTCATCTCCTTCCTTCCGCACTACCTTCAGCCTCACAACATACCCCGCATAGGGATGCCATAGTCTCACTGGCTCCAGACGGTTGGGAGCAGTTGAGACTTTTAGAGTTTTAATTTGAAATGAGGTCCCAATGGTCGAGTGGATAAAGACGTTGTCCCTATAAGACAGAATTCCTGGGTTCGATTCCCAGTTGAGACTGTTACCTTTTTATTTTCTGTGCCTTGTTCTGTTTCGTTTAAATTTGTTCGAATTATCTTCTTCTTCAATAAGCCATGGCAACCATAATGTCCACCCCTTTCTCTTCTTTCTTTAAAGTTGGCAATCTCAGTTCTCCGAGCCTCAATTACGCTTAGTTTTCTGCGAGAAGCAACAAACAATATACAAACCTCTGAGTAGGCGCTCTGGGGATGTGGTGCGAATTGGTGGAATCCGTCTCCGAGGCGGAATGTTCCGTCTGAAAATAGCAAAACAACGTATTATGTCAGATGGTTCGAGTATTCCGTCAGAATTCCTCCAGCTTGAAAATGAAGGAACGCTTGTACCAAAACATAACAATAAATACGGACAACGAACCCTGGAATACAACGTGCCCAAAATATTCAACATGTTAACAAGCAATATACATAAAAAAATGCGAATTACCTCAGAGATTCAGATATATGCTGAAAACATGGCTACTAAGCAGAGATACTCTGTATTAGTAATACTTTTGATTATGGCAGTGGTTGGTGATAAATATAATGTATAAGTTGTATTGTGATAAGTAATAATATTATGAAAATATGTTACATTGTAATTGAACATGAACATTCTGTTGACAAACTGCTGCGGTTTAATGGGATTGTACTTTGAAGAACAATAAATAAATAAAATAAAAAAATGACCGAGTATCTGTCAGAATGTCAGAGTATTCTGTCAGAATGTCCGAGTATTCCGTCAGAATGACCGAGTATCTGTCAGAATGTCAGGGTATTCTGTCAGAATGTCCGAGTATCTGTCAGAATGTCCGAGTATCTGTCAGAATGTCCGAGTATCTGTCAGAATGTCCGAGTATCTGTCAGAATGACCGAGCATTCTGTCAGAAGGTCCGAGTATTCCGTCAGAATGACCGAGCATCTGTCAGAATGTCAGGGTGTTCTGTCAGAATGTCCGAGTATTCTGTCAGAATGTCCGAGTATTCCGTCAGAATGTCCGAGCATTCTGTCAGAATGTCCGAGTATTCCGTCAGAATGACCGAGCATTCTGTCAGAAGGTCCGAGTATTCTGTCAGAAGGTCCGAGTATTCCGTCAGAATGTCCGAGTATTCCGTCAGAAGGTCCGAGTATTTCCGCTTTGCTATAAAATCGAAATGAATGGAATATTTCTGAATTAGTCGCAAAATTAAAAACCGATTTTGTAAAGATTTTTTGTCAAATTGCAGCCGGAACCTTTGGTTTCACGAAGGTGCAGATTTTAATTCTTCTGTGGTTAACTTCTAGATTTTGAGATAAAGCATGGTGATTTCTCTTTCTAACATTGTTTAGATCGTATCTGTCACCCTGACAGTGAGGGAGATACAAGGATTTCTACGAGACAATACGAGTTGTTATCAAAAGCCAACTAATGTTCCTGAAGGGTTAAAAATATGTGGAAGATTTTTATTTTTTTTATTTTGATTTTGATCGTTGTACTAAAAAAGTGTAATTTGAATATTTTCATTCTTATTTGAAAAACAGCTCATTCCTAAACAGTTCCAACTGGCCACAACGTCCTTATGATATAGATAACATCAATGTCTGATAAGACGGCTGTCACAAACGTTGCTTGGAGTAATAACGAACATGTCGTTTTGGTGGCAAATCGAAAATTGCACATTTTAATCGTTGTAGAAAATTTATTCGTCAACATAAAAATAAAATAAAAACCCCACACAGAAAAAGGTATATTTAACCCTTTCCTTCCTGACGGTACAAATTTGTACCTGTTGATTTCCTGCCTAAAATCTATGCCGCATTATCGTCTATACCTTTGCTAAGCCTGACGATACTTTCTAGTACCGTCTAGCTAGCCAATAACAGCAAAGTATTTGACATACGGCGATTTGGCGCCAAGTAGGGCAAATAATAAGTCTTCGCAACGACGACCGTAATGCGTGGTGACGTGCTGTTGTTTTAGAAAATATTTAAAAATAGTTATTACTTGGTAAGTGCCATTATTGTTTATTACACTTGGAAATTAAGGTTTTGTTTATGTAGTAAATGTGTTTTTAGTGCATAATTCTAGTTATTAGTGTTTGAATAACTCGAAAAATCGTTAAGGACTAATAAGTACCGTCAGTAACTTCTTGTTATACTTTATTTGTTTGAGACATGAGTGAAATTTATTATTTTTATATCGAACAAGTCCACGAATGCATATGAGACAACAATTTATTTTATTTTTTTTTTGATTTACTAGATTCTTATATGCCTTGAAGAGGTGAATCATTTAAATTTACTGAATTTAAAGTTAATGTTCTTTATACAAATAGAACGGCGTCATATGCGCCTCGCAATTTTTACCTCATGTGGGTATTTTAAAAATAATTTTTTTTATACAATCGTCCCGTACAATTTTTTTACGCTTTTTTCAGGTCTTCGAAATGGATATTTCAAAAAATAATGCTTTGATTAAAGCATTACTTTTAGAAGACCTTCCGGATTGCGATGCGAATTCAGATGTGGAGTTGTCTGACGAAGAAAATATTGAAAATATGCAACTACCTACATCTAGAACGTTTGATCAAATTTTCCAGGAAGCGTTGGAACAATCTTTAGATCAAGCTGAACTTGAGGTTACAAATGAGATCGAAGAAAAAAATGGAGAAGTAAGTCAATGCGCATTACCCTCTGGTTCATCAGAAACTGTTGCTTTGATACCATCTAAAAAGAAGAAGAATATTGAGCCGAATCGTAAATGGAAAAAACGCGATTTAGAAACTTATCTTCCAGAATATTCTACAAATACGGGTGTGGTCGAAGAATGTTTTGCTGGATGTAATACACCCACCGATATTTTTTTAGTTTTCATTGATGATATTCTGGATATAATTATATATCAAAGTAACTTATATGCAGTCCAACATGATAAGGTCCTCAACCTAAAAAAGGAAGAACTGATGGCTTTTATTGGAATGAACTTTTACATGGCCTACAATACTAGACCTTCATGGACAGATCAGTTTTCGTCGGCCCCTGATTTGAACAATCCTTTGGTAAGCAAGACCATGCCCAGAGATAGATTTGCAATTATTTTGTCCAACCTCCATTGCAATGATAACTCTCAACTGCTTCCTAACTGCAAAGACAAACTATACAAAATCAGACCTATAGTTGATGCTTTGAACAAACAATTTCAAGGGTGCTACCACGGAACGAGAGAAGTGAGTGTTGATGAATCAATGATAAAATTCAAGGGAAGGTCAGTCTTGAAACAATATCTTCCGATGAAACCAATAAAGAGAGGCTATAAGCTATGGTGTCTGGCTGACCAAAGAGGTTTTATAAAAAAATTCATGATTTATCAAGGAAAAGACGAAGTAATGAATGCAAAATTTTCCGATTGCACTTTAGGAGAAAGAGTGGTTTTGGAATTGACAGAATCTGACTGGGGGAAGGATAAAGTAGTTTACTTCGACAATTTTTTTACATCGGTAGCTCTACTGGAGAAACTGAAGACTGAAAGAACTTACGGATGTGGAACAATGAGGGTTAATCGTAAGGGTGTACCCAACAATCTGTTAGCTGACTCTAAATTGAAACGTGGAGAATGTGACTATCGATTTTCTAGTTTGGGCATCGGGTTTTGGAAATGGAAGGACAACAAAGTCGTAAACATTGCTTCGAATTTTCATGGCAACGAGGAAGAAACTGTAACTCGCAAAGAAAAAAATGGATCCAAATCGACAGTATCTTGTCCAAAATCTATCAAAGACTACAACTCTTACATGGGCGGTGTAGATACAGCTGACAGATTGAGGGCCTTGTACTGTGTAGACCGAAAGTCTCCAAAATGGTGGCACAGATTGTTTTGGGGAGTTCTGGATATAGCTTTTGTAAATGCATATGTTGTTCATGGGCTGATACTTGAAAAGACTTCTGTAAAAGAGTTTAGACGGTCAGTTGCACAAGGATTGATGACAAAAAAAAGATCTTGACAAGAAAAAAAGGTTATCGAGGGAAAACCAACCCTGCCCTGGCCCATCTAAAAGGCGCAAAGCAAACTATTCGACATTGAAAGATGTTAGGTTGGGTAACAGAGGCATACACTGGCCTACTTTTGTAGAAAACAGAGGCAGATGCGAAGTATGCAGCATCAAGAAGATACAGTCAAAGCCTCACTCAAAATGTTCTCACTGCAATGTATTCTTATGTCTAAATGAAAAGAAAAACTGCTTTACTGAATACCACGAGATTCATTTTTAATTATTTATAACTATTAATATTTATTTAACGATTTAATTAGTTTAAAAAAAGAACCTATGTTTTAAAAGTTCCTATTATACACATTACTATGATACACAAAGTTCCTGACGGTACAAATTAGTCCAGGTCACAGTAATAATACCTAGAATGCAAATAAAAATCTAAAAAAAATTTATGTGTTTCCTTTACAACATATTATTAAGAATCTCATATAAAACCATTAATTTTGTACATTTTTCTCATAGCCGTTAGGAAAGGGTTAAAGAAAGGAAGGAGAGGATGTTTTGGAAGGAAAAAGGCATGAGGGGTGTGTGGGAATCTAGGGATCAGTGTATCCAGGAGTGACGGACGAATGAACTATCCCGGGACGGCACAAGGTAATGGGTCAAGAGAGGCCAATTGGAGAGGTCAAAGGGTCTTCCCAAACCAGGCTCTCCCGATCAGGTACGCCACGCAGCTCACCATCCACCCAATGTAGCGAACCTATGGCAGAGGTGTTGGTTATCCAATAAACGTCCCAAACCCGCCTTCCAAATTGAAGACATGAAGGATACAGATAATCTAACATTCATTATGTAACGTCAGACGACGTGGGGACGTTGTCTTACCTCGGGTTGGTGCACTTGCAGACCAGCCCTCGTGGGCAGCAGATCGTGCGCAGTTCTGCGCAGCGTCTTGATGATGTAATCTTCCTCGTACTCCAAAACGTCCACGGAATCGTCCCACGGTCTGAATAACAGAAAATACAAAATAAGAATACAATGAAAAAATAAAAAAAATAACCCGTCGCATCTAGGAATTGCACCCGGGACCTCAGCCTTACTAATGGAGGGAAATAACCCTCGCATCTAGGAATTGAACCCGGGACCTCAGCCTTACTAATGGAGGGAAATAATCAGTGCCATCTAGGAATTAAACCCGGGACCTCAGCCTTACTAATGGAGGGAAATAATCAGTGCCATCTAGGAATTAAACCCGGGACCTCAGCCTTACTAATGGAGGGAAATAATCAGTGCCATCTAGGAATTAAACCCGGGACCTCAGCCTTACTAATGGAGGGAAATAATCAGTGCCATCTAGGAATTTAACCCGGGACCTCAGCCTTACTAATGGAGGGAAATAATCAGTGCCATCTAGGAATTAAACCCGGGACCTCAGCCTTACTAATGGAGGGAAATAATCAGTGCCATCTAGGAATTGAACCCGGGACCTCAGCCTTACTAATGGAGGGAAATAACCCTCGCATCTAGGAATTGAACCCGGGACCTCAGCCTTACTAATGGAGGGAAATAACCCTCGCATATAGGAATTGAACCCGGGACCTCAGCCTTACTAATGGAGGGAAATAACCAGTCGCATATAGGAATTGAACCCGGGACCTCAACCTTACTAATGGAGGGAAATAACCCGTCACATCTAGGAATTGAACCCGGGACCTCAGCCTTACTAATGGAGGGAAATAATCAGACGCATCTAGGAATCGAACCCGCTAGTTCAGTTATATATGATACTGTATAATTTTTATTATTCCTATAAAAGCCCCTAAAAAGGGCATTAATCTCTTTATAAAATAATTTTTGTTTGTTTGTTTGTTCCCTATAGACTCAGAATCTACTGTTTTAACGAGTTTGTTCTTATTTGTGTCCGTAGTGTTTAGAGAGTGGTTTTAATGGTACAGGGTTTTCCAATAAGAGGTGTTATTTTCAATAGCCCGCTATTTGGGTAGGTGTTACTTTTGAAGTTGTCACTTTTTGACATTTGACAAGTAAAAACTACGCCATTCATAAAAATGGAACGATACACGCTTCAACAACGCATTGAAATTATTAAAATTGAGTGTATAGAGTGAATCAAATGCAAATCATCTTGAGTGATGAGGCCCATTTCCACCTCGGTGGCTTCGTCAACAAGCAAAATTGTCGCATCTGGGGCTCGGAAAACCCAAGAGTTATTGTTGAAAAGCCTCTCTACCCTCAACGTGTGACTGTTTGGTGCGGTTTATGGTCCGGCGGAGTCATTGGACCTTATTTTTTCATAAATGAGGCTGGAGCAACAGTTACGGTGAATGGATTGCGCTATCGAGAGATGATTAATGATTTTTTATGGCCGGAATTGGATGGTATTGATCTGGACAACGTTTACTTTCAACAAGACGGCGCTACGTGCCACACAAGCGACGAAACCATTGATCTTTTACGATTGAATATCAAAATAACACCTCTTATTGGAAAACCCTGTAGAAGAAATCAGGGACTCCCGATGAGGATAAGATATGGAGTCGAATTAAATTCGATAGGTAGTTTTTTAACAGTATGGTACACAGTAGTGAACGGTAAAAAGAGTCGGGGACGCCCGAAGAAGACATGAATCAAATAATTATTTGTGGTAAAATGAGAAGTAAGTTATGAATCTAAGAAAGAATGACATGGGAGAATATATAACATGGAATAGTATATATAATAAAATATTTATATGTGGTGAAATGTGGCGTTTGTATGAACAAAGGGGTGTAAGGAATGGCAGGAGAAGTCGAGGATACCCGAGGAAGACGTGGCACTTTCAAATGAAACAAATACTTACAATAATGTTATTGCCACATTAAAAATGCCCCCAGGTACAGGCAAAGTGGAGTTCACAACCTCAAAACTTAACTAAATGCCGGGTACTCGTCAGCAAGTGGCGCAAGATCAATACTCACGTGAAGTTATGGTAGTTGTACTGGTAGCTGGGGTGACTGGCTTCCGCTCCGTGTGCCTGGGGAATGCTTTGACCTACAACAAAATAACTCACATCAGTTTAGATGAGATCGCAACGTGATTCGGTTCCCCATCCCGGGCTTATCTTTTGTTTCATCAACTAACCAACAATTAGTGAGGTTACAACAAGACCAAGGAGTCACCACATCACAAGACTTGGTGACTTAGGTTTGTCCAGGTCAGCTGCGTGGAAGGCCCGATCGGGAGAGGGCGATTGAGGGAGGCCCTTTGACCTCTCCAGCAGAATGCTCTCGACACATCGATTTGTACAACCGTCACTCCGAGATTAATCCCAATAATTGGGGTATGTCGTGAGGCTGGAGGTAGTGGGAAGGGGAAGGAGATGGGGAAGAGGAAGGTGGGGGTGTACCTGGCCATTCAGATCTGGTCACCAAGCAAACCGGGACGATACTGTTTATATGGGCACTGAGAGAAATTATTTTCCTGTGTACCTCCTGTGTAAAAAACATTAAAATAAAATGTTAGCAATAATCAACAGGCGCTTGAATTAAAGTCAGAGGTAACAAACCGTCAGTGTAGAGCGCCTTGCTGAAGAAGCGCGGCTGGTGCTCCCGCCCGCCCAACTCTCGCGCTCTCTCCCTCTGCATCTCTTCTATGACGGTCTTCTGCTCTGTGGCTGCCACCTGCAACACGCAAATAATCATCGGTCAATACGGCAGGTACAGAATGCTGTGATAGTTCACGTCAAATTATTACAAAGGTTAAGCTACATTCATGGAGGTTATCTCATTTGGACAAGATTCTAACTGACGAAAAAACCTTTAAATGCAAAACCATTTTTTGTGTTCATTTCTATAACCAAAATAACTTTCAGAGCCATCTGTGTTGTATTTCCATAGATACTACGAAGTTCTAACATCAAGTTTTTAAGGCTTCCATTTATTTTACAAGGTTCTAACATCACTTTGAGCCTTTTTTTGATTGTTCGTTACTTTAGTTGGATTGGGTTCTAACTTTGTCTTACCAAGTTTCAGTCAATTGCTAGAATACACAATTAGTCAAAATAATTATTTACTTATTAATTTGTTCATGTTCTCCATCTTCTATCTTCGTCGAACGTCACAGCGGTGCTGCCAAGATCTGTTATCTATGTGAGGATATTGCGTCAGCGCTTTATTAGCAGCAGACACATACCTTTTACATTTACAGTTTGAGCGCTGGCGCAACGTTACCCCCTGATCGGCAATCTAGTCTCCTTCAACGGAAACAATCTTCCAAACAGGCCTTCCATTGAAGTGCTTGGTGTAACTATAAGTGACCAGCTCAGGTACGGGGGCTCCATCGAAGCCAGAGTAAAGTTGGCCTCTCAGAAGTTGGGCGTACTGTACAGGGCCCGCAGATACTTTAATAGTACACAACTGCTAACCCTGTACAAATCGCAAGTGCGCCCTACTGTCGAATTTGGCAGCCATCTCTGGTCCGGAGCCCCTAAATACCTGAAAAAAACCCTTGACTCTGTGCAGAAACGGGCGGTCCGTTTGATAGATTCCCCAATCTTAACAAACGGACTGCAATCTTTAGAGCACAGGCGTCAGGTAGGTATGCTGTCCTTGTTCTATCGGTATTACAATGGAAGATGCTCTGAGGAACTAGCGTCATTGATCCCTTCGGCACTGGTGCGTAGCCGGGATACACGCCAAACGCGCGCCCAACATTTGTACATGGTTGACATTTGTCACATGAGAACGGGTCGCTTCTACGATTCGTTCTTAAGTTCAACAGCTCGGCTGTGGAACGAGCTGCCGGCCTCTGTGTTTCCTCCCTCCTACAACATGGGACTCTTCAAGACACATGTTCACTCCTTCCTCTCCACAAAAAGACCCTCCACAGAGCATCCCCAAAGATGACATAGGCCCTGAGGGAAATTATTTTCTTCAGGGCCTCCTGTGTGGAGTTAATATTAAAAAAATAAAATAAAATGTTACTCTGTAATGGGTCGCGGAACAGTTATATCCGGGGCGCGCACGTATAGTGTGGTATTTAGGTGTGTTTGAAGTTGTTCTTGGTTCAAAGTGAATACAGTCAAACCCTGTTATAACGAGCACAACAATCTTACACAGGCAGTGCCATACAAATATGAATCCGTCTCTAACGGGATAGAAAATTCCCGCCCCTTTGTTTGTTACTACAGTAGAACCCCGTTAATTCGAAAAAACGGGTAATTCAAAATTTTCCCCCAAAAAATATCCACAAAAAAATTTTTTCAAACAAAATGGTTTTTTAATTCGAAAACCGGCATTTTGCATTTTGAGTTATTGGTCTGAATTGATTTGAAAAATTGGGAATGGGCAATTACCACAAGACAATGGCAGAATTAATCTCCACAGTGAAAAACTTTGTGTTTTGGTTAGTGTCCTTCAAGAATTGTTCTACAAAGTTTATTCCAAAATTAATGACATAAGTTGTAAAACTGACGCAAGCACCGACGCATTATTTATATAGGCTCAGAAGTACATAAACAATCAAATAAAAAATCAAAAGTATTATTCTTATAAATATTTATACACGTAACTAGTATTTGAATTTAAAAAACATGTTAAGAGGAAGCTACAAGCCAAAAATGTGTATATTCTTGGTATACCTTATATCGTAGGTAATAGGCATTCAAATCGCTTGACAAACGGAGTCTAGAAACGTTCGATTTCAAGCACAAAACTGGTTTTTATTTATTTTGTAAATAATTTTATAAGAAATCAAAAAGTTAATCAAGTAAAACTGTCACAGATAATCTTAGCTATACAGTAGAACCCCGTTAATTCGAACCCCGATAATTCGAAAAAACGCGTAATTCGAAATTTTCGCCAAAAAAATTTCCGCAGAAACATTTTTTCATTCAATTTTTTTTTTAATTCGAAATTCGTAAACCTTTTAAATGCCAGTAGGTAGAAGTGTAGCTGTGCACAGCAGGCCATGAATTTTTAATCAAAATAAATCATTATTAAATCTTATTTTTATAAATTAAAAACATAACACCTTGAAAGGATATTTAAATGACTTTCTTTGACTTGCGAAAATAAATCATAATATTTCGTAAATCTGAATCTAAAAGTCAGCCGTGGCGGTAAAACGCCGAAAAATGTACTTTTACGTAGTTATACATCGTCCTAATTAGTATTATTATTTTGTAAATCTGAATCGATTTACACTGGAATGTCATACTTTTTCAAATTTATTTAGAATATCCGAGTTTGAAGGGCCGAGAAAATACGTTTTACGCGGATATATGTCGTAGTTTTACGAGTTTACACCAAAAATCAGAATTTAAAGGGTCGGCCGCGACGAAACTCGGGCGCGAAATTTCAATTAACGCGTAAATGTATCGTATATTTACGAATTTATTTCGAATATTTGAATTTCAATGGCCCGCTGCGACGGAAATCGGCCGCGAAATCTCGATTTACGCGTAAATATATCGTATTTTTACGAATCCATTTCGAATATCTGAATTTTAAAGGGCCCGCCGCGACGGAAATAGGACGCGAAATTTCAATTTACGCGGAAATATATCGTATTTTTATTAACTTTACTTCGAATATCCGAGTTAAAAAATACGGCGCGACGGAAATCGGCCGAAAAATTTCGATTCACGCCGAAATATGACATATTTTTACGAATTTACTTCAAATATCTGAACTTAAAAGGCCGGCCGCGACGAAAAACTGCTGATAAAATTCGATTTACGCGGAAATATATCATATTTTTACGAATTTACATCATTTATATGAATTTAAAGGGTCGGCCGCGACCGAAATCGGCAGCGAAATCTCGATTTACGCGTAAATATATGGCATTTTTACGAATTTATTGCGAATTTCTGAATTTAAAGGGCCCGCCGCTACGGTAATCGGCCTCGAAAATAAAGAAATATTTGGTATTAATACGAATTTACAACTAAAATACCATCCGGATTTGAAGAGGCGGCCGAGAAAATCGATTTTCGGCGTATTTTTTTTTTTTTTTTTTAATAAAATTTCGAATTACGTGGGAATTCGTTAATTCGAAATTTGATTTTTGATGTCCCGTGGATTTCGAATTAACGAGGTTCTACTGTAATACTGTATTCTTTTTAAAGTTGTTTCCTTTACGCGTTCATACATTTCTATTGAAAAAATGTTTTTTTTAGTAGTTTACATTTATATTTTTTATTGAGTAATTTATTTTTTAATTTGTATTCTACTCAAACGAAACGATAGGAAAACGTTCAATTTATCCAAAGTATATTGAACCTTTACATTACTTAGACTAGACTGCATAATATTAATAGAGATGCATTCATCGAGTGATATAAATTATAATATTCCGGGTTCTGCATACTATGCAACGAATACCCAAATTAATAAAAACAGCGGAATCGCAATATTTATTTCAAATAAATATGTTGTGACTTTTGACAGAAAAATTCCACATGCACAATGTGAACATTTTAAATATGAAAATCAGCCAACAAGTACATACACCTTTAGCATATTCGTTATATATAGAACCCATGCCTCAATATAACCAACCTATGTAGATGAACTAAAACACATTCTTCTTGCGAACAGAAATAATAAAACCATAATTGTCGGAGACATTAACCTCAATATAGCAAATGATTACTCATCCTATGACAAAGATAATTATCTGAATTTGATGGCAGAATTAAATTATATATCGTGTATTAATTAATTTACGAGAATTATCCCAGGTCAACGACCTTCGTGCATAGATCGTGTTTTCACAAATATTCAAGATATTGTCACGAAAATAATTCCTATTGTCGAAAATAATTATTTTTCCTGACTTTACCTGGGCAGTGAACCAAAATTGGAGATGCTATCTCTGAAGAAAAAGAAATCAACATTGGAGTTCCTCAAGGATCTGTTTTGGGACCGCTCCTATTTATTTTATATATTAATGATATAGTGAAGTGCTTAAAGTACTGTTCCATCAAACTTTTTGCAGATGACACACTTTTATATATTATAGCAAATAATATTGAAGATGCATTGTCAAAAATACAAAATGAACTTAATGAATTATCTAAGTGGTTAAACATAAATAAATTGAAATTAAATTTAACTAAAAGTGAATTCATGGTATTAGGAAAAAAACTAAACGTAAATACTGCCCTAAATATAGACAATCAAAATATTGAAGAAGTAAAAGAAATTAAATACTTGGGAATCATAATCGATAACAAGTTAAAATTTAACACTAACTTTGAAATTTTAAATAAAAAAATTGCGAAAAAGGTTAATTTCTTAAATAGGATAAAGGGAAAATTGGACATTAAAACAAGGATATTGGTCTACAATACCACTGTAGCATCCCATCAGAATTACTGCACAAGTGTAATCTTTCTGAGTAACAAAACCCAAATTAAGAGAATGGAAATAATCCAGAACAGAGGTCAATACTGTGTTGTAGCAGGTACACCAGAATAAAAACCATGCAAAGTCAACTCAATCTTTTAAGTGTGTGGCAACGATTAGTTTATAATACCTTAGTGTTTATTTATAAGTTAAAAAATAAAATGTTACCTGACTATATGTCAAAGAATGTTAGAATTAATAGTACAGTTCATTTATATCCTACGAGAAACTGCAACGATTTTAGGCTTCCTAAAACACATTTATCGGGAACACAAAACAATATTTATTATAAAGGTTTTAAAATGTTCAATGAACTCCCGGTAATTGTTAAGAAAGCTAAAAGTCATGCAGTTTTTCGTGGATTATGTCTCCATGTTGTGAAGTCCAAATTTTAGTGTGTAAGTGGTAAATAATATTATAGTAGTCTTAGAAAATTATATATTAGGTATAAGATGTAAAATTTTATAACTAAATAAAATATACATTAAAAAAAAGAAAAGAAAAAAAAGTGAAGGAATAAATTCACAAGCTTGAATTTGACTGGCAACATTTTTTCGTGAATTTTGGGAACGTTTCCGCCAGTGAGGCACTTCTTGAATTCTCGACGACTATTCGATTATGTCACATAATCAAAGTTATTGACATGCTTTTCAACTTTCGGGCAATCCTTGTTGTTAAGGATGATTGTGCCGCGTGCTAACGTGATATTTTGAGTTTTCAAAATGAGTACTCTCTTTTCGTTTTTAATTTAAAGGGTGCTGAGAGACGCCGGGAGTTTTGGCTTTTTCCTTGCTAATCGAAAGCCATCTGCCGCTGGAGATGACGGAGTACGTATTTAATAATCACGAAACAGAGTCGTTCACACAAATGCCTTATTTGTGAGTCCCCTCGGTGGAAAAGGCCTCGACGTGTGCCATCTACCGGCACGTTGGCGGCTACCCTCGCTTTAAGGAGCGAGCTCGCCTTTGAATGAATCAGCTCCGCGGGATGCTGTGGATGGATCATCCGGGGTCGTGACGTACAAGAGATCTTGCTCCTGCCTTCTGACCATCCGAGTTGTTCCACATAGTTTTTTTTAGAATAGCTCAGTTTTACGTCGAGTCCACAGGTATGATGATTGTTTGATATTTATTTTTGCAAATGCTGATTACTAATACATAATATATATATTATAAGATTGATCCTAGCAAACTCTCTTTATTTCAGAACAAAAGATAGAACCTTTTCGCAATAACATCAAAATCTTTGCCTTTCCCACTTTAACCTGAGAGGGTCGTCTCAACAGCACGGCCAATAATTTATACAGGACATTTAATACCCCAACATGTCATAATATAAAAAAGGTAGTATCTGCAGCCATACAAACGACAATCACTGATCATTTCGGGTGCATTTTTACGTAGAATTACGAAATCAAATGTTTACCATACCAAACTCCGGAGAATGACAACGGCCGACGCAAAACGCTCGACATAAATGCCCTAGTACATAATCTAGATAAAGAGAAATGGCACGACATCTTCAATTGTAATGATACAAATGAATGCTTCAAATAATTTGAAAAAAAAAAACTATCAATGCACGCAAGTACTGCACAATTCATTGATTCCAGAAAACAATCATCAAAAATTTAATATCACGTTCCATTGGGAGGAAGAACAGTTGTAACTTGTTCCTCAGTAAACCCATCCAGTGGTGCCTAAAATTCAGTAAACACTATATCTTACTATTGTTGAACTGATATAAATAGGCATCGAACTGATAAAATAAAGACTAGTTGCGTTTACCGTTATTGTGCATTGATTTAATAATCCCGTTACAACAGCAGTTATCGGGTAATCGAGCGGCAAAATACTGCAGCTGAAAGTGGACATGAGAAGATGAAGAAATGTCACTTCGGCTGTACAATACCTGGTCCTCATTGGCGATGGCCTCCGACACCTTTCCCCAGAGGCGCTGGCTCTCAAAGTCCAGCAGTTTCTCCGCCACCACTATTTGCCTCTTCAGCCGGCGCGTCTTCAACTCCGAGGCATCGATCAGCGGACTCTCTTCCTGAAAGGTAAACGACTTACAAGTTACTCAACAGGCTACATTCTTCATTCATTCGCTCCACATGCCCAAACTATCTAAGCGTCCCTTTCTTAATCTTACTTATTACGTTTACATCAAACATGCACCCTTTGCGGATCTCCACATTTCTCACACGATCATACATGGTTTTACAACACATACGCCTCAAGGATCTCATTTCTACAGCGTTCAGTCTACTTACATCATTCCTCTGCCAGTTCCATGAATCACTTCCATCCATCAGGGTAGGTAGCAGCACTCCATTGTGGACTGCTAGCTTGGCTTCTTTGGACAATGTTTAGTTAGCGCCAACTGCGTTCAGTCCTCCATGAATGGAGTTCCCTGCATTTCCCCTTGTTTCAATATCTCTGTCAGCCTTCCCATCTCTCTAGAACATACTTCCTAAATACACAAACTCATCCACCTGCTCCAAGTATTCCTCAGCAACAACTATATTGCACACTGTTTTCGTACTCTCTCTTTCAAACACCATGACTTTAGACTTACTTACATTCATCATTAACTCATTCTTCATACATACTTGGTTCATCCTAGAAACGAGAGACTGCAGAACTTCTCACTGCATCATCAGGGTACCACTTAATACCCCTGTACTATGTTAAAACCCAATGAGATATTGAAATGGTGTGTGCCTGTGTGTGTTTGAGCATTACCTGAGTTTTTTTGTCTCTTAGGTCAATGCGACCGTCCCAATGTCCCTCAATGGTTGCCACGGTCTCTTTGTGGTGGCGGATGCGGCCGGAGACCATGTTGATGGAGTCTGAACCGCCGATGAATGGCTGTAAATGACAAATACAAATTAATCAGTATAATACGGGCTGCAAAAATGACATGAGCTAGGAAATAAAAAACAATACATTTAATAAAATAAACCGACTGTATTATCTTTTGTCTAACTAACTAACTAACCATCACGCCGTTTCTCGGCAGGGGTAGGCAGAGAGGACAGACCACCAAACAACTCGGTCACACCACAAACTACTTGCCTCATTCACATTCATACATCGTCTCATACATACTCTTCTATTATTCTGACTCTTGACATGGCCCGACTCGAGTATCTGATTCACTTGATCGTGCCATGTCTTCCTCGGGCGTCCTCGACTTCTGCTACCATTCGAATTTGCATCATATATCCTCCTTACACTCCTATCTTCGCTCATTCGCTCTACATGCCCAAACCATCTAAGCGTCCTTGCACTTTTTGCGGATCCCCACATACACGGTTTTACCATACATACGCCTCAGGGATCTCATTTCAACAGCATTCAATCTACTTTCATCCTTTCTTCGCCAGTTCTATGCCTCACTTCCATACATCAACTATCTTCTAAACTAAAAACATACCTTTTTAAGCTGTCGTACCCTTAAATTAAATATACCATTCCTAAGAGAAAGTCCAGTTATATTCAATTTTCCAATTATGTCCTAAATCCTGTATCTAAATTTCGCTAATAAACAATTAGATAATGTTAATTGAGTGTTAATCTCAAGTGATCTACCAGATAAGTATTGTACTTTATATTATCTCCATAAATAGTTAAGTAATAACATAGATCACTGTAGAAATGTATTATAAGTTTGTACAGCGCCCTTGAGGTGATTTTGCACAAAAACGGCGCTATACAAGTCATCCAATTATTATTATTATCAGGGTAGGTACCAGCACTCCATTGTGGACTGCTAACTTCGCTTCTATGGATAATTGTTTGTTAGCGCCAAATGCCACTTTATTCTAAAGCTAGAATGAAACTTCATTTAAAATTTTCTTTATAAACAAAATAATATGGAGTTCAACAAACTAACCATAAATAGACCCAATAATGTAACTGGTGAAAAAAATAAAATAAAAGTAGTCCTAAACAAGACCCTTGAGGAACACTGCTAGAAATTTTATTCTAAAGCTAAAGGTCAGAGTTTGAAGCTTCTTGTAAAATTTATTCATAAAAAGTAATATCGACTGCGTTTTGGTAAAAACCCTTCATTTTTGAGAATGTTGCTTTTGAGTGGTTTTATGTGGAATAGTCTTCAAAGTACAACATAAGCAATTTTTGATGATTTAGACATTTTTAATGCTATAAAGTAAATTTACGCATACAATTTTTAAAGTTTTTGAGGTTATTTTGTAGAACTCCATATTATCATAGGGTCCTTTAGGTGATTTTTCACAAAAATGGCGCTATACAAGTTATCCAACTATATTTCAACTTTATGTCCGGGTTAAATCTTCCCCACAGGAAAAACTAAACCCTTCCACACACTTTTCCACAAATGATCATCTAGTCAATCCACATTATATAAGAAAAATAAATACAAAACAATACAAGAACAACACGTCAACTCACCAGAGATCAAATGGAAAATAATTCACCGACTCCAGATATTTTCATATCAGAGGGTTCGGCTCGGTAGAACTCCTAACTGAACCTATAAATCCTACTGATCCCTCAACATAAATATTTCGTAATCCTGCATGTATTTAAAAACACTGATTTTTGCATTTTTATATATAAATTCTTTGACAAATCTAATATGCCTAAATTTTTAATGAGAGAGCTAGGTATAATGCCAGTAGCCGAAATAACAAATGGGAATATTTTAATAGTCTGAGAATGCCAAACTCTTTTAAACTCAATTCCTAAATCTGTGTATTTTCTTATTTTTTCAGAAACAGATTTTTTAATATTACAGAAATTTGGAATAGCGACATCAATGATATAAGTTTTTTTATTATTATTATTATTATTATCGAGTTCTATAAAATAACCACAAAAACCTTAAATGGACCCAATGTCTCAGATGAAAAGAGTAAATAAAAGTGGTCCCAAATGAGATCCTTAAGGAACACCGCCAGAAACTTAATTATAAAGCTAGAAGCCAGAGTTTTGAACTTCGAAAGATAGTTCTGGAGAACTCAGTGGAATTAAATGGAGTGTTGGAAAACCTTGGTGGCTAGACTGTGCGGGGGCAGAACACCACGGCCTTAAGGATAAGGAACTGGAGGTAGACAGCAGGAATGGAGGCGTTCAAGGCAACCAAGAATATCAAAGGGTTGTATCGCCGATCATGAGCACAAGTCACCGATATTCCGTAAAAACAAAGAAACCTACAAAATTCCAAAATATCGTTGATAACTATACCGGCAATATATTTCACAATATAGTAATGATATGACTAAGACTCTCTGAGGGATGTCAGCAATAATCAACATGCACATGAATCGTACCTTGAGCTTAAAGTCGATGTCGGCCGTGTAATCGGTGGAGGGACAATGGATGGTGACGCGCCCGCCCAGTTCCATGGTCAGCGTGCCCAGCAGTAGACCTTTGCAGTGCGCGTACGGTGACGTGCAGAGGTACGTCTCAGCCAACGGTAGCAACGCAACACGCGCCAGACCCTCTAGGATCGCAGACGTAGAGTTACCTGGAGATTGGACAGTTGATATATACATTAAATCCACACATACTTTGCCCTCAGATCGTATAGCGTCAGCTTGTCCGGTGGCGAGTGTTCCAAATTTTTCAATTCAAATTTCGAACCAATTTGAGCCACTATGTGTGTTACGAATTCGTTTAAATCTATGATTTTTATTTCAATCTGTTGAAGTTTAACTGAAAAATGTCTGCCTCGGAAGAAATGTGGTTTCAGAATGAAGTCAATCTCCCAAAGGTATGATCATTGGTAGGTTGGTCCTGCCTCTTGGAAAAATAAAATGCCTGTGCTGCCAAGCGCTGATGGAAGTTATGGGAGATATAAAGCGCAGTACGTTACAGAACATCAGAATTGAAAATGTGCCTCATTGAACAAATAGCTTGTACACTACCAACATCCTTGCAAGTTTTCTCCTAACGTCTAGAAGATCTAGTACTAGCTTTCATACAAAAGGGGGTGGTGCCCAAAGCGTCGCATGTAAAGGTACCTAAAGGTTTTGTCATGTATGTAGCGCATGTAATTATGTAACAACTTTCTTCTATGCGATTAGCCAGTAAGACTTTGGTTTCATTAAATTGTGGATATCCTATCTATCTAAATCGGGATAGCTAAATGGGGTGATCTTTTACCGGGGCGGTATTGAGAGCATTTAGGGAACTGGTACTACTCGTACTAACGGGGCACTGCCATCTCAGGAGACACATGCAGTTGTTGGGAGTGTAAAACACCAACAGATGCAGGAAATGTGAAGAGGATGAAGAGACTCCAATTTACCGGTGGTGACAATGTCCTGCCATGGTAGGAACTAGACTCAGATACCTGGGAAGACACATTGTAGAACCAGAAGACATAGCCACATATCCAGTGACAACCCTGGTGAACTATATAAAAGGGACCGGGTTACTGCTAAAGGAATGAGGTAAAGCGGGAGATAGCACCATGGGCCTATGGCCTGAGTGCTCACGGGAATTATGCATTGACCGTTCCTCTTTAAAAAAAAAAAAGGAGTATCTACTCAAGAAACATGTAGTGAATATTGTGAGGTTGATGAAAATGGGCGGGTGAAGAAGATGGGAAGAAGAAGGTTGTGACTCACCGTAGAACTTGGACTTGGCATGTATGGTGGCCTCAACGGCAAACCCCTCCTTGCGGTTGGACACGTAGAAGGCGGACACGGGCGGGTGATGTGATACCTGCTCTGACACGTAGTAGGTCCTGGTGCCAGACTGAGGGTGGATCCAGGAGCAACGGAACGTCTCGCCCAGCACGGGGTTGTAGGGCTTCTTGAGGCCGCGCGGCTTGCGGTACAGGCCCGACAGGTACCAGGTCAGCACGGCCTTCATGCGCTCGTAGGCGTCTGGCTGGCGGCACGCCCTACACACACAAACTGATTCAGGAGATGTAGGAGGTGAAACAGACAAATTCATGAGATGGAGGTTGTGAAACAGAAGAGTTCAGGAGATGGTGAATGTGAAACAGATATGTTCGGGAGATGGAGGATGTGAAGCAGACAATTAAGGGGATGGAGGATGTGAAACAGACAAGTTCAGGAGATGGAGGAGGTGAAACACACTAATTCAGGAAATGAAGAAAGTAATTATAGACACAATGATGTCATTAATGAAAAGTATAAATAAAAGTGGTCCCAAATGAGATCCTTGAGATACACCATTAGAAGCTATGAATTGATAAAAAAAGGTGTTTCTTTATTGTTAAATTGATAAAAATATTCTTGTGTCCATTAAAAAAAATAAAAAAAATAACACTGGTTCCAAATGAGATCCTGAAGAGCAATGCAGTGTATTGGTTTTGAATGCTTGCCTACCTGGCCAGGATGTCAGAGTGGTAGAAGGAGTCGGACAGCTTGTCGAGGAAGGAGCGCGGCTCCAGGATGAAGGTGGGCAGCACCACCTTGGACAAGTCCATGCCGGGCCGCACCTGTTTGATGAGGAACCACAGCAGACTCTTGTTCTCTTCACCCAGTTCTTCCACAACCTCTCCTGACTGGAAACAAAACACCCACATTAACACAATATCGTCCATCACCAAGTAATCTTTCCTATGGTCACTGGCAAAGATCTGATTATGTCCAAAAGGGATCGAAATGACAATCTAGTCTTCTTACATTGATATGCTGGGTTTAACTCTAAGTGACCAGCTCAGGCACGGGGGATCCATCCAAGCCAGAGTCAACTTAACCTCTCAGAACTGTACACGGCCCGCAGATACTGCAGTTACTACACAACTGCTGACTCTGTACAAATTGCAAGTGCGCCCCACTGTTGAGTTTGGCAGCCATTGTTGGTCTGGAGCTACACACACCGTGTTCTGTACATAAGTGCAGAAAGTTTGATAGATTTTTTTGCAATCTAAAGAGAATTGGCATCAGGATTCTATCCTTGTTCTGCCGTTATTTCAATGGAAGATGCTCCAAGGAACTAGCACCATTGGCACTGGTGCAAAGTCGGGATACACACCAAATACACGACACGCGTTGTTCTCATGCTACGAGCCATATCTACGATTCTTTCTTGAATTCTAACGGCATGATACTTAGTTAGAAAGTGCTATTGATTTACAATATCACAATCTGTTTAATGTTGAGCGATGAATCATCTCAATGCGGTAAATATTGAGGATAAATTTCATCAATTCATTTCAATCGCTTAAATACCATACGTTAATTCAGCAAAGCCTGGTTAGTTCCACGTAGCATTCTGTGATCAAGTTGATGTTATGAATCATCATCTTGATGTTCAAATCACATTTTTGTATTTTTTTACGACACCTCGCACAGTGTAAAGACAGGGGAGCTATGTCGCCACCCGGTTGGGCAGCCTCGTGAGGCAGGTCAAAGTAGAGGCTGTAGGAAATGATTTATTAGTACTGGTCTTGGAGAGGCCCGGATTATACGAAGGAAGAAAAACTGAATTTTGGATGTGTTTTGAATAATCCAATATATTAAATATATTGATATATATTTTTGTAAACTTTCTCATATAGTATTTTATTACCTTTTTTATTTTATAGTTTTAAATGAATGACAAAAAAAGCAGTATGGTCGTGTGTGGGATAACTAATTTTTTTTAATTTTCGAGCTTTGTAATTAATTAACGAAAAATAAAGAATATAATTTCCCATAAAATCCATTAAAATGTATGAGAAAACCTTGTGCGTACAACTCATGCCGCTAGGAGGCGCTAGTGTAGCAGGTTGCCATCAGAATGTGTGGGAAACGATATTGATATTATAGGATATTTGCTTACATAGAGTATATTCTTTACTTTTCTATAAATCCTGAATACCCGAGACGAGCGTACGTAGATTGTCAGAACCTTGGTTTCGTGACCCGCTCTCGCGACCCAGGTGCCGGTGTGGCGAGGCGAACGCCCATAGGTTATCAGCACCCGGGTGTCGCGACCCTCTCTGTCGTGTAAAACAATCGATTGACTATAACATTAAGCCACAGTTGTATGTCATTAAGTCATAAGTCACTAGCTATAAGCATTAGATGTAAATCACTAGTTATAATTATAAATCTCAGTTATATTCCTGTTATTATTAGTTATTATATAAGTACCTGTGGAACGTGGTCGTTGGGCTCGTAGGCGTATACATTCTTCAGCACGGCAAGGACTCCGCCCTCCTCGCCTCCCGGCGGCTCTCCGGGCTGCTGGGCGGGGGGGCCCTCGCTGTCTGACTCGCTGCCCGCGCCCTCCAGCTCTAGGGGAAGCAGGGGGCTACAGCGACACACACAGTGGGGCAAGGGGGGACACGGTACAGTACACTATCCTACATTTCCCACGGCTCTGTAGCGAAACCATTATACCACATTCACCACCCAGATACGAGTTTCCATCGTTAGCACTTAACCCACATTTACTACCACAATACCTTCCTTAACTTTAATAATTAGCACGTACATCTTCCATCATTAGTAACAGACATATCCCACATTTGTCTCCACAAGACATGCATCTTCCATCATTAGTAACAGACATATCCCACATTTGTCTCCACAAGACATGCATCTTCCATCATTAGTAACAGACATATCCCACATTTGTCTCCACAAGACATGCATCTTCCATCACTAGTAACAGACATATCTCACATTTGTCTCCACAAGACATGCATCTTCCATTATTAGTAACAGACATATCTCACATTTGTCTCCACAAGACATGCATCTTCCATCATTAGTAACAGACATATCCCACATTTGTCTCCACAAGACATACATCTTCCATCATTAGTAACAGACATATCTCACATTTGTCTCCACAAGACATACATCTTCCATCATTAGTAACAGACATATCCCACATTTGTCCCCACAAGACATGCATCTTCCATCATTAGTAACAGACATATCTCATATTTGTCTCCACAAGACATGCATCTTCCATTATTAGTAACAGACATATCTCACATTTGTCTCCACAAGACATGCATCTTCCATCATTAGTAACAGACATATTTCACATTTGTCTCCACAAGACATGCATCTTCGATCATTAGTAAAAGACATATCCCACATTTGTCTCCACAAGACATACATCTTCCATCATTAGTAACAGACATATCTCACATTTGTCTCCACAAGACATACATCTTCCATCATTAGTAACAGACATATCCCACATTTGTCTCCACAAGACATGCATCTTCCATCATTAGTAACAGACATATCCCTCATTTGTCTCCACAAGACATGCATCTTCCATCATTAGTAACAGACATATCTCACATTTGTCTCCACAAGACATGCATCTTCCATCATTAGTAACAGACATATCTCACATTTGTCTCCACAAGACATGCATCTTCCATCATTAGTAAAAGACATATCCCACATTTGTCTCCACAAGACATACATCTTCCATCATTAGTAACAGACATATCTCACATTTGTCTCCACAAGACATACATCTTCCATCATTAGTAACAGACATATCCCACATTTGTCCCCACAAGACATGCATCTTCCATCATTAGTAACAGACATATCTCATATTTGTCTCCACAAGACATGCATCTTCCATTATTAGTAACAGACATATCTCACATTTGTCTCCACAAGACATGCATCTTCCATCATTAGTAACAGACATATTTCACATTTGTCTCCACAAGACATGCATCTTCCATCATTAGTAAAAGACATATCCCACATTTGTCTCCACAAGACATACATCTTCCATCATTAGTAACAGACATATCTCACATTTGTCTCCACAAGACATACATCTTCCATCATTAGTAACAGACATATCTCACATTTGTCTCCACAAGACATACATCTTCCATCATTAGTAACAGACATATCTCACATTTGTCTCCACAAGACATACATCTTCCATCATTAGTAACAGACATATCCCACATTTGTCCCCACAAGACATGCATCTTCCATCATTAGTAACACACATATCTCACATTTGTCTCCACAAGACATACATCTTCCATCATTAGTCACATATCCCAAATTTGTCTCCACAAGACATGCATCTTCCATCATTAGTAACACACATATCCCACATTTGTCTCCACAAGACATGCATCTTCCATCATTAGTAACAGACATATCCCACATTTGTCCCCACAAGTCATGCATCTTCCATCATTAGTAACACACATATCTCACATTTGTCTCCACAAGACATGCATCTTCCATCATTAGTAACAGACATATCCCTCACTATAATAAACTTATCCCACGTTCACCACCACAAGCGATACATTTCCATCATTAGTAATGCACCCATTTGAACACCAACATTAGTAACACGTCTGTACCATTCAAAAATGCACTTGTCCTATATATTAATTACACGCGTATCACCTAACCACTCCCCGCCACTCTTCGAACCGTATTTGGCAAATGCTTTCTTGCTAGAAGGAGATATAGCTTCACACATATATATATATCATATATAAATACGAAACACATTAATTTGTCAGTGCATCTTATATAAATAAATAACCGGGATTCTGGTAACACTTTTGCCGCAATTGCAATTTCCTCAATCAAAAAGTTCAAAGTTTTTTCAATAAGGAAAATATTTTGAGGCTTTAGGGCAACATAGAAGGGCAGTTGGCTATGCCGGTCTTTCACCAGGGCGATACTGAGAATATCTTATACCTATTTGAGGGATGCAAATATGAACCAACATTCTCTGGGGTCCAGAGACAAAGAGCTCACTGCTCTGTCATATTGTATTGAAATTAATTAAAATATATTCAGCGTTTACCAGCACGCCTCTGAGGGATTTTAACCGGCGATTTCTGAGCAAGTTTGGAGTAAAAAATGTTATGAGACAGAGTGCGTATCACGTGATCCGCTAGGCATGGAAAACTATGCATCTGGTTTTCAATTGAAAAAAATATATAATCACTTCTTGAATAATTGCAAAATCACTTTGTGGCATCATTTTAATTTAAATTAAATAAATAACTTTGTATACCTCACTGTTTAATCAAAAAGGATGATGATGTTTCAAAACCAAAGGTTTCTTCGTCAGAATAAACGTATAATGAAAATTAACAAATTTAAAAATAGACAAATCTCTATTATATTAAAATAATGTCGCTATCTAAACTACGCAACGGATTTTGATAGGGTATTCACTATTGTTTAGAGAAATTCTTCTGGAAGGTTTATATATATATTTAAAACATGCATATTATTTTTATAGAAAATAGAGAAAAGTCCACGTTTTGTAATCAAGACGTAAAAAATATATTTTCAGGTGCTTCCGTTGCTAACGCTGGCTAAATTTTATGAGATACATCAAAATAATGTACTACGGAATTGTATATCTTAAAAAGGTCTGCAGAAGTCTTGTATGGTATATACGTAATTATTGCATTTATGTAGATAACAAAACTTCCATCGCCTTAGAACCTACCAGCGAAACATCAAAGGTACGGCGCATCTACCTGCTCGCGGTTTGCTGATTTGTTCTCGTTGCGCCTATACAGGGTGTATCGGCACGTACCCGACAAACTTTAACCAGCTATTCCTTAGCATATTTGGAGTAAAAAATCTTATGTGCACTTTGCTGTCCGGTAACGTTTTTTTTAATAAAAAATTAATTATTCATATTTTCACCACATGTCACCACTGTTTTATCCTTTGTCAAAGTTTGAAAACCCATCTGGCAATATTTTATTCGAATTCCGTTGAATAATGCACGTGTGTACCTATATTGGCGCACTTTTACAATCACAACGAAATGGCACGGCATCATTCGTCTCATTTTTAACTATTATTATTTAGTGTGAAAGAGCGAAGACGCTTTTCGACATACTTGCTTGTAACAGCCGTTGAACCCGAAAAGCAATGCCAATGACAGTGATGGAGTGTGGAAATTTTTAATTTTTTTGTTTTCAATTGAAAAAAAAATGCTACCGGACAGCAAAGTGCCCATAACATTTTTTACTCCAAATGTGCTAAGGAATAGCTGGTTAAAGTTTGTCGGGTTAGTGCCGATACACCCTGTATAAAGCGGCCACGTCAAGGTGCTTAGTCAGTCAGTCAGTCAATAATTAGCAGTTACAAGTGAGTATCCACTGAGAGCGTCTGCCGCCAACTGAACCGGCCGGCCCCCGCTTAGCGTTCCGCCCTTACCACTGCGACGTCTTCGCCGGCCTGCATCTCCCGTGCAGCGAGCTCATCAGCGCTCGCACCATCTGCCGACCAGGTCAACATTACCATCGGCTCTCACGCTTCAAACTGGAGTACGAGGAAGACTCGACGTCTTCCGCAGTGCTGAACACTATCTACAAGTCCAGTCTCCACCAACTCCGTTGCCTTCTCCGCTTACATCTGGTGTCGACTATATCCGCCGACTGCGTGAGCATCGCTCCGGAGTCATCTCTCGCTACTGCCCCGACTCAATAAATGCTAAGACTCACGACTGCTTTCATTTGTCTCCTTACCAAATATCTAATTGTTTATATGTACCTATTTGTCTATTTTTTGTTAATTTTCATTGTACGTTTATCCTGATGAAGAAACCTTTGGTTTTGAAATATGGCGATCCTTTTTGATTAAATAGTGGTGTTTAGGTTACTGATTTTATTTAACGAAAAAGACAGACAGCAAAATGACATTTTAGTCCAAATATCCTCAGGAATCGCTGGTGTAAATCCTTCAGGTTGAGCTGTTACACTCCGTATATTAGTATTAATGTTTTTAAAAATATTTAAATAAAAATTATAAGTCATTTTCTGGCAACAGATTTTTCAAAACTTTTCTATTCGAAAAATTGCGAGTGTCGGAAAAATGTAACCAGACTTCCAGCCGCAGAAATTTACATAATACTAATAAATAAAATTTGCGTGCCTAGCATATAAGAAATTTTACAGGAAAACCTGGCTGCACAAATACGGTCACTAAACACAAAAAGCCACAACAGTGAAATCTCCGTCAATCGTTTCTCGAATAATCATGTTATTCTAGTAATCCAAAAACCGATGTCGCAAATTTACATAAGACCTTTTGCTTCTTAGGTTTGGTTTGGGGCAGACCAATTAAATTGATTTTATTGATATTAGAAAATTTTTGATCAATTTCACCAAAAGTAAGGAAAAATTGAGCTTACTTCAATTAGCACAGACACACCCAAAACACACTTCTCTATGGTTTGTCTCTACGGTGTTGGATACAGAGACACAGCGTTAAAAAATTATAAACAAATAGAAATGGTCTCAAATGAGATCCTTGAGGAACACCACAATACACTTCAGTGTTTACACTACATATGCAGTGAAATCTCGGTCGATCGTTCCTAGAATAATCGTTTTACCGCAGTTGTTGTTTATTTCTTCCAATCTCAAATTAATTTCACGCAAAACTCGCAAAAATAGATCACATTGATAATTCCTCTATTCATCTTTTGACACGCAGTTATTTTACTCGATCGATCGCTGCCGGCGGCCGCTTCTGACATTAGCTCACGTTAGACATTCAAACTAGCGATAGGTCTTCGACTCATTGTACTAGCGGGAGTCACGGTACCAGCTCAATATTTTCCCATGACTCAAATAATCGACTCAATTGAGCGATGGCTCTTTTGAACGATGGCTCCATTGAATGATGGCTCGATTGAACGATGGATAACTGAATGTTGGCTCAATTGAATGTTGGCTCAATTGAATGATGGCTCAATTGAACGATGGATAACTGAATGTTGGCTCAATTGAATGTTGGCTCAATTGAATGATGGCTCAATTGAATGATGGCTCAATTGAATGATGGCTCAATCGAACGATGGCTCTATTGAATGCTCTATTGATTTTCAGGAAATTTCAGTTTAGCCGTGCACTGCACGGATATATCATAACATCAAAAACGAAATTTTTTGTAATATTAGCATTCTAGTACACCCAAAAGTCACGAGCCACCACTGACTGGTACGCTATTTCGTGCCACGAAACATACTTTTCAAGAGAGATTAAAAATTGTTGAAAATGTGGAAAAATTCCTGCTCAGCGTTAAACACACTTTATATACGAAATATTATGTATCTTTTTTATAATATTACTAACCCCTCACTTGACCTGTTATATTTCTTAAAGACGCTGTCAGCAAGTCAGAGAATTTGCGTGTATTTCCATTACGCAATAAAATCCAAATAAATGGAATATTTCTGAACATATCTGAAAACTGTTTTTGAAAAGGTGATGAAAAACGCTTTCAAATATAATTTTTGAAATATTAAAATTTTCAAATCAAACGTAAAAAGATTTAAAAATGGCTCACTTTAAGTGTTTTCATCTACATTGAATTAAAATGACTGATAACGAAAAAAAACACGTATTTTAACAAACGTTGCTGTCACCTCAATTTTTTGTTGTTTCGTATAAAAATAATTAATAAAATTTTCTCAAATTGGAACTTTCAATTTCATAGAAATATACATTTTAATTCTTCTCCGGTTAACTACTGGATTTGAATATAAAGCGTGGTGTTTTCTCTTTCCAACAACGAGACCATATGAGTTTTCCATAATATAAATAAATATAATTATTAATAGTATAATTCAATACGAAAACGATAGTTAATGAAAAAAAAAAATTTTAATCTTCAAACAGAAGTAAATTGTCATTGTCAGTTTTCGCTCAAATACTGTTGGGAAGTAAGAGCTTCATAGATGCACGCACAGATGGCAGTGCATAGAGCTTGCGTGGAAGTCCGCAAGATGGAGCCAGCGGCCAGTAGTCGCCAGGGCCAGTGGGAATGCTCCCAGAGAAACTTACTGTTTCAGATTCCAATTAGCCAGCTTCTAATTAGGTCGACTACCGAGTCACCATTATAATACGTGGATTATTAATTAAATCCCTGATTAATCTAAAAGAACCATTTATTTATAAACTCCTTCCAAGACGAGTTTAAATACTTTTTACTCAAGGATCTAAAAAGATTTGAATGAAACCTGATGTCACAAGACCCTCCCACTTTTACAAGCCAAAGAAATAGAATTGTATCTGTTCAAGAATTTGTATTATCATCAATTATCAATTTCATCCGATGTCACAACCAGAGATGTGCTTTATTTCAAATAAATCCATTTCAAATGGAAATGCAAAATGGGTATTTTCCATTTTGCATTTTGCACTTTAAATGCTTTTCTCAATGCATTTTCCATTTTAAATGCTTTTTTGCAACATTCTTCCTACTATCTCCACTCATCTTTTTTTCATAAGCCCCAAATATCAGTCGGTCCTCAACCTCGCTATGAGAGATAATTTCCATTTGTCAAGTTGCTCCCTGGTAGGAGCCCTGGCAATTGAGTGATACCATTACAAAAAATACTGATTCAAATACTGAACATGGGGCCATGACGCTGTAATATTAAAAGTTAGATAGCAGTTTCTATGTTTTGTACGTTGGCAATATTAGTCAACATGGTTTCATAATCTGTAGTCGTGGTGTTTTTGGATTTACCATCATGTAATATGTTTGTTCTACATTGATGTTCATTATTAAATGACAAAATTGTTTAAAAATTCTATAATTATTTTAATTGTTTGACCTGAGAAACCATTTTGCATTTTCAAATGGAAAAGTTTTGACCCATTTCCATTTTGCATTTCAAATGGTTTTGGGTACCCATTTTGCACATCTCTGGTCACAACATACTTCCATAAGTTTATCTCTCAAGTGTTGATAAAATATCAAGTCATTGATAAAAAATCATCTGATCCTTGAGGAACACCACTCGTACTACAGTTAGGCTTACGCACAGACATGTTCAAAACTTTCCATCAGTTTGTCTCTTTAGTGACAAAGCTTTTAGAGGAACAGCTGCAAGGCCATTTCATACAAAACTTAAATTTGAGGCCAGAAAAACCAAGCTGAATAATAATTTTTTTAATCGGAAATGTGATATTTTTTTATTTGTGTTTTAAATAATAATATCTAGGAAGTTAAGAATAAAATTTTGTGTGATTTTAGAAGCAATTTTTTTAGTATAAACGTAATCTTGCCCCACCTACTGTGTCAATAAATACTACTGTGCCAAGTAATAATAATAATAAATTATATTTCGACTACTGGCATTATACCTAGCTCTCTCATTAAAAATATAGGCGTATTAGATCTGTCAAAAAATTTATATATAAAAATGGAAAAATCAGTCATTTTAAATACATGAAGGATTGTAAAGATTTTTAAAATATTTATGTTGAGGAATCAGTAGGATTTATAGGTCCAGTTAGGAGTTCTACCGAGCCGAACCCTCTGATATGAAAATATCTGGAGTCGGTGAATTATTTTCCCATTTGATCTCTGGTGAGTTGACGTGTTGTTCTTGTATTGTTTTGTATTTATTTTGCTTATATAATGCACTTGCATAGTGTGGATTGACTAGATGATCATTTGTGGAAAAGTTTGTGGAAGGTTTTAGTTTTTCCTATGGGGAAGATTTAACCCGGACATAAAATCGGAAGTTATAATTTGTAACAATAATAATGTGTATATTTACATTGTTATTGAAAATGTACATCCTGTTAACAGGATAGTGCTTTGGCGGGTTAGGAATCAAAAGACCGGACATCAGAAGGTGCGGGTTTAATTCCCGTCGGCGGCATTTATCTTTACACGGGAGATATTTTCAATTTGTATGGATATTTAGTGCGAGTAATTAATGCTTATATTAATTTGTTATCCTTTGTGCTATGCATAAAAACCTTGTCTTCTAAACATTAGTTTACCATAAAAAAAATAGATTTCGGTTGTTTGTAATTTAATCATTTTAGTGCTAAGCAATTTTCGCAAAAATTTATGAAAATTGCTATACACATATTGATTGATTTAGAGGAAAAAATAATGGTGTCAAATAAAACACTCTAATTTCGACAAATATCAATCAATTTTATTAATTCTTTTTGCATTATAAAGAAAAAATGTTTATTGATATGAATATGAAAAAATAAGCATAAAATATCAATTTTATTTCTTTTTGAAATTGATCATTTGTTGCTTTAGAAAACACTTTTGTCGGAGGAATTTTGGCAAAATTTGGTGTTTCTGAAGATGAAGAGGAGATAGAAGGCTCACTTTCAATACTCAATCTTTTTATATTATAATACTGCTATCGTCACTATTTGTATCTGTTGTTTCACCTCCCGTAGAATCACTAGGAATCCAAACAACATTCGAAATAATAGCACGTGACATAGTTATTTTTTTTAAATAATATAAAAAAATGGAAAAAAGTTATTTTTGAATGTATAAGAATGCACTCTCGTTACAAATTACGCGCGAGGTTAGCGTACGTCCACCCCCGCGCAGCACCAAAAACACACTGAAACTCGCTGCGAAGCAATTTTCGATACAAACGATCGCAGCGCTTTTGCGACGCGTAACATTCTAACGGTTAAATTAAAGGTTTTCTAAATGCATGTTTGGATCATTGGTGTGTTTAATGTTTTATATTTGTAAATAGTGTAAAATAATTTGTTTTAAGTAATTATCATCAATTGCCAAAGTTGCTTCTAAAACCGTGAAGAATTTAAAACACGCATAAATAAAGTCACCAGGATTCATTATTGTCCCATTAGGACATTTCTCTGTTTCTGGATAAGTTAACAAAAGGGACGATTTAGATAGCAGAGGATTGTTCCGAAACACCAAAATCAGCTTCTTGAAGTGTACCTCAAGGATCTCATTTAGGTCCACTTGAATATTTAGTAGGACTTGTCGGAAACATTACTATGTCATATTTAGGGGCGCTGTATGGAGGGTTTCTTAAAAGAAAAGAAGCAGTGAACTTCGGTCTTGAATAGACCCAAGCCGACAAATCATTTGACAACCGAGCTAAACATAAGAATAAGTCGAAGAAACGGTCTGTTAGTCAACCGTGTGCAAATGTTTGTACAATGTGATCTACGTTTGAAAGTTATAAAGCACAGTGCCACCTCAGGAATTAGTCACTAACTGAACTCTGCACATCGGGCCCAAGAGCTCACGAGCGTTGGGAACCAGTGGGGCTATAGCATCCCCAAAGGTATGTTGTTAGGCTGTAGGTATCGGGGATAGGAAGGAGATGTCGAGGAAGGATAAGCTATTCAGTTCTGTGGTTCTGTCACGAGGACGATATTGAGAGTACTTCCACTTTGCATTATTCTTTCATTAAGAGAGTGTAATAAATACCTTTTTCTTTCACTATTTGTCCCGTGAAATACATGCCTTGTCGCGAAACTCGTTCGGAAGTCTGTCTCACAAGTCTTTGTTCAATTCCGGTGGACGGCAAGCAATCGTACCGTATCAGCGAAAAGCGTTCGGGTGTCGTATCTCGACTTATAGACGGATTGCTTGCGTTTCCAAAGCGCTCCCGCACAACCCTGTTATTGTGGTCCGTTACATTTTGACTGATGTGCGGCGCAGTTAGCATTCTGGGCTCTGCGCTACGTCGGCCGGACAAATGCAAATGTGGTTTTCTACGCTTTGACGAATCGTCCGTTGTTATGCTAATTTCATTGAGCGAACGAGGATCGAAACCGTCGTTTTTGCTACGCGAAAACAATGAGTATCCTTTTGCGCTAGATTCGTTGTCTTTCGCCGCAATCTTGAAGACCGCAGACGGAGTGGAAGAACGCCTTTTCGGGAAAGCAGAAACTATCTTCAAAAGATTTTCTTCAAAGAAGTTGTGGTGGATATCAACTTGTTTGTCGGTGTTTTTTTCGGTTTCGGCCGGTGATAAAATAACAAAGAGTTTGTCATGCGGATCGGAAAATGATCGCTTTATCTTTTCTTTTTGTTCGGAGACGTTTTTCTCGGCGAATTGCGCAATCTTTTCGCGCATCACTTTTGGCTTCTTCTCCTTGAAGATTTTAGTTCTGAAGGAACCCGTGCCAAATGTGTTTTTCTTGAAAAAATCTAAGCCGAAAAGAGAATCGCGTTTCTTTTCGAGGACGTATTCAGATTCACGATTGGCGATACTTCTCACGGGTGTTTTCACAATTTTCGGAATAGAAGGCTTCTTGATGCGGTACTCGATTTCATCATTTTCGGAATCAAAGAGCGATGCAATATTCTTAGTGCGATATACGGCCTCGTCATCGTGCTGCGTGTCTGTGTACGATACAGCTTTATTGCGATATTCGATTTCATCATCGCGGCCAGTTCCCGATGAATTCTCATCGCGGAATATTGATTCATCAGCTTTACAAGGTGAATTTTTATGGGATACGGCTTCAACATTCCTCGTCATCTGCGGTGAATTCTTGTTGATGATCATCGCTCCATCGCTTTTACGAACTCTTTTCGAATGAGTCGAATCATTGAAAGTAACTTCATCGCCTCTCTGTTCCATTTGCAGTGAACTTTTAGCAACGAACATCGCCCCATCACTTTTACGAACTCTTTGCGAAAGCGCCGCATTGTGGAACGTAACCTCATCACTTTTCTGTCTTAATTGCGGTGAATTCTTGCCGATGAACATCTCTCCATCGCTTTTCCGATATCTCTGCGATGTGGCCGTATCATTGAACGTAACTTCATCGCTTCCCAAACTATTATAGACATTCTCCATCTCTCCAGACGATGACAGATCATCGCCGCTTATCTGATCCAAGAGATCATTTTCCAAATCGGAATCTCCGCAAAACTTTGACATGATGTGATTCCATCGCACGATGGCATTATTCAGATTGAACTCCGACGCTGTGGAATCTGCGCAGAAATCCGATGCAGAGATATCGCCCATATTAACGATGGTAGAAGCATTATCGCTTAGATTCAAATCGTTACATTGTTCTTTAATAACCGTCAATAACTTCACCACTAAGTAGCGTAACAAATGTTATATTTTAAATAACACAAATAATCAATCAAAATTTATGATCAAGCGGTGAAGTTGTATTATTTTATTAGCCACACAATGAGATGATTCCAAACCAAATGATAGGGAAAAAATCCACACAGCACAGAAAATATTTACAAAGCATAGCAGTAAGGGGAAAATTTTGGAGAAAAGGGAAAAGTAAGGAAAACAAAACAGATTATTAGTAAAAACACAAAAAAAAATTAAAGAAATTATTTTTTTTTAACTAAAATTTCATTCTGCTATAATTATGGATTCATGTTATACCATTCCATCATTTTTTAAACATTGTTGCTGCAACAAACATTGTTATTGTGGTGAAGGGAGGAACAATGCTGTTGAGTGGAAATGATTATTGCTGAAACAAACATCGTTATTGTGATGAAGGGAGGAACAATGCTGTTGCATGGAAACGATTGTTGCTGCAACAAACATCGTTATTGTAGTGAAGGGAGGAACAATGCTGTTGCATGGAAACGATTGTTGCTGCAACAAACATCGTTATTGTGGTGAAGGGAGGAACAATGCTGTTGCATGGAAACGATTGTTGCTGCAACAAACATCGTTATTGTGGTGAAGGGAGGAACAATGCTGTTAAGTGGAAATGATTATTGCTGCAACAAACATCGTTATTGTAGTGAAGGGAGGAACAATGCTGTTGCATGGAAACGATTGTAGCTGCAACAAACATCGTTATTGTGGTGAAGGGAGGAACAATGCTGTTGCATGGAAATGATTGTTGCGAGAAACAATGTTAATGTCAATTTTATGTAGCACGTTTTGTGATAATTTCATCTTAAAGGGAGCTAGTCATTGTTGTGAGAAACATTACTGTTGTGAGAAACATTACTGTTGTGAGAAACAGTATAGCAACAAACAATATTTGCTATAAGAAACATTATTGTTGGAAGAAACACAATTTTACAAGAAAAATATTACTGTTGTTAAAATGTCTTCGACAGTTACATTCCAATGGGGAGTACTGGCATCATGAAATTAGCACAACTTGTGTATTGAATTACGAAGTTAACTCAACTACTTCCACATCATGAGCCATGGGGCTTTGAAATATCCATCGAACAAAACAGTTATTATTATAATATGTAGGTACATTTACAATAAAAAACAATTTTTTAATTTTTCGGACGGAATGGATTAGGCGTATTGTTGTTATTTGCGTTAAATAAAGTGCAATTTTACATAAATTAAATTATTTATTAAAAGGCGAAACATCTGTCACACAAAATTTAATTTTCAAAAGACTTTGTATTTAGTGACTAAACTCAAACAGCCAGGATTTATCATTCTTAAATTTTTATCTATTAAATATTTTTTTCTCCGACAATGTGGGATATACAGTAAAAATTTCTTCAATTTGTTTCAGGTTCGGCAGTTTCCGTCGTTTACTGAACGAACGCAGCTCTGACTAAGGTGACGTGGCGGTTGTTCGAGCTTACAACCACTATAAGCTATTACGCAATGTTACGAAGACACGCGACAGCGGTGAGGGGCACAGCGGCCGGGTTCTTAAGTTGGCTCGCGTCGAGAGGCTCGCCCGTCCGATCGGAATACTCGAGATACTTTTTATTATAACTCGACTACAGTTATTCGTTGGTTTCATTCGTGTAGACCAGAGGTTCCCAAAGTGGTCTATATGGACCCCCAGGGGTCGATATCGGCTTGCTGGGGGTCCATGTCAGCGAGAAAAAAATTTGGGGTCCACGAGATTCAAATGGGGGTACATACGAGCGGACCCTCATTTACCTCAAGTCAACATTTATGAGTTCCGTAAATGACACAATACACCTAAAACAAATATAATAGACTGAGAAATTACTTATTTGATATTTGTATTTTTATATTTCGTAAAGTTGTTAATTGAGGTATATAAATAGAGTCTACGTTCCTTTTCTCGTCAGAATTAATATATTCAAGCAAAACATTGCACATTGGAAGCCGCGAATTTTCCTAGTTCCCCAACTTGTTTTTGAAAAACGTCCAGGGTAATAATGACGTTCAACATTTAAATGCACTTCACACAGACTTCAAAACTAAGTTTGAGAATATTTTGACTATGGAAATGCAACATTGAAGAATCGGTTATCATGTGACAAGAAGAACTGACTGGAATAAGCACTGACAAAGAACTTAAGGGGCAGTTCTGTAGGGCCAGCTACAGAAAGAAATTCCCGTTGCTTATCCTGCTTCATTTTCATTTAGTGTAATACCTCACAAGGGCGCACCTGTCTGCACAATGTAAAGACAGAGCAACTATACCGCCACTCGGTTGTTGGACAGGCAAGAGAAGGGAATCTTTTTACGAAAAAAATAAATGATTATCACATGGGACGTTAATAGTCTACGGACAAAAAAAATTGGCAAGTGGTCTACGGGGCAAAAAAGTTTGGGAACCTCTGGTGTAGACGATGATGTAAAATTTACCAATTTTTATCCAACTTTAAATCTGGCTGCCTGCAAATGCTCCAAAGAAACCATTCTCGTTGTACCTCAAATGTATCTACTCAAATGTACCTCAAAAAATTAATTAATTATTTCCGTGACTCCAAAAAACGTCCAAGAGGTGCGACCGGCAAACCAACTTTTAAAGGCTTATAAATGACTTTACGCACCACAAAGTAGTTTCAACTGTGAACTTAATGACGTAGTGTTTGTTGTTTCGAGATCACAGGCTACAAGAGAAATGTCGTCTTTACAAACTTGACACCACAGGACACGGTAAGGCGAAGTTAGAACCATATTCAACTAAAAGGGCCTCGTAAAATCGATCAACTGTCAGATGCAAACAAAATGGCAATTGCAAAAAGGTTCAAAGCGACGTTAGAACATTGTAAAATTAATGAAAGCTTTAAAATCATGATGTTAGAACTTCATCATACAAGTATCTACGGAAATACAACTCTGAAAGTTATTTTGGCTGTAGAAATGAACGGAAGAAATGGTTTAGCATTCATTAATCATTTATAAAAAAGTTATTTAGTTTCACAGTTAGAAATTGATAAAGTTACCCTATTTTACGGTACCTAATAAAATTATAAGAAATGACAACCACAGGTAAACACATTTTTTCAACGATACAAATCTGTACTCAAGAGGCATACGGATTCCAATTCCCTAGTCCAAATGTGTACACAAAATGTACAGGAGCCGAAAAACTATGTTTTTTTAGCGAATCTCTCTAAAATTACACAAATATTAACACATTGTAATCGGATCACGTATTAATACGTTTTTAGCAAATTAATGCTAGAGAGCGGATCACGTATTTATACGTTTTTGATAGATTGTTAGTGGAGCGCGGGTCACGTTAAAATACGGGTTCCAATATACTTGAGTTTTCGCTATATAGCGCCTGTAGGGTTGTAGCCATGCAATAATAATTTTTATTTTACATTATAAATAATTTTTGTGTATAATTTGTAAAATAAAGGATGTTATGTAAAAAAAATATTATTTTTTTCAAAACTTTCCTACTTTATGTGAAATTCTGCACTAGTTTAACGATGAAGAATACATTTCTAAATATAATAAAATAAATAATTTGCAAAAAGAATTATTGAAATCAAACAAATATTTTTGAAGTTATCGCAATTTTTCTAGAGGTCTACGTTAGCGCGAAATTACGCAATAAATCACCCGTTACCAGCATTAGTACGCGGCCGAAAACTGCCCGATCAAAATGTGTTAATAAAAATATAAATTAATTCATTCAATTGTAGCTCAAAATTTTTTGATTTGCTAAAACAAACATAGTTTTGGGATCTCCTGAACATATCAGGTTTTGGAGTTGCATCTGTTTGCTTCTCGGGTACAGATATATTTATAGTGACTCCTAGGCCCCAGATAGGCTAGTGAAAAAGATGATATTATATTCAAGAAAGAATATCAACATTTTGACCTATTTCACCAGAAGTACAGGCAGACAGAACTTACTTCCGACAAACAGACATCTGTTATCGGTTTATCAAAGTGCTTCTGACCTATCCAAGGTAGAAGAAATGTACTTTGTCGGTCCGGTCTGTTGTACCGGTATTCTATACTAATGGACGAGTGATGGGAGTGGGGGGAGTATGTTAGTTACCTTGTTCGTTGAAATGTCGCTCCAGGTCTTCGGGAGACCATTGTGTTTCGTGATTTGCAGTTGTGTCTACAACTTTCGAGTCGCCTGTACTGCTTCTGGAAGAAAAATAATTTAATTATGTCATAATGCGGAAAAGCGGCGTTATCGAAATAACGCTGTTTGGTGCAGATCCATTCAAATTCCAACTACGTTCACAGCCAAAGTCCTTTTAATATATCCAACTAAGTTCACAGCCAAAGTCCTTTTAATCCCAAAGGCTAATTAGTTTGCTTTTGGGAACAACTCACATAGGTCTCACTGTCATGGGGAGAAATATGATCAACACGGTGTTAGAAAGAGAAAACACCATGCTTTATATTCATATCTTTATATTGACGGCCGGCATAGTCCAGTGGTAACGCATTTGACTGCCATTCCGAAGGTCGCGGGTTCGAACCCGGCGTGCGCAAATAAATTTTATTTGATTAATTTGTGTTATTTCACAATTAATTAATTAAAAAATAATATATAGTATATTTGCGGCACGTTCCAGAGTGGAAGATACTACCAGTATCGCCCTGGTGTAAGACCACCATTCAGAATTGAAACGTTGCTCCAAATGGCTTTATCCGTGTTTAGTGACTAGATCTGAATAGCCAGGTACTTCCCCAACTTCCTCTTTCCCTTCCCCACTTACCTTCAGCCTCACAACATCCCCCAATTGGGGATGCCATAGTCTCACTGGCTCCAGACGGGAGCAGTTGGGACTCTTGTGAGGTATTCACTATAAAAAAAAAAAAAAAAAAAAAGGCGACGATCGGCTCTCAAACACAGATAGTAGTACAAGGTGACGACCGGCTCTCAAACACAGATGGCAGTACAAGGCGACGACTGGCTGTCAAACACTGTAGCAGTTCAATTTTGCCCCGCTACCGAGTTCCTAACAATTTTCAAGACCTATCACCTGTTGATGTGTCTCATGCTGTATGGCAACTTCTAGAGAGAGCTCCAGACAGAATTGCGGGAGCTCCAACTTCAGTACTTTACGGGCACCCAGCTGAGAACGTCGTGACCACAGGGAGATACGAGCGAGCACTCCAGTCGACAAATCTTACGTGCAGCGATGACGCCATCAGCTTGTAGAATTTTTACTCTGGTCATCGGATCGCACAGTTTTATAAATTTAACAACGCGTAGTTTGGCGCCCTTCACACGATAATTCAGGTCAGATAATTTTATGTCATCACACCATTGTCACACTTCAATGTAATTTAAATTCTGTCCGTGCGCAAGATCTTCGATCTGACGCACACGCCCTGAGATATAATTAGTAATGTTTAATAGAGTTCTCTTGTTCTATAAGTTGTTGGAATAAATGTAATTGTGGACATCTCATCTCTTTTATTCTTACAAACTTAGCAAATTCCCGAAGTTAGCTCCTTACAGATTATTGCAATGGCGGACCCTCGTGGTCAAGCCGGGTATATTTTATAATGGACGATTATAATCGTACATGTATCAACACGTACAAGTACAAGGTGGCTCTCAATACAAGTGGACCATTAGTTAATTGAAAGTGACATTTGAAAGGACACTATACCTTCCTATGGGAAGAGTAGTTGTACCTTTTACGGCGGCCCTAATTGATTGGCGGAAAAGGCATTGCATTTTATATCAATCTCTTTGTGCCCAACTATATAACACAACTTCCTTGTGGAAGAATATTTTATTGAAAAGGACACTAAACAAGGTGTTTTGCTTTTTGTTATGATTTGTGCCAAAATAAAAACAAATATGACAAACTGACCTCAGTAAGTTGTTGGAACACCGCAAAGCCAGCTCTAGTCCGTCTAGCCAGCACTTCCCGGCTGCCTGCGAGGGCGCTCTGAAGATGAGATGTGCGGTCGGCAAAGGCTGCACTACCGCGCCTGCAAATATACACGACATAAAGATTTAATAATTACTATCTAGCTGTACCCCATCATGCGTTGCTGCGGCTCTGTCTGTCTATGCCGATTGAGAAACAATAGCGTGTTGTGACATCTACATAATATAGGTATATGGTATATGACGTTGTCTGTTGGGATTCTTGTCACAAGAGTCCTAGAGCCTTTAAATGTTGCACCAAAATTAGTTTTAAAAATAATGTATAAGTAAAGTTTTTTTAATGATGTCAGTAAGGCAGTTGTACATAATACAGGCTCTCTGTAAATGATGTCAGTAAGGCAGTTGTACATAATACAGGCTTTCTGTAAACAATGTCAGTAAGGCAGTTGTACACTGTAAATGATGTCAGTAAGGCAGTTGTACATAATACAGGCTCTCTGTAAATGATGTCAGTAAGGCAGTTGTACATAATACAGGCTTTCTGTAAACAATGTCAGTAAGGCAGTTGTACACTGTAAATGATGTCAGTAAGGCAGTTGTACATAATACAGGCTCTCTGTAAATGATGTCAGTAAGGCAGTTGTACATAATACAGGCTTTCTGTAAACAATGTCAGTAAGGCAGTTGTACACTGTAAATGATGTCAGTAAGGCAGTTGTACATAATACAGGCTTTCTGTAAACAATGTTAGTAAGGCAGTTGTACACTGTAAATGATGTCAGTAAGGCAGTTGTACATAATACAGGCTTTCTGTAAATGATGTCAGTAAGGCAGTTGTACATAATACAGGCTCTCTGTAAATGATGTCAGTAAGGCAGTTGTACGTAATGTTACGAAACACGGTCCACCCTAATACGCAATATACAATTCAAGCCATCCTAAATAGTAAGAGCTTCACAAATCCCCCGCTCGCCTATACACTGGGAAGCAATCGGCCGCTTCGCCAGTTAAAATCAGACACCGGGCTAGCAAGGACGCAGCATTCGCGCCGAGATCACAAACAACGTATCTATTGTTTGGAAACGGTAATACTGCCGGTATCCTTAGACCATGGACCAGGACCGCTATAATCGGGTCCTGGGAGTCAACCTAGTATTGAATCCGCGTGTGTACCGACTCAACTCCCCGCCCGTGCGACTTCCTGCATCATGACTTGACGTACTCGTAAGCTATCTTCAACCTAAAACCCCCCTTATTTTGTGTTCACTTAGTAAATTCAGTAGTACCATTCACCCAGTTTGTAACGATTTGAAACTACTCGCCCCGGTGTCAAGCGCTTGCAAGAACTGATTAACTTAAGAAGCGTGCAATTGTGAACACAGCGACGGCCGGGTACATAATCATAGACATCAGAGATTACGAGCCTGTTCTAGGGAGATTGGACAACGGTCAGGACGTGCGTCACGGAACGGATTCCAAAGAGGTATTAAGAGAGCCATTAAACACGTGAGCGATTATCATCATGCTAATTTAGATTTCACATTATGGTTTACTTTATTTATAAATTTGTTCTTCACAAGATAATTGGGAAGAACTGGCGCCCTATGTAATCAAAGCAAGATTAATATTTGAGATGTGAAACTTTATCCTTTTAATTTTTAATACCCGCAGATTAACATATTAGAATTGTAAATTCGCATCACTAGTCAGATTTAGTTTAACGATCTGAACATGCCCTGATTTTAATAATGAACGTAGAGTCTCTTGCTATTTAACTTGATAATAATGTAATTTAATAGATGTTAAAGTACTTTGATAAATAACCTCAATAAATTTTGTTCTTAGCATCCACACTATTCTTTAATTTCAGATTCCCTTATTTAATATTGTGCAACACATGAGATATTTGTTTACACACCTTTCAGAAATTTCACACCAATAAATCTCGGTACAAGTTGAGAGAAAAGAGAGAGATCGATACTGTTATTATGGTTAGGATGTACATTACCACATCCTGGCTTGTGATATATGTAACCTTATCTGTGCTGACCGTGGAGAGCTCGAGGAGAACAAAGAAGTCCCCCACTCCTTGCAGACAAAAGGATCTCATCGCCTCCGATTACTGAGCTACACAAGTGCCCCTGGTTCGATACCAGTAAGCACGTGCCTTCCCTTGAGGACCTCCCGTGTTATAACATAGCAAACTGTTACCCATGACGGGGCCTTTTATAACCTAGCAACTGGCTTCCAGCATGGCGCACTTATAACATAGCAACTGGCGCCCTATTCGATCTCTAAACTTTATAACACAGCAGTAATAAAGGCTCTCTGTAAATGATGTCAGTAAGGCAGTTGTACATAATACAGGCTCTCGTAACTTGTGCCTAATTTTATTTGTTTTACTACCTGCAATGACCTTTATCGCTAAGTGTATGTTTACAATTACATGCAGTGTTGATCAGATAAAGTCGAGGTTCTTATAAAACCACTTGCTAAAATAAACCAAAGTAAGTCTTTCTTTCTCCCTCAGTTCATATAGAAAGCCAATGCGTAGAAAAGAGACGGTGTATAGCAAGTGTAAACCATTACCTTTACATAAATTTGGAATAAACTAAGCAGTTTGGACCTTTTCCGACCGTAATTAGAAACATACCATTAACCGGTCAGCAACGTAAGCAGATATACACGATAAAATAACGATAGCAGTCAAGTACAATAAGCGTGTTTACACGTCAACGCGTGTGTTTCCACAAAAATCGTCATAACTCCGTTATTCTTCTAGTGACATCCCTAAAACAAAAAGTAGAATATTCGTATTGAATGAAGCTTCACATCTCTATTCAAAGTTATCCATAGAAACCCGTAAAAAGACCTACTCAGTGGAAGCAAATTTTACCCGCCAAATCGTAAAACGACGCCAAGAAAGCCGTTTGACGTGCCGACCCGCCTCGCAAGTTTAATTGTTTTTTTAAAAATATATTTTGTATGAAATGGTCAAAAAGTGAAGTGACAGAATTGTTTATTGTACATTTGTACGATGAAATAAGTGTTTTTTTTTTACATTATCCGTGATTTTAGTATCGTTTTTACATAAAACATTACAGGTGAGTCATTTTTACAATTTTTTCATGTTTCCATTCTAAATTTAAATATTTACAAATGTTAATATTTATTTATGATACAACAATTTGAAAGCCTATTTTGTAACCTTTCTAAAACAGTTTTTACTATTCGGCTCCGTTCAGTAATGTTTCATTTATAGAGCTTTGATTGTGAGGCGGTAATAACACAACGTTTTCGTGAAATTGACATTTCGATAAAGACATCTTAGCTTCAAGTTCGCGAAAAGTCGGAGGGGTTAAAAGTGTGAAAACTAACATCAAACAGATTCAATAAACAATGAATTTGGACTGCGTAATAAATTACGATTTGAATGGCGTGTCGACCTGTGACATTATGCTCACCGGATAACACTCGGCAATCCCAAACATCGCGCGACACGTGTGTACCTACCTACCTAGTGTATTTTGTCAATGGAGATTTTTACAAATAGACAAAATACTATGTGTAGATACAATACTACTACAAAATACTATGTGTAGATACAATCCTTTTTGCCTAACTCCACACAGGAGGCCCTGAAGAAAATAATTTCCCTCAGGGCCTATGTCATCTTTGGGGATGCTGTGTGGAGGGTCTTTTTGTGGAGAGGAAGGAGTGAACATGGGTCTTGAAGAGTCCCATGTTGTAGGAGGGAGGAAACACAGAGGCCGGCAGTTCGTTCCACAGCCGAGCTGTTGAACTTAAGAACGAATCGTAGAAGCGACCCGTTCTCATGTGACAAATGTCAACCGTGTGCAAATGTTGGGCGCGCGTTTGGCGTGTATCCCGACTACGCACCGGTGCCGAAGGGATCAATGACGCTAGTTCCTCAGAGCATCTTCCATTGTAATACCGATAGAACAAGGACAGCATACCTACCTGACGCCTGTGCTCTAAAGATTGCAGTCCGTTTGTTAAGATTGGGGAATCTATCAAACGGACCGCCCGTTTCTGCACAGAGTCAAGGGTTTTTTTCAGGTATTTAGGGGCTCCGGACCAGAGATGGCTGCCAAATTCGACAGTAGGGCGCACTTGCGATTTGTACAGGGTCAGCAGTTGTGTACTATTAAAGTATCTGCGGGCCCTGTACAGTACGCCCAGCTTCTGAGAGGCCAACTTTACTCTGGCTTCGATGGAGCCCCCGTACCTGAGCTGGTCACTTATAGTTACACCAAGCATATCAATGGAAGGCCTGTTCGGAAGATTGCTTCCGTTAAAGGAGACTAGATTATCATTTGGATGCCTTTTAGACGTAATCAGACAGGATTGGGTCTTTGAAACATTAAATTCGACGAGATTATTTTTACCCCAGGAGGAAATACTCTCGAGATAACTGTCCATTCTCTGCTTCAAAGCCCTCCGAGCCGTTGGAGTTTGTGTGCCCTTTGGGGTCTTGTCAAACAAAAAGCTATCATGAACTGTACTGTCATCCGCGTAACAATGAATCGGTGCAAATGTCAAAAGGAAATAAAAATACTATGTGTAGATACAATCCTACTACAAAATACTACATATGTGTAGATACAATACTACCACAAAATACTATGTGTAGATACAATACTACTACAAATTTGGATCCCACTTAGAAGTTCCCCTGGAAAACTTCTTAAGAGAATTTCACTGTTTTTATTACATCAGGAAACTGCACTTGCAGAACCTTTTTTTTATACATTTGTATCAATTTTGATAAAAATACAAATTAGAGAGTTTAAAAAACCGCCACCAAGTACAAAATAAATTCAATTTGCCGCCATTGAAAGGAGAGTTGTTGATATTGCCATTATTCCACTGGAGTCGGAGGTATAATTAGTATTACCTATGGTCTCGTTGTGGGGCCCTCTGGGAGCCCAGATGGTCTGCTCCAACGGGTTGTAAAGTTTGAAGCAGAACCCGTCCTTTTTACTTGGACGTTCGATGACCTGGCAGGCACTCAGCAGCACGGTCCCCACCCAGTGGTTACTCTGAAATAGGAAGAAAATATACAAAACATTGTGCTCCATCCAAACAGAGTCAGGTGAGCGATGCTGGGCGTACTCCCTCCACTCTCCGTTTGATACATTTCCCAGGGATTTGTCAGGTAGGTACCGTGTCCTTGGCTTCTACCATCTGCCGGCCTCTGTGTTTCCTCCCTCCTCCACACAACACGGGTCTCTCTCCTCAAGAAGAGCCTATAGATAAATCAGAATTGGCTTACCTTGGCTTTTGGACTTTTGTACAGAAGCAGTAAACCGGGCTTGAGTACGCACCACAGCTTGGTCCAGGATTTCAAAGAACCGCGCACCTACAACAGACGGACACACATCATGCTTTGGATCATCACCATAATAATATACATAATAAGTATTTTAGCAGTCTGTATAACGAACCTTGAGCCAGTCGGCCAGTATGAGCACGGCGGGGTCCTCCAGGGTGGACAGCAGGGCAGAGGTGGCCTTTTTCTTTTCGCGCCGGTAGTTTTGCCTCTGCGCCTTGTACGACTCCTTGCGCGAAAGTCGCACTGGGGCGATGGCGCCGGTGCCCGTCTCGGAAGACTGCAAGTGATTACATGCATGTTATGATAGAGAAGCAATATAACACAAGAGCAGATAGCATACACAAGAGCAGTATGTACCTTATCGCTAGAAGTGGGCGCCTCTCCGTGCCAGCTGAGAGCTCCGGGAGAGTGCGGAGCGCTGGGCTGCTGGATAGTCCAGTGGGCATCTGCAACAACAATAACATACACTTAATGCTGATACCAACCCTGATGCTTGGCAGAGGAATGATCTATCTGTGCTAAATAGACTATACAAGCTGGATAGTCCAGTGGGCATCTGCAACAACAATAACATACACTTAATGCTGATACCAACCCTGATGCTTGGCAGAGGAATGATCTATCTGTGCTAAATAGACTATACAAGGACATGTACGTAGAGCAGAATAACAAAGTGATGGAACTGACATACGCATCGGGCTTCTACTGTATAACTAAATGATTGTGTTATTTATGTAGTTATCAACAAATCACTCATGCTATCAAAACCAAGGTTCTGTCTTTATTTACCTGGGTCTTAAAAAACCTGTTTTTCCTGTATAGTTCCACCTGCCTAAGATACAGAACAGAAATCTCCTACATGTTGTAAATGAATACTGATTTGAAAGCAAACCCGGGCGTATATAGCTGGGCGTATATATAATTTAAATTCAAGACAAATTCGAGTTCTAGAGTTGATTGCATAAAGTGTTTTTGTTACATTTACAAGTATTTGGTTTAATCTATGGTTTTGTGTTGCCTTCCTGAGGTGTCCCCGACTATTTTAAGAAGCGAAGCTAGCAGTCCACAATGGAATGCTGATACCTACCCTGATGTACGCCAGTGAGAGATGGAATTGGCAGAGGAAGGATGAAAGTAGAATGCTGTGCAAATGAGATCCCTGAGGCGTATGTGTGGTAAAACCATATATATTGAGTAGAAACAATAAGAGATCTTGGAGTAATACTAGATTCTAAAATGTTATTTAGGGATCATATTGAAAATATTCTAAAAAAAGCTTATAAGCAATTGGGTTTCATTATTCGCATTACAAAGCCTTTTACGGTAGCACACACCCTAATTCTGTTATATATGTCATATGTACGGTCACAACTAGAATTCGCCTCAGTAATTTGGAATCCTCAATATCAAACATATATTGATCGCATTGAAAATATTCAGAACAAATTTATGAAACACCTATCGTATCGTTTTAGTGACCATCGATTTGTCCCTATCACTTTATATAAACGCAGAAAAATCTCTGATGCATTATTCTTACACAAAATCGTAAACTGCCTAGTTGATTCATCATATCTGTTAGAAAGGATTGCATTTCGTTGCCCCAAGCAAAACACCAGATCCAACGATTTATTTAGAATACCACGTTGTAAATCCAAATACGCGCAAAACTCTGTAATAGTACGTATCTGTGAAACTCACAATGCATTACGAGATGTAGACATTTTCAACCATAACTTGATATCATATAAAATTCAGCTTAATAAATTAATAAATTGAAATACTTTTATTTTATTCAATTTTTTTATTGTGAAAATTACATTATTATCACCCGTAGTCATAGACTAAATTAGACTAGACACGGCATATTCATTTAAAAATAACCCCAACACAATTTTGGTTTGGTTCACGTGCACATTTATCAAAAGGTCCACGCATTGTGTCGCAATGCGAAATGGGCATTGTGCATTGCGTTTTACCTTTTGTTGGTCTAGAGTAAGCTATTTTGCTTCTCAGCTATGATGGGCAAGTTCATTTTTTCAATCACAAAAATAACCCAGTTCCAAATATTTAAATTTGAATTATGTCCATATTACAACACCTCTGACAACAAATTCTCCGTGGTTTCGCTTACAAGTTTGAATGCTTGTACAAGGAGTTTAAACAGAGTTGGGTTGTTAAGTTCATCTCCATATTTGTGACGTACGCTACGTGGCGTTATTTTTAAAAGGAATTTAACTAGACAGGGCTAATCTAGTATAATACATCAATGCCCGTAGTGAATAGTATAGCTATGCGAATATATTTTCTATTTGTTTTTAATTTTATGTATTTCTTTATTATGTTTATTTTTTTGCCATTTAATATGTTGTGTAGGTAAAAAATACTAAATCAACATTTAACTCAATGGAACTTAATTGGTCTAGAACATATGAATGTTTATTGTTATAATTTTTTACTGTACGACTGTTTGCTTCCTAAATAAAAAGAAATAAAAAAACATGAATGTGTGAAAAAATGCAGAGATTCACAAAGCTGATGCAAGCGTAATGAGCAAGATTAAGAAAGGGACGCTTAGGTGTTTAAGGCATGTAGAGCGAATTAATGAAGAAAAAGACAAATTCGTGTTCTAGATTTCATCGAACGAAAGTTACAGACAGACACAAAAGGGAGAATTAGTATAATGACAGATGTTACCTGAGGTATAGTTGGTGGCCAGTGGCGTGGAAGTGGCGACGCTGGCTGTGGCCGGCTGTGCCAGGGTGACTTGGAGTCCCGTGGACATGCGCTGAGAAGGGCCCTGCAACATTAAACACTAAAACTGTTAATACTAAAATGAATGAATGCTTTTAAACGGCACCACCGAGACGGTTCAAAGGAAAAGTAATGTAGCTTGAAAAAGCACCAAGGTTCTTCCATTTGTGAGGGCACCGGTACCGCCGCCCCGGGAACCATTCATTGGATAGGGTGAGGTGTGTCCAGGTCTTGACGCTGGAAGCTTCTGCCCATCAACTGGAGAGGGAGACCCTCGCCAGCAGGACTCTTTCGACCCTCTTGCACCGCAGTAGGAGGGACGCACTGACGCTAGATTCCCACCCACCCGTCACCCTCCTCACAGCATCCCCAAAGATGACGTAGGCCCTGAAGGAAATTGTTTCTTGGAGTGTAAAAAAAATGGCATACAGAAATTTGCGGTCCTTCCTGAAGGAGATGATTCTAAGCAACATGTCATGATCCGTACCTTGGGACGGGGTTCATCGGTGTTCCTGTGCTGCGACGCCGCCATGTCATCGCCCCAGCCGTCCGACTCCTCAAAGCGGAAGACGAGGCCCCGCTGCGGGTCGCAGACGGAACGAGGGCGGCTCTCGCGACTCTCGCGACCCTCGCGGCCAGAGTGCCGCAGGTTCGCCTTGGACTGGGCGGCCGAATCGCGATCGAAATTGGCCGAACGTCGTTGATCCTCAACTTCCTGAAAGCACGAAATAAACAAAAATATGTTGACAATACAACTTCTATAATCCACCGTTGTGTTTACTCGTTGAAAGCACAAAATCACTCAATGTATGCCATTAGAGTGCATAAAAAATTTTACAAAATCGCTTGAACTTGAAACACTTGACAGTTCATTTTTGATTTCCCTCAAAAAGGGTCTGGTGTTCCAAAGGTTAAGAATGACCTCTTGTATTTAGTGCGCGGAACAAAGCAGTTGGTCAGAGAACTAGCAGCGGACGTAGCCATCCTTTAAAACCGGGTACAAATTTAAAAGTGCCTAATCAACATGCAATTGTACCAGTGTTTCTTTAATAAAGTGACCTTAAAAACCTAACATATATAATTGGCAGGAGTTCGAGTGTCAAATTCAGTAATCCTTGGCATACATAGGCTGGAACGCCAAGCCAAGTACACCGATGGGTTGGGTTATCTAGCACTAACGGCCGTTGTTCCCAATCCTATTGATCAACTGTTGAGCTGAAATTGTGGCCCAGCACTCAAATGCACAATTTGGCTCTTCCCAATGCTGCTCTCCTATCAAGCTAGAGGAACCAAACAACTGGATTAACTCTGGCTCAGTAAAAGAATTAGTTATAAAGAGTGTCAACAGCCAAATGTCGAATGCAGTAAATCATCTGGGGGAAGTTATCTTCTTCAAGGCTTTCTGTGGGGGTTAAAAAACAAATATGGTGAGGTGAAATAAAAAAATTAAAAGAACAAACAAATCATTTGAGGATTAACGTCGGTGGTGTCCTCGGTTCTCCACGCACCGCAGAACCGCTAGAATAATTTACCTGATGCTGGGACTTGGGTGTGGCAGAGTCCATAAGGACGAAGGAGAAGTTTTCGCGTTTCTTGACGCCACCGGTAGCCGGTGTCAACTGCGGCGGCGGCGCGCTGGCGAAGACTGCTGCCGCGCTGGCGACGCTGTCCTCGGCGGCAGACTGGCGCTCTCTCCGGCCAGAGGACTCTGGGTCGCTCATTACTGCAACACACGGAAAGACTGACAATGTAACTAACAAGTCAGATAATAAACACATAATACCACTAACCGAAGGTCGCGCGCTACCACTAACAGAAGGTCGCGTGCTACCACTAACAGAAGGTCGCCCCTTCTGTAACGGTGAGAATATGATCTAAACCGTGTTAGAAAGAGAAAACACCATGCGTTATATTCAAATACTAGTGGACCCGCAACGCTTCGCTATTACTAATGTCTTTCTCGGGCGTCTCCGACTTCTTCCACCATTCACTACTGTATACCACAATGTTACTGTTCAAAAATTACATTCATGTAACTATAAGTGACCAGCTCAGGTACGGGGGCTCCATCGAAGACAGAGTAAAGTTGGCCTCTCAGAAGCTGGGCGTACTGTACAGGGCCCGCAGATACTTTAATAGTACACAACTGCTGACCCTGTACAAATCGCAAGTGCGCCCTACTGTCGAATTTGGCAGCCATCTCTGGTCCGGAGCCCCTAAATACCTGAAAAAAACCCTTGACTCTGTGCAAAAACGGGCGGTCCGTTTGATAGATTCCCCAATCTTAACAAACGGACTGCAATCTTTAGAGCACAGGCGTCAGGTAGGTATGCTGTCCTTGTTCTATCGGTATTACAATGGAAGATGCTCTGAGGAACTAGCGTCATTGATCCCTTCGGCACCGGTGCGTAGTCGGGATACACGCCAAACGCGCGCCCAACATTTGTACACGGTTGACATTTGTCACATGAGAACGGGTCGCTTCTACGATTCGTTCTTAAGTTCAACAGCTCGGCTGTGGAACGAACTGCCGGCCTCTGTGTTTCCTCCCTCCTACAACATGGGACTCTTCAAGACCCATGTTCACTCCTTCCTCTCCACAAAAAGACCCTCCACACAGCATCCCCAAAGATGACATAGGCCCTGAGGGAAATTATTTTCATCAGGGCCTCCTGTGTGGAGTTAATATAAAAAAAAAATAATGAAATAACATCGACTTTAATTCCACACAGTATCTCTTTCCGGTGCAGAGGTATTACGTTAAGTATTCCCCGGGCATCCAAGACTTCTTCTAACACTCCACCTTCTCTCTAAAAACTCCTGGCACTAATAAAAACAAACTTTGAAAGTTTCAGCGATATCGGTCGACTACTTTTTGAGTTTAGCGAGTGCAAACATACGCACGCTGAATATTTACATATAAAGATATAAGAGAGATTAACCACAGAAGATTTGTAATTAGTAATACAAACGAGCAACAAACTCAGCAATCAATTACATAGAAACCGCACAGAAAACGATCTTAAAGGGATTACTAAAAAAACATAGACTGACCGATACAGACCAAATATTCAACAGCTGTGACGTACTAGATATATGCAAATTATACGTTAAAACACTACTAAACTACATTTTTAACAAAAAAAATAAATTTCAATATACACAAAATAACACTAACAGACCAGTTAGACAAGCGTACAAAGAAAACATTAAAACTCCAACAGTAAATTCAACCTTTGGACAAAGACACTACCAATACCATGCTATAAAAGCTTTCAACAGTCTAAAAATTGAAATTAAAATTGAGGAAAATTAAAATAAATTCACACACAAAATTACAAAATGGATTAAACAACAAAAAAGACAATATTACCAAAATGTCATAGCATAAAATAAAAATAAAACCTACACGTAACACACGAAACCAACATAAACACACATCACTCACAAACACACAAGATTATTTTTATTGTATTATTTTTTAATTTTAAATGTATTATTATGTATTTTTATTTTTAATTTTAAATTTATTATTTTCTTTTCAAATTTACTATCTTCTCTTTAAATGTAATATGTAGATTAGATTTTCATATTATAAAATGAAGGCCTCAGCACGGGCAAGCCACCCAGTGAGGCCTACATTACTGGAAAACATAAATTGTAACAAAATAATGTACCAAATAAAAAAAAAAAAAAAAAAAAAACAAATGAGGTGCCAGTAATGTGTGTAATACAAAAGTGTCTTTAGTTAGTTTACATTCAGAAATATTCCATTAATTTGGATTAGCGGGAATATGGCAGAGGGATAATATTCGTTTGTAAATACACGCTAATTATTTTAAATAATACAATATTCCAATTGTTTCCCGATGATTCTCAGTGCAACTTAACATTAATAATATGTCCAACTCAAGCGAAATAGTGGCAATGTCAACAATGCTGGCCGCTAGAGGCGCTGGTGTGGCATATTGGCCTTGATATTCCTCTCAATGTCAACAACGCTGGCCGCTAGAGGCGCTGGTGCGGCATATTGGCCTTGATATTCCTCTCAATGTCAACGATGCTGGCCGCTAGAGGCGCTGGTGCGGCATATTGACCTTGATATTCCTCTCAATGTCAACAACGCTGGCCGCCAGAGGCGCTGGTGCGGCATATTGGCCTTGATATTCCTTTCAATTTCAACAACGTTGGCCGCTAGAGGCGCTGGTGCGGCATATTGGCCTTGATATTCCTTTCAATGTCAACAACGTTGGCCGCTAGAGGCGCTGGTGCGGCATATTGACCTTGATATTCCTTTCAATGTCAACAACGCTGGCCGCTACAGGCGCTGGTGCGGCATATTGGCCTTGATATTCCTTTCAATGTCAACAACGCTGGCCGCTAGAGGCGCTGGTGCGGCATATTGTCGTTGAGATTCCTCTCAATATTCCCAAACGTCTGGAGCCAGAGGAAGATGAATTCTGAACGGTGGTCTTACACCATGGCGATACTGAGAGTATCTTCTGGAACGTGTACTGTATTTTATTTTGAAATGAATAAATCGTGAAATAAAACAAATAAAATTTGATAACGCACGCCGGGATTTGAACCAAAGACCTTCGGTTTGTTAGTCGAGAGCCGAGAGCCGTACCCATCAAAACTAGACTCCATTAGTCTATTTGCATTGTGTGTTTGAACGTAAATGAAGCAAGCAGAGGGTGACAGGACTGTAATGAATCTGACATAAGCCGGCGAATACGACATAAATAAATACAGTGTCTCAATTCCATCGATGGCCAAATACGACAAAATAAACAACTAATAAGGCGACTAATTACTTACGTGTGCTTAGGCTGTCACCAATGCCCACCGCTCAGTGAATACCACTCCATTTGAGGAAATAACAACAATTCAATAAAGAAAACATCTTTTTCCGACAATATCGCGAACTTAAGTTGAAACAATAACGTGTTATGTTGTTTAATCCGTCTGCTGTAAAGATATGTAGTATTATGTCGTTGCGCGTTGTAACTTGGCTAGTGGCTTGTTACAAGTTACTTAGTTTGCTAACTGGATTACAAATTAAATGGTTTATCCTTGAGTCGAGTTTGATTCGGCGAGATACCCAAACAAGATGACGGCACGGCAGTGATGCTATGCCGAAAAAATAAATCTCCCCAGATTTTACGCCAAAACTCCCCAGATTTCATAACTCCCCAGATTCGAAGCAACAGCTGTCGACGAGTGGGGGAAAGGTAATTTGTTAAAAATAATGTTAGCGGATGCGCCCAGATCGGGAAATACCAGTTTGGAGAGACCTTTAGACCTCTCCAGCTAGTCTCTCTCGACCCGCCGTCTTGCACCGCATCTTGACATAGCAGGGGTGCCCGGCTACATAGGGTGATATTTAGACAAAGTAGAGAAAAGTCGAAGTTTTGTAATCAAGTCGTAAACAAAATATTTTCTAACGCTGGCTAAACCTTATCTGATACATCAATATAATGTACTTCGAAATTTTATATTTTAAAAAGGCCCATAGAAAAGCCCAAGATGGTATATGTATATCACCTAAGGATAAACCCCAGCAACGCCGGGTACACGTTAGCTAGTATTTTATAAACACAAACCATTCCAGACAAACCACGTTTCTTCCTATCAGCCTTTAACCTATTAACCTATCGTTTACAGATGGCCATTAAACAAAATACACGATTACACAAAATCCTCATCATGAAAATCCTCCAGTTCTTACATTTTCAAAAAACTACCTGTCTTCCTTTAAACGCAAAACCCCCCAGATCTGGGGACTTCTTTCTAGACATGCCATCACTGCTGCACGGTTGTCATCGCTGGTGTTACCATTACGATGTAAAATTTGCCTACATAATTATTTGAATAAATTATTAGTGATTTCGGACATGGACCTAATAAGCCCTGGACGGTAGTATTATTTGACGAGGAAGATGTAAATTAATTACATTTGTTAATGACATATCCCATTCCTTGTCTCATCAAATACTCCACAAGGCGATATAACTCCATTAACAACACAATACAATAATGGTTCTGCCCACAAATCAGTTCAAAAGTTAGGCATACAAGATGGCTGCCAGGAAATTTCCCATCACTAAATCGTACTAATTTTCTGTCCAGGGCTCTTTAGGTCCACGATTTCGGATGTGACTCTGGTTGAATTTAACAACTTTTAATAAAAACATAAAATTAATAATTTCATCCGTCGCGTGAACTCTGGCGGTTGCAAAATTCACAGTAAACCCTGCTAAAGTCAGTCCCAGAAGTCCGGTAACAGTTCTTTCTGTCAGTTCATTTCCTACAGCACGTCTTGTATTAATTAAGATAGCGGTGGTAATCTTCTATTTATTTTTAAGCATTTTAAAATATATTATAGCCGTGACTTTCTTTTACTAAAGATTTTAGAGTGGTAACCCTGAAATGTAATAACTCGTTCAAAGGTGGTTTATTTATGATTTTAAAATGATATGATCGTAAACCAATACAGCTCTATATTGTTTTTGTTAAGTTATGTTTATGTTACACCCATGTTATGTTTATGGTAGGTTTATGTTTATGATATGTTATGTTCATGTTATGTGCATGTTATGTTGTGATATGTTTATGTTATGTTCATGGTATGTTTGTGTTATGTTTATCTTTATGTTTTATAGTCACATTTGTTTACTCCCATATGCTGTGTTTGTTTATAAGATTGCCAATTTCATAATTCTGTTTAAAAAAACGCTACTAATTTTAGAAAAATCTTTGGTTAAATAACGAAAAGCGCCCACTTATATTGTACACAGGTTCCTATTTTTATAATTTTGTGATAACCTACTGTTACTAGCTCTGTACCGTTTATGTTGTATGTTATGTTATGTTTATGTTATGTTATTTTTATGTTATGTTTGGTTTATTTATGTTACGTTATGTTATGTTGTGTAATCAATTTTATCCTGTAATTTGTTGTATTTATTAATAAGAAAAATGTTGTAATGTATGGCCAAGATCACTCTTAATGGGTGAAAGCCAATATAAAGAATAAAAATAAAATAATACGTAATGTAATATCATCTCGTATCAAATATTGCTTTTAAAGTTTTTCGTGATAAAAATATAATGCCATGTAATGTACCGGCTATACATACATATATTCTACTCGACCTACGTATGTTCAAATTTGAAGTTATTTTTTAAAGTTGCCATAATATTATTTATTTTGACGTAAATTAGGCGTCAGTTGGTGATTTATTTCGCAACGAAAGCAAATGACGATAAATGGCTCATTAAAAAATGCTCAGCCATATATGTCTGCGTCCACCAATGACTAAAGAAAATACTATTTTCTTTATTCCACGACCTCCAAAATGTATAAATGTATTCTATTACATAATATATTAACCATATTCATGTTATTGATTAATGATTTTCCTGTTTTATCTTATTGTTTTGGTGAAATTAAAAACATTTAAACATGTAACCATTAGGTAAGTTTTTAGATTCTCACGGCCAAAAGCATTTTTGTTGTTTGTTTTTGCCGTGTTGCGCTAACTCCTTCTTTAGCCGACGTTTCGGACAGCGTTGCAGTGTCCATCATCAGGGCAGATCTGGTAGATCCGAAGATGTGTAAATTTTGGCTGTCGAGTTTGTGCTTATTTGCTAGCCGAAATGTCGGCTAAAGAAGGAGTTAGCGCAACACGGCATAACACCTCAAAAACAAACAACAAAAATGTAACCATTAGTTTTTTTTTCATTTTTCTGTTTAAGATCAGCAGAGAAATGTCAATATTCGACTGTCGTAGATAAGCACAATCACGATTGCAAATCTGCTTCATTGTTTCATTAATTTATTAAAATTTCTTGTTCCTTTTATAAAGAAATTCAAACATAAAGTAATTTTGGGATTTTCGTCTCCGATTAACAAGTTTCCTCTTGAGAAAATTAGTTGCAAAAGTCCATTGCTTTGTTAGTTGAATCTTGCCCTCAAGAAATTTTTATGCTTCAAGGACGTTTATATTTTTTTAACATTGAATGATCGTCTGAGTCACAGACATAGGAATTAATAGACGAGAAGATAATGGCGAGGGGTAAAATCAAGTGTTGAAGAACGAAGGGGGTGAAGCTGACTGTGATTCGTCAATAAATCAATCTGACAGTAAATAGGCATCTCGCATTATAATATCACCATTTACTTCTTAAAAGTAAAATCTGCTTTTGAATGAATAGACATTTTTACATGGGAGCGCAAATTACTCGCCACGTTATGAACAAATTTGCGAAGTCCAAATTCGGCAAAAAAAATCGGTTCTATTTTCAGAGTCGAATATTTCGTTTAAGTATTTAGTTAAGAAACTTTTATAAATGTTCATAATTTACTTCCCAGCAACCAACCAGCTTTGTGTTTCGCGTCCAGACATGTTTCTACAACTGATCAATATTATACGATGTGAATATGCTTAAAATAAAGTAAAATAATGCTTATATATGGAACGTAATACGACAATTGGGTTTATTCTCTTTTTCACATCTATTTTTACAAGTTTTCATAGAACAAGTCAACATTTTGCCGTGTTATTTCGTAAAATGAACCGATGATGCCTCGACCATAGTTCGCACAAGAATGATGACGTCACGTTTTCAAATTTCACTTGAGGCCATACGCGAGCACAGCCAGCTCCAATGGAACCGGTATGGGGAGTGGGGATAATACGCTTTTAATCACTTAGGGCAGGTCTACTAATATTCATATGTCTATGGTCTGAGTGCAATTATATTGTCTTTGCAACCAATCTTCTTAATGGCCTTGAGTTTTGTAATTTGTAATTTAATTGAATAAATCGTGGTGTTACCTAAAGAGAATTAATCATTTAATGAATAATCAATTGAAAAAAAATATTATAAAAAAAAACGATGTCTCATATTCTTTTACATAACCTCTAAAATAATTTTGTGAGCTTTGAAATATTTATATTGTGTCTCGGAGTGTAAATTATTGATTTTATTAGTATGCGTTTATTGTTGTTGCATTTTATTAAGTACCCATTTCAAACAATATTGCCATCTCTCTCTTTGAACAATTTACAACCAGCTCTGTACCTACCTTCTGTTATTACTTATCTAATAAGTACATTTATTTCTATATCTTATGTTTCTAAGTTTAATAACTATTACATTATTTAAGAAATAATATTTTTGCCGGTAATACATCGTCAAAAAATGGCAACACCTTGAACATAACCATCGCACACAATCGTGAAATCAGGGGCATTTAACTAAGCTTTGGCCTTGAAACTCATTTGAAACCGCCACGCCCACCTCAAAATTCTTATAGAAAACGAATAATATGGCTAAAAGCTCAGATCTCATTGGTGAGAAAAGAAGGATTGGTTTGATCTCTCGCTCTCTACCATAATGACTCGTGTAACAGAAAGAGATGACGGAATTTTGCCTTTTGACAGTTTCAAATCATTCAAACAAAATGTGTGGTTTATTTATACACGCGGGTTGTCATTTGCTGCCGAAATACTATCATTTCCGTCGAAAATATTGCGTGTTAAAGTTGTTCGTGATAAAAATACAATATAAGCCAGTATAGTGTTAGCCAGTTACGAACATATATTCAACTTACCTACGTAAGTTCAAGTTTAAAGTGAATTGACAGTTTTTCGTTCGGTTTTTTGAACAATGCTTCATACTTGGCATATGTCTTCCTCCACAACGTATAAATGTTATTTATTATATCGATAAACTTATTCATGTTATTGATTAGTGTTATCCTGTATTATCTTATTGTTTTGGTGAAATTAAAGATTTTTAAACATATGTAACCATGAGTTCATGAGGCTGAAAAATGTCGGAATTCTTCGTCGTACTGTCGGACAATCATGTTTTGGAAATTTTCTTCAGTGTTTTTGCAAATTTCTTGTAATTTTGGGTTTCTTCTTAGATTAACAAGTTTCATCTTAAGGAAATGCACTGTAAAAGTTTATTTTCTTAGTCAGATGAACCTTGCCCTTGGAAAAAATTTCGACATTTTTCTGCTTCAAGGACATTTTTATTTTATTTTATTTTTTTTTGGGCTAGTGAATGAATAGAGTAGGCCGAGAGCAATTATGTTGTCTATGGTCGCATCTTTTTTTAAATGGCCTTGAGTTTCCTCTACCTTGTCTACTGCTATGCTCCGCACGGTAGGTACTGCTTGTATGCTGCTTGTATATCTGTGGTTAAGTACTGTATAATTCCGTTACATACAAAAAGCCCAGGGGCGTATAACTCCCGCATGACCTTGTAACCCTTATGGGAGGAGTTATTCAATACCCAAATTCTTATAGACAAAGCTGTTGTGGCTGAAAGCTCTGATCTCATTGGCTTAGAGCAAAAATTGTAGTTTGATCTCTCGCTCTCTACCATAGCGACTTGTGTAACAGAAAGAGAAGCTAAGCATGCTTTATGCTCCGATAAAAATTAACGGTAATTTCCAAGACGCCATTTCGTAAGTTGAAAAGTCAGTTGATGTTTTTACGTAAATATTTTGAATTTTCTTTCACCCATCTAAAAATAATGTTACGTGCTAGAATTGTTCAAGGTGATAAATTAATGCCGTGTTGTGTTAAAGTGTGTTATCCGGTCTATCTCCACCAATTGAAAGAAGGAGCCGAACCCGATGTAAAATACAGGTACTAACCTCTCGTTCTTTGATACAATGTTCCCGATTTCTGAATGTACTTCATTGGCTAATAATTTAATTAATTTTCCTTTTCAGACCTATCCGTATTCCGACGCGATATAATACCTCGTATTAGGATGCTAAAACTGCTAAAAAAAGCCACGATTACATCATACAAGGTCATTTAAACCTCTCCAGAATTGCATCATGTAAGTATTCAGATTTAACCAGCATTTTCCATGATGTTTGCTGACGACAAAGCTGTGGAAATTATATGAAACCCTTGGAGGAGAATTTGAATAACTTCTAGTGCTGTGGCAATAATAATGAACACTTAAATTTGTTGAATATGTATTTTGTGTATATATTCTTGTATTTTTGTGCAAGGTCAAATTAAATCCTATTAAGTTGTTGCAGTAAGACTGGGTTCGATTCCTAGTTGAGACTGTTACTTTTTATTTTTCTGTGTCTTGTTCTGTTTCATGTTTTGTTTAGATATATTAGTTTTATCTTCTACTTCAATGATAAATCAATGCTCAATACATCGGTTGTACTGACCCTGTTTTGTATTACTGTCCATTGTCTTTTTGAAAATAAAAAGTATTTTTATGTGTGCATAGCTGTGGGTTTTTTTTATTTTCCTTTTCCTGCATTCCAATATTTTTATTTTTAAAATATAATTTTTGTGGGCTATTGAATGAACGATGTTCGCTGGGTGTAGTTATATTGTTTATGGTTACACTTTTTTTAAATGGCCTTGAGATTTATTTATGGTCCACGATATATTTACCTGTCTGGACCAAACGACCGTTTTATCTGTGGTCGTCTGTGGTTAAGGGGGTGACAAAATGGCGCCATACAAAAAGCCCGAAGATATCGATCTAGAGAGTGGTTTATTTATGAAAAAGCCCGAAGATATCGATCTAGAGAGTGGTATATTTATGCACCTGTCACTGTCATTTGCGAGCTTTGTCATAACGCAATCGATCTTTTGTCTTCTGATCATCGCATGTTGATCGGTACGATATCCGTATAATATATGAGCTGGAAATACCAAAACACAGCAGCGCAGATGCCAAAGCAACAGCTCTCATAACCAAACCTGTTTCTGTTCATCAATTCAAAAGTATATTACAGTTGACACTTTATATTCTTTATTCTATGAGTTAGCTGTACGTATGTAAAGTTCTCGTGTATTATTTCCTCAAAACAAAATGTCAAATCTTCAAACAAACAAACGACATTTACAATATTTAACATTAATACACATTCACAATCGGTAATAAATACATATTGAAGTTAATCCTTTAACTTTTTATAAACATACACGTGCAACATTTTCACGTTATATAGTTACGTAAAACAAAGAGAAGTAGAACAATGTAGTAAGTAGAACACGCGTAATTCACAATACCTAACAGTTTTACACATTCACAATTAGTAATAAATAGATATTCTTTTTACTAATATTTTAAATGTAAAACTGAATACATGCAACATTTTCACGTAAAACAGTGACAGGTGGCAGAAGTCAAATAACGTCCCACATCTGAAAATGTACTAAAATCGTTAATACCAACAAACGTCTCTCATGGTACCAACTAACAAAAAATGTAGAACACGTCCCTTTTTTCATCCCGATTAGACAAATCGGATGACAAAATGTAAAACAGCCATAAATAGTGTCCACACCAGGGGATATAACTCCATAAGTAGTGTACAAACCAGGGGGGTATAACTCCATAAGTAGTGTACACACCAGAGGGTATAACTCCATTAGTAGTGTACAAACCAGGGGGGTATAACTCCATTAGTAGTGTACAAACCAGGGGGGTATAACTTCGTAAGTAGTGTACAAACCAGGGAAACGAAAGAAATCGAATACGCGATCCATAGACTTAATTAATTTACCCAAATCGCGTTCAATTGATTCCGTTCCAGCTTCGAGAAACAAAAGTTGTTAGTTATGACTAGACATCGGATTATATGCACTAACAAAGTGCTAAAATATGCATGCAAATATGCACTAAAAAAGTACGAAATACGCACTAAAAACTCTTGATTTGCCCAAAATATGCACAATGCAAAATCAAAAAACCATTTATATTTGTAAATATTTTAATTAAAGACCGTACAAAAACAGCGAAATATTCTTAAAATTATGCATAGTTTTTGTGACAATATACAACTAAGTATTTGTCCAAATTTTCGAGCTCAAATTTGTGACGTTTGTCACCCAGTATTAATTTGTACGCCGAAAACGACCTCTCTACGTCAACTGACGTCATTGGACAAAAATTTAAAATTTGGCGCCATTTCTGGAGATATCTTTTTAGGCAGGGTATGACCTGTGCCGTTGATGTAGGCATTAATGTTCTTCATATCTTCAAGACTCGGGTTTTTAAGCAAAATAGAGTCTAACTTTTTACGAATCTTTTCTGATATTGAATTAGGAAGTGCGTTGGCGAGTTCGATCATTGTTTCCAGTATTTCTATTGCTTTAATTAGGTTTTTTGTTTCCAATTTTTTTATGGTATCTGGTAACTTGTGGAAATGTGTTGAAATGAGGGCGATATTCTGTTTAATGGATGCTTCTTCAAATGCTAGCTTGCTTGAATGAATTTCAATGGCCTCAGAACTGTCAAATTGCCCAATTACTTGTTTTACGGCCTCAAAATTTTCAGCATAGAATAATACTGCCTTTAGCCAAGTACCCATCAAGTACCCCATCGAGTAATTATGGGTTCTGGCGGCAATGCTAGATTTGGCAATTGCTCTATAAGACTGCACACGCGACGGTGCTTTTAAAAACACTTTTTTTGTAGAGGAAATCAATTTATTAACATTCCCATACTCTTGCCGTATCTCTTCTGCAAGGCGATTTATGCATAAGAATCCGTTTCAGTCAGTTAGCCACCGCGCTCGTGCCCCTAGCGTCCGAGTCACCTAGCTCCCTATACGTAGATGATAGGTACCTCCCGCTATTAAACGAAATATGCACGATTTGGGAAAAAAGGCTGAAATATGCATTAACTTCGTAATTAGAGACTTATATGCATTTGCATATGCAAATATGCAAATGCATATAATCCGATGTCTAGTTATGACTAATGACCTCTTGAATTAATTAACTCCCTTTTATTGTCAAAAAGTACACGCCGACTGCCAATGTATATTAAAGTTAATATTTACATTCTAAATTGTCAATTTATCAGTATTTTTAATTTTTACGTAGCCGTAGCGTAGTTTATTAAATTGTATTGCTGAGGCCCCCATTTTACAATTTTATGTGACAAATTGTATGTAAATAAAATGGACTGTATTGAAATTAAGTTGAATTAAACGAGTTTAAATGAAATATTAAGATATAAAATAAAACACATTTAGTATCTTATTTACTTATGGTTTATTTGTGAAAAACAGTTATTCCAATAACATTTCACAACATTTACAATAACAATAAATCAATAACCTACTACATTAATATAATATAGTACATTAATATATTATATACATTTATTAAATCAGTGGCGATGCATCATTGTGTTAAAGAAAATACTTATTCTAATCTTGAATTCATTGAGGTTTGACTGAAACATGTCTATCTGTGAAGGAAGTTGGTTTAAAAGCATTCTCCCCAGAGACATGCCTCTTGGATAAATAGTTTGTTATTTACAAACTGCTGTACAACAAACTATTCATGTTTATGTTTTTTTTTGGAATAACATAATGAGTAAAGCCTCAAGTTGTAATATTTAATAATTGAAGACAACATTAGCCATTTTTAATAGAAATTTTAAAACAAAAAATCAGATAAAGATCAGAGACAGTTCCATCTAGCACTTAAATAAATAAGCAAATAAAAATGTGCGATGAGAAAATGAAAATAGTGTTGGTAGTTCTTTTTCGAAGTAGTTGAAATAGCTCAGGCACGGGGGCTCCATCCAATTCATAGTCAACTTAGCTTCTCAGAAGCTGGACGTACTGTACAGGGTGTGGAGAACTTACATCTCGTGCCTTCCATCGATATGCTGGTGTAACTCTAAGTGACCAGCTCAGGCACGGGGGTTCCATCCGAGTCAGAGTCAACTTAGCCTCTCAGAAGCTGGACGTACTGTACAGGGTGTGGAGAACTTACATCTCGTGCCTTCCATCGATATGCTGGTGTAACTCTAAGTGACCAGCTCAGGCACGGGGGCTCCATCCAAGTCAGAGTCAACTTAGCCTCTCAGAAGCTGGACGTACTGTACAGGGTGTGGAGAACTTACATCTCGTGCCTTCCATCGATATGCTGGTGTAACTCTAAGTGACCAGCTCAGGCACGGGGGCTCCATCCAAGTCAGAGTCAACTTAGCCTCTCAGAAGCTGGACGTACTGTACAGGGTGTGGAGAACTTACATCTCGTGCCTTCCATCGATATGCTGGTGTAACTCTAAGTGACCAGCTCAGGCACGGGGGCTCCATCCAAGTCAGAGTCAACTTAGCCTCTCAGAAGCTGGACGTACTGTACAGGGTGTGGAGAACTTACATCTCGTGCCTTCCATCGATATGCTGGTGTAACTCTAAGTGACCAGCTCAGGCACGGGGGTTCCATCCGAGTCAGAGTCAACTTAGCCTCTCAGAAGCTGGACGTACTGTACAGGGTGTGGAGAACTTACATCTCGTGCCTTCCATCGATATGCTGGTGTAACTCTAAGTGACCAGCTCAGGCACGGGGGTTCCATCCGAGTCAGAGTCAACTTAGCCTCTCAGAAGCTGGACGTACTGTACAGGGTGTGGAGAACTTACATCTCGTGCCTTCCATCGATATGCTGGTGTAACTCTAAGTGACCAGCTCAGGCACGGGGGCTCCATCCGAGTCAGAGTCAACTTAGCCTCTCAGAAGCTGGACGTACTGTACAGGGTGTGGAGAACTTACATCTCGTGCCTTCCATCGATATGCTGGTGTAACTCTAAGTGACCAGCTCAGGCACGGGGGCTCCATCCAAGTCAGAGTCAACTTAGCCTCTCAGAAGCTGGACGTACTGTACAGGGTGTGGAGAACTTACATCTCGTGCCTTCCATCGATATGCTGGTGTAACTCTAAGTGACCAGCTCAGGCACGGGGGCTCCATCCAAGTCAGAGTCAACTTAGCCTCTCAGAAGCTGGACGTACTGTACAGGGTGTGGAGAACTTACATCTCGTGCCTTCCATCGATATGCTGGTGTAACTCTAAGTGACCAGCTCAGGCACGGGGGCTCCATCCAAGTCAGAGTCAACTTAGCCTCTCAGAAGCTGGACGTACTGTACAGGGTGTGGAGAACTTACATCTCGTGCCTTCCATCGATATGCTGGTGTAACTCTAAGTGACCAGCTCAGGCACGGGGGCTCCATCCAAGTCAGAGTCAACTTAGCCTCTCAGAAGCTGGACGTACTGTACAGGGTGTGGAGAACTTACATCTCGTGCCTTCCATCGATATGCTGGTGTAACTCTAAGTGACCAGCTCAGGCACGGGGGCTCCATCCAAGTCAGAGTCAACTTAGCCTCTCAGAAGCTGGACGTACTGTACAGGGTGTGGAGAACTTACATCTCGTGCCTTCCATCGATATGCTGGTGTAACTCTAAGTGACCAGCTCAGGCACGGGGGTTCCATCCGAGTCAGAGTCAACTTAGCCTCTCAGAAGCTGGACGTACTGTACAGGGTGTGGAGAACTTACATCTCGTGCCTTCCATCGATATGCTGGTGTAACTCTAAGTGACCAGCTCAGGCACGGGGGTTCCATCCGAGTCAGAGTCAACTTAGCCTCTCAGAAGCTGGACGTACTGTACAGGGTGTGGAGAACTTACATCTCGTGCCTTCCATCGATATGCTGGTGTAACTCTAAGTGACCAGCTCAGGCACGGGGGCTCCATCCGAGTCAGAGTCAACTTAGCCTCTCAGAAGCTGGACGTACTGTACAGGGTGTGGAGAACTTACATCTCGTGCCTTCCATCGATATGCTGGTGTAACTCTAAGTGACCAGCTCAGGCACGGGGGCTCCATCCAAGTCAGAGTCAACTTAGCCTCTCAGAAGCTGGACGTACTGTACAGGGTGTGGAGAACTTACATCTCGTGCCTTCCATCGATATGCTGGTGTAACTCTAAGTGACCAGCTCAGGCACGGGGGCTCCATCCAAGTCAGAGTCAACTTAGCCTCTCAGAAGCTGGACGTACTGTACAGGGTGTGGAGAACTTACATCTCGTGCCTTCCATCGATATGCTGGTGTAACTCTAAGTGACCAGCTCAGGCACGGGGGCTCCATCCAAGTCAGAGTCAACTTAGCCTCTCAGAAGCTGGACGTACTGTACAGGGTGTGGAGAACTTACATCTCGTGCCTTCCATCGATATGCTGGTGTAACTCTAAGTGACCAGCTCAGGCACGGGGGCTCCATCCAAGTCAGAGTCAACTTAGCCTCTCAGAAGCTGGACGTACTGTACAGGGTGTGGAGAACTTACATCTCGTGCCTTCCATCGATATGCTGGTGTAACTCTAAGTGACCAGCTCAGGCACGACTGTAGTATTGTATTGTCTCTTTAATGGTTAACGTGTTGTGTTTGCATTACAGAGACTATTCTGTTACTGAAACTAAATGTAAGTTATTAAATACAATTTGCCTCAATAATAATATTCACATCAGATGTAGGATAGGTACTCTTAGATCCATTCATGTATTGAACAAATACAAATAAACAACATAAATCAATAAATAGTTTTCATAGAACAATAGTATTAACAGAAGAGGGACTAATATAATACATTATATAAAACACCTGTTGTCTGTGTGTGTGTCTGTGCTTTACCTACCAATAATACTTGTGTGTTTTGCTTGCTCAAATAACGCATCCGTACCAAGTACTTATAACTTATAACAAGGGTTCTTACGTCTGTTTGAATTCAATTGTTTCAACTTATTTACACTGTTATAGGTCTGTCTGTAACTCTGCTTCAATGAACTCTACAACTCGGATTTGCTTTTAATTTAGGTGTCTTGTAACCATTAAAAATATTGTAAATGGAACTTAAATGCTTTATTTTAAATTCAACATCTTTAATGCTAAATAATTTCACTGTATGTTTCCTAAATATACTCAAATTATATACATACATACATATATCATGTTAGGGCTAGTCCATTACTTTGCAAGTCTACTATGCTACCCAGTGATACCCAGATATTATAAAAATAAAGATGAAATGCATTGAATATCTTTACTAAATAACACCCCCTCCCATACAAACAAGCATAGCTTTTCATGGGAGTACATCTCTAATTAAAATTGTACAACAATACTGCAATGCAGTAAACAGAATGATACACAAGTAAATCCCAATTGAGAAACAGTATTACTAATACAAAACACTCTAACAAATATTAACTGTGTTCGACAAGAACTTAAATTACATGTTGATTAATTCGACATAAATTAAAAGAATATCAATTAACAATTTCATCTAACTGTCTAGAAATTGACAATAACTTCACAGTAACAAAGTGGAAATTTGTTAATGGACACAAAAAGTGATTCTCAAAGCAATTAATAATATATATTATATCATTTGCTGACTAATATAGAATAAATAAAAAAAAATACATTTATTTAAATAAAGTAAATAATATTTTTTTTAATTTTACCTCATCTGTTGACCATCAGACAAAACATAAACAGTTACCCACTGAGCACCATCATCTTAAATAAAACTCTATCGATAGATGTCACCCCAGTACATTATGTAATTTAAGGCCAAGTATAATAGGTACCCTGTTCAGAACGAAACTACAACAATGCCCCCCAGCGGAGAAACTAGGTTTTACTAGCCATTTAAAGACAGTTCTGTACTAAAAAAGTTCTGTTGAAATTCGTAAGATGTCACTAATTATAACTGACTTATATTGTATGTCAATATTTGATTTTTTAAAACACTTTCCCACTGCAGAAGGCTCCGCGCTGACATAAAAAATACAATAGGTAGGTACCTAGGTAGGTACATCAATGTGCTCTGACCGTAATAAAAAAACGTGCTTGAAGACTATTCAAGAGTAAAAAATGCATGTTTTGAAGGATAACAAAAAAACATGCTTTTTGTAAGCTTTTTTTAATAAGGATCATAGAAGAAAACAACGGTGCCTAAGTAAATAATATGTAATGCATTATTAAAAACAATGTCATGACACAAGTAAAAATAAATTACTACTAAATTGCTACTTATAAATTCACATATTTATAAGTAGCATGTGATAAAAAAAAAAATAAAAATTATAAAAATATGGGATTCGAACCCGGGTCCTGCATAACGAGTGTCGAACACTCTGCCTCTAGACCGCAAAGAGAGGTATCTTGCGCGACGAGAACCGCGTATACGACGTGTACTCCTCAATTGACTTGTCCCGCGCAATTTTAAATTTTGAAAAACTCACTTACGGCTGTTTTTTTACTAAAAAAACTTGTCACGCACATCTGCGAGGGTAATTAGTCGCGTTATCGGCCTTGAGTCACTTGACGGTCATGAGTCGGTTTTACTCCGGTCCTTGAAAATGCATAACGCGCGTAAAGAAGTTTCACTTCAATATATAAAAATCGTATGTAAAGTACATTAAATTTGAAATAAAAATTATGAACGTATATAGCATGTACCAAATAAGAATCAGTTAAGCACACCTCACAATAAATGTAATATTATTTTACTTATACAATAAAATGTTGTGAAGACGAATCGTATCAACCTAACTCGATGAACATCTCTGATGCCTGTCCTCAAAATCAATGACAAAACATATTTACATAATATACACAAGTGTGTGTGAGCATGTCCACGTCGAAAACTAACACATGTATAAACACGTGCACAGCAAGACCGTTTGTCAATTTATAAAAAATTACTGGCAAACTTCGTATATACAAGTAGGTATTATCTTCGCTGACTGATGACACGAAAGATTTTGTTGAAAATTCCAAGTGTCGTTCCGTGATTAACGCCATCTGTTGACATATTTAAAAATAAGCCTTCAGTTCTAATTTCTGCCGTTGTAGCTGAATTAATGTCGCCACTTTACGGCAAAATAATTTATTATTTTAATAAACTCGAAACTCTTAAACAAATGGTAATTTAAAAATGTGAAAATAATTTTAAAAAGTGGACAAAAATAATAGAAACTATTCCTCGTTCCTTTTTTTAGAATAAATTTAACCAAAGTTTAGTAAACCGCATTTCCAAAAACATTAAAGATAGTGCCTAGGAAATAATTATACCACAACCTTATTCTTTTTTTTTTTTTAAATTTCTGAACGAAGTCTTGAAGAAAAACCTTCAAGGTATTTTTTGATATATTCAAAATTTAAAAATATTTTTTGAACAATACGAAAGGACGGCCATAAAAAGGTCATATTTCTGATTTAATTTTGATAAATGCTAAGTCTTTATAAATAATAAAAATTTATAATATTTTTTTTTCCGGCTAAGAACATCATATTTACCGTATTGCGTAATAATATGTTCATTATTTCGAATTGATAAATTACTAGACACCGCCTTAATTAGTAAAATTACAATAACTCTTTACTAAAATAATAATTATAAATAAAACAATGACTAAACGATCAAACTCCAAGTTCGCAGTAACCGGCAACCGTAATCTGGAACTCCTGCAACTTCTCTTACATCAAATATGGCGAAAATTTATGAAAAAATTGTTAAGAAAAAACTCGACGACTACATAAAAGATAATGAGTCCACATCAATTTGGCTTTAGGGACAATCTCAGCCACAAGATGCAATTGCTAAACAAACATCGACAATCATGCAAAAGTAAGATAATGGAGAAAAGGTATCTTCATTGAACTCCGCAAGGTATTCGATAGCATAGCCATAGCACATTCCAAACTTATAGAAAAACTAAAGCAAATTGGAATACATGGTTCCAAAGTTATTTAAAAGAGAGACTCCAATATGTCAAAATACCTTAAGTTTAAACGCGACGCTAGTTATATTCTACGTGTTCATAGATGGCGTAATTAATTAATTTGATCAGAATTCGCTTTTTGCAAGGTATTGCTTTACAGTATTAAGACAAATTATATGTTTGCGCCCGCATATACGCAATACGTATATGAATAAATAGTTTTGTCTATATAAAAACTCAATTCTATCGAGAAAGGCATGCAAATACAATATTGGATTGAATAATCGGTACAATATTGTATTTGTATGCCTTTCTCGAAAGAATTGAGTTTTAAACGAACAAAACTATTGATTCATATTCATATTGCGTATATGCGGGCGCAAACAAATGATTTTTCTTAATATTGTAAAGAAATACTTTGCAAAAGCGTATTTTAATAAAATTATTTGATTAACGCCATCTGTGACCTCGTAGAATATAACAAGCGTTGCGTTTAACCTTAAGAGAACCGCAAGGAACTGTCATCGGTCCAATCCTTTTTACTATTTATGTAAATAACACTCCCAATATTTGGAGATATCATATCGCACGCAGACGACACTGTTCTGATAACAAAGGGAAAAATATGGGACGAAGCAACGAGGATAGCAAATTCCAATATAAACACTCTAAAAATATGGTTTGACCAAAATTGCCTGTCACTAAATACTGAGAAAACATATTTTATCCCATTCTTATCGAAAGAAAAAAACGTCGAAAATAATGTTAGAATTAAAATCCACTCTTCCAAATGTGAAAATAAAAAAAAAGAATGTATACATGTGAAATGTTCACCCATAACAAGGGCCTTCCTTACTAGCGATCTCAATCGTTGTATGGAGAATCATGAATTGTCAGATTCAAACGTCAATCTAAGTTATTAATCGTCAAAATATCGATAATGTAGCCACGTTAAGCTATCATAAATACATTTTTCTGTCGAGATATATGTTTTTATTAACAATTTATTTTCATTAAATACTATATACCTACTGAACATCTAAGAATTCTCCTACTCATTCGGCTTTAAGAGGTGGCCATAAATAAACCAATCACGAGGTGGCCGTGAACAATGATATATAACAACCATAGTGGACTAGATCGCCAACCTGGCGGCCATTGCCGTAGGAATTTGATGCCATCTTGAAAGAGTCAGATTACGGCGGGAATTCAAAATACATGCATTCTATCGTACATTAGGAACATATTTTTATGTAGTATATTATCAGTTATAATCATAGACATATGAATATTAGTAGACCTGCCCTAAGTGATTAAAAGCGTATTATCCCCACTCCCCATACCGGTTCCATTGAGCCGGCTGGGCTCGCGTTTGGCCTCAAATGAAATTTGAAAACGTGACGTCATCATTCTTGTGCGAACTATGGTCGAGGCATCATCGGTTCATTTTACTAAATAACACGGCAAAATTTTGACTTGTACTATGAAAACTGGTAAAAATAGATGTGAAAAAAGAGAATAAACCCAATTGTCGTATTACATTCCATATATAAGCATTATTTTACTTTATTTTAAGCATATTCACATCGTATAATATGAATCAGTTGTTACTATCACATCGAGAAACGTCTGGACGCGAAACACAAAGCTGGTTGGTTGCTGGGAAGTAAATTATGAACATTTATAAAAGTGTCTTAACTAAATACTCTGAAACTAACTACGACTCTGAAAATAGAAGCTGCCTTACTTTGCGAATTTGGACTTCGCAAATTTGTTCATAACGTGGCGAGTAATTTGCGCTCCCATGTAAAAATGTCTATTCATTCAAAGCAGATTTTACTTTTAAGAAGTAAATGGTGATATTATAATGCGAGATGCCTATTTACTGTCAGATTGATTTATTGACGAATCACAGTCAGCTTCACTCCCTTCGTTCTTCAACAGTTGATTTTACCCCTCGCCCATATCTTCTCGTCTATTAATTCCTATGTCTGTGGTTATAATATACTACATTATATTATTATTACTATATTATTATATTCATGTAGTATATTATCAGTTATAATATACTACATGAATATACATTAAATAATATTAAATTAATACCAGTATCACATATTCGTGATTTGGGTGTAATATTCGATGAAAACTTGTCATTCATTGAACACATCAACTATATATCTAATAAGGCTAAAGATGCTTGGCTTCCTTTGCAGAACTTTAACTAATATTTACTTAATTTTAAGTCCATAGTTTGTATGAGAACCCTCTATATTTCATTAGTCAGAAGTCAATTGGAGTATAATTCATGTATTTGGTCCCCTTTATATAAAGTTCACTCCAATAATATAGAAAGAGTTCAGCACAAATTTCTTAAGTACGTAAAGTTTAAGCTCGGAATTCCTATTGATTACATTAATTATGTCAGTTTGATGAATCAATTGCATCTAATAACACTGTCTGACAGGAGAATTATTTCAGACCTGGTTGTGTTACAGAGTCATTAACAACTTAATTGATAGTCCTGCCATCCTTGCCACTATTAAACTACATGTGCCGACTAGGAATACAAGACAAAATATAACATTTTTCTGTAATACATACTCGACCAACTATCAGACACACTCACTGACCAATAGGATGCATGATCTGGGCAACAAGTATGGGGACGCTATTGATTTATTTATTGACTCCATATATAGAATTAAGCATAATCTACACCAACACTTTGTTGAATCCTACAAATTAGAGTAGCGTTTTTGTTGTTTGTTTTTTGGGTGTTATGCCGTGTCGCGCTAACTCCTTCTTTAGCCGACGTTTTCGACATCAGGGCAGATCCGGTAGATCCGAAGATCTACCGGATCTGCCCTGATGATGGATACTGCAACGCTGTCCGAAACGTCGGCTAAAGAAGGAGTTAGCGCAACACGGCATAACACCCCAAAAACAAACAACAAAAATGCTTTTGGCCGTGAGAATCTAAAAACTTACTAGAGTAGCGTTGGTAAATTAGTTTTATTGTCTTATATGTAGTGTTGTTGTAATTTCTTTTTTTACTTTATGTTACTCTTACGTTTTACTAATATTGCTTCATATTTTTTAATATTTTCTTATTATACTTGTTGTATCAGACGCAAGTCCTTTACATTGACTGTAAATAAGGGGTGCTGAATCTTCTAGTCGGTGAGCTGCTTTATGTTCAGGGCCTTTTCCGGTTGCTGTGATGTCGTGTATCCAAGGAGAGAGTAGTAGGTAGTCCAAGGAAGCGAGAGGTCAGAAGTCAAAGGCGGTTGTAGTGGTTCCAGCGGGAGAAGCAGTCCAGAGTGAAGCGGTCAGAGTAGATGTCGGAAGAGAGAGACTTGAGATCGCTTTACGCGCGGTATATATAGGACTAGCGGGGGCGTGCATACATCGGTGTGCGCGCGTCTGAAAACGCCCCGCGTAAACGAGGTGCATTTTTGTGCAGCTTCGTGTGTTTTCATATGACTTTAATAGTCAATATTAAAATAATTTATTCAATAGTACTCTTTACGCCGCTTCATCTCATGAAAACTGTTTTTCCCTAGCATTTTTAATGTTTTTATAATAAATTGTACAATATGAATCAGTGGGTCCTCAGACCGACATTGGTGTGAGGAAATCCTTATAACTACTTAATATTAATGTTTACATATTTCAATATTACTTTACAACATAGACGCGAGTCCAGCCTTTCAACTTGTATATTTTTTATTTAGCATTGTTGCGGCGAGACGCACGCAAATCTAACATTAATTTGCGCAATTATATATGAAAAGAGAAATATTTCTAGGTTTATCGTGGCTTTACGCTGATTGGCTGACCGTTGCCGCTCACTGTTTGGCCTAGCTTCGCCTGGGAAAAGGAGAGGGGATGCTACGTAAATACTGGGTCCATGGCTTGCGATGTGCCCAGTGCTCTCGAGCCGGGGAGGGGATACTACGTAAATACTGTGTCCTGGCGCGCGTTGTGCTCAGTACTCGCCGGCCGGGTAAATACAGCTTTCTTATCCTCCCATGGTCAGACATCTGCTTTGCGGCCTTTGGGTAGCATTGCGTAATGCGTTCGATACACTTGTAATCACAATTTTACAAGTGTGTATTTTGTACCTTCTTTAAAATGGATTATATCTATTTACTGTCAATATCTCCTGTATAATACATATTCTCCTATGTACACTGCATCATGTATCACTTCTATGTAAAAGCCTTTTTAGGCGTATATATATATATAAATAAATAAATAAATATTTGTTTAAATATCTTTTGATGAAATGTATACTATATTTCTAATTAAATTCTAATTTTCTCTTCTTGTCGCGTCTGTTGGTGCAACCCCATGCTGCACACGCCACAACCATGGTTCAAACAATCCAAAATATTTAATTAAACTTGATAAACTTGCAATCAATTCTCCATTATACACAAGCAGGCAAATCACGGCTGACCTTTACAAGATGGCGGATCGGCTCTTCAAATCACTACGGGCGCTGCTATACGGGAGGTAGGGTGATTGGCGATCTAGTCTACTATGGGTGTTATATATCTATGGCCGTGAATCATCCGTGAATGTACGCCATATGTACGCTTTCTATTGTCCGTCGTGTCAACCTTTTATCAAAGCTTGAAATTCCGCGTAATTATTATACTTCCATATGACGTTTCAACAATATTCCACTCTATGCGTTGCGCGTAGGGACTATAATAGTGTGTCGCCTTTTTTATGTTTCATCTGTGAGTTTCCGTCGAAGCTGTGTAGTGTCAAATAGTATTATTAGGAATTAATTTATTGTTAACATTTTTTCGGGTTTCTAGGTAATAAACAATATGATATTTTTAAAATATAAAAGGATACAAAATATTCCAGCACTAATAAAATAAAAGAAGCACATCCGTATAAAAATGTTTCAGTTGATAAGATCGAATGCTGAAATCACTTCCTTCGAAATTATTGCAAAAAACTTAGATCACTGTCAGAAGATACAAAGTATCCCTTAGCATCGAGGAAGATTGTTTCTAGCCGTATTTTACGCCTGAGAACGGCTGTACGTGTTTTGTATGTATATTTTATTTAGTTATAAAATGTTACATCGTATACCTAATATATTATTTTCTAGGACTACTGTAATATTATTTACTACTTACATACTACAATTTGGACTTCAATAACGTTGAATAAGTTGTGCAATAACGTACCATAAGGCTACGAATTGTAGTCAAGAGGAAAAAATAAAACAGCTTTATTTGGATATGTTGAATGGTCCAAAATATCTATTTGGAGACCACTCACTATTCAAGGAACGGGCATACTTTTGCAAACGGGATACTGGCGACACTAATTACGTACCCAATATGACTTTGAGCTTGATATTGTCCAGAATCATGCAGCACGTTCGACTTTTGGCATCTAAAGTTTAATACATGATGTAGACGGCAATACTGTGGAGTGCTATAATAATATTGTGGCTAAATTTATTTGTGGAAAGCGTATCAACTATTTTCTAAAACAGTCCTACAATGGAAGGTGCGCTGCAGCAGTAGTGGCGTTCAACACCAATCGTTTACACAATTCTTTGCAAAAATTTGCAACCGGTAATAGTCCCGGAAAACTCATAAAGCAATTAGAATCAAAAAGATTGCAGAAAAATAATCAACAAGTATTAAGTAAAAAAAAAGAAAAGAAAAACCCTGCAGCTCGCTCCAGCAAAAGATCAGCATTATCGTCCCAATGCAGAAAAATCTGATATGGACCAAGCATCGTATGAGGCAGCTAAAGATGATTTTTTAGAAAGGCTTTTTACCATAGCCAAAGATAGGCAAGCAATTGAAAGGGTGACAGTACTTCAAGTATTTAGTGGAAAGTGGATCGAGATGCGCCGCAATATGATTACGGCATAGTGGTTTGGAAAAGTGTGCAAACGGCGGCAAAATAGCAGTTGCGCTCCATTAGTCAAAAATATACTGTACCAGCAATCCTTATCAAATATTCCTTCAATTCGACACGGACAAAAACATGAATACAATGTCTCGAAGGAGCTTGCTGAACTAGAAAGCATTACCATAGAAAAGTGTGGTCTTTTCATAGATGAAGAGTATCCGTATATGGGTGCGACCCCAGATGGAATTTCTTCTGAAGACACCGTGATTAAATGTAATTAAATGTCCTTTGAAGCACGCAGCATGCTCATATATGAAGCAGAAAAACCAAAAAAATAACTTTTTGGAAACTTAACAAAAATGGAGAAATGCTGGTAAATACATCCCACGATTGGTTTTACCAGGTTCAGGGCCAATTACATGTAACAAAAAAAGATATTTGTATGTTTGTTGTATGGACTGAACTCGGAATAAAAATCGAAAAAATTTTAAGGGATGACGAATTTTGGCAAACTAATATGGTTGAACAGCTGAAACGCTTTTACAATTTTTGCATGCTACCCGAATTAATTTATCCTCGACATAATCGCTGCATGCCTATTAGAAATCCTGAGTATTTAGAAAAGTGCATAATAGCGAAAAGAAATAAAGTAAAATTGGTTTCAGCTAAAACCAAAACATGTAAAAAGGAATTGTTTCGAAGAAATCAATAACATTTTATTTCATTGAAGTGTCTTCAGAAGAAATTTCATTTATATTCCTAATGTATGTAGTCTACATTTTTAGAAATAGGGAAAAGGAGGGTTGGAAAGTTCCTGGCTATTCAGATCTAGTCACTAAACAACTAAAGAAACAAACTACCATAAAAATTTGAAAATTAATAGTATTATTACTTCAATAGAAGAGAGTCCAAATATAATTACTAATCATATAAATTACTTCTTCAGTGACATTGGTCCAAGCTTCGCTAATAATTTGTGCAGTGCTAATAAAACTATTGAGATGTGTCTTGTGAATGATTTTAAATCTGAACTTCACGTTACAGGGGACAATTTTTATTTTAAACCAACTAGCATTTCTGAAGTCACAAAGTGATAAATTATTTAAAAATGTCTTTCTCGTGCGGTATTGATTCTTTAAGTGTTATGTTGTATAAAATACATGTATCCGAATTAGTTGGTCTCATATCTCACCTTGTAAATACAGGGTTTTCCTATAAGAGGTATAATTTTGATATTTAATCGTAAAATATCAATGGTTTCGTTGCTTGTGTGGCCCGTCGTGCAGTTTTGTTGAAATTAAACGTTGTCCAGATCAATACCATCCGATTCCGGCCATAAAACATCATTCATGTTTTTTCGATAGCGCAATCCATTCACAGTAACTGTCACTCCAGCCTCATTTTCAAAAAAGTAAGGTCCAATGACTCCACCGGACCATAAACCGAACCAAACAGTCACACGTTGAGGATAAAGAGGCTTTTCAACAATAACTCTTGGGTTTTCCGAGCCCCAGATGCGACAATTTTGCTTGTTGACGAAACCACCGAGGTGAAAATGGGCCTCATCACTCAAAATGATTTGCATTTGATTCACTCAAGTGAATTTTAATGATTTCAATGCGTTGTTGAAGCGTGCATCGTTCCATTTTTATTAATGGCGTAGTTTCTATTTGTCAAATGTCAAAAAATGACAGCTTCAAAAGTAACATCTACCGAAATAGCGGGATATTCAAAATAACACCTCTTATTGGAAAACACTGTATTAGCCTGGAGAGTGGGATGTTCCCTTCTCATTGTAAAAAAGCTAAAGTAATTCCCCTTTTTAAAGGTGGAGATTGTCTAGATGTTAATAATTACAGACCTATATCCTTACAAGTGATGCAGTGTTGGGGTTATTGTCCAAAGTCAAAGTCAAACATGAATACAACGTCCTGAAGGAGCTTGCAGAACTAGAAAGCATTACCATAGAAAAGTGTGGTCTTTTCATACATGAAGAGTATCCGTATATGGGTGCGACACCAGATGGAATTTTGTCTGAATACACCGTGATTGAAATTAAATGTCCTTTTGCAGCACGCATCATGCTCATATATAAAGCAGTAAAATCCAAAAAAATTACGTTAGCAAAAATGGAGAAATTCTGGTAAATACAAATTATAATTATTCCCTCAGGGGTACCGCAAGGCTCCTATCTAGGGCCTCTCTTGTTTATTTTATACATAAACGACATGAACCGTGTTATTAGTAATTGTTGTTTCCTATTTTACGCTGATGACATGAAATTATATAAATCTATTAGCTCCATAGATGATTGCGACCAATTACAAGAAGACCTTGGTAAAATTGAGGAATATTGCAAAAACAATCAACTATATCTAAACATAGATAAATGTAATGTTATTACTTTTTCACGAAAAAAACATTCAATTTATTATACTTACAAACTAAACCATGTACCCCTACAACGAGTAGAAACAATAAAAGATCTTGGAGTAATACTAGATTCTAAAATGTTATTTAGGGATCATATTGAAAATATTCTGAAAAAGCTTATAAGCAATTGGGTTTCATTATTCGCATTACAAAGCCTTTTACGGTAGCACATACCCTAATTCTGTTGTATATGTCATATGTACGGTCACAACTAGAATTCGCCTCAGTAATTTGGAATCCTCAATATCAAACATATATTGATCGCATTGAAAATATTCAGAACAAATTTATGAAACACCTATCGTATCGTTTTAGTGATCATCGATTTGTCCCTGTCACTTTATATAAACGCAGAAAAATCTCTGATGCATTATTCTTACACAAAATCGTGAACTGTCTTGTTGATTCATCATATCTGTTAGAAATGATTGCATTACGTTGCCCCAAACAAAACACCAGATCGAACGATTTATTTAGAATACCACATTGTAAATCCAAATACGCGCAAAACTCTGTAATAGTTCGTATCTGTGAAACTCACAATGCCTTACGAGATGTAGACATTTTCAACCATAACTTGATATCATATAAAATTCAGCTTAATAAATTAATAAATTAAAATACTTTTATTTTATTCGATTTTTTTGTTGTGAAAATTACATTATTATCACCCGTAGTGAATAGTACAGCTATGCGAAAAGTTGTATTTTTTCTATTTGTTTTTAATTTTATGTAGGTAAGAAATACTAAATCAACATTTAAATCAATGGAACTTAATTGGTCTAGAATATATGAATGTTTATTGTTATATTTTTTTACTGTACAACTGTTTGCTTCCTAAATAAAAATAAAATTAAAAAAAAATACATCTCACGATTGGTTTTACCAGGTTCAGGGCCAATTATGTAACAAAAAAAGCTATTTGTATGTTTGTTGTATGGACTGAACTCGGAATAAAATACGAAAAATTTTTACGGGATGACGAATTTCGGCAGACTAATATGGTTGAACAGCTGAATCGCTTTTACAATTTTTTCATGCTACCCGAATTAATTGATCCTGGACATAATCGCTGCATGCCTGTTAGAAATCCTGAGTAATTCAAAGTGCATAATACCGAAAAGAAGTAAAGTAAAATTGGTTTCAGCTAAAACCAAAACATTTGAGAAGGAATTGTTAAGAAGAGATCAATAACATTTTCATTGAAGTGTCTTCAAAAGAAATTTCATTTATATTCCTTATGTGTGTGGTCTACATTTTTAGAGATAGGGAAAAGGAGGGTTGGAAAGTTCCTGGCTATTCAGATCTAATCACTAAACATATCTACGCCGTTCTCAAGCAACTTTCAATCCTGAATTATGGTCTCTCACCAGGGTGATACTGAACGTATCTATAATATGACATACTTATATAAATTAAATTAAATTTGTTTTGTCCTCGCCGGCTTTTGAACCCGGGACCTCAAATTAAACTATAAAATTAAGTATTAACAGTGCCCCGCCGCACTGCGAAACCAGGCTGGAACAAAGGGAAGCCTTTTGTAACTCTTTAAAATTGTATTTATCAAAAAAAATAAATCCAAATAAAACGTTATATTAAATGTTGTTACTGAGAACCTCCTCCACGAATCAAGCTATTGTAATATTGCATTACATTCTAAAATATATTTTAACATAATTTTCATAATCACAATATCTTTAATTGATAATAATTTGTTTTGCTCTGTGCGTGTCTTGTATTGAATGGAACGCACCGGCCAGCTGCAGGCGCAGCGAGTTGGATATTCGAATTCGCGCTGGAAACATTTAATAGCGAGGGCCGTTAAGACAAATTATATGTTTGCGCCCGCATATACGCAATATGAATATGAATAAATAGTTTTGTCTATATAAAAACTCAATTCTATCGAGAAAGGCATGCAAATACAATATTGGATTGAATAATCGGTACAATATTGTATTTGTATGCCTTTCTCGATAGAATTGAGTTTTTATATAGACAAAACTATTTATTCATATTCGTATTGCGTATATGCGGGCGCAAACATATAATTTGTCTTAATACTGTAAAGCAATACCTTGCAAAAAGCGAATTTTGATCAAATTAATTAATTACGCCATCTATGAACACGTAGAATATAACTAGCGTCGCGTTTAACCTTTTAAACCATCTTCTCAATCTCAGTAATTTCCTTCGCCAAAAGTCTGTTCTACTTGAATCTATCTGAAAAATAACCAATATTTTATTTATTTACCATTTTCTTTACCAAAAAAATTTTCTCCAGAATTTATTTGAAAAATAACCTATTTCACATATATTTAAAATTTTCCCAAATTTACACATAATATGTTATGTTTATTACTAATGACTAATGCATGTATTTTTTTTACTTTCTCACTGCAGTGTACTTACTTCAAGTGGAAGCTCGTGACTTTTGGGTGTACTAGAGTGCTAACGTTATCAAAAAATTACATCATTGATGTTGTTGTAGCCAGAAACGTCTTCTTATTAAAAATATTATTTTAAAAAATTCTTAAAACATAATCGGAAGTGAGTGCCTGGGGCGCATGCATATCGTGGAACCGGCCCTGTAATATCGATAAGGAGATAAGAAAGATAACGGATTTATAAAATGGGTTAGCAAATCACTTTGAGCATTCTTTCCTCACTTCTCTGTCTTGTTGCATTATCTCCAACCAACTTGTTCCTTTTGATTTGTGATTCAATTCTATTTCAAATTCAGTGTGTTCCTGTGGCAGATCAGAAGTGATCCATTTATTACTTTGGAAGACTAATTCGTGTCCGATATTATTTGAGGTGAGTTTTTATTTGTTTATTTATGAATACATACAGGGTGTTAAGGAACGTACTTGACTTACTTTAACCACTAATTCCATACCATAGACAGCTGGGGTCGGTGGGAGGGCTTGGGCGGTTACTCTGCTGACGATATGTGGAACAATTTAAGAATTTAATAGTTATTTCCATTTTTCCTTACTTCATTTGAAATTGAACAAGCATTTTCTTAAACGGTTTATTTGTGTAACTAGGAGTGGCGTCTTATGTAACTTTAGGATATCAGTTTACTTTGAAATGGGTAGGGACAGATAACACCCGTAGTGATTATCTCGTAACGGAGTATGTAGAGATAAGAAAGGGAGCTAACCAGTGACGCATGCTTTTAAGGAGTGCCACAATGATGTCATTATACTTATCAGGGCTGCGCATTTACACTACAATTATTTGTTCATATTGAACATTTGTATAATGAGAGTAGCATGGTGTTGAGTAGAAAGACATGTTTTTTTAATTGTTCCATTTGATGTAATTGTAAAATTGATGAAGTTAAATTTTTTGATGAAATCGTAGAATTTGATGAAACTGTGAAATTTGATGAAACTGTAAAATTTGATGAAATTGTAACATTGATGAAATTGTAAAATTTGAATTGCGGTAACACCTCAACCTAAACCTGGTTGCTGTAATTAATTATTTAATGTTTGATTTGTAGAATTTTTCAATTAAGTTCAGTTTTATGTTTTACTTTAACACATTCAATAAAACAATTTAAATAAGATTTACATTGTAGACCTTATATCGCCTTCGCGGACACTAACTATATACTTGTGACAGCCCTGGGACAGTTAAAAAGTTTTTTTTTATGAAATTAGCTATTCCATAAATTTTCAGGTATTTATCGGAAACAGTAATTTTTTTTTAAAAATAAGTTAACAAATGTCTGTCAGTAATTCAATAAATAAAATAGAATTCTGGGTCTGTTAATTTATTGATTCTAAAATTTTAAAATATTAATTTGGGAACGGTTTTGTTAATTAATAATAACTAGCTTTTTGCCCGTTGCAGGCAACTAATAATGATAAAGCAGGGAACAATTTGAAGTTTTTGGTAATTTGAATTTATTGAAAAGTAAAATTAGATTTTTTTCGAAATTCGATTTTTTTTGAAATTAGAAATTTTTTTGAAATTTGATTTTTTTTATTTGAATTATTTTTCAAAATATGAAACTTTTTGAAATTTGAAATTTTTTAGAAAATTGTAATTTTTATTCAATTTGCAATATTTTTTGAAATATGAAACTTTTTGGAAAACGAAATTATTTTTTAAATTTAAATTTTGTTGACGAACCACTTGAAGTAACCTTTTACAAAGGTGTTTTTAACTAACTTTTTATCATCCGTTTCACTCGCCTCATTCACATTCATACATCGTTTCATACATACTCTTCTATTATTCTGACTCTTGACATGGCCCGACTCGAGTATCTGATTCGCTTGATCGTGCCATGTCTTCCTCGGGCGTCCCCGACTTCTGCTACCATTCACATTTCTGTTTTATATTCTCCTTACACTCCCTTTTTCGCTCATTCGCACTAGATACCCAAATCATCTAAGGGTCCGTTTCTTAATCTTACTCATTACGCTTACATCAGCCTTGCATTCTTTGCGGATCTCCACATTTCTCACGCAATCACACGTGGTTATACACACATACGCCTCAGGGATCTCATTTCAACAGCATTCAGTCTACTTTAATCCTTTCTCTGCCAGTTCCATACATCAGGGTAGGTACCAGCACTCCATTGTGGACTTCTAGCTTCGTTCGGTCTGTTAGTATAGTTTTATCATAATACATTTTATAAAATTGGTTTTCTAAAAATGAAATTGATTCGTATTCATAATATGGTATTATATTACGGCAGTCAATCAAGTTATGTTTAATTACCAAACTTGGGTGAATTATTTTTAAAACTTGATTGTGCCTAAATGTATACTCGGACGGCGCTAATACAGAACATCCCGATATAATATGTTCTATAGTTTCCGGAAAAGTTAACATTAATTATTATTATATTACATATAATGAGGTAATGAAAGCAAGATGCATTGGTACAAGTTGGGGTACATAACAGTACGTAAGTCCAATTATTTAAATATGTTAAGGTTTTTATGCAAAGCACAAATGATAACAAATTATTATAAGCATTAATTACATGCCTGAAATATCCATACAAATTGTAAGTATAAATAAATGTCGCCGACGGGAATTGAACCCGCACCTTCAGATGTCCAGTCATGTGCTCTGGACCACTGAGCTACGTCGGCTTATTCCCAAACCGCCAAATAATTCAATATATACAAGTACTACAATCGACAATTACTGTTTATTATATTTTTTCACCTGTTAACAAACAAATTTATTTTTAAAGGAAAGGCTTTGTTAGTGCTGAATTTCCTACGAGAATTAATTATTTGACGGGTTGGGAATAAGCCGACGTAGCTCAGTGGTCCAGAGCACCTGAACGGACATCAGAATATCAGAAGGTGCGGGTTCAATTCCCGTCGGCGACATTTATTTATACTTGGGAAATATTTTAAAGTTGTATGGATGTTTCAGGCGTGTAATTAATGGTTATAATAATTTGTTATCATTTGTGCTTTGCATCAAAACCTTGTCTTTTAAACATTAGTGTATAGTTAAAAAAAATAATTATATATTAACGCCCATTAAAAAGGATTAATGAGAAATCCTTCAGATAATTACATATGTCTGATTTAAACATATTTAATATATTGTAAAAGAATGTTTAAAATTCTTAAAAATGTGTTTTGCATAATGTGTTATTTTTCATAGTTAATATTTAAATTATTTTCTCTTTAAAGGTCTCCACCTTGGGCTCCCCCAGAAGCAAGTTCTAAGTCAGCAGTAAAGGTAACTAAATTTATTTATTATTTGACGACCTATTGCCCTAGTGGACTTTGTATATAAATTGTATTTTACTCTTAGCTACAGTATGTTAGTTAAACAGGATAGTGCATAGTATTTATTGTATAGTAAATAGTGTATAGAAGCAGGACACACAGCATAATAGCAAATATGTATGATAAATCCTGAAATAGTAGACGAATGCATGAAATAAACTATTTTGTACGAAGCAAGACAGTGTATGGTCCCTTTTCGCATTTCAGTTTATAGGGAGCCACTTTTTTTAAGTTATCGCTTTTCAAATAATTCCAAGTAAGAAGCTACTTTGAATAATTAAACTCATTCTTGTAAGTTTTTTTTCATCACACATCTTCGGATCTACCGGATCTGCCCTGATGATGGACACTGCAACGCTGTCCGAAACGTCGGCTAAAGAAGGAGTTAGCGCAACACGGCATAACACCCCAAAAACAAACAACAAAAACTCATTCTTGTTAGTAATGTGCTTATTTTAAATTAATTATCGCATTCCTGTAAGAAGGAATCTACAGTTATTATTCACAGTATTTTCCGTTATGTTTAATATCGATATCAATGCTTTTCTATCTTCGTGTAGACGAAGTTTATAGTTATTAGTGAGTGTGTTAGAAATTTTCACTCCTTTAATTACTTCAAAGTCTAGTAAAATGCCTTCTTTGATATTTCTATTTTAAACTTTAACCTTGAGAAACGTCTCTGATCTTCGATGCAGCGTGTTCAGAACAATTTTGTTATGCATGTCGATTGTTATTTTATTTAAAAGAATCGATTGGTTTGTTTTATAATTTCTCTTTGTTTTATTTTTAGTAAGGAAGTCGTTTTCTACTATCCAATCATATTCTATGTTGATGTTAGATATAACGTGAAAAACGTAATTTATTTTTTCATTAAATTTAAGTTCAATAGTTCCGTTCTGTTTCGCAGTCGGATTCGGTTTCTTCGTTTTTAATGTTTATTTAGCGATCACTATTTTTATCAAGTATATCTCTTTTTATGAGTGATATTGCTGCGCCTGTGTCTATTAAGAGACTAAAATTGGTATTATTATTACCAAAGGGTATTTTAACATATGGCAGATTTAATAGCCTTTCTCTGTTAATGTTTACAACACATATATTTGACAGCATATATCACAACCATCTTGTATATTGGGTTTAGTAGGGTTAGTTGTAATTGTTAACAAGTTAAGGTTTTTCCTTTTATCAAAAGTTGTATTGCGTGGTACAAAGTTGTACACTTTATTAGGATTTTTATTGTTATTTCTTCTATAACAATTAATCGTTCTTCGGCAAAGGCGTCAATCAGATTTTTAGGCATCCGCTCCCTTAAATGTTTGTATTTATACCAATAATGAATGTTTGTAAAGTCAAGTCATTTGTACTGGCGCATCTTCCTTCCAATTCGTCTAGATTAATGGTCGAGTGATTGATGGAAGTTTATAATTTCTTGACACATGTTTCTATTCTGAACATATATGTTGCCATATCTTCTCCATGCTTTTGTTTACAGCTTTGTAATTCTATTAGCAGGTGTGTTTGACTTTTTGACTCTCCGAAATTAGTTTTTAAGAATTCTTTTAGTTGATCAAAATTTTCTATTATTCTATTAGAACATGTCGTTTTTGCCTTGTTATTAAAATACAGAAGAGTAAAAGTTATTTTTGGTTTTCTTGATCCAGTTGAGTCGCTCTTTCATAGTTTAATAAAAATGGCGTTAGCGATTTCTTTTTTCCATCAAATGTGGAGATGAATTTCATCAATATGGCTTAACTTGTTCTCTTCCTTTTACAGCGGATTCGGTTTCCATTTCGTTTTGTTTAAAAAAAATTTTTCGAAAAATTAAAACAAAAATAAAAATTTAATAATTTTTATTAAATCATTACAAATAATTTTATTTATGTTGGAAGTGATTTACTTTTTTCGAAATATTTTCTTTCTTCTGGTGGTGAAATTAAGCAAATATCATGGCGCTCTAGGGGCGGCCGGCTGCTTTTTTAAGCGCTCCGCGTTTATTTTGAAAAATCTTGGGAAGTTCTCAATTTTTTCGGTGTAGATAAAGTGTAAAATAACCGCAATAATTTTTAAGTATAAAAATAAAATAATTTTAATGTCGCTGATTCGAGATTAACTCAAGTTTTAATACAAAATTTCAAATATTTTAAGTTCAAATATGCCACGTTGTTCCAGAAGTGCATAATAACGCTGCAGCATCGGTAAAATCGGTCGAAAGAATTGAACACATGTGCAGTGTGAAAGACAAGCGAGCAATCGTGTCAAGTGTAAATGCGTCAAGTGATTTATAATGGGTATTCTTTGAACTATGGTGACTGTAAACAATATCCGATACGACAGGGCGACACTACTACATCTCAAAAGTGAAAGTGTTTTTTTGGACCCTAAATTAGCCGCAAAAATATCATTATATGACCTTGGACGCGATAATTATACTACTCGTAAAATTAGATTTCGTGGTTGCCGTGCTGGACGATATCATAAAAAACATACACTTTGCATCAGAAAGGAACAATATGACACAATACTTTGTGATGCAGCACAGGCCGAAAACACTCCTGCTGTAAGTGATCGGGCTACACTCCTAAGTTTTAAAAGTGATAGTGTGTTGAACCCTTCAGTGACTGCAAAAGAAACCATATACAATCCAGTCCGTGATCCGAATGTGAAATTTAGATACAGGGGGTGTCGCGGTGGACAAAAAACAAAATATTTTTGCAGGGAGGAACAATACGTTCCAAAAATTATTAATAATAACAATGGTAATGAAAATAACAATAAGTCTCCGTCAGTACAGGATGTTCAAGTAGTCGAACCGATCGACAAACAGAATTACCTACCGTCTAAAGCCCTCCGCGATTCTGATAAATTCCACAACAACTTAAATGAAATTAGATTAGAACGACATGCCAACTATAGGAGCAGACAGCTTGCGATTGGTTCCTGGAATGCTCGATCCCTTAACAACAAACTAGAGGTGGTGGACGATATTTTCAGAGACCAAAAACTCCATATCCTTACTGTCACAGAAACTTGGCACGAGAACAGTGATTCGTACTCAATTAAGAGACTCCGAGCTTTAGGGTATGTGGTTCTTGAAGAAGCCCGACCTAGTAGGGACCTACCATCAAACAATATCTCACACGTGAATCACGGGGGTGTCGCGATAATAGCCCGACCAGGATTACGGCTAAACAAAGTAGCTCTCGGTACATTTAACACGTTTGAGTATATTGGATGCAGGGTTTCTTCTTCAGGAACGTCGTTCATGTTGTGCACCCTTTATAGGCCCGGATCGAAACCAATCTCTGTCGAATTTTATAATGAGTTTTCACAGTTTTTGGAAGTTTCAGTCGGACTCTCCGACACACTCATTATTACAGGTGACATTAATATTCGTCTCGAGCGCGTGACATCACCAAACACTGTTAAATTCTTAGATCTATTAGCCAGCTTTGGATGCCACCAATGGGTCGACGTCCCAACTCATGATGCTGGTGGTACATTAGATGTACTAATTTCAAAGAACAGTGATCCACCACTTTCAGCAGATATTCGTGATATAGGACTGTCAGACCATCGGCTCGTTTGCACTGATATTGATTTTAACCCGCCTAAAGTACCATATAAAACAATTGTATCAAGGGAATGGCGTAAATTTTGCTTTAGCGATTTTCTGGAAGAGTTACAGACCTCTCTCTTATGTACACCCAATGTTTGGGAAACAAAGACCCCTACCGAACTTGTCAAGACATATAATAAAACACTTTCATGTCTGTTAGATAAATATGCCCCGACATCATCAAAAACACGGAAAGTTCGAAAGTCTGACGGCTGGTTTGACGATGAATGTCGAAACCAGAAGAGACTTATGCGGAAATTAGAGAGGACCTATAGGAAAAACTCTTCTGTAACTACAAGAGACGAGTGGATCCTTTCTCAAAAACAGTATACGTGTAAAATTAATTCCAAAAGATCAGACTATTGGAAAGAAAAGATTAACTCTGAGCGAACCGACCCGCGACGTCTTTGGAACTCAATAAAGACAGTAATTTCCGAAGTCACTGTTCCAACGAAAATAGATATTACCCCGGAAGCTTTCTCAATTTTTTTTCGGGAAAAAATTGAATCCATTCGTGCTTCCGCATCTCACGCCTCTCCGCCAATATTCACTTTAAATTCTGAAGGAATTTTGTCTTCCTTCAAACCCACAACGCTGGAAGAAGTAATAAAAATTATTTCAAGCTCGCCTAATAAACAGTGCAGTCTTGATCCCATACCGACATGGTTATTAAAACAATGTTCTACTGTTTTAGCTCCATTCCTAGTTCACGTTTTTAATAAATCACTTAGCACGGGTGACTTTCCTGAACCACTCAAGTCAGCTGTAGTTACACCAATCCTGAAAAATTCAAAACTAGACGCCGATAACTTAGGTAATTATCGGCCCGTTTCAAACTTACCATTTATTTCAAAAATCCTGGAGAAAATTGCTGCCGCACAAATAACCAGTCACTTGAATTCAAATAAATTATTCGCAAAACGTCAATCTGCGTACAGAAAGTTCCACTCAACTGAAACCGGACTACTTCGTATGCTATCAGACATAACTCTGGCCGTAGAGTCAGGTAAGTTATCACTTATCTCACTCCTAGACATGAGTGCAGCGTTTGACACGATTGATCATGAATTCCTCATTAGGAGATTAGAGGAAACATTTGGTTTGAATTCCGACATAAAAAATTGGCTGGTATCCTATTTATCCAATCGCTTACAAGCCGTGAGGGTTGGAAATAAATTGTCCAACTTCGCAACACTATCTTCAGGGGTACCCCAGGGATCCGTTTTGGGTCCACTTCTCTTCATCCTTTTTACAAATGATGTCGCCAAAATAATCGAGTCATTTGATCTCTTGTCTCACTGCTACGCTGACGATCAGCAAGTTTATTTTTACTGCGCTCCAAATGATATCAATAGTCTCAAAATCCGTATAACTGAATGTCTAGAAGCAATAACTCGTTGGATGTCTTCAAACAAGCTGAAGCTCAATCCATCTAAGACTGAGTTTCTCTGGGTAGCCACAAACAAACGTCAACATTTCATAGACAATTCACCTATTACTATTTCCGGCAGCGATATAATCCCAAAAACAACAGTCAAACTTCTCGGTGTCAATTTAGATTCAGACTTTTCGTTTAAAAGTCAAATAAATAGGACTGTGAGCACCGGTTTTTTTCACCTAAGACAACTCAAGTCTGTCCGAAGAAACCTTCCTTCAGAAGCAACAAAACTACTTATCAACTCTTACGTAGTCTCACGTCTCGATTACTGCAACGGCATTTATGCCAGCCTTCCAAAATATCAAATTGACAAACTTCAATCAGTGTTTAATGCAGCAGCACGGCTCATAACCGGGGTTTCAAAATATTCGCACATTTCAGAACACCTTCGTAACCTTCACTGGCTCAAGTGCCCTGAAAGAATCCAGTACAAACTGTGCTGGATGGTGTTCAAATCCATCAATGAAATGGCCTCACCCTACATCTCTGAACTATGCTTCCCGGAAAACACTAGTCTGAGGCAGTCAACGCTTAGATCAGCAACATCAGCAGCTGTAGGCAGACTGATAGAACCTATGCGCAAGCCAAATACTAAGTTTGGTGATCGCGCTTTCGGAGTATCTGGGCCGAAGGCTTGGAATAAACTCCCTCCGGAACTAAGATCCATAACAAGTCCAACAGAATTCAGGTCTAAATTAAAAACTTACCTTTTTAAGCTGTCGTATCCTTAAATTAAATATACCAATCCTAAGAGAAAGTCCAGTTATATTCAATTTTTCAATTAAGTCCTAAATCCTGTATCTAAATTTCGCCAATAAACAATTAGATAATGTTAATTAAGTGTTAATCTCAAGTGACCTATCAGGTAAGTATTGAACTGTATATTTTCTCCATAAATAGTTAAGTAATAACATAGACCACTGTACAAATGTATTATAAGTTTGTACAGCGCCCTTGAGGTGTTTTTGCACAAAAACGGCGCTATACAAGTCATCCAAGTATTATTATTATTATTATTAATTCGATTTGATGTTTTCGTATCCGTGGACACAGTCTTTTCGGTTTGTACTTTTCAATTTGTAAAAATGGACAGACACCAATGGTGAGATGTCTAGATTAGTGAGGTCTAGTTTATTTAAGCTCCTTCTTCAAATATCTCCTGATATTAGTTAGATATCGTAGGTGAAGAGGCTGCTTTCGGGATTATCTTCAGATGGTGAATGCACAATAAGTCAGTTTTATTTAGAATATAATCAAGTCATTTATTTAACCCTTCAGTATTTTAGATATGTTCTCATATAAGTCCCAAACGACATTGAAATTGCTATGAAATTTAAGAATATTTCCGAGGTATTTTAAATTCAATATAGATTTCCTATTTTTCAGTTGAAACATCGATATTTCTTATCAATAAAATTTAAATAACTAACATGAAAAATGTTTTTGAAAAAACTTACTTAGAAACGTCTATAATATGTAGTTAACACCATATTTAGAAAACATTTCCATAAAACATAATAAAATTAACGCATCCCATATGAAATAACTCAACTTTTAAGCGTCCACTAAAATCAGATTTTTTCAATCACGAATGCACGGATAGGACGAAACCTTTACATATTTATATTTATAGAGTCCATAACTACCCAAATCATTAAAAATCGAAGTAAAACGCACAAAATAACTATGAAAAAGGATAAATAAAAACCGTAACTATTAACTAGAACGCTTTGGTTTGTGTGGCTAACGGTCACATACCATAACAACAATTGCGGACAAATAGTGTTGAGGTACAATTAAATTCGAATTTTAACAAAATCTCGAAACTCGAGCGTAAACGGAGTCAGTTGTATATTTTTTTTTTTTTTTTTTTATAATTATTTTTTATTTTTAATAATATGTTTTACATGGGACATAATTCATTTTACATCATTGGTTTTTTACTACTCTTCCATTGAAAGCATTTGCTTGTGTATGGAAGGGGAGTGTACATAAATGTTGTTGTTAGTTAGTACTTAAATAATTCATTGTACATAAATGTATGTTTGCTGTAATATTTCTTTGGAAAGTAGTGAAGGATAATATATTATTTATTAAATTTTTAAAAAGAAAGGAAGCTATGGAAAACTAAGGATATTTGTGAGATTAATTAAGTGACAGTAGTTTTTTTTTTTTTCAGAATATTTTTAAAGTGTCTCTTGACAGAGAGCAGTATTCGGGTTTTATCATTAATGCTTCTGATTTCTTCTGGTAAACGATTGAAAAAAGTTCTTCCCTGGTAAGTATAATGATGTTGTGCAAAAGACGTATTTAGTTTTGGGCATAGAAAAACATGTCTAAGTCGCGTTCTGTTTTCATTTAAAAATTGATATTTATCTTTTTCTTTTATAATTTGGATTAATGAGTTTTTAATATATAGGTCTTTAAATGTAGGTACTTGAAATTCTTCAAACAGGCGTTCTGTTGGGTAGTCAAAGGATTTTTTTAATATAATTTTAATAATTGTTCTTTGTATAATTTCAATTGGAAGAAGGTTACATTTATACGCGGATCCCCAACTAATAATAGCGTATTGTAAAGTGGATTGAACTAAGGCATAGTAAATTAAATATAGATTTTTTATCGACAGAAAGTTTCTAATTCTTAAAAATATATATATTAATTTTCTAATTTTGTTTACTACTTGACTTATTTGTTCTTTCCATTTCAGATTTTTATCAATAATTACTCCTAGATATTTAATTTTATTTGTTGTTTTTAGTACTGTACAGTTTGATTTGCAATAGTTTTGGCTGTGAATTTTAGTATTATTATGTATGACAATGTTAAAATTTTTAGGAGTATCATTTGTATGTATTGCAAATGGAATTACAAATGTCTTTTCATTATTAAGTGACAGTAAATTAGTGTCGAAAAAATTCTTGAGCGTGTTGATGTCTTCCGTGGCCTTTAATTCTACATTTTCCCAAGTCTTATCACTTATTATTAATACTGTATCATCGGCGTATGACGTAATTTGACCGTGTAAAGGTTGAAAAAAAATATCGTTTACATATATAGTAAATAGAATTGGTCCAAGCACTGTACCTTGGGGGATTCCAAAGCTTGTAATCTCTTGATCACTATTAACACCATTGATTTTTACTAATTGAGGACGGTTTTTTAAGTAGTCGGTGATCCATTTAATCGCGTTGCCTTTTATGCCGATATTATTCAATTTTTTTAATAGCATCTCATGGGATATGCTATCGAATGCCTTTCTAAGGTCAATAAATATACCCGCACATTTTTTACTTTTATCTAGTGATTCGTAAATGTATGAAGTTACGTTAGCAATAGCATCTTGTGTGCTGAGTGATTTTATAAAGCCAAACTGGTTTTTGTGTAATATTTTATTATTATCTAGAAAATTTACCAATTGTTTTTTAACTATTTTTTCAAAGATCTTTCCTATATTAGAAATTAGACATATTGGGCGATAATTCGTTGCTTGATGTGGATCTCCAGATTTGTAAATAGGTGAGATTATTGTGGTTTTGTAGTTCATTGGAAAAATTCCATTTGTTAAACTTAAGTTTATTAAATGAGTGATAGGTTTTATTAAGTGAGGTTTCATAGTTTTTAACATGTGTGTCGTAATAGAATCAAAACCGGGGGACGAACCTCCTTTCATATTTTCTATTATTTTCGAGATTTCACATTCTGTTGTTGTTTCAAACATTGAAAGTATATTACGTTTCTGTATATTTTTATTTTTATGGTTTTCTTGGTTTGAAGGCTTATGAATATTTTTCGCAAGATTTTTCCCAACATTTGCAAAGAAGGAATTAAATATGTTTGCACATTGTTTAGGCTGTATATTGGCATCTATAATTTTTTTATCATGTTCAATGTACTTAATGTTTTGTGTTTTTTTTGTATTTTCTATGGCGAAATTAACAGTTTTCCACATTTGTTTATGGTTATTTTCTGAAGATAATATTTTATTTTTAAAATACTCTTCTTTACTTTTTTTAATATAAGATGTTAATTTATTTTTATATTTTTTATAGAAAATATATGCTTTTTCATCTTGGGGATTTTTTAAAGTTATTTTGTAAAGTTTTTCTTTATTTCTGATAGATATAATAAGTCCTTTGGTAATCCAAGGTTTTAAACATCTTAATTTTGATTTTATGTGTGTTGTTATCTCAGTTGTCGAATTTTTAATGTGTTGTGACATAATATTTTCGAAGTTAGTCGAACAAATTTCAGTATCATCACTGTTTAAAACATTATTCCAATCTTCCTTTTTTAATTTTTCAGAGAGAATAGTCATATCTATTGTTGATTTTTTGGTTAATAAATTATGTTTTTTATGTTTAATATTATTATTATACAGAAGTAAGCATGAGTGATGATCAGTTATGTTAGTTTTCCAAACAATTGATTTTATTTTGTGAAGATCTTTAATGTTTATATTTGTCCAAATGTGGTCTAAACAAGATGGAGTATGTTCTTTTATTTCCCTAGTATTTTTATTTATGCAAGATATAAAATTTTGTTCAGTCATACAATTGATGTATTCATTTTTGTTATTATTTTCTATTTTTTCATTAATATTAACGTTAAAATCTCCTACGACGAAGCAAAGTTTATTTTTTAATTTTAATAATATGTATTTGAGGTCATTAATAAATGTAATAATACTCGAGCCATGCGTTCTATAGATAGCTATTAGATGGTATATGGATTTGCCGAGTTTGAAATGTACTTCGATGCAGTTTACTAAGTGTATTGGATGTTCTAATATGTTAACAATACTAAATTTATTGCTTGCAAATATTATTATTCCCGAATTTTTATTGATGTCTACTTTGGTAGAAATATAGTTGTACTCAGGTAAGTGGTAAGACGGTGACTCAGCGTTCGTAAATGTTTCGGTTAACACTATAAAGTCCGGTTTTTTAATTAAATTATTTATTTTTAGAATTAATTCATCTAAATTTTTTTGAACGCTACGGATGTTTATGTGCATAATAATTATATCATTGATGTTTTTAGAAATAATTTTGTTACACGAATCGGTACATATACATTCATATTCTTGAATTTTAATATTTAACTCTAATTCGTTACTTAAGAAATCATCCATTTAATGCATTTTCGGTTGTATTTTACAAAATTATTTATAAGGTTTTTATTCAATGTCGTAGTTAATTCTTTCTTTGGCTAATTTAAGCATGTAAGATCGGAACTTACATGTTTCGCTGTTTGTTCGGTGGTCTACTTCATTCATTTTACTGTTCAAGGAGTTTATTTCTTTCTTCTTGTTAGCTGAGTTGCAGTTAGCGCATTTGGGTGGCAGTTCCAGGGATTTACACTCGGAGATGGGATGATCTTCTGAACAGTGCTTGCATGTTGGTTTATTCATTCTATTGTAGCATTTTTGTGCTGTGTGTCCAAATCTTTGACAGTGGAAACATTGGGTAAGAGGACTGCAGTCTTCTACATAGATTCTCATGAATCCTAGATGAATTTTTTTTTTATTAACAAGATGTAGTCTCATTTCGGGATTTGTTTGTAGTATTAAGTTTTTGCTGTTAGTTTTTTTGTTTGTAATGATGGCCTTAACTTGTAATATTTCTTTGTCTTGGTATTTTTCACATATCATTTTGATGTCGTTGTTTTGTTCAATGATGTCTTCTAAGAATTCTTTTTCGGTATAGTCTTTGTCAAGACCTTTGAATATTACGCATGGATCCGTTTTCAGAAGTACCTCCGCTATTATGGTTTTGTCGACTTCATTTATCTTATCTTTTAATTTTTTTGCGTCTTCTTTTTCTGGGCATGTTATTATAAGGTTTTTTTTTGTTTTTTTAATTTCGCATACTCGAATTCCCAACTGCGATATTTTAATCTTTTGTATTTTCTCTTTTAATTTTTCAGTGTCTTCTTCTTTTAAGCTTTTAATTATTATAGGAAATCGTTTTTCTTGCGTTTTTGATATTAAGTTTTTTACTGCAGAAGAGTATGAAAATGGGTATTTTTGTGCTTGGTTTTTTTCTTGAATATCACACTTTTCTTGTAATTTAGCTAATTCTATTGCCATGTGCGATATCATTTCCATGATGTTATTTATTTCTTTCATCATTTTTGATTTGGTTTCTTTGGTAAGTTTATTTTCTTCCAATTATCAAATTAAAATGAATTTATAAACACGTTTTCTAACGTTTTAAAATCAATTATTATGAACACTTTTAAAATAACTTATATGAACACGTATAATGCTGTAGTTAAATAATGCATGTGTAGCTTTTTGTATTGCATTAATTAGGTAACTAGGATTGTAGTTATTTCGTCGATTGAAGGTCAGTTGAAAGGAATAAGGGAGGTGATTTAAAAATGATTTATTTTAAATCCATTTAACTAACGCAAAATAATCAAAATAAATTTTCGAATTTTTAGATAGTTGTCAGGTTAAAAAAATAAAAATGGTAAGTATGGATAAAAAAATATTTTCGTATCTAAAAAACAATTATAATTTTTAAAGAGTTAATATTTGTTTACTTCTACAATCATCTAGAATCCCGAAATGAATGCACTTTACCCCCCGGACACCTTGTATAAGACGAATAATATAAAAAAGGATGTTAGTTTTATTCCAACAATAATAACATTAAATGTTTCATTATCTTCCTTTTTTGCAACATATAATGATGTCCTCACTGGGATCTCTCGTGCAGAGGATTTCATTTAATTATTATTTTTTCAAATGAATGTAAATAATATGAAGAAATTATAAATATATATTACAAAAATTATAACGTGCCTAGCAGCAATTATTTGATTTATTGATTAACAAACTAACTATTATTTAATTGTATGTATCTGTATTTAATTTTTTGTATCTTTATTTAATTGTAGATTTTTGTAATTGTACAATCACTGAGTTTTTATAAGTGGATTGTTCTCACGTAAGTGTGATCACCTGTAAAACCCAGTATAAATAAATAAATAAATAAATAACTAATCGTCATGCCGTTTCCCGAAGGGGTCGGCAGATAAAAATAAAACGCCACACAACTCTGTCTTGACATACACTGTTCTTTATGTTACTAAATTTACATATCAAAACTACAAAATAGTATTTAAAAGTAAATTGTAATGATTGAGCACATGAGATACGCAAATAAATGTATCTTTCATATTCTCCACAGAACAGTTGTACACAAATATAATATTACCGAAAAGGTTATAAATTTAGAATAGAAAATTACAGTAAATAATATAATAATAAAAATAAGGTGTAAATGAGTGTTGAAATGTGAAATACTCCAGAGTAAAATTATTCATGATCCATGAACTCAAATTTGCTTTGAATTTAAGTGTGATTTTCATAATTGGAACTGGTTGTGTGAAGAACATTTCAGATAAACGATAAAAAAGTTCATACCCATAATATAATATTTCCACAGAAGATTATTTTTTCATAATTAGAATAATCTATTCTATTGGAATAATCTTAGGAAGGCAGTTGAACTACAAATATACTGAAATTAGATAACTTTGTTTAAACTAAAACACAGTATTACTTGAAAAGCTGTCATCAAAACTGAAGATTGTTCATTTTTATACTCGATTTATTTTTTGCTTAACATATTTTTTTAAGTCTGTAGAAATAAACATTATTTTACAATGTTAAAAAATAAAATTTTATTTCAATACATTTTTAGATTGTGACCGAATTTCGAATTTCAAATTACGATAATGATCCGCCCCATCACTAAAACTAGAAAAATTATCCCAGCTGAAATCGTAAAATTTTTAATCATTCATAAAAATTAATTTCGAGTATGACTTTAATTTTTTTAACGAGCACCATGTTTTTTCTTGATTAATGATTAATAAATAATATATACTTTCACGATATTCACATAAATATAAACCAAACACTGCAAATTCAATACGAAACCTCACACTTTTTCCGTGACTTTGAAACTCAATTATTTCATCAAAACAAACCAAAAAAACACACATAAGTCGTTCATATATTGAATTATAATAAAACAATATATAACATTGACATTTTTTAGAAATAATTACCGAAAACACAATTCTTTAACGGTCAACGGAATAATTCCGCCAATTTGTAATCATGCAATTTATTGTTTTTTAAGGTTTTGTCCTTGGAATTGAGTATAATTATTATAGAAAAACTTAGAAGAATAATTATTTAACTGCAATCACATATCTCCGCACTATAAAAAATAATATATATTAAAAACTTTTATGATGGATGTCCTACATCCGTTTAAATTCAGCTAAATTATCTTACCTCTATTTCTGCATTATTACTAATGGATTAAATAAATAATGCTGTGTTAGTTGAATGGATTAAAATAAATAATTTTATAAACTACTTTTAAACTCACCTCCCTTATTTCTTCCAACTGATCTTCAATCGACGAAATAACTACAATCCTAGTTACCTAATTAATGCAACACAAAAAACTGCACATGTATTATTTAACATTATTACCAGCATTATACGTGTTAATATACGTTATTATAAAAGTGTTCATAATAATTGAGTTTAAAACATTAGAAAACGTGTTTACAAATTCTTTTTAATTTGATATACAACTGACCCCGTTTACGCTCGAGTTTCGAGATTTTGTGAAAAGTCGAATTATTGTATTGTTCCTCATCACTATTTGTCCGCCATTGTTGTTATGGTATGTGACCGTTAGCCACACAAACCAAATCGTTCTAGTTAATATTTTTACGGTTTTTATTTATCCTTTTTCATAGTTATTTTGTGCGTTTTACTTCGATTTTGTTTAATAATTTGTGTAGTTATGGACTCTATAAATAAAAATATGTAAAGGTTTCTTTCTGTCCGTGCATTCGTGATTGAAAATATCTGATTTTAGTCAACGCTACAAAGTTATTTCGTATGGGATGTGTTAATTGTGTTATTAAATTACCATATTTATAAAGCAATTCGTCACAGTGATGTTTTTAAGTACCTAATATTGATGCCTTATGCAGGTATCTGTGAACTTGTTTTTACGATATTAATATTTGTTTTGATACAAAATGAGTTCAAAATCTAAGAATATTTTTGGACATTTCCTTTGTCGGAAAATAATTCATAAAGTTTACACATTTTTGAATATATATGATAGTTCTCTTCTTAATTTTGTAAACAACATGAAATGTTTTCTAAATATGGTATTATCTACATATTGCTGAGGTTTCGAGTAAAAATGTTTCAGTAAGTTTTTTTTAAAACATTTTTCATATTAGGTATTAAAATTTTATTGTTTAGAAATATCGATGTTTCAACTTATATAATAATAATAAATAATAAATCTATATTGAATTTAAAATACCTCAGAAATATTGTTGAAATTCGTGGCAATTTCAATGTCGTTTGGGACTTATATGAGAACATATTTAAAATACTGAATGGTTAAACAAATTACTTGATTATATTCTAAATAAAACTGACTTATTGTGCATTCACCATCCAAAGATAATCCCGAAATCAGCCTCTTCACCTACGATATCTAACTAATATCAGGAGATATTTGAAGAAGGAGCTAATATTAACTAGACTTCACTAATCTAGACATCCCACCATTGGTGTCTGAAGTGGGATTTGATATCAATATAAAATCTGAACCTTCACAGAACTTGAAAATCAACTATTTGAAGTATTGTTTAAATTTTGAGAAACAACCCGTCGTTAGTTTATTTTGCTTTGTCATCGGCATGTGAATTAACTTTTGATTTATTATGGATGTTAAAATTGTCGTTGAGGTACATAATAAATAAGATATGTCCCAATGCAGTTAGTTCCCTGTGGAATGCCAAAATCCGTGGTCTGCGAACCGCTCAGAAAGACATTTAACTTGCTGTCTATCAAAACAGTTACCGGATAAATCATCACAATTATAATTCATCACATCTTTAAAAAGTTATATAAGAGTCATTCCGCCGTTTCGTTCAAATTTGCCTGTTTCCGCGGATTTTTTTTTTTTGCCTTTTTACTATATATTTTTATAGAAATGGGTTCCCGTACCTATCAGATGTATAAAAGTGAAAAGGGCACCTTTGTGCGACACTTGGATTCGAAGAAAATTGATGGAAGGTAATGAAGGTGTGGATGGTAATGAAAAACTGTTGGATGGTAATTTAAAAATTTGGATGGTAATGAAGTTTGGTAATGAAATATTAATAGATGGTAGTGAACATGTTTAAGGTTCTTAAAATGTCTGTGAATAATGAAATTTGAATAGAAATTGAATAATAAAATAGATTTCAAATCATGCTAAGTATCATTTGACGTGGTGAGCGGATAAGGAAAAAGAAGAAAAACCTATTATAGTGAAAAACTAAATGCTTTATTCAGACTTTTGAACATTGGAGACAAGAAATACATTTTTTCATACGTAATCAGTTCTGCTTACTTATGCTTTTGCAATATCTGTATGAATTGTTAAAAAATAATGGAAAAAAATATCAAAATACAAATTAAGAAAAGGCAGCTGGAACATCAAACCCAACACAACTAAAATTTTCCTATTATACTACTTACCCAGAAATTATAAGGAATAGTCAAATTCTTTATAATTACGTTTTATAAGTAGGTTTGTACACAAGAAATACAAAATTTTCACATTCCTAAGCAAACATTGTAATATTTGAAAAATAGAAATAATAAAAATAATAATTAAAAATAAGAAAAAATCAGAAGTCAATTGAAATGCAGTTTAAAATAAAATCAGAGATACTTAAAACAAACACAACATATGTAACTAATAAGTACAAGATAAAGGTCTTACATCTAAATAGGAACATAATATTTAAGGAACTTGAGATCATTCTTGTGAAAGTTTTTGCTGGAAAACTATTTCAAATCAAAGTTCGGCAAATTTTTGAAAGTGAATTGTCCTCTTTCATTCTCATCTGGATCTTGCAAGCGCTGAAGAATTTGTGATTCCAAAATGAAATTGTCGTCACTAATTGTTGGCCAGACAAATTTTTTGGAATTCCCTTGAGCTTTTTTCAAAAAAATTACTTTGTACTCTAGTGTGTACTCATGTTTTCCAATAATTTTCCCAATGAAATGATGTCTATTTACGTTTTGTAGCTGCAACGCCTTCAATTTCTTTTGTTCGTTTCTTTTCTCGTTCCTGAGTTTGCTTATCTGGTCCTGTAACGTCTTAATGATTTTCAATGATCTATACCTCAATTTTCTAACATTCGGTAGACCACGCACATTTTTTTTAATGATTTGTTGTTCATTCTCGACTGCGAGAGGGTCAGGATCTAGAGTATTTTGCACATTATTGGGTACTTCCTTGACATTTTCATGAATTGGAGGCATATTTTCTACTGTAATCGTTTCTATTTTACGCTGCTCCTCTTTTTTCTTCCAATAATTTACAGAGTTCTTTCGCCATCTTCGTCTTTGCTCTCTCTGGGCTTTTTCACTCATATCTTCAATGCTGCAAATCTTTTTTTGCGCTTTTCGCATTAAGTATCTTTTTTTTCTTTCGCTTTCTGAAGACTGTACAGTTCCGGATTGTTTTTAATCTCAGCATATTTTTGTTGCTTACGCAGCCTGTCCTTGGATAACTTTTCTTCTTTTTCAGTTTTTTATTTAACTTTGCCATTGTGGATTATGGTGTTTAGCCTGTAACAAATAATAAAGAAAAATTATTATAAGTATCGGATCAAGTGAGAAGTTGAATAACAAATATGGATAATTTCAATTTCGTTACTTTTACAGGAGAGCCCAAAAATTGTTACACTACTTTTATATCTTTGTTTAATATTTTTTTCCCTAAATGATTTAAAATCTAACAGTAATGATATGGTTTTTTAATCAAGAAATTTGCGTTGGACTCTTAATAATGCCCTTTATATAGATTTTTGTTCAAATCTGGATTTGTTTAGAAACTTGAAATTTTGTAAAAATTCATCTGTTTTAATAGACAACTGAAGTAATGAAGATAAGTAATGAAAATAATTGTGACTGTAGGGGAATAGTTAAACCATTTGTTTAATATATTATTCGTTTACATTTGAATGATTATAATTATATCATTGAATAAAAAAATCGATTTTCAAATAAAAATTCGCAGGGTAAATTTTAACAGATTGTTTTTCCATATCAGTAAATAGATAAAACGAAAATATGTATTTCACCAAAACTGAAATTGTCCGACGCTAGAACGCAAGAAACTGCTTTTATTGATAATATTAACTTTTATGAACCCCCAAACATGGTCCCAGATGCACGTAAAAATAACCCTTACAAATTTATCATTACCCTCCACACCTCTAAATTACCATCCGGCAAAAAATTTTACGATACGGAAGGTAATGAGACGGAGGGTAATGAGGTTTTGACAATCTTTCCTTAATAACTCGCTTAATAATGACACTACAAATCTTTATGTTTCAATAAAAAATAGTCCGACTAATTATAGTTTATAGGTTCATGATTCGAATTTTTAAAACATGTACTTACTTTAAAAAATGCTGGAAGGTAATGATGCCTGGTCGGTGACAAAGTCGTTTTCGAGCACGGAGATCGCAGATATTTCTTTATTCAGCGACGCACGTCCTCCCCCGTCCAGATATAGCGGTACACTGATTAGTAACGGAGGCGCGGGGTGGGGTACAGCTGACGAACAGTGACAAACACGGTCACAATTTTAATTACCGCTTTGGCGGAAGACGACAGCGATTTTTTCTGGACAAAAACAAAATCTCAATTCTTTCTATGATACAGTAACTTTAAAAATAAATTAAACACCAATAAATATGCAAAATTAGTTGTACATTCAGGTCGATTAATGAATGTAGTGATTTTACTAGTGTAAAATGTTCTTATTTATTGATCAATTTACCGGTCCCTCATTTACACGGGGAAGGTAATGAGATTTTAGCATGTTTTTTGTATACCATAAAGTTATTAAGTAACAAATGCCTAATCCGGTAAATATTACTTTTTCCTTTTTTAAATAACTACATTTTCCAATAAAACTTTCTTGAAAAACATTATTTTTCATATGACTTTTTTGCAAGAAAATGCGATTTGAACGAAACGGCGGAATGACCCATAAAGTCATGGAAAGTGATGAAACAAAAACTTTATTAACTGGGTTAAGTAGGTTAGGTTAGTTTAGGTTAGGTTAGATTAAAAAAAAAAATTTCATCGTTTCTAATGACTTCATCAATTTGTAAAAGTGTGTTGAATTGTCACTGTGTTGAGTTATCATGGAACCCTATCAAAACATATCATTTTTGATCTACGTTTAAGCAGTATTTCGTTATAATAATGTTCGCCAAATTGAATATAAGCTTAAAATCTAATAAACTGTCAAAAGCTTTTCTTAAGTCGACAAATATTCCAGAGCATTTTTGTATTACGTGAAGATGTATAATATATAATATTTCAGATGTTAAATCTATTAGTTCTCAAATGTTAAATCTATAATAGCAGCTTTATTCCTGAAATGTTAATCTATTATAGCATCTTTAGCCCTGAAATGCTACATCTATGATAGCATCTTGAATCCTCAATTTAAATTATAGTATCATCTTTGATAGCGTCCTGAGTCCTCTAATGTTAAATCTATGATAGCATCTTCAGTCCTCAAATGTTAAATCAATGATAGCATCTTTAGTCCTTAAATGTTACATCTATGAAATCATCTTGAGTCCTCAAATGTTACATCTATGATAGCATCTTTAGTCCTGAAATGTTACATCTATGATAGGATCTTTAGTCCTCAAATGTTACATCTATGATAGCATCTTTAGTCCTGAAATTTTACATCTATGATAGGATCTTTAGTCCTGAAATGTTACATCTATGATAGCATCCTTAGTCCTGAAATATTACATCTATGATAGCATCTTGAGTCCTCAATAAAATGATAGTCAAATCTTTTTAAATTGATTTGAGTTTAAAATATTATTTTGTTTTATAAATTTGAGCAATTGTTTTATCATAATTCTGTCAAATATTTTGGCGATGTGGCTTAGATTGGGGTCAACAGATTTAAATATAGGAGTAATAATAGTTTTTTGTAATTTATGGGAAAGTTGTCGTTTTCGAAACTTGTGTTTATGATGTGTGCTAGTCGTTTAAAAATGAGTCGCTTTTTTATTTTCATATCCAGGGGAAGAATTCAGTTTTATTTTGATGAATGTTGGTTCGTCGAAATTGTGTTCAGATGTTTTGTTTCAAATGTTTCTGGCTTTCACCCTTCAAGGGTGTTCTAGGACATCATTTAAAATTATGGAGAGGGAAGGTATTTTATGTATTCATTTTGTTTAATTGGCAAATTTCAAAATCATATGCAAGATTGAAATCGAGTTGAGACTTCGAGTTCAGGATATTTATTTAGAGAGGGACAGCCAAAAAATATGTGATCTAAAGTTCCCACTTCTAGAGCACAGAATTTACAATCTGAGGAGTCAAGAATGTGAATTTTGAAAAGGTGAGATGAACGGAACAATGTCCAATCCTCATTCGAATAAGTGAGGATATTTATGTTTTGATGAATGTGTTAAGATGTTATAAGGATTGGAAAATGATGTATATAAATCCTCTGAAGTCGAAGCTTTGTGTCTTCTTTTATTTTTCTATTTGCCGATAGTTAAGCTAGAAATTTTGGGGCGACCCTTTGACCTCTCCAACTGGTCTCTCGACCCATCGGCGGGTTAGGATTAAGCCGACGTAGCTCAGTGGCCCAGAGCACCTGAACGGACATCAGAAGGTGCGGGTTCAATTCCCGTCGGCGACATTTATTTATACTTCGGAGATATTTTCAATTTGAATGGATGTTTCAGGCGTGTAATTAATGCTTATAATAATTTGTTATCATTTGGGCTTTGCATAAAAACCTTGTCTTATAAACATTAGTGTATAGTTAAACAAATAATTATATATTAACGCTGATTAAAAAGGATTAGTGAGAAATCCTTCAGATAATTACATATGTCTGATATAAACATATTTAATATGTTGTAAAGGAAAAGTTCAAAGTTCTTAAAAATGTGTTTTGCATAATGTGTTATTTTTCATAGTTAATATTTAAATTATTTTCTCTTTAAAGGTCTCCACCTTGGGCTCCCCCAGAAGCAAGTTCTAAGTCAGCAGTAAAGGTAACTAAATTTATTTATTATTTGACGACCTATTGCCCTAGTGGACTTTTGCCAATTTGTATATAAATTGTATTTTACTCTTAGCTACAGTGTGTTAGTTAAACAGGATAGTGTATAGTATTTATTGTATAGTGAATAGTGTATAGAAGCAGGACACACAGCGTAATAGCAAATATGTATAATAAATCCTGAAATAGTAGACGAATGCATGAAATAAACTATTTTGTACGACTATCTTTTTAGTGAGTGATAAAATGTTTGAATGTGGATGAAGCAAGGAGTATGGGCTCACTTTTATATTCATGATTTGATCTTTAAATGTAAATGAAGCAAGACACTGTATGGTTCCTTTTCACATTCCAGTTTGTAGGGTGCTACTTTTTAAGTTATCGCATTTCAAATAATTCCAAGTAAGATGCTACTTTGAATTAAACTCATTCTTGTTAGTAATGTGCTAATTTTAAATTAATTATCGCATTCCTGTAAGAAGGAATCTACAGTTATTATTCACAGTATTTTCCGCTATGTTTAATATCGATATCAATGCTTTTCTATCTTTGTCTACATTAGTGAGTGTGTTAGAAATTTTCACTCCTTTAATTACTTCAAAGTCTAGTAAAATGCCTTCTTTGATATTTCTATGTTTAACTTTAACCTTGAGAAACGTCTCTGATCTTCTTTGAAGCGTGTTCAGAACAATTCGATTGTTATTTCGTTTAAAAGAATCGATTGATTTGTTTCATAATTTCTCTTTGCTTTATTTTTAGTAAGGAAGTCGTTTTCTACTATCCCGTCATATTCTATGTTGATGTTAGATATAACGTGAAAAACGTGATTTATTTTTTCATTATATTTCAGTTCAATAGTTCCGTCTGTTGCGCAGTCGGATTCGGTTTCTCCGTTTTTAATGTTTATTTAGCGATCACTATCTTAATCAAGCATATCTCTTTTTATGAATGATATTGCTGCGCCTGTGTCTATTAACAGACTATTATTATTATTACCAAAGGGTATTTTAACATATTGCAGATTTAATAGTCTTTCTCTGTTAATGTTTACAACACATATATTTGACAGCATATATATCATAACCATCTTGTACATTGGGTTTAGTAGGGTTAGTTGTAATTGTTGGTTTGGCATCGGTCATGTTCTTTATTCCAACGTCGCGATGCATGACGTGGATCCGTACGCGTTTAAATGATAAATCGCATGAGAAGTTGAGGGTGTTCCTCTTTTAAAGTTTATCCTTTTACTTGGATCTTTCAAAAAACAGTTATCTACCAGATGTCCTTTCTTTTAACAGAATGTTTATTCGGGCAAGTTAAGCTTTTTCCTTTTATCAAAAGTTGTATTTCGTGGTACAAAGTTGTACACTTTATTAGGATTTTTATTGTTATTTCTTCTATAACAATCAATCTTTCTTCGTCAAAGACGTCAATTAGATTTTTAGGCATCCGCTCCCTTAAATGTTCAGAATGTTTGTATTTATACCAATAATGAATGTTTGTAAAGTCAAGTCATTTGTACTGGCGCATCTTCCTTCCAATTCGTCTCAATTAATGGTCGAGTGATTGATATAAGTTTATAATTTCTTGACACATGTTTCTATTCTGAACATATATGTTGCCATATCTTCTCCATGCTTTTGTTTACAGCTTTGTAATTCTATTAGCAGGTGTATATGACTTTTTGATTCTCAGAAATTAGTTTTTAAGAATTCTTTTAGTTGATTAAAATTTTAAATTATTTTATTAGATTTACTTTTTTCGAAAGATTTTTTTTCTTCTAGTATTGAAATAAAGCATTTTGATTTGATATTTTTGTGTCTGCGGACACCGTCTTTTCGGTTTGTACTTGTCAATTTGTACTTATAAGTTCCAGTTGTATGGTTGGTTGCATTCCGAGAAGTTGCTCTCTTGGAGGGGTGATCAGTCTCTAGCCCTCGTATCAGGTTCTTGCAGATTAGGACTTGATGACTTCGGTTCAAGGGCTGCAACGTCTAGTTGTGCTCCTCTTGGAATCGTCTGCTTCGATTTGAAGTTCGGCTGGAGTGATTTTATATTGATATTCAGTATTTTAAATATGTTCTCATATAAGTCCTAAACGACATTGAAATTGCCATGAATTTTAAGAATATTTCAGAGGTATTTTAAATGCAATATAAATTTATTAATTTTTAAGTTGATACACCGATATTTCTAAATTTTTTTAATATCTATCATGAAACATGATTTAAAAAAAACTTACTGAAACATTTTCACTCGAAACGTCAATAATATGTAGATAATAACATATTTAGAATTTATAAACACGTTTTCTAATGTTTTAAATTCAAGGATTGGACACTTTTCACATTCTTGTATTAACATTTTAATAATTCTTATGTCAAATAATACATGTAGCTTTTTGTGTTGCATTAATTAGAACTAGGATTGTAGTTATTTCGTCGATTGGTGCCCGGGGAGGAAAGTGCACTAACGGGAGGTGTTGTACACATAAAAAGATGAAAAACCTTTATAGAAATTCCAACATTTTAAGATAGTTTTAATGTTATTAAAAATAATGGTTTTTATGGTAAAAAAAAACTTGGATGAAAAAATATTTTCGTATCTAAAAAAACAATTAAATTTCTAAAATAGTTAATGTTTTTTACTTCTACAATCATCTAGAATCCCGAAATGAATGCACTTTACCCCCCGGACACCTTGTATAAGACGAATAATATAAAAAAGGATGTTAGTTTTATTCCCACAGTAATAATATTAAATGTTTTATTATCTTCCTTTTTGTAACATTAAGTTATAATGGTATCCTCACTGGGATCTCCCGTGTAGAGGATTTCATTTAAATAATTTTAATTAAATCTAGTATGGATAATATGTATAATAAGTAAATTTAAATATAAAAATATTATGATGTGCTTAATGGCAATTATCTGATGTATTGATTAACAAACTAACTAATCGTCATGCCGTTTCCCGAAGGGGTCGGCAGATAAAATTAAAACGTCACACAACTCTGTCTTGACATACACTGTTCTATATTACTAAATTTACAAAACTACAAAATGGTATTTTTTAAAGTAAATTGTAATGATTGAGCACATGAGATACGCAAATTAATGTATCTTTCATATTCTCCACAAAACAGTTGTACACAAATATAATATTACCGAAAAGATTATAAATTTAGAACACAAAATTACAGTAAATAATAAAAATCAGGTGTAAATGAGTGTTGAAATACTCCAGAGTAAAATTATTCATGATCCATTAACTCAAATTTGCTTTGAATTTAAGTGTCATATTCATAATTGGAACTGGTTGTGTGAAGAACATTTCAGATAAACGATAAAAAATGTTTATACTCATAATATAATAATTCGAAAGAAAATTATTTGAATTATTTTTTCTATTGGAATAATCTTAGGCAGTTGAACTTCTGAAATTAGATAGCTTTGTTTAAACTAAAACACAGTATTACTTGAAAAGCTGTCATCAAAACTGAAGATTTTTAATTTTTATACTAGATGTATTTTTTGCTTAACATATTTTTTTAAGTCTGTAGAAATAAATATTATTTTATAATGTTAAAAAATAAAATTTTATTTCAATACATTTTTAGATTGTGACCGAATTTCGAGTTTCAAATTACGATAATGATCCGCCCCATCACTAAAACTAGACAAATTACGATAATGATCCGCCCCATCACTAAAACTAGACAAATGATCCCAGCTGAAGTGAAAATGTAAAATTTCGTGATCATTTAATTAAAAAGTATAACTTTAATTTGTTGAACGAACCCCATGCTTATCTTTATAATATATAATTTCACGATATACAAATAAATATAAACCAAACACCGCAAACTCAATACAAAAACTCACCCCTTTAAAACACTTTCGCGTGAATTTGAAAGACATTCACTTTTAACATACTATTATTGTATGAATATTTTATCAAAAGCAACCAATAAGAGCACACATAAGTCGTATATAAAATTATAATAAAACAATAGATTACATGCCATGTTGTAGAAATAGTGACCAACAACACAATGGAGCTCTACTGTCACTGTAACGGTCTACGGAATAATTCCACCAATTTGTAATCACGTACTTGTTATTTTTTAGTTTTTTTTTTTCCTTGGAATCGAGTATAAATAATATTATAGATAAACTTAGAAGAAAAATTGTTTTTCATTCTAGCTGCGATCAAATCAATCGATTCCAAGGAAAAATAACCTGAAAAATAACAAAGTGCATGATTACAAATTGGCGTAAAAGTTCCATTGACCGTTACAGTGACAGATAGAGCTCCGTGATGGAATTGTGTTTTGGGTCATTATTTCTACAAAATGTCAATGTTATCTATTGTTTTATTATAATTTAATATACGAACGAGTTATGTGTGTTATTTTTGGTTTGTTTTGATGAAATAATCATACCATAATAGCATGTTTCAAGTGAATGTGTTTCAAATTCACGCGAAAAAGTGTGAGGTTTCGTATTGAATTTGCAGTGTTTGGTTTACATTTATGTGAATATCGTGAAAGTAAATATCATTTATTGATCATTATTCAAGAAAAACATGGTGCTCGTTCAATAAATTTAAGTCATACCCGAAATTATTTTTTATTAATGATCACGAAATTTTACATTTTCACTATCAGCTAAAATATATTATCATTTGGCTAGTTTTAGTGATGGGGCGGATCATTATCGTAATTTGGCTAGTTTTAGTGATGGGGCGGATCATTATCGTAATTTGTCTAGTTTTAGTGATGGGGCGGATCATTATCGTAATTTGTCTAGTTTTAGTGATGGGGCGGATCATTATCGTAATTTGTCTAGTTTTAGTGATGGGGCGGATCATTATCGTAATTTGAAACTCGAAATTCTGTCACAATCTGAAAATGTATTGCAATAATTATTTATTTTTGAATATTGTAAAATAATATTTTTATGTAAAGACTAAAAAATATATGATAAGCAAAAAATGAATCTGGTATAAAAATGAAAAATCTTCAGTTTTGATGACAGCTTTTCAAGTAATACTGTGTTTTAGTTTAAACAAAGTTATCTAATTTCAGTATATTTGTAGTTCAACTGCCTTCCTAAGATTATTCCAATAGAATAGATTATTCTAATTATGAAAAAATAATTCAAATAATTTACTGTCGCAATATTACACTATGGGTATGTACTTACTTTATCGCTTATCAGAAATGTTTTTCACACAACCAGTTTTAATTATGAATATGACACTTAAATTCAAAGCAAATTTGATTTCATGGATCATGAATAATTTTACTCTGGAGTATTTCACATTTCAACACTCATTTACACCTGACTTTTTTTACCATTTATCATTTACTGTAATTTTGTGTTCTAAATTTATAATCTTTTCGGTAATATTATATTTGTGTACAACTGTTCTGTGGAGAATATGAAAGATACATTTATTTGCGTATCTCATGTGCTCAATTATTATAATTTAATTTTAAAAATACCATTTTGTGGTTTTGATATGTAAATTTAGTAATATAAAGAACAGTGTATGTCAAGACAGAGTTGTGTGACGTTTTAATTTTATCTGCCGACCCCTTCGGGAAACGGCATGACGATTAGTTAGTTTGTTAATCAATAAATCAAATAATTGCTGCTAAGCACGTCATAATTTTTATAGAATATATATTTATAAATTCTTCATATTTATCATACTATATATTAAAAAAAAAAAAGATGAATTCCTGATCACGGGAGATCCCAGTGAGGATATAATTATGTCCATATGTTACAAAAAAGGAAGATAATAAAACATTTAATATTATTACTGTCGGAATAAAACTAACATCCTTTTTTATATTTTTCGTCTTATACAAGGTGTCCGGGGGGTAAAGAGCATTCATTTCAGGATTCTAGATGATTGTAGAAGTAAAAAATAACTATTTTAGGATTTTAATTGTTTTTTAGATACGAAAATATTTTTTTATCCATACTTACCATTTTTATTTTTTTAACCTGAAAACTATCTAAAATTGTTGGAATATCGAAAAATGTTTTTCATCTTTTTATGTGTCGATGCCTTCCGTTATTGTACTTTGCTCCAATTTGTATGGATATTTCAGGCGTGTAATTAATGCTTATAATAATTTTTTATCATTTGTGCTTTGCATCTAAACCTTGTCTTATAAACATTAGTGTAAAATATATTATATATTAACGCCCATTAAAAAGGACTAACTAACTAACTAACTAACCATCACGCCGTTTCCCCGCAGGGGTAGGCAGAGAGGACGGACCGCCAAACAACTCGGTCTTGGCACACATTCCTTGCCTCATTCACATTCATACATACTCTTCTATTGTTCTGACTCTTGACATGGCCCGACTCGAGTATCTGATTCACTTGGTCGTGCCATGTCTTCCTCGGGCGTCCCCGACTTCTGCTACCATTCACATTTGCATCGTATATTCTCCTTACACTCCTTTCTTCGCTCATTCGCTCTACATGCCCAAACCATCTAAGCGTCCCTTTCTTGATCTTACTCATTACGCTTACATCAGCCTTGCACTCTTTGCGGATATCCACATTCCTCACACGATCATACGTGGTTTTACCACACATACGCCACATAAGGATTAATGAGAAATCCTGCAGATAATTACATATTATGTCTGATATAAACATATTTAATATATTGTAAAAGAATGTTTAAGGTTCTTAAAAATGTGTTTTGCATAATGTGTTATTTTTCATAGTTAATATTTAAATTATTTTCTCTTTAAAGGTCTCCACCTTGGGCTCCCCCAGAAGCAAGTTCTAAGTCAGCAGTAAAGGTAACTAAATTTATTTATTATTTGACGACCTATTGCCCTAGTGGACTTTGTATATAAATTGTATTTTACTCTTAGCTACAGTGTGTTAGTTAAACAGGATAGTGTATAGTATTTATTGTATAGTGAATAGTGTATAGAAGCAGGACACAAAGCATAATAGCAAATATGTATAATAAATCCTGAAATAGTAGACGAATGCATGAAATAAACTATTTTGTACGACTAGCTTTTTACCCGTTGCAGTCAAATAATTAGAAAAAAATAAAGAGTGATTAAATGTTTGAATGTGGATGAAGCAAGGAGTGTGTGCTTTTATATTCATGATTTGATCTTTGAATGTGAATGAAACAAGAAGTGTTTATTTTTTAAGTTACCACGTTTCAAATAATTCCAAGTAAGAAGCTACTTTGAAGATAACTCTTTTTTTAATTTTTTTAATTTTTTATTAAATTGAATATAATTACATTTAATACAATATAAGATATGGGTAGTCCCACAAAGCTGTGACAATCAGCTTGTTTGTGCGTTCTACCATTTAATGTTATAACATAATACACATTAGCTTAAGTTTGAATATTAATACCAAATATAATATTTAGGATAGATAAACGTTTTGTTCATTTATTAACCACTTTTTTGTCAGTTTAGGGCAGGGTTCCTCATTATTTTTTAAGTTAAAATTTTCGTTAAATTTGTTATAAGTGTTCTGCCACCATACTTATTTGATATTAGTGGAATTTTTAGGCCTTTTTTTTCAGTAAATCTTGTTTTGTGACTATGCACAAATGACTTTTTGCAGGCATTTTCTCCCGCATTATCCATAATTATAATAAACCAGAGAAGCCCTTTAATTGGAAGTAGGCCCTCAGAGTGATTTTAAGTTGTTTCTTTGTTTGTAAATGCTACGTTTACCAATTTTTTTAATTATAGTAGTTTGTAAAATTTGAATGTATTTAATATTAATATTACTCGAGTGTCCCCAAGTTCGAATTCCATATCTAAGTATTGATTCGACCATAGAATGATATATAAGTTTAAGAGTACATGGAGGCAATACAAATTTTAATTTATACAAATTACTCGCCAAACATCGGAGCTGGTTACAAATTTTGGTCACACTTTTGTCTCATTTAAAGTTATTGTCTACTATTATGCCAAAAGTATATTCGCTTGTAAAATCAATTTTTTCACAACAGCAAATATTATCCATTTTTTTATGTATACATTCAAAATTATGTGCAGTTATTTTAGGTAAGTTCCACATTTTCAAGCTCGGTGATCTTATATCCATGCATTTAGTTTTTTTGACATTAATAATTAGTCCTACATCATGAGACCATTTAAGTAGCTCGTTAAAGTCTATTTGTAATTCTTGAATAGCTATTTCAGGGTTTTCATTAGAGACAACTAGTGCAGTATCATCAGCAAAAATGAATCTACGGGCTATTTTAAAAAGTTTAGACATGGCAATTACATATATAATGTATAATTTTGGTCCTAAAATTGACCCTTGTGGCACTCCTGATTTAATAAATCTAAAATTACTCATTACATTCAAAATCTTTACATACATTTTTTTATTTGTTAAATAGTCTTTGAAAAGGGTTTACCACGGATTCCTATGATTTCGAGTACCTTGATTAATTGTGTATGGCTGAGTGTATCGAAAGCTTTTGAGAAATCAATAAATAATACTAGTACATGTTTTTTTGAGTTAAGCTCTGAATTTATATAATTGGAAAATTTTTCGAGCAGTTTTTCACAGCTTTTTTGTTTTTGGAAGCCATACTGACATTCATCAATAATGCCCAAATTATTTAAATATCTATCCAAATTTATAGATATATATTTTTCTAATATTTTTTCTAATGCGGATAATAAGGAAATAGGCCAAAATTATTTATTACGGTGTGATCTCCATTTTTAAAAATGGGCCTTATGATGCTGCATTTTAGTTCTCCTGGAATGTGACTTGTGTCAATAATTGTTTTTTTAGATCATACATGCGAATTAGATCCACGCCCGGTGTCTTTGAATTTTTCATTCTTCCGATAATGCATTCAGTTTGTTCTGCATTAGCTCTTGGTAGGTACATTGAATGTTGCAAATGTTCTTGCTTCAACTCAGACACTCGAACATTGCATTCGTGCAATAAATGATTTACACCCTCGTCAAAGAATTAGTTTTCTGCCACCACATCCGCAGTTTGGGAATTTAACAAATATTTAGATATGACTTCATTACAATTGGATTTATTTTTCTTACCCAATACTTGATTTACTTCATTCCATGTTTTTTTAATGTACTTGAAACAATGTTTAAATTTGTTATTATAGTATATTTTTTGTGTTTAATATTTTTTTTATTTAGTTTATTTCTGTATTTCTCGAATTCGATTTCATATATTTTATTGTTAGGCGTGTTTTTCCATTTTCTCTATAATGTGTCACGTAGTTGTATATTTTCAATGAGATTATAATTTATCCATCCCTCTTGGTTATTACGCTGTTTATTTGTATTTGATTTTGTTTCAGTACTTTTTTCGTAAATATATTTTAATTTCGATTTAATTTCTTCAAATATTAAGTTAGGTTTCCGTTATGTTTAGTATTTCATTCCAATCAGTGATTTCAATAAGTAGGTCGACTTTTTTTCCGATATTACAGTATATTTCGTGGTACCTGCCTCATGGGTAGAGAAACGCATCGTTGTTGCAATAAGGTAGTGATCCGCTATTATAGTTTCACATACACATGAGCTGATTTCATTTGTCTCTCTCTCTCTCTTACATAGATATGGTCTAGACATGTAGCCGTTACATAGTTAGTCAGTATGGCTTCACGGGTCACGTCATTAATACATTTTAAAAATCCAAATTTAGCCATAATGTTTTCATATTGCATTACAATTGGTTCCTGATAATTTAATAAGTTTATGTTCGTATCCCCAAGTACCATAACGGATTCTTTAATTTCAATATTTCCCAATATAACATCCAGCTCTTCGAGAAATATTTTTTTATTTGAATTAGGTGGTCTGTATATTGCCAATATATGTAGACGTTTATGTTTTTTGACAGAAATAGTTCCGTAGACACATTCAAATTTAGTTGGCATTATGTTAATTTGTTCAATCGTTAGGTGATCTTTCACATATAAAATAATCCCGCCTCCCGATTTGTTTTTTCGACAAAAGTAATGAGAAGTAAATCCCAATATTTTGTATAGATGTATATCATTTTCATTAATCGACGTTTCACAAAGCGTGATTATATCAATATTACTCAGAGAGCTAGAGATAACGACAAGAAACGTATCCCAATATTTTGATAAGGATCGAATATTTAAGTTGATTGCAGTTAAATTATTATTTCCTGATACATGTTTTCGCGTGCGTTCATAAGCGATTTCAGAAAAGTCAAATTCTCCGTTTAACTCGCCATTTTGAATAATATTTTAAATTGCAGCAATAATTTATAAAAATATGTAAGAATTTAAGTAAACATATAATATATGTAGATATTATTATAGTAATGAGCCTTTCCAGTACGCATTGTTCATTGATGTATATTTCAGAGCACGGTAGATTTAATAATTGGAACATGTTTATGGTGGTCACCACGAATATAATACCTCTACATATATGAGTACAATAAGTATATTGGAGCATTAGAATAAATTTCAGTATGCTCTTGTTAACACTTCGGTAATAATACAATACATTTAAATATATATTTAGTGGTAATTTTCGCATGGATATGAAAAGTTTGTACTTGAGAAGTAAAATATAAAAATTATTATTTTTAAGAGAAGGTGATAAGAATTAGTAATATAAAATAATAGTTATTAACATTATTTTTTTTTTACGTACTAACATACCTAGTCATATTCTTTACGACTTTGGGCGATAAACATCATCTTTTTGAAGTAGGGGAAGGTTGGGTTATTTGCTTTATGGTTAGTATTTAGGTTCATCTTGAGATTTTTGTTTTGGAAAATACAATTGCTGCACTTTTCTTCTTCATTTTTATTTGTACATTCCTTCCATTCATGGTCCTTTGCGCAATGCAAACACGTTGTACATTCCTTCCATTCATGGTCCTTTGCGCAATGCAAACACGTTGTACATTCCTTCCATTCATGGTCCTTTGCGCAATGCAAACACGTTGTACATTCCTTCCATTCATGGTCCTTTGCGCAATGCAAACACGTTGTACATTCCTTCCATTCATGGTCCTTTGCGCAATGCAAACACGTTGTACATTCCTTCCATTCATGGTCCTTTGCGCAATGCAAACACGTTGCACTTTTTTCTTTGTTGAAGCATTTGATTGCCGTATGTCCAAACTTAAGACAATGGAAACACTGCGTTATAGGGTTTGTATCTTCTACACGTGTTCTGTTAAATCAAATATTATTTTTTTCCCTTTCGATAGGTGCGTCCTTAATTGTCCGCTTGTTTCCAGTATGTAGTTCGTGAGTCCATTTTGGTTTTTAGGTTTGAACATTTTTATTAATTATTATTTCATATAATGAGGCAATGAAAGCAAGATGCATTGGTACATGTCGGGGTACATAACACCTCCCTTCTAAAATGAAATCTAAGATAATTTGATTTATATTCTAAAATTTCAGTTACATTTTGTTTTTTTTAAAAGCGATGTTTTTCAAATAAGATAAATTGTCTGACATAAACTACTGTACTATTGTGGCAATTTTATTCGTTACATTTTATTTTTATAGGACTTGAATTTAAAATTATTACATCTTCTTAGTTGAATAATTTAATTTTCTATAAATTAGAATGAATAATTTCTATAAAGTAGAATGATTAATTTCTATAAAATTTTACATTATCAATAGAATTTCATATTTGATTTGATGTATTATATTGTCAATGGGTCCGGTTACCAAAGACTTGTGGCTTAGTATTTTTAAGAGGAAGCTACAAGCCAAAAATATGTATATTCTTGGTATACCTTATATTGAAGATAATAGGCATTAAAATCGCTTGACAAACGGAGTCTAGATATGTCTACAATTGCTATGCATAAATAAAATCTTGTCTTAAAAACATTAATTTATCAAAAAAGTAATAATTAATATTTGACAAGTTCAAGTATTTCACCTAAAAATGTAGACAATTTGTCTCAACGCCATCTAGTGAGAGAGTTAGCACTTACAATGCCTTTCTCATATAAAATAAAGTTGGTTGTTCTCAGGTGAAAAAAATGTAACAAGCAGTAATTGTTGAATGAAACACTAACATATATTGAATAATTTCGCGGGTAAGAGATAAGCCTCCATAGCTCAGTGGTCAGAGCTTTCGACCGGAAATCGAATGGACACGGGTTCGAGTCCCGTTGGCGTCATGTATTTTTTATCAGGAGATTTTTTCAATGTGGATGAGTGTTTCAGGCGAACAATTATTGCTTATAAAAATAATTGTTATATTTTATATTGATAAGCCTTTTGAATACTCTAAAGATAATGGCTTTTCGTAATAAAAAATACATACATCCAATAAACATGGTAAAGTAGTACGTTTTGACAATTTTTGTCAGTAGTTGTTTATCATTACATAAGAGTGGTTATAATATACCGAGTGGACATTTTGAAAAGACTGAGAATTTAAGTATTTTCTCTCCGAAGTCTTTCCGAAGCTATTGGTATATTTTCCTCGGAAGTACTTATGTCTACACTTTCTCTGTTATTTGTTAGACTGTTAAATGAAAGAGCTGGATAGGTCCTCGTAGTTCCAGTTGTATTACACTGATTTTATATTTTTAAACAAATTCCATCTTGACTACAGCAATTTCTCTTTGTCCTTTTATCGGGAAGACATGTAAGTCACGATTATTCCGATTAATAAGTACATTGTTGTACCAAAGTAACTTGAATATTTAACAGTACAATTTGTCTCTCATTCTTTATTTAATGGAGTTCTTTAGTGGCAAGGCTTTGTTATATTTTAACAGTACAATATGACTCTCATTCTTTATTTGATGGAGTTCTTTAGTGGCAAGGCTTTGTTATATTTTAACAGTACAATATGACTCTCATTCTTTATTTGATGGAGTTCTTTAGTGGCAAGGCTTTGTTATATTTTAACAGTACAATATGACTCTCATTCTTTATTTGATGGAGTTCTTTAGTGGCAAGGCTTTGTTATATTTTAACAGTACAATATGACTCTCATTCTTTATTTGATGGAGTTCTTTAGTGGCAAGGCTTTGTTATATTTTAACAGTACAATATGACTCTCATTCTTTATTTGATGGAGTTCTTTAGTGGCAAGGCTTTGTTATATTTTAACAGTACAATATGACTCTCATTCTTTATTTGATGGAGTTCTTTAGTGGCAAGGCTTTGTTATATTTTAACCGTACAATATGACTATCATTCTTTATTTGATGGAGTTCTTTAGTGGCAAGGCTTTGTTATATTTTAACAGTACAATATGACTCTCATTCTTTATTTGATGGAGTTCTTTAGTGGCAAGGCTTTGTTATATTTTAACAGTACAATATGACTCTCATTCTTTATTTGATGGAGTTCTTTAGTGGCAAGGCTTTGTTATATTTTAACAGTACAATATGACTCTCATTCTTTATTTGATGGAGTTCTTTAGTGGCAAGGCTTTGTTATATTTTAACAGTACAATATGACTCTCATTCTTTATTTGATGGAGTTCTTTAGTGGCAAGGCTTTGTTATATTTTAACAGTACAATATGACTCTCATTCTTTATTTGATGGAGTTCTTTAGTGGCAAGGCTTTGTTATATTTTAACAGTACAATATGACTCTCATTCTTTATTTGATGGAGTTCTTTAGTGGCAAGGCTTTGTTATATTTTAACCGTACAATATGACTATCATTCTTTATTTGATGGAGTTCTTTAGTGGCAAGGCTTTGTTATATTTTAACAGTACAATATGACTCTCATTCTTTATTTGATGGAGTTCTTTAGTGGCAAGGCTTTGTTATATTTTAACAGTACAATATGACTCTCATTCTTTATTTGATGGAGTTCTTTAGTGGCAAGGCTTTGTTATATTTTAACAGTACAATATGACTCTCATTCTTTATTTGATGGAGTTCTTTAGTGGCAAGGCTTTGTTATATTTTAACAGTACAATATGACTCTCATTCTTTATTTGATGGAGTTCTTTAGTGGCAAGGCTTTGTTATATTTTAACAGTACAATATGACTCTCATTCTTTATTTGATGGAGTTCTTTAGTGGCAAGGCTTTGTTATATTTTAACAGTACAATATGACTCTCATTCTTTATTTGATGGAGTTCTTTAGTGGCAAGGCTTTGTTATATTTTAACAGTACAATATGACTCTCATTCTTTATTTGATGGAGTTCTTTAGTGGCAAGGCTTTGTTATATTTTAACAGTACAATATGACTCTCATTCTTTATTTGATGGAGTTCTTTAGTGGCAAGGCTTTGTTATATTTTAACAGTACAATATGACTCTCATTCTTTATTTGATGGAGTTCTTTAGTGGCAAGGCTTTGTTATATTTTAACAGTACAATATGACTCTCATTCTTTATTTGATGGAGTTCTTTAGTGGCAAGGCTTTGTTATATTTTAACAGTACAATATGACTCTCATTCTTTATTTGATGGAGTTCTTTAGTGGCAAGGCTTTGTTACATTTTTTCGGATAGATATTTGTAGAATTATGCTAAGGTCGATCTGTGGTTACAAACATTACCTTACCTTTGTCTATGGTCAGTATTCCTGTTCCTAATAATTCGTATTTTGTGAACTGTTTGTCGGTACAATCAATCTGGTTTTTAGTTTTAATTAGTGAGTTTTATTAGATTGTACATATACCCATCTGTGAGTGAGTTTTTGGCAGATATTTGATCAATTCATCAAATTTAGTTGATGATTTTAAGTTCTGTGAAGATTCTATTCCAGTTCTGTTATTCAATCATTATCAGTCAGTTGTTTCACAAAACTGAAATATTGAGTGAGGATATTTATGTTTTGGTGAATGTGTTAAGATGTTATAAGGATTGGAATATGATGTATATAAATCCTCTCAAGTCGAAGATGTGTCGGTTCTTTTATTTCTATATTTGCTGATAGTTAAGTTGGAAATTTTTGGGCGACTCTTTGACCTCTCCAACTGGTCTCTCGACCCATCGGCGGGTTAGGAATAAGCCGACGTAGCTCAGTGGTCCAGAGCACCTGAACGGATATCAGAAGGTGCGGGTTCAATTCCCGTCGGCAACATTTATTTATACTTCGGAGATATTTTCAATTTGTATCGATGTTTCAGGCTTGTAATTAATGCTCATAATAATTTGATATCATTTGCGCTTTGCATCAAAACCTTGTATTATAAACATAAGTGTATAATTAAAAAAAAATAATATATTAACGCCCATTAAAAAGGATTAATGAGAAATCCTTCAGATAATTACATATGTCTGATATAAACATATTTAATATTATGTAAAAGATAGTTCAAAGTTGTGTTTTGCATAATGTGTTATTTTTCATAGTTAATATTTAAATTATTTTCTCTTTAAAGGTCTCCACCTTGGGCTCCCCCAGAAGCAAGTTCTAAGTCAGCAGTAAAGGTAACTAAATTTATTTATTATTTGACGACCTATTGCCCTAGTGGACTTTTGCGAATTTGTATATAAATTGTATTTTACTCTTAGCTACAGGGTGTTAGTTAAACAGGATAGTGTATAGTATTTATTGTATAGTGAATAGTGTATGGAAGCAGGACACACAGCGTAATAGCAAATATGTATAATAAATCCTGAAATAGTAGACGAATGCATGAAATAAACTATTTTGTACGACTAGCTTTTTGAGTGAGTGATTAAATGTTTGAATGTGGATGAATCAAGGAGTATAGGCTTACTTTTGTATTCATGATTTGATCTTAAATGTGAATAAAGCAAGGAATTTATGCCTACTTTTCACATTCCAGTTTGTACGGTGCTACTTTTTAAGTTATCGCATTTCAATAATTCCAAGTAAGATGCTACTTTGAATTTAACTTATTCTTGTTAGTAATGTGCTTATTTTAAATTAATTATCGCATTCCTGTAAGAAGGAATCTACAGTTATTATTCACAGTATTTTCCGTTATGTTTAATATCGATATCAATGCTTTTCTATCTTCGTCTACATTAGTGAGTGTGTTAGAAATTTTCACTCCTTTAATTACTTCAAAGTCTAGTAAAATGCCTTCTTTGATATTTCTATTATTAACTTTGACCTTGTGAAACGTCATCTTCTTTGAAGCGTGTTCAGAGCAATTCTGTTATGCATGTCGATTGTCATTTTATAAAAGAATCGATTGGTTTGTTTCATAATTTTTTGTTTGTTTTAGTTTTAGTAAGGAAGTCGTTTTCTATTATCCCGTCATATTCTATGTGATGTTAGACATAACGTGAAAAACGTAATTTATTTTTTCATTAAATTTAAGTTAAATAGTTTCGTCTGTTGCGCAGTCGGATTCGGTTTTTCCGTTTTTAATGTTTATTTAGCGGACACTATTTATATCAAGTACCTACATCTCTTTTAATGAGTGATATTGCTGCTCCTGTGTCTATTAAGAGACTACAACTGGTATTATTATTACCAAAGGATATTTTAACATATGGCAGATTTAATAGTCTTTCTCTGTTAATGTTTTCAACACATATATTTTACAGCATATATCATAACTAGAGACCGGATTATATGCAACAAAAATAGCCCAAAATATGCATGCAAATATGCAATAAAAATAGCTAAAATATGCACGAAAATCCATAAAAAGGGTCAAAATATGCGACATGAAATAATACAGGAAGTCGTATTTTTACATATTTTTTTTTTATTTTAGTAAGCTATTAGTTCTCAAGGATAACAATTATATTTTCGAAAATATCAATTATAAAATGTATTTAACAATAAAATTTAGAATTTACCTTTAAAAACGTATATGACTAAGTACTGTTCTAAATGTTCTGTAGACAAATTGTGTCTACGATCGCTAAATATATTTTTGTAAGCGGAAAAGGAACGTTCTACGTCTACTGATGTGGCTGGACAGAATTTAAATTTGGGTGCGATTTTTGAACTTATTGTTCCGGGCAAAATTTCACCTGCCCCGTTGATGAAGTTACCAATTTGGCACAAAGGTTCAAACCCTAGGTTATTATTCAGTATGTTTTCAAATTTTTCTTTGAGTTTACTCGGGAATAGCTGTGGCAACGAGGAATTCATAAGGCGAATTTCCTTCATAACCTGAATAGATGCATTCAATGCCAATCCATGAGTTTCAAGCGTTTTTATACTTGCAGGTATGTAGGCAAAATGAGTGGTAATCATAGCTAGGTTTTTTTTTAATACTGGCGTCGTCAAATGATTCTTTGCACTGGAAAACTGCCAAAGCCTCTGCACTATCGAAGTCATTGATAACTCCCTTGATGGCTTCAAAATGTTCATGGTAAAAAATCGCAGCTTCGATCCATGTACCCCAACGTGTTATTACTGGCTCAGGAGGTAAAGGGATATTTGGCAGTTTTTCTTTGTAGGCCTTTATACGAGCAGGCGCCTTAAGAAACACTTTCTTTGCTGATGAAATCAGGTTATTTACATTCGCAAACGTGGATCTCACTTCTTCGGCGAGTCTGTGAATTCCGTGAGCAATACACGTCACATGAATCAAATTGGGATAAAATACTTGGAGGGCTTTGATCATATAGGGGGCAGCATCTGAGAGCAACACATACACATTTTCATCCGCAGAAGATTCAGGAAATATTTTTTTTATACCCTCATTCACAAATCTGGCGATCGTAGAATGATTTGCCTTTTCAAGTTCTCTGCAGGCCGTCAGCAAGCGTACATATGCAAGATCTCAAATTATTTGCTAAAATATGCAACTACCGCTGAAAAGGGTCTAAATATGCATTTGCATATGCAAATATGAAAATGCATATAATCCGGTCTCTAATCATAACCATCTTGTACATTGGGTTTGGTAGGGTTAGTTGTAATTGTTGGTTTGGCATCGGTCATGTTCTTTATTCCAACGTCGCGATGCATGACGTGGATCCGTACGCGTTTAAATGATAAATCGCATGAGAAGTTGAGGGTGTTCCTCTTTTAAAGTTTATCCTTTTATTTATTTTTCGGAATAACTTTTTGAGTAAAACCTCAAATTGTAATATTTAAATATTGAAGACAATATTAGTGATTTCTAAACGAAAATCTGAAACAGAAAAATCAGAAAAGGAAACGGTCACATCTGGGACTCGAACCCAGGATGTCCGAGTCCCAGATGTGACCGTTTCCTTTTCTGATTTTTCTGTTTCAGATTTTCGTTTAGAAATCACTAATATTGTCTTCAATATTTATCCTTTTACTTGGATCTTTCAAAAAACAGTTATCTACCAGATGTCCTTTCTTTTAACAGAATGTTTAATCGGCCAAGTTAAGGTTTTTCCTTTTATCAAAAGTTGTATTGCGTGGTACAAAGTTGTATACTTTATTAGGATTTTTATTGTTATTTCTTCTATAACAATCAATCTTTCTTCGTCAAAGGCGTAAATTAGATTTTTAGGCATCCGCTCCCTTAAATGTTTGTATTTATACCAATAATGAATGTTTGTAAAGTCAAGTCATTTGTACTGGCGCATCTTCCTTCCAATTCGTCTCGATTAATGGTCGAGTGATTGATAGAAGTTTATAATTTCTTGAAACGTGTTTCTATTCTGAACATACATTCTCCATGTTTTTGTTTACAACTTTGTAATTCTATTAGCAGGTGTGTTTGACTTTTTGATTCTCAGAAATTAGTTTTTAAGAATACTTTTAGTTGATCAAAATTTTCAATTATTTTATTAGAACATGTCGTTTGTGTCTTGTCAGTTAGTTGTGATAAAATATAGAAGAGTAAAAGTTATTTTTGGTTTTCTTGATCCAGTTGAATCGCCCTTTCACAGTTTAATAAAAATGTCGTTAGCCCTTTCCTATTTCCAACGAATGTGGAGATGAATTTCATTCAAATGGCTGAAATTGCTTCTCTCCCTTTTACAGCGGAGTCGGCTTCCATTTTGTTTTGTTTACTATCTTTAGAAAAATTTAAAAAAGGTTTTTTTTTAACTATTTTTTTTAAATGATTGCAAATAATTTTATTTATGTTGGAAGCGATTTACTTTTTTCGAAATATTTTCTTTCTTCTAGTGGTGAAATTGAGCAATTCGATTTGATGTTTTCGTATCCGTGGACATTTCATTTCGTATTCGTAAGTCTGTAGAAATAAATATTATTTTACAATGTTAAAAAATAAATAATCATTTCAATACATTTTTAGATTGTGACAGAATTTCGAGTTTCAAATTACGATAATGATCCGCCCCATCACTAAAACTAGACAAATGACCCTAGCTAATCGTGATCATTCATAAAAATTAAAAAGTATAATTTTAATTTCTTGAACAAACCCTATGTTTGTCTTTATAATATATAATTTCACGATATGCACATAAATATAAACCAAACACCGCAAACTCAATACAAAAACTCACCCCTTTAAAACACTTCCGCGTGAATTTGAAAGACATTCACTTATAACATACTATTATTGTATGAATATTTTATCAAAAGCAACCAATAAGAGCACACATAAGTCGTCAATATACAGAATAATAATAAAACAATAGATTACATGCCATGTTGTAGAAATAGTGACCAAAAACACAATGGAGCTCTATCTGTCACTGTAACGGTCAACGGAATAATTACAACAATTTGTAATCATGTACGAGTACTTTGTTATTTAATATACGAACGAGTTATGTGTGTTATTTTTGGTTTGTTTTGATGAAATAATCATACCATAATAGCATGTTTAAAGTGAATGTGTTTCAAATTCACGCAGTGTTAGGTTTCGTATTGAATTTGCAGTGTTTGGTTTATATTTATGTGAATATCGTGAAAGCATAAATTATTTAATAATTATTATTCAAGAAAAACATGGTGCTCGTTCAACAAATTTAAGTCGTACCCGAAATTTTTTATGAATGATCACGAAATTTTACGATTTCAGCTGGGATCATTTGTCTAGTTTTAGTGATGGGGCGGATTATTATCGTAATTTGTCTAGTTTTAGTGATGGGGCGGATTATTATCGTAATTTGTCTAGTTTTAGTGATGGGGCGGATCATTATCGTAATTTGTCTAGTTTTAGTGATGGGGCGGATTATTATCGTAATTTGAAACTCGAAATTCGGTCACAATCTAAAAATGTATTGAAATAAAATTAATTTTTTTAACATTTTAAAATAATATTTATTTCTACGAAAAGCAAAAAATAATTCTAGTATAAAAATGAAGTTTTTCTTCAGTTTTTATGACAGCTTTTCAAGTAATACTGTGTTTTAATTTAAACAAAGCTATCTAATTTCAGTATATTTGTAGTTCAACTGCCTTCCTAAGATTATTCCAATAGAATAGATTATTCTAATTATGAAATAAATTATGTTCAAATAATCTTCTGTGGAAATATTATACTATGGGTATGTACCTACTTTGGGGCCGTTCAAGTATTACGTAAGCAGATTTATTACAATTATTTACCCCCTCTTCCCCCTTGTCACCAAAAGTAAGCAAAGCTCTTACCCCCCCCTCCCATGCTTACGTAAAAATTGGTACCTATATGCATTTTTCCGTTAATGTATTCTGTTTTTTTATTGATTGCAGTGCTGACGTAATCACTATCTCGACCCCCCCCACCCCCCCATGTCATCAAAAATAAGCAAAGCAAAGACCCCCCTGCCCCCCTATAGTGCTTACATAATATTTGAATGGCCCCTTTATCGTTTATCTTAAATGTTCTTCACACAACCAGTTCCAATTATGAATATGACACTTAAATTCAAAGCGAATTTGAGTTCATGGATCATGAATAATTTTACTCTGGAGTATTTCACATTTCAACACTCTTTTACATCTGATTATTTTTATTATTTATTATTTACTGTAATTTTGTTTTCTAAATTCATAACCTTTTCGGTAATATTATATTTGTGTACAACTGTTCTGTGGAGAATATGAAAGATACATTTATTTGCGTATCTCATGTGCTCAATCATTACAATTTACTTTTAAAAATACCATTTTGTAGTTTTGATATGTAAATTTAGTAACATAAAGAACAGTGTATGTCAAGACAGAGTTGTGTGACGTTTTAATTTTATCTGCCGACCCCTTCGGGAAACGTCATGACGATTAGTTAGTTTGTTAATCAATAAATCAAATAATTGCTGCTAAGCACGTCATATTTTTTATAATATATATTTAAAATTTCTTCATATTATCCATACTACATTTGAAAAAAAATGTAGATGAAATCCTCTGCACGGGAGATCCCAGTGAGGACATCAGTATAACTATATGTTACAGAAAAGGAAGATAATGAAACATTTAATATTATTACTGTCGGAGTAACACTAATTTCCTCTTTTTATATTATTTTTCTTATACAAGGTGTCCGGGGGGTAAAGTGAATTTATTTCGGGATTCTAGATGATTGTAAAAGTAAAAAATATTAACTATTTTAGAAATTTAATTGTTTTTTATATACAAAAATATTCTTTCATCCGTGTTTTTTTATCCATACATTAACTTTTTAACCTGAAAACTATCTTAAAATTTTGGAATTTAGAAAATTGTTTTTCATCTTTTTATGTGTAAAACACCTCCCGTTAGTGCACTTTGCTCCCCGGACACCTTGTATTCCTACTATCTTACCTATATTTCTGCATTATTACGAATGGATTTAATAAATAATGCTGCGTTAGTTGAATGGATTAAAATAAATAATTTTATAAACTACTTTTTAACTCACCTCCCTTATTCCTTTCAACTGACCTTCAATCGACGAAATAACTACAATCCTAGTTACCTAATTAATGCAATACAAAAAGCTGCACATGTATTATTTAACATTATTACCAGCATTATACGTGTTAATATACGTTATTTTAAAAGTGTTCATAATAATTGATTTTAAAACATTAGAAAACGTGTTTATAAATTCATTTTAATTTGATATACAACTGACCCCGTTTACGCTCGAGTTTCGAGATTTTGTGAAAATTCGAATTGTATTGTACCTCAACACTATTTGTCCGCCATTGTTTTTATGAAATGTTACCGTTAGCCACACAAACCAAAGCGTTCTAGTTAATATTTACGGTTTTTATTTATCCTTTTTCATCGTTATTTTGAGCGTTTAACTTCGTTTTCTTAATGATTTGTGTAGTTATGGACTCTATAAATAGAAATATGTAAAGGTTTCTTCCTGTCCGTGCATTCGTGATTTTAAAAATCTGATTTTAGTCGACGCTAAAAAGTTGAGTTATTTCATATGGGATGTGTTAATTGTGTTATTAAATTATTATATTTATAAAGACATTCGTCACAGTAATATTTTTAAGTAATATTGATGCCTTATGCAGGTATCTGTGAACTTGTTTTTAAGATATATTAATGTTTGTTTTGATACAATTTTTACATCAACGATAGAATCTTTAGTCCTTATATATTACATCTGTGAATGCATCGTCAGTCCTGAAATGTTACATCTATGATAGCATCTTTGGTACTCAAATCTTTTTAAATCCGGTAAATATTCGGAATCGCTGGACAAGGATTATACTAAATATTTTTCAATAAAACCTTCCGATTTACCTTAATTACGATAAAAGGAACCTGACTGCATTTGGGATATTTTTAATTTTGGCATTTTAATTTTTAATTACGTAAATCGAAAATTCACTTTCGTTGTATGGGATGACAGCTGGAATGATTTATGTTGATGACATTTTCTCTTGTTGGTATTCCTGATACGAGTGGCAAGAATTTGAATCATTTCTGAATGCAAATTCTAGTTAGGTACTGTTTTGACCAAACTCGAAAAATAAAATATTTTTATGTTACTTAAAAAACTTAAATTATTTATTTTTAGGTATTATTATAATTATTGTTTTATTTAACCTAAACTATAGTAACATAACCTATAATAATCAAACCTAAACTAACCTAACCTATATCCTAATAATAATCCAACCTAACCTATATCCTAATAATAATCTAACCTAACCTATAATAATCGAACCTAACCTATAATAATCCAACCTAACCTAACCTATAATAATCCAACCTAACCTATATCCAAATAATAATCCAACCTAACCTAACCTAACCTATATCCTAATAATCATCCAACCTAACCTAACCTAACCTATATCCTAATAATAATCCAACCTAACCTATATTCTAATAATAATCCAACCTAACCTAACCTATATCCTAATAATAATCCAACCTAACCTATAATAATCGAACAAAACCTACATTAATCCAACCTAACCTAACCTATAATAATCCAACCTCACCTAACCTAACCTATATCCTAATAATAATCCAACCTAACCTATAATAATCGAACCTAACCTATAATAATCCAACCTAACCTAACCTATAATAATCGAACCTAACCTATAATAATCGAACCTAACCTATAATAATCCAACCTAACCTATAATATCCAATCTATCCTAACCTAACCTAAATCCTAATAATAAACCAACCTAACCTACAATAATCCAACCTAACCTATAATAACATCACCTTTTTTAATTTTTCTATTTTATAAAACATACCTAAATATCTATAATATAATATAATATTTAGGTATGTTACTTAAATAGTTTATAATCTTAAATAGTACTTACCTAGTATTTGCACATGGTAAAAATCTAGCTACTCGTATCAGGAATACCAACAAAAGAAAATTTTATCAACAGAAACATGACAGAAACCATTCCAGCTGTCATCCCATACAACGAGAGTGAATTTTCGATTTACGTAATTAAAAATTAAAATGCTAAAATTAAAAAAATCCCAAATGCAGTCAGATTCCTATTATAGTAATTAAGGTAAATCAGAAGGTTTTATTTAAAAATATTTCATATAATCCTTGTCCAGCGATTCCGAATAATTACCTTAAATCCTTATTGATTTGAGTTTAAAATATAATTTTGTTTTATAAATTTGAGCAATTGTTTTATCATAATTTTGTCAAATATTTTGGCGATGTGGCTTAGATGATTGGGGTCAACAGATTTAAATATAGGAGTAATAATAGTTTTTTGTAATCTATGGGAAAGTTGTCGTTTTGGAAACTTGTGTTTATGATGTGTGCTAGTCGTTTATAAAATGAGTCGATTTTTTATTTACTTATTTTCATATCCAGGGGAAGAATTCAGTTTTAATTCATTATTTTGATGAATGCTGGTTCGTTGAAATTTTGTTCAGATGTTTTGTTTCAAATGTTTCTGGTTTTCACCCTTCAAGGGTGTTCTAGGACATCATTTCACATTATGGAGAGAGGGAAGGTATTTTATATATTCATTTTATTTAATTGCCAAATTTCAAAATCATATGCAAAACTGAAATCGAGTTTAGTCTTCGAGTTCAGGATATTTGTTTAGAGAGGGACAAAGAAAAGTGATGTAAAGTTCCTACTTCTAGAGCACAGAATGTACAATCTGAGGAGTCAAGAACGTGAATTTTGAAAAGGTGAGAAGGAACGGAACAATGTCCAATCCTCATTCGAATAAGTGAGGATATTTATGTTTTGATGAATGTGTTAAGATGTTATAAGGATTGGAATATGATGTATATAAATCCTCTGAAGTCGAAGATGGGTCTGTTCTTTTATTTTTATATTTGCCGATAGTTAGAATTTTTTTGGCTACTCTTTGACCTCTCCAACTGGTCTCCCGACCCATCGGCGGGTTAGGAATAAGCCGACGTAGCTCAGTGGTCCAGAGCACCTGAACGGACATCAGAAGGTGCGGGTTCAATTCCCGTCGGCGACATTTATTTATACTTACAATTAGTATGGATATTTCAGGCGTGCAATTAATGCTTATATTATTTGTGTTTTGCATCAAAACCTTGTCTTATAAAAATTAGTGTATGATTAAAAAAATAATTATATATTAACGCCCGTTAAAAAGGATTAATGAGAAATCCTTCAGATAATTACATATTATGTCTGATATAAACATATTTAATATATTGTAAAAGAAAGTTCAAAGTATTAAAAATGTGTTTTGCATAATGTGTTATTTTTCATAGTTAATATTTAAATTATTTTCTCTTTAAAGGTCTCCACCTTGGGCTCCCCCAGAAGCAAGTTCTAAGTCAGCAGTAAAGGTAACTAAATTTATTTATTATTTGACGACCTATTGCCCTAGTGGACTTTTGCCAATTTGTATATAAATTGTATTTTACTCTTAGCTACAGTGTGTTAGTTAAACAGGATAGTGTAAAGTATTTATTGTATAGAGAATAGAAGCAGGACACACAGCATAATAGAAAGATGCTCCTTCGAATTGAACTTATTCTTATTAGAAATCTCCACTTGTCGCATTTCAAACAGTAAAGTGCTACTTTGAATATATCGCCTTCCAGGTTTTTGATAGCAAGTTGGATGCTACTTTTAATTTATCTCATTTCAGTTAGTACGGTGCTACTTTTAGTTTATCAAAGACCAGATAGTAGAATGCTACTTTAAAGTTATCGCAGTCCAGTTAGTAGGGTGCTACTTTGAATTATTAATCTATTTTTAGTTAGTAAGGTGCTACTTTGAAATTTCGCTAATTCGCTTTGAATATATATTTGTTTTGTAAATGGTTCGATATTAGTTATTATTGGTCTTATTTAGTTTAGATAATTTCATGAAAGATACTCCAAAATATTACAGTTAACAGATCAGTGTGATTGTTGTGTCTCCATTGGAGAGAAATATACAAAGTGTAGATTGTATCATGTATCTAGGTGTAAAGTTGATACATTTTTAAGATGGAATGACCATATCGATATGTTAACAAAGAATATCAGGAGACTTACATATATTTTTAAAGAACTGCGACACATATTGGACAAAGAGAAATTAAAAACTGTCTTTTTTGCCTTAGTTCAATCTCGACTTTCTTATAACGTAGTATGCTGGGGAACATGTCTAAAGTCCAATGTTGAACCACTAAATATTGCTCAAAAATTGATCCTTAAAGTGATGTACAAAAAAAATTCTGTTATCCATCCAACCTACTTTATAAGGAATGTAATGTTATGTGTATAAAACAGCTATATATCACTCAAATACTTTGTCGATTTTTTATCAATATTAAATTTGCTGAAAGAACACAACAAATGCGTACAACTAGAATTAGCTCTACATTGAACTTTGTGGCGGTACATACTAAAACTTCTTTTGGTCAAAGAAATTATTTATATCAGGCACCACTTATGTTTAATATTCTTCCAAATCATTATTAAACGATTGTCTTACTATTTTTTCATCCTTGTCCTTTCTTATTTATTTATTTATTATTATTTATTAATTTTTTAAAAAACATGACATATTACATATTACAGTGATCTTTGGCTGTCCAACAAGGAGATTACCTGTTTTAGGACAGTCAGAAATAGGCATATAATAATAAGAATAATAAGATTTCATATGAGTCCCATTTAGTCCAGTCAGCCTGTGTCGTAGAACACCATTTAGACCAACTAAATAGTATAAAGCTAATTTTTTCCCCATCGACTACTACCATTTAGACAAGTGTTTAGAAAAAAGTCCCCGCCCCTACCCCCCTTGCTTCCCCCCCTGTGCCCCCCCAAACATGAAAAGTGTAAGGGTTTTGTAAATCGCGTCTATCTCAATTATTAAACAACATATCGGATTGAATTTTTTTTTATTCTCTTTGCTGTAACATTTTCTACAAAAAAAGTTCAGTTAACTTTCGTCGTAACTTTTACCGTTTGTTTGTAATTCGTATGATAAGGTAAAAATTTGTATATTTTTGGCACATAATTTTATATTTTGTCACAGAACTTTTCAGGCCGACATTTTATGAAAAAATATTTCCTACAAAAGTTGTAGTCCCTGTTATTACCTTTAAAATGATATATTTTAATGTGTACTTTATGGCTAGGAAACGCCAAATATCAACCGTGAAAGTCGGGATGTGACATCAGAGTGTACTGGCCTTGAGGAGGGGGTTTCGGGTTGTTGCATGCAGAGTGACTGTCAGGACATGCTTACGCAAGGTCTTATAGAGCTCACATGATGACCCAGGCAGCTTTGATGTTACTGCTATTCGAGGAATGTTCATCTCATAAAGAAATGATTACAAACGACTTTAATGATATTCATATCCAAACAATTAACAAACAAACAACTGTTGAAGACGCCATGAGAGAGTGTAAAACAAATGAAATAATGACAAGACTAGAAGAAGTGTATGAAGATTTGGTTAAAACTAGTAGAACTTCAAAACTGTGGCTACAAGAGTTTAAATTGGTGAATTTGGCTCTAGACTTTATTCTGGCAGAGAGAATCGGCGATTGGAATTTGCACATTAATACAGTCAAGCAAATGATACCGTATTTCCATGCTGCTGGACATTTGCTCTACGCCAAATCCGCACACATATACTTATAACAAATGTTGAGTCTACAATCGAAGATGTCAAATGAAGACTTCGAAAGGTTCGTCAATAAAGGTTTTTTTACAGTTCGGCGTACAGATGGATTTTTTACCGGTATCTGGACGGACATGACCATAGAGCAGACATTAATGCGATCATCAAAATCCATAGGTGGCCTTACTCATGGACGAGGATTAAGCGAGAGGACGCTAACCAAGTTCATTGCTTGCTCTCCTGCATCCCTACAAATTTGTGAGGCTTTCGAGAAATTCTCTGGCTGCTTGACTCAGTTTAACGAACAGCATACTGAACTTAGATGCAGTAGAAGAGAAAGGGACTTGCAAGATATTAATAAATTTCTCGGGTGGCTGCGTATCCATAATCCTTTCCGACAGAGCAACGATTTAATTTCTTTATCCTCTGGTCTAGTAGTGACAAGTTCGGGTGTAAACTGCGATGAAGCGTATGATGTAGGAATGAAATGCTTGAAAGACATCGAAGGAAATAATTTTGCAGATGTTAAATTGAAAAGAAAAAATAAAGTTAAAACTATAGGCTCCGTAGTAAGTGGTATAAATGTGAGATCTGAAGAAGTGCCAATTAATCCTGATCAGCTGTTTAATAGGGTTATATGTATGTCTCAAGGAACAAATAATCTCAAACAATACTTCAACTATGAACTTAGCCCATACCCTTTGTCTTTATTTGAAAACAATAAAATGATAAGAAAGGGAACTAAATCAAGTCTTATGAAAATATTTGAAAAGTGGACAGTTAGCAACGAAGTTTTTAAAAATTTGCCCCCAAAAATATATGTGATGGAGGGTATCTTTTGCACAGTGTTATTTGGCCTGACAAAGTAACATATAGCAGCATCATAGAGAAGTATGTTGATACTGTAATGAAACGGTATGGGAAAGATTGTCATGTTGTGTTCGATGGGTATCCTGACTATCCCACCACAAAAGGGGTCGAACATATGCGGAGAAGTAAAAAAACATCTCTAGAAATGAAATTCAACGTTAATATGGAATGCTCTGTGAAGCAAAATGAATTTTTGGCAAATCCAAAAAACAAAAGCCAGCTTATTGAACAGCTCTCTAGAAGCTTAATGAAGCAAACATTCCAACCATTGTGGCGGAGGAAGATGCAGATACTAAAGTGGTCGGAAGAGCAATAGATGTCTCCCAGATTCAAAGTGGGAGGCCTGTAGTTGTTGTCGGACAGGATACTGATCTTTTCGTTCTATTGTTAGGGCTACCACAGTGTCAAAATGTGCAACTATTCTTTCACAAACCCTCTGGCACACCATCAACGTATGACATCAGCAAGATTCGTGAAGAGATTGGTGATATGAAGGATGTGGTATTATTTTTGCATGCTATCATAGGATGTGATACCACATCTTATTTATTCGGCAAAGGCAAAATTAACGCGTACAAATTGCTAAGTTCATTAAATGATCTCCGCACAAAAGTTTTACAGTTTTATGAAAAACAGGCAGACAAAAATATTCTCAAAGAAGTAGGAGAGGCTTTTGTCTTGAAACTATATGGATGCACAAGGTCTGCAAGTCTGAATGACAGTAGATATTCAATGTACCTTAAAGCTGTTGCAAAAATGTCATTAAAATCCAAATTTAAAATGGCGTCCCTCCCTCCAACATCTGATGCTGCTGAACAACACGCCTATCGAACATACTATCAGATTCAAAAATGGATTGGAGATAAGGAAATCAGCGCTACGGACTGGGGATGGATTTTAACAGACAACATGCTGTACCCAGTGCACTCAAAAAAACCACCGGCACCTGAAGAAGTTATAAACTTAGTTTCCTGCAACTGCAAAAAAGGCTTGCAAAAATAATTGTAGCTGCTTTAAAGCATCACTTGATTGCACAGAAATGTGCGGGAGCTGTGGTGGATCATGCAGCAATGTAACTTTGGTTGAAGTCGAGGAAAATGAAGAACCTCTCATGGAAGTTTAGGATATGATCAAATTAAGATACCGCAATTATTTTGTTCTAAAATAACATCTTTAAAAAATATTACATGCATTTTCAAACCAAAAACTATTTAAAATACCTATTTTCGCTGTATACAAGGACTTATTATTATTTGAAACAAATTTAAAAAGTGGGGAATTTAGGTTTCACCGAGACTCGATTAGTTTTATTTATGGAAAATGCAATAGTGTACCTTGAAGATAAAAAACACTATCACTATACAACAATATCTGCATTGCAACGCCGCGCCGGCCGGCCCCACCTCGACCGAACCCGCCATGATAATCTCGCTGGATCTCCCACAAAGTAAGTACTATTTTATATAATTTTAAAGGTAATAATAGGGGCTACAACTTTTGTAGGAAATATTTTTTCATAAAATGTCGGCCTGAAAAGTTCTGTGACAAAATGTAAAATTATGTGCCAAAAAATATACAAATTTTTACCTTATCATACGAATTACAAACAAACGGTAAAAGTTACGACGAAAGTTAACTGAACTTTTTTTGTAGAAAACGTTACAACAAAGAGAATAAAAAAAATTGCAATCCGATATGTTGTTTAGTAATTGAGATAGACGCGATTTACGAAACCCTTACACTTTTCATGTTTGGGGGGGCACAGGGGGGGAGGCAAGAGGGGTAGGGGCGGGGACTTTTTGCTAAACACTTGTCTAGATGATAGTAGTCGATGGGGAAAAAATTAGCTTTATACTATTTAGTTACATATAAAAACACAGGCTGACTGGACTAATTTGCTAAAAACTGAATGTCACCCTATCTATCTTTATTATCTACTTTGCTTCTTCTTTTGAATAATGATTAATGATTAGTTAAGGTTCAAATATTGTTACAATATACTGTCAAATTACCCATCTGGTAACACATCTAATACTCATTTATTCTTTAATTTTGAAATATTTTGTGTTTTCATGTAGAAATCCTTTTTGTTTGTGATTACTCTTATGTTTGCTTCACTCAAAAGTAAATTGTTAACCTCGATACAGGCTTAGACCTAGTGAGGTTGATTTTTATGTGAAAAAAAGTGTTTTATGTTTAGTGAGATGCAATAAATAAATAAATAAATGTAATTATAGTATGTCAGTTTTGCTTCCACGATAAACGTTAGCTCTTCTTTCTAATTGGTTATAAAATCTGTCCGCTTTCTCTGTTTTTAAACTAGAAGCAGTTTACTTCATTGGCATAATTTGATCCTCATCAAGACCAAGTAATTAAATATTAACCAAGTTGACCTCAAATGCATCAATATTAATATTATATTATGTTTTTAGCCTTTTCATGCTAAATGATGTTTTAATAGAATTACTCTCTAAGAGATAGGTTCTCTTCCCCCATTTACTTGTTCTTTTTAAAGAGTTCCAACCGTCTGGAGCCAGGTAGACTATGACATCCTCATGCGGGGTGTGTTGTGATGGTGAACATGCATTTCAAGCAACGTATCAATGGTATGGTGGTCTTACACCAGGGCGATACTGACAGACAGCCAATCTGCCATTCTGGAACGTGCCACAAATATGGGTTCCTTAAATTATTTAAAATGATTAAATTGTGAAATATCACAAGTTAATAAAATAAAATTAAGTTGAGCACGCCAGGATATGAATCTGCGACCTCCAGATTGCTAGTCGAGAGCCTTACTCCTCCACCACGGAGGACTTATAGGAAGGCATTACTGACTTTTCTTGTGCTAATTGAAAGCTAAAGCTTCAGTTTTTAGTTGTACTTTTCTTGTTATATTTCAGTGACCAAAGCTGAGGAAATGTTCCAACTCGAGGAAGAGATCAAAGAGGTGGGCAAGGCTGGCGAGAAGGATGCTGTGTCAGACGAGGCGAGAGGATCGGACAAGAACTTGGAAGGAAGTGACTCTGCTAACCAGAAGGGGTCTCTTGAAGGTATGTTTGTTTGTTTGTTTGTACCTACCATGTACAGGGCCCGCAGATACTTATAAGCTACAGATGGCAAGAAGGGTGCTCCATCAGACGAGGCCTTTAAACCGTCTTTAGTCTCAAGGAAGACATTGTGTATTTACTTACCACGGTAGAATAGCACTAGTGCTTTACTCCATTAGGCTCCACTGCATGTATTGTATGTTCTTTAGCGCAGTGAAGGTATCTTTGTGATATACGGCCGAAGCGCGGGCTATGGTTGTGCGTTTATGTATATTTATATATTACGTTTTTCTAACTAAAAATAGACAGTAACATAAAAAGTAATGATGCTTTTATTAAATGTAAGTTTTTTTAAGATAAAAGTTTACTATCATGACGTATCTAATGCATGGTAATACTATGTGTTTCAGGAACAGGAATAGTCATAATACAAATTGACAAAAATTTGCTGTTGACATCTTCGCGATTGGAACAACTGGTAGATGCCCTCCTCGATTCCTCGCAGCGATTTCCAGAGGACCTACTGAATGTGGAGCCACACCCGAGCAATGAAACCCTGGCTACATTTGCCGACCTCATCTACACCAAGAAGAATAGCGGAGAAAAGGATGCAGCCTACGGGGCTAGGATGCTGTCGGGTGAGTTAGATGGCTGGAGACTTCTTCTGACGACCGCCATCAATTCAGATCCGACCAATGGTTACTGCGGTGCCGCCTTCTATCACACCGATTTGCAGCAAGTCGTGGTGGTCCATCGCGGAACCGATCCTTTATGCTCTGGAGCGTGGTATACAAACTTAATGGGCATCTACGGCACAAACTATACACCGTGTATGAATTCCGCTATAACCTTTGTGGATTTGATACGTCAAGTCATTCTTACAGCAAACAACCAACACAATAGGCACTACACACTAACACTCACTGGCCACTCTCTGGGAGGGTGGCTTGCTCAGATAACGTCATTCTCTGTCAAGTATTTAGTCAGTGAACGTTTAGATAGCCCAATTCTCTTTGAAAAGAACCCCGATGATGGTATACATGCGAGAACTGTTTGTTTTGATAGTCCGGGGGCCCGGGACATGTTGGTCCGAGTAATGGATAGTCATTACAACAGGTATGGTGACCAGAGCAATGTGTACTTACACGGGCTGGATATCACTGTTTACCTGTCGCTCCCCAACCATGTCAACACTTGCGGGATGCACCTCGGGAACATTTACCACGTTTTTGTTGACATGTCTGAGTTCAACTGGCTTGATAGGAATACCCCTAAATATACATTAAAGACTCACGCAATTTCCAATTTTGTCAATGCTTTTAAAGACAAAAGTTGGAAAATCGACCAAGTGTTGGATTGGGCCAGCGGCGTAGAAGAATATAAAAACCTTTTCGTGAAAAATGATGAAAATATAAATGATCAGTACTTTCTTGAAACGTTTCGTCGGTTTGTCATCAAGTCCCCAAATAATATTAGTTCGTTCAGAGTTTTTTCAGAAGGTGAATTGCAAATGCTTTTCAAAATGTATGTATTACAAGAACAGCAAAGCAACTTGAACGTTATAAATAAATTCATCGCTAATTATAGACATAATGAAAAAAGTACCAAACTGCTCCCCAAATTTGTTTTGGATTCTTTCAACCGAACAATCAGTTGTGAGTCTGTGCTGCAATTCTGCAATGTCCTGAAGCAGCTGATGCGGTGGCTGGAGAAGGACTTTACGGAGGCAGTGGAGGAGCAGATTAAAATCTCTAACCGCACTGCAGACTATATTTACTTCACGGAGGGACAGAGCTACTTCAACTCGCTGCCCGAGTGTTGGCTGGAATTTGCGGATTCCGTAGGTATCCCAAAGGTTTCCTTAAGGTCAGGTTTCCTAGAGTTCCTCGAAGGCGAAGAGCGAGTTCTCTGCCTAGTCGCGAGTAGTGAACACGTTGCATTCCAGATGAGCCAACTTTGGAACATCCTCCATAAGACTGTTGTCCCTTCTGTCGGCTTCAGAAAATATTTCAGTCAAAATCGCTACACATTCTTAGAATTGTCCCAGCTACAAAAACATATTGAAAATTATGGCTGGCCCATTGAGAAAGAATACTTGATGATGGTAGACTGCACTTCTTCCTCCGTTCTTCAAATAAAACAATTAATTGACAACGTTTCGCCTGAATCATTATTAAAATTTGTTTTGATTGTGTCGCTAGAAGTCTCTTCTGAATTCAATAATACTAAAATAAACTTTGCCAGCAATGTTAATTTCTCAGATCTAACTCATGAATCACAACACATGATGTTTAATCGAGATAATGTTATAACTATGGGGGGGAAAGAGTATAGTTTTGAAAGTTTCCTCGGAGAACACCGTTCAGTTTGTAAAATCGATCAGATCCTATGTTCTGAAAAATTGAAAAATTTCGCAACAATCAAAAACTATACTATCGCCTTAGAGGACACGCGTCCCACCCTCGGCGATATACAGATGCCTTTCTTTAAATTAAACATAAAAATTAGTATAGAATCCTTTGTTAATTATGTAAAGTCACCCGACACTGACATCCTGGTGGTGATGAGTGGGTTGAGCCGCGAGGTCCTGGAGACTGAGGCCGGCTGGGACCAGCTCAAGAGGATGAACATCATCCTCGTCGAGGGAGATGCGCTACTTTCCTATAGAGATATCTGCAAGAAGAACCAGGATAAATGCATTTACCTGTTAGAAGTGTTAGGCAGAGATGTGTACTGCAAGGAAATATTTGATAAACGTTTTTATTTAGACAGGAAATTTCTTCATAGAGCATTTATTGACGTGAAGGAGTTTGCGGAAACTGAACATGCCGATGACCTGTTTGTTATTGACACTGAGGCAAACAAGACGTTACTCATAGAATTGGTAGAGAATTGCATTAAAAAGAAAGAGTTCACAGATAATATACATGTTGCGTCCATAGAAGAAGAGGTTATTGTTATTCAAAAATATGTTAGTAAACGTATCCATTTTGTAAAAATTTGTCAACACACGGAAAGCTATAAGCTAGAGTGGCGATATTCCCACGGGTCTGTGGAGAGCCTGATACCCCGTATGTACATAGACTCCCATGAGCCGGTAAATGAAACAGATTTGAGCAAAACAGACAGAAACTTGGTAATCATAGCTGATGAACCAGGTATGGGGAAAACAACTTCCCTCGCCAACTTGTCAAGACTCGTGGATGCACCGTGGGTTATATATTTAGAATTGAAAAAATTCCAAGGGCATATAAGAGATTTATCAGATCCGCTGACTCCTAAAAGCGTAGCAAAGTTTCTGTTAAGCGAGTGTCGCTCTCAGGCTGACAGTTTATTAGAGTATTTGTTAGAACAGAAGACACATTCCAAGCGGGTCGTAATACTGTTAGACGGGTTTGATGAGCTGGATGATTATGTTAAAGATAAAGACAAAGCGAGTGCCAAACAGAAGATAATCAAGCTCCTTATTTTCTTTAAAAATATACCAACAGTCCAAATATTCTTGACAGCTCGTAAATATTTGGAAAGTTCATTAGAAAAGGAATTATGTAATTTTTGTACATTATTTGTACCATTTAATGAAAAAGAGCAAGAGAATTTTTTAGTTAGGATTTGGCGTTCCTGTCTCTCTCTTGAGCTGGAATATAACGAAGTGAGAGAGGAACAACTAAAGGACTACGCCGGAGAGGTGCTACGACAAGCAAAGCTAGTTCTCGGTTCAGACACAACCAGCTTCATGGGGGTTCCCCTGCAGCTGAGGATGTTAACGGAAGTATTCAGGCCGACAGGGGATATGTTGCATCAGTCTCGCGAAGTTTTATTTAAACAAATCAACATTGAAACTGCGTCAAATCTTTACAGTAAGTTTATTTCGTTAAAATTTGAAATTTACTTTAATGATAAAACATGCGTAGCGGCGGATGAACTTATAATAAAAATTTTTACTGACGGTATAACCAAAATGCACGGTAAACTAGGATTTAAAACATTCTTTCCGGATTTTTATGTTACGAACTTTGAGGCCATTGAAGACGAGTGGCTATATAAATTAAACAGAGTTGGTTTGGTTCAAACAAACAGTGACGGAGATGTCCAATTTGTCCACCGTACTTACGCGGAGTACTGCTGCGCGGTAATGGTGGTCCGCTGGCTCCAACAACGAACGCTCCATTGCAGGTATGAACTTTTCAAACAAATACTTTTCCCTCAAATACTGCTTCATCCTGACAGCAGGATCATCAGACATTTCATGAATGCGCTATTAAATGAAACACCAATGTCAGAGACTGCACTTGAATTAAACGCCAAATGCATTAGTCAACTGTGGCTTGAAGACAGAACGGTATTTGAGAACGAGAAACACCAAACAGCTCTGCACATTGCAGTTATAGAAAAAAACGAACACATTATTACATTTCTAATCAGTGGATTCAGTACACAAGAAGCCTTGGCCTCTTTTATGACACAATATGACTTTGGGTACAAAACAGCACTGAATGTGTTATATTTACCTGAACAACGTGATTTGTTTGGAAATGAGTTAGTATTGGACGAAATAACATCAAATATTTTACACCGTGTAACTTGTTCTAATGAAACTAAGGAACAGATCTTTTTTGCAAGTTTATTTAACAAAGGTTTTGTAGACATTGTTGAAACAGATGTATTTAATCCGGATATTGAAAATTCTCATGAAACTGTGGTAAAGTTATTTTTAAAACATTTATTTTTTATCAAATTCAATGAAGAAATCGAGATTGAACCCAATGTTATTAATTTATTTTGTCAAGTTATTACCTCAAGTTTTATCTCAGGAATAATTAATAGAATAAAAAAAGTTAAATCAATAATTGCACCATTTAGAGAGGCTGTTGAAAAAAATAATATTAAATTAGTTAAAGAGATATTGTTAGAGAAATTAGAAAATAATGTTGAACGTTATTGTTTATTATTGAATAAAGGCGGAGATACGTTTCTTAGGAAATCTGCCCTTCACATTGCTGCAGGGGAGGGCCACCTCGATATGGTTAAACTACTCGTGGAGCAAACTGTTGTTCCCTTTACTGAATGGATGGTACGGAGGGCTATATTTACGCAGACTCCTTTACATACAGCTGCTAGGCGGGGTAAAGTGAATATAGTAAAGTACTTAGTGGAGCGCGGAGCAGACATTCATACAGGCAATGGAGACAAGTCTGTTCTGATGTATGCAGTCCAGGGTACAGACTTACCAACTGTCAAGTATCTCGTTGAAAAGGGTGCTGTCATCAACCATACAGGTTGGGGGGGTGATACTGCACTACATAACGCGGTAAAAGGGGGAACTTTCGATGTAGTAGAATACCTCCTGCAGCAGGGGGCGGACCCTCACAGGGTAAACACGTGGAGAGAGACGGCACTAACTAACGCATCGCAGCATGGGAGATTGGATATCGTGCAGCTGCTGCTGGAGTGGGGAGTGGATGTTAATGCGGATGGTGGTGAAGGTCTTAGTGAGGCTATTAATCGGGGTTATTGGTCTCTAGTGGAGGTTTTAGTAAATAAAGGAGCAACCGTTAAAGAAAGTCTATTAGAGGACAATTTATCCGAATTTAAAGTAAAATATCCGAATTTCGAATTTAAAGAAGAATAACATTTTTTTTCTAATATTTTACAGATTTTTTTTAAACATTACAATTTTCAACTACCATACTAGAGTATCATACTACCATGTAGAGTTCATTGAAGCAGAGTTACAGACAGACCTTTATTCAGTTGTTTTTTACATTTGTATTTTACAAAAGTATTCAGTTTGATTGTAAGACTGCCTTTACACTTGGAAGTTTTTTCCTGTAAGTTGCTCACGTAAGCGACTTACCACAAATTTACCAATGTAAACGACACCATAAGTAGCTTACCGTAATTTTTACCAAGTTACAGAAGTTTTTCTTACGTAAGTTTTTGACAGATCTAATCGCTCACGCGGGAATTTACGACTCTCTCACAGCTTATCAAAACAGATTGATAAGTTGAGTCGCTTACCGTAAGTTTTGACGTCACTGTCGGGATGGTAAAACAGAAATCTGCAACACTGACAGGTCTTTCTGCCATTGCTCCTTGGGACTTGTTTATTTGTCGCCATGAACAGCTTTATGAAATAATACACTACAATAATCTATGGAGACTAACATAACATTATTTATCATTAACACAATGTCATGTTTAACAAATGCCTGTGTAGTATTTGACTTCACGAACTGATGGATCAGCTATCAACAAACACTTCACAACTAATTAATATCTCCAATGAATGCATACAAAAATGCAATACAAGAATACATTACCTGACGCCAAAAATCGAAGAGTTACCATTATTTTTTTCTAACTAACTAACTAACCATCACGCCGTTTCCCCGCAGGGGTAGGCTGAGAGGACGGACCGCCAAACAACTTGGTCTTGGCACATGCTTCTTGCCTCATTCACATTCATACATCGTCTAATACATACTCTTCTATTATTCTGACTCTTGACATGGCCCGACTCAAGTATCTGATTCACTTGGTCGTGCCATGTCTTCCTCGGGCGTCCCCGACTTCTGCTACCATTCACATTTGCATCGTAAATTCTCCTTACACTCCTTTCTTTGCTCATTCGCTCTACATGCCCAAACCATCTAAGCATCCCTTTCTTGATCTTACTCATTACGCTTACATCAGCCTTGTACTCTTTGCGGATCTCCGCATTTCTCACACGATCTCACATGGTGTTCACACATACGCTTCAGGAATCTCATTAATTTTTCAGTTGGTGAAATAGCATTCTGAAAACGAGTATGATTCTTTTTAATTGGCGGTCAAACCATTTCCAATATGTATTAGAAGTCAGTTGCTCTAATTTGGATAAAATTAAAGAATTTTCGTTGATCCTCAATTCTTAATTCTGCCGTTAAACGAACGAAAGCCCCATCAGTACTTTTTCTTTGAAGCCAACTCCTAATCCAACACACTCTGCGGGCCCTTACGTTTTTGTTTGACAAAATTGTGCATATTATCGCAGCGGCAATCCGTTATGTGCGGAAATGGGTAATATATGGGGATCCATGATCTAACCGTAAATAAACAAATCCCTGTTATCAAATATTACTAACTGACAGCTGTCAAAGTCGGCGGCAACGCGTTGTTGTCAGGAAGCCATCTTACCAAAAATAGAATTACTGGTGTAGCGGTCTCTGTGAGAAGTTCTTAAGTTAAACTTCCAAACAACTTCCGTGAGCATTATTTACGATTTCAATGTTTCATTATTTACGTTCAATTTCTCTGCCATTCTTTTGACTTTTTCCAATATTTTCGTCTTTTTTCATCTCAAGACCAAATGTTACAATTTTAGTCCGCTTGTTCGATCTCTTGTATCCGGTATTCTAGGTATTTTAGTTAAGTTTGTTTTCTTTTTGTTTTTTCCCTAACTCTATATGTAGTTCATCCTATTTGTTAGATAAGTCAGTGTCTCCATGTCTTATAATGTTAATTTAGAATTTGCTTCATTTCTGTAATATTTTCTTGCTGCTCGTCTTGTGCTCTTGGGTGATGTTTATATTTGCATTATTATCTCGGTCGCAGTTAGCACAAATCCATTCCTTACCTACAGGAATGGCGATGTTTTGGCAATTTGTGGAAACCACAGTCGCTGCACTTGTATAATTCACTGTCCTTATTTCTTGCACTTCACCATCGTGAGGTAATTTGAGCGTTTCTTGTTGTTTTCTTTCACTTTTATTGATTTGAATGATGGCACCGTGATTAACACTGTTTGTGTTCGCTGAGAGACCGCGACACGACTTAATAACTTGAAACAATTGAATTCAAACAGACGTAAGAACCCTTGTTATAAGTACTTGGTATGGATGCGTTATTTGAGCAAGCAAAACACACAAGTATTATTGGTAGGTAAAGCACAGACACACACACAGACAACAGGTGTTTTATATAATGTATTATATTAGTCCCTCTTCTGTTAATACTATTGTTCTATGAAAACTATTTATTGATTTATGTTGTTTATTTGTATTTGTTCAATACATGAATGGATCTAAGAGTACCTATCCTACATCTGATGTGAATATTATTATTGAGGCAAATTGTATTTAATAACTTACATTTAGTTTCAGTAACAGTATAGTCTCTGTAATGCAAACACAACAGACACTTCTCAAATGGCTAAATCGCCCGTTGAATTCTTGATAATGATATTCTTGCAACCAATTGAATTTGAACCAGAAAAGATGCCTCAAAGCAACCGAGGCCAACAGCGGCGGATATAGAAAGTATTAAATGAACAGTTCTTCTCCAGGAATTGATAATATCAGGATGAAAGATATTTTAAAAAAACATATTTTAATCTTAGATAACCCATTTTATAAAAAGAATCAATTCCCCATCACTTAAAATGTAGTATTATAAGACCTATATATATATTCTGTATTGGGTAACTACAGACCAATTAGTGTCTTACCATCACTAGGAAATTACTAATCGTTTCTATAATAGATACTAATCGTTTCAAAAGAATTGCTAAATAATGCATTCAACTGTAAATAGTCTTATTTATAGATTACTCAAAAGCCTTTCATACTATTGATCATGGTAAATTACTTCAAATACTACAAATTATAGGAATAAGAGGAAAACTAATAAAACTTTTTGAAAAGTACTTAAACAACCGATGCATGAAATTAAAACTCTTAAACTCTTTAAGCAAAAAAAAAAGTTTTAGCCGGCGTTCCTCAAGGTTCCATATTGGGTCCAATTCTGTACATTATTTATGTATCTTTTATTAAATACATTTTTTGACATGTAAAGCACTTTGTATATGCGGATGATTCTGCTTTAGTGATTTCTAGCAGTGATTTGCAAACTTGTATAGACCTTTTACAAAAGACTACATTGAACTCTTAAAATGGTCTCATGACTCTGGCTTCAATCATAAATGCAAAAAAATGAAATGGTTACAAATAAGACCCCCTAATGTTAAGGTATATATTACACCAGAAATAAAGACCCATACCTCAGATTGCTTACACAATGGTATTCCTGCAATGTGTACATGTGAAAATATGGAACTAGTTAAATAATATGTTTATTTAGGTGTCAATATTGATTGCCTTTTCAAGTGAGATATACAAATAAACAAAGTTTGTTCACAACTAACAACACTTTGAATAATTTATTTATCTCTAGCTGAATCTGTTATAAGGTATGGAATAACAGATTTTCCTGTAAAACTAATATCGACCATGTTCAATCTGTGCTAAATTCATTGGTTAAATTATTAGCTGAAAAAAATGCATACAAAGAAAGGCATAATATTCCATAATTCTATCAGAGTCTCAAAATTGTTTCAGTGAGAGCAATTCTGTGGTACAAAATTATATTTCAGCACAGAAATAACCCTTTATAAATAAACAGGCTAGAACACAATCATAATACTCGTTTTAACTTTAATGAAGGACTTATTGTACCTAAGCATACAAATAAATATGGACAAAGAACGTTAAAGTATATGATTCCCAGTTGTTTTAATATGTTACCTGCTGAAATTAAAAACTGTGCCCAAAACAAACAATTGGTGAACTTACTGAAGACTTGGCGCACTGAAACAATTCATTTGTATTAACTTACAATTATATATTATTCTAAGACTTTTCAAATTGTTATTTATGTTTTCATAGCTTTCTTTTCAAGTCAATAAGAAGTCAACTTGAGTACAATTCTCCTGTCTGGAACCCACATTATAATATACATGTACAAGCTGTTGAAAGAATACAAAACAAATTCTTACGTTTTATAAATTTTAAAATGGGTTTTCCAGCAATTATGTTGAACTACAACACTCTGTTAAATTATATGAATATGCTCAAATTGTCAGACAGAACAATTTTCACTGACTTGGTATTTCTATATAAAATTCTAAATGATTTAGTCGATAGTCCGGTATTGCCAGAATTGATAATTCCACAACGTAATACTAGAAGTCAGGATTTATTTCAGTGCAGAAATTCTGGGACTAACTACCATATGTATTCCTCGTTGCCCAGAATACTAATGGAGGGAAACAGTTATACCAAGTCAGTGGACATCTTCAATTTATCTTTAAACAAATATAAAATGTTGTTAATGAAGCAATTCAGTTATGTATGTACAATAAATAATGTATATTTCTTAATATTCTCATGTAAAATCCCCGAAAAAGGGCGTTAATAAATAAATAAAAAAAAGTGTGTATTTTTTAATAAAAAAACCACATAATTATTGATGTTTGTAATAACTCATTTCTGTTTAGTTTGTAACTTGTTTATACTTATGTTTGTTATGTATTACTGTTACTGTTGTAATGCCTGTTCTTTAATACATATTCATGAATAAATAGAAATGTGTGTTTTATTACACTTATGTATTTGGTGCAAGTTGTGCCTTTTTTAGTCCCGTTTTCCAATACAAGACTACAGTCATGTAAGTTACTGTAGTCTTGTAGTACCTCTAATGGAATTGTAATCTTTGGAGTGGAGCAGGTGGTCAAGCCTCCACACAGCATCATGCTATTCAATACATCAGTATCCAATGATGATATCCAGGAATAGAGGAACACACTGGGACTGGGACTGGGAAGTGGTAGCTTTGTTAGTCCCGTTTTCCAATACAAGACTACAGTCATGTAAGTTACTGTAGTCTTGTAGTACCTCTAATGGAATTGTAATCTTTGGAGTGGAGCAGGTGGTCAAGCCTCCACACAGCATCATGCTATTCAATACATCAGTATCCAATGATGATATCCAGGAATAGAGGAACACACTGGGACTGGGACTGGGAACCACAGCTTTGTTAGTCCCGTTTTCCAATACAAGACTACAGTCATGTAAGTTACTGTAGTCTTGTAGTACCTCTAATGGAATTGTAATCTTTGGAGTGGAGCAGGTGGTCAAGCCTCCACACAGCATCATGCTATTCAATACATCAGTATCCAATGATGATATCCAGGAATAGAGGAACACACTGGGACTGGGACTGGGAACCACAGCTTTGTTAGTCCCGTTTTCCAATACAAGACTACAGTCATGTAAGTTACTGTAGTCTTGTAGTACCTCTAATGGAATTGTAATCTTTGGAGTGGAGCAGGTGGTCAAGCCTCCACACAGCATCATGCTATTCAATACATCAGTATCCAATGATGATATCCAGGAATAGAGGAACACACTGGGACTGGGACTGGGAACCACAGCTTTGTTAGTCCCGTTTTCCAATACAAGACTACAGTCTTGTAAGTTACTGTAGTCTTGTAGTACCTCTAATGGAATTGTAATCTTTGGAGTGGAGCAGGTGGTCAAGCCTCCACACAGCATCATGCTATTCAATACATCAGTATCCAATGATGATATCCAGGAATAGAGGAACACACTGGGACTGGGACTGGGAACCACAGCTTTGTTAGTCCCGTTTTCCAATACAAGACTACAGTCATGTAAGTTACTGTAGTCTTGTAGTACCTCTAATGGAATTGTAATCTTTGGAGTGGAGCAGGTGGTCAAGCCTCCACACAGCATCATGCTTTTCAATACATCAGTATCCAATGATGATATCCAGGAATAGAGGAACACACTGGGACTGGGACTGGGAACCACAGCTTTGTTAGTCCCGTTTTCCAATACAAGACTACAGTCATGTAAGTTACTGTAGTCTTGTAGTACCTCTAATGGAATTGTAATCTTTGGAGTGGAGCAGGTGGTCAAGCCTCCACACAGCATCATGCTATTCAATACATCAGTATCCAATGATGATATCCAGGAATAGAGGAACACACTGGGACTGGGACTGGGAACCACAGCTTTGTTAGTCCCGTTTTCCAATACAAGACTACAGTCATGTAAGTTACTGTAGTCTTGTAGTACCTCTAATGGAATTGTAATCTTTGGAGTGGAGCAGGTGGTCAAGCCTCCACACAGCATCATGCTATTCAATACATCAGTATCCAATGATGATATCCAGGAATAGAGGAACACACTGGGACTGGGACTGGGAACCACAGCTTTGTTAGTCCCGTTTTCCAATACAAGACTACAGTCATGTAAGTTACTGTAGTCTTGTAGTACCTCTAATGGAATTGTAATCTTTGGAGTGGAGCAGGTGGTCAAGCCTCCACACAGCATCATGCTATTCAATACATCAGTATCCAATGATGATATCCAGGAATAGAGGAACACACTGGGACTGGGACTGGGAACCACAGCTTTGTTAGTCCCGTTTTCCAATACAAGACTACAGTCATGTAAGTTACTGTAGTCTTGTAGTACCTCTAATGGAATTGTAATCTTTGGAGTGGAGCAGGTGGTCAAGCCTCCACACAGCATCATGCTATTCAATACATCAGTATCCAATGATGATATCCAGGAATAGAGGAACACACTGGGACTGGGACTGGGAACCACAGCTTTGTTAGTCCCGTTTTCCAATACAAGACTACAGTCATGTAAGTTACTGTAGTCTTGTAGTACCTCTAATGGAATTGTAATCTTTGGAGTGGAGCAGGTGGTCAAGCCTCCACACAGCATCATGCTATTCAATACATCAGTATCCAATGATGATATCCAGGAATAGAGGAACACACTGGGACTGGGACTGGGAAGTGGTAGCTTTGTTAGTCCCGTTTTCCAATACAAGACTACAGTCATGTAAGTTACTGTAGTCTTGTAGTACCTCTAATGGAATTGTAATCTTTGGAGTGGAGCAGGTGGTCAAGCCTCCACACAGCATCATGCTATTCAATACATCAGTATCCAATGATGATATCCAGGAATAGAGGAACACACTGGGACTGGGACTGGGAACCACAGCTTTGTTAGTCCCGTTTTCCAATACAAGACTACAGTCATGTAAGTTACTGTAGTCTTGTAGTACCTCTAATGGAATTGTAATCTTTGGAGTGGAGCAGGTGGTCAAGCCTCCACACAGCATCATGCTATTCAATACATCAGTATCCAATGATGATATCCAGGAATAGAGGAACACACTGGGACTGGGACTGGGAACCACAGCTTTGTTAGTCCCGTTTTCCAATACAAGACTACAGTCATGTAAGTTACTGTAGTCTTGTAGTACCTCTAATGGAATTGTAATCTTTGGAGTGGAGCAGGTGGTCAAGCCTCCACACAGCATCATGCTATTCAATACATCATTATCCAATGATGATATCCAGGAATAGAGGAACACACTGGGACTGGGACTGGGAACCACAGCTTTGTTAGTCCCGTTTTCCAATACAAGACTACAGTCATGTAAGTTACTGTAGTCTTGTAGTACCTCTAATGGAATTGTAATCTTTGGAGTGGAGCAGGTGGTCAAGCCTCCACACAGAATGCAGTTCCCATATACATTTATTTATTAAAACACAGCATAGCACACTGAACACAATATGATCTCTAGAAATGTGAACTACACCCATTTCAAATAAAACTGACCAGAGGGATGAAACACATCATTCTGGTGTTATTCTTGGTAATACTGGTGTTGATGGTTCGGGCATGTAGAGAGTGACGTGGCACATGTTGATCAAAAGATTACATCACTGAGACGTGCGCATATCACAAAGGAATGGTAGGCCGATGAATAAGATAGAGAAAGGGACACTCAGATTATCACATTTGGGAATGTTCAGCGAATGTATGAAGAAAGGGGAGGATATACAATGAAGAACAAGTCGGTGACATTCCAGGGAGACAATATAAACTACATTCATACATACTCTTCTATTATTCTGCTTGACATGGACCGACTCGAGTATCTGATTCACTTGATCGTGCCGTGTCTTCCTCGGGCGACTCCGACTTCTGCTACCATTCGCATCAATAAACTGCATTCATACATACTCTTCTATTATTCTGCTTGACATGGCCCGACTCGAGTATCTGATTCACTTGATCGTGCCGTGTCTTCCTCGGGCGGCCCCGACTTCTGCTACCATTCGCATCAATAAACTACATTCATACATACTCTTCTATTATTCTGCTTGACATGGCCCGACTCGAGTATCTGATTCACTCGATCGTGCCGTGTCTTCCTCGGGCGACTCCGACTTCTGCTACCATTCGCATCAATAAACTACATTCATACATACTCTTCTATTATTCTGCTTGACATGGCCCGACTCGAGTATCTGATTCACTTGATCGTGCCGTGTCTTCCTCGGGCGGCCCCGACTTCTGCTACCATTCGCATCAATAAACTACATTCATACATACTCTTCTATTATTCTGCTTGACATGGCCCGACTCGAGTATCTGATTCACTCGATCGTGCCGTGTCTTCCTCGGGCGACTCCGACTTCTGCTACCATTCGCATCAATAAACTACATTCATACATACTCTTCTATTATTCTGCTTGACATGGCCCGACTCGAGTATCTGATTCACTTGATCGTGCCGTGTCTTCCTCGGGCGGCCCCGACTTCTGCTACCATTCGCATCAATAAACTACATTCATACATACTCTTCTATTATTCTGCTTGACATGGCCCGACTCGAGTATCTGATTCACTCGATCGTGCCGTGTCTTCCTCGGGCGACTCCGACTTCTGCTACCATTCGCATCAATAAACTACATTCATACATACTCTTCTATTATTCTGCTTGACATGGCCCGACTCGAGTATCTGATTCACTCGATCGTGCCGTGTCTTCCTCGGGCGTCCCCGACTTCTGCTACCATTCGCATTTGCATCATATATCCTCCTTACACTCCTTTCTTTGCTCATTCGTTCTACATGCCCAAAATCTAAGCGTCCCTTTCTTAATCTTACCCAATACGCTTACATCAGCCTTGCACTCTTTGTAGATCTCCACATTTCTAACACATACGCCTTAGGGATCTCATTTCAACAGCATTCAGTCTACTTTCATCCTTTCTCTGCCAGTCATCTACTCTCTACATCAGGGTAGGTACCAGCACTCCATTGTGGACTGCTAGCTTGGCTTCTTTGGACAATGTTTAGTTAGCACCAACTGCGTTCAGTCCTCCATGAATGGAGTTCCCTGCATTTCCCCTTGTTTCAATATCTCTGTCAGCCTTCCCATCTCTCTAGAACATACTTCCTAAATACACAAACTCATCCACCTGCTCCAAGTATTCCTCAGCAACAACTATATTGCACACTGTTTTCGTACTCTCTCTTTCAAACACCGTGACTTTAGACTTACTTACATTCATCATTAACTCATTCTCACAACACATACTTGGTTCATCCTAGACACGAGAGACTGTAGATCTTCCATACCTTGGCCCCCTTTTATTTAATATCTTTATGAATGATGTTAGCATAATTTTCCGTAATTCTCAGCTATACTTATATGCTGATGACAAAAAGATAGTCAAAATCATAAAGTCTGAGATGGATTGCATAGAACTCCAGCATGACCTTGACTCTCTGGTGAATGAATATTGTTTAAAAAATCACCTTCTTTTGAATGCAGACAAATGCAGCGTCATATCTTACTCTCGAAAGAAACACACAATATTATATCCCTACAAAATTAAAAACAAACTCTTAAACAGGGTAAATGTGATTAGAGATCTTGGAATCCTAATGGACAGTAAGCTTCTTTTTCAATCTCATATCGAGCATATTACGTCGAAGGCTTTGAAAATGCTGGGATTTATACTTAGAGTATGTTCAGTTTTCAAAAATCCACAAACATTTAAGATTCTCTACATATCTTACGTCAGAAGCCACCTAGAGTATGCATCAACAGTGTGGAACCCTCATAGTTCTACATATAAATCAAACATAGAAAGAGTTCAGAAAATGTCTCTTATCGCATGCGAAATGATGAAAACAATGTGTCCATGAACCTTAAAACTTTTGATCAACGCTGAGATATCAGAGACCTAGTAATGCTATATAAGATAATCCACTATTTTATTGATAGCCCATACCTTTTACAAAATATTCATTTCAGATGTCCATTAAGAGTAACTCGATCTCCGGACACATTTTATATTCCCAAGAGCAATACTAATTATCTTGAAAATGTATTTATAAGAAGAAGCTGTAGCACCTTTAATAGATTATGCACAAATATAGATGTGTTCAATACAAGCCTCGCAGGATTCATAGCATTCCTAAGAGAGTAGCGTTCGATCGTTGCGGGAAACTTAGTAGTGTTAGTGTGTGTATTGTTTTTGTATGGGTTAAATCTGTAGTCTTTTTATTTTTTTGGAGATTTTCCTTTTCTACAAGTTAGTATTTTTATTGTATTGTATTATTTATATTCATATGTTTTTCTACCTATATATAAAATGAATCTTCTGTGGAAACTTTACTGGTTTATGCAATTTGGTAAAAATGATTTGCATTAAAATATATTTGTATAACTGTTTGTTTCCCAAATAAAATAAAATAAAAAAAATCCTGTTAGCAATCAGCACCGCATCATCGGCTGATGTCAATATTATATGAATAAAGGTAAAAAGACACCAGGCTAGCAGACCATAATGGAGTGTTGATACCAATTCTGTTTTGTTTTTACATTCATCCCACACAGGAGTCATCTTTGGGGATGCCGTATTCTGGGAAGGCAAGAGGTATGAGGGTTGGGTAGGATCAGTATATCCCTCCTGCTGAGGCGCAAGGCGATGGGTCGGGAGACCAGTTAGAGAGGTCAAAGGGTCTCCCCAAAGCAGTTTCTCCCGATCCTGCACGCTACACAGCTGGTGGGGTGACTTGCAGAGGTGTTGGTTATCCAATAAATGGTTCCCGGGGCGGTGGTACACAACCCCGCCTCCCAAATTAAGAAATGATGTGTGGCAGTGAGGCGATGTACAAAGGAAGCTGTAAAAATGAGATCTCTGAGGAGTATGTGTGGTAAACCACGTTCGACCGTGTTACGAATGAGGAGATTTGGAAAAAATTCCCAACTGATGTAGTAAATGTAATGAACAAGATTAAGAAACGGTCACTTCAATGGTTGAGTAGGGCCATATTAACCCTAGAGTGGGCGCGCTATGAGCATTTTGCCGCCCTCTGCAAAAAAACGTTGATAATTCTAAAATATATTGCGCGTTAACTTTGCGCTTTTTGGTAGCTGCCCCCCTTATCGTTCGGAACCCTTGCCGAAAGATTGGTCGCCATCGGTACACGGGGGGCTGCTTGAGACACTCTTAGTTCACCAATAAATGACAGTATTGTGGGTAGAATGAAAAGGTGAATGTTCTATTACGTGTCATAATCGCAAGTCTATAACAATTGGACATTCTATTATGCTTAGGGGGTATTTCACTATCTCTGATTATGTTCTGACTAAGCACTAATCCGCGGATTAGTCATTTTTTCGTTTTCACTATATCTGAATAACGCTAACGCTCGGGTTAAAGTTAGATTTGACTAATCAGTGCTCGAACCTCACGTTAGGCGCTATTCCTCGAATCAAAGATGGGGTCAAAACATTCCGAGTTTGACAGCTGAGAAGTGAGTCGAATTTTGTTGAATGAATTTGAATGCTTGTATGATCCATCCTGAATTATTTGATTGTGTTCAAAATAAGAAACAATGTATTAATTCGACACGAATCTATCTAAAATGACCTGATAATCAACATAACATAACCAAAAAAATGCACACTTCGCGGTGTGCGGACTGTGACGCATGACAGCCGTGGCAGTAGATGGAGTAACTGCAAACATTTTGCGATGTTGCCAGACTATTTCGAGTGTTATGTATCCGGAAGCTCGAAACAATGGTGAAACGGTCGCCGTTGAATAACGAAGTTATTCTGATCTTTAAAGCCAGCCAACGGATAGCTAGTCAGATAAGTTTTTAGATTCTCATGGCCAAAAGCATTTTTGTTGTTTGTTTTTGGGGTGTTATGCCGTGTTGCGCTAACTCCTTCTTTAGCCGACGTTTCGGACAGCGTTGCAGTGTCCATCATCAGGGCAGATCCGGTAGATCCGAAGATGTGTGCTATCCACATCCGAAGATGTGTGATGCTAGTCAGATATTTAGCCCGACATAGTGAAATACCCCCTTAGAGTCAATAAGAGTTGTTAATTTACTAACTTCAAATGTAGATGATACTTTTATTGTAAAAACTAAAAAAGCCCTTTGGTTTCAGTGTATCATACCTGTCCAAAACCATGCCAGAATTTTCAATAAAATCCATATTTAGGTAAATGATTCCAATGAGGTTGTTTTTCTCAATGATGAATATTGCCGGTATAAATAGCCAAATAATTTACAAAGCCAATACTGAACACTTGATGCTACGCTGACAGGACTTGAAGGAGATTGCGATGGTCCTGGTTAAGACATATATGACCGCAAGGTCTTTTGTAGACACTTTAAATATTCCTCTGAGGAACCAAATTGCTCGCTTTGTTCGTATAGAACAAGCATCATCTTCAAAGAAGGAAGGCGAATGCAGTATATTTCCATCAAAGAAAAATAGGAGCACGAAAAAGGGTGTTGCAGAAGCTCAAAATTCCTGTGAAATGACCATTTGCACATACTTATGTGAAGACTTTTTCGCCAAAGCATATCCTGTAGTTTTGGAAAATATTTAATGTTTTTATTTTTTTCCATTTTAATAAATATTATAGAAGGATAACTTAAAAAATTAAATTAAAATGTTAAATTTTATAAACTTGACTGAAAACCCAAGTTCCTAAAACAGATTTCAATAAATATGTCGATTTGTAATTTTTATTTGTGTTTTAAATTATAAAATATAGGTCATCGACCTCTCATGCTAATTTGTATAATATACTTGTTCACAGGAGTGAACAACTCATATGGTCTCTTACCACCATACTTAGAGATATGATTTGTATAATATACTTGTTCACAGGAGTGAACAACTCATATGGTCTCTTACCGCCATACTTAGAGATATGATTTGTATAATATACTTGTTCACAGGAGTGAACAACTCATATGGTCTCTTACCGTCATACTTAGAGATATGATTTGTATAATATACTTGTTCACTCCTGTGAACAACTCATATGGTCTCTTACCGTCATACTTAGAGATATGATTTGTATAATATACTTGTTCACAGGAGTGAACAACTCATATGGTCTCTTACCGCCATACTTAGAGATATGATTTGTATAATATACTTGTTCACAGGAGTGAACAACTCATATGGTCTCTTACCGTCATACTTAGAGATATGATTTGTATAATATACTTGTTCACTCCTGTGAACAACTCATATGGTCTCTTACCGTCATACTTAGAGATATGATTTGTATAATATACTTGTTCACAGGAGTGAACAACTCATATGGTCTCTTACCGTGATACTTAGAGATATGATTTGTATAAAGTTTCTTCAATAATTTCAACTACGGAGAAGTTAGGCTTTTGAATGGCATGTATTTATTTAATAATTTAAAACAGAACATTGGATGTTTGCTCAATGATTTGTATGGAAAAGGGCGTGTTAAGTCTAGCTCGAGATGTTCAGAGTTCAGAGTTCATGCATCTTGGTCTGAGATTCGTATGCGACACCATCATTCATCTGTCCAGAACCAGGCGGTGCAAGAACCGGAGGATCCTCTCCAACAGGACTGAACTGCGCTTCCTCCCAAGGAATATTCCTGAAATAAATATAATATGTATTAATAAAACATATACTTTTAAAGTGGCCTTGGAATGTCTGTGGATAAAATGACAATGGCCTGCTGTGCACCGTCTGACATCGATTAATGTGTTGTGTTTGGTAAACGGGTGTTTATCATTTGTTTAAAATTTAAAACATGTTTTTTAGTAAGGCTGAAAGTATTTATAGATTAATAAAAAATATATAATATAGTCCCAGGATAACTATAATCTATTCTACGCAGTTTCCCCAGGATATCTATAATCTATTCTATGTAGTTACATACTATTGAAAGATAATGAAGACATACACTTATATGAAAAGAGGTTTATATATTTATCAGCTAAATAATCATTCTTCACATTAAAAATAAAAATAACTCATAATATGAAGTGTTCCTTTTTACAATAATACCAAAAATTGAAAATCCGAAGTATGACATTTGAGCACTTTTTCACAGATAAAATAAACATGTTTGCAAGTGACATCTAGAATAATATTAAGATGCATTATTTCCTTGCCGAGCGCACTTTTGAAGGTTCAAAATGGAGACCAACTAGCAAAACGTTTTGTTGGAGTTGCATTAATCTAGGAATTCCAGACAGAAAGATCGATGTAAATTTGACAATGCCAGATACTTAATGTGAATTGGTTGTCTATGGTAAGAATGATATTTACCTGCCAGACTGACTTCCACAGCGCGGACACTTCCTCCCTTCTTCGTTGTTGTCCATATTAGCCTGAAACCATACTTTTAAATATAAATGTGTACCCGGGGTTACAATTCCAGTATACCAAATATAAGAATATTGTAATGTGGGTTCCGATTGATTGTAGCCAAGTTGACTTGAAACAAATAACAGAAACAGTCTCTGTAATGCGTACAACTGGCTTGACGGAGATGGGGTGAGTGAAGTGAGGAGTTACATGGAACTCAACCAAGCGACGGATTATAACTTCAACATGAACACAGAAGCTACAGCAGACCTGGTTGACAGAAGCCATGAGTGTCTGTAGCCGAGTCTTCAGGGTGTTCTCTCTGGCCAGCGCTTCCAGGAGCCGGCGCTCGCTCTCACCTTCCTCCGCCCCACTCAAACTGTTTGTCTGCAATTCAAATACTTTTATGAAATATGAATACACTAAATAAAATAGGCACCAAAACAATTTCATCAAAAGGTTAATATTCCTGAAGAAAAGAGCAACAGAAGACAGCCATAATAGAATAAAAGTAAGTGGAGAAATAAAGGAGGTGAGCGTGGCTGATCTAGCGAGCACATTCAATGGCTTTGGCCCAGGTTTGAAACAGTCTACCATGGGACTGGAGGTGGATAACAAGGATATTGAGGAAGAGCTCTGTTAGTGGAATTGCTTCTGGCGCAATAGAAACTTCCATCAGCATCACCCAGGCCGTTCATTTATTCAGTGATAACAAGTCTCTACAAAGCTTTCTCGTAAAGAAAAGGACTTTGGCACGGAACGCATTAACGCACCTGTCTATTTCCGGTAGGTCTCAGCGAGCGAAGTCTGGCACGAAGTTCCGCCCTTTCTTCGCGCAAACTCATCACCTCCTGGCAATCACAAATTATTTATTAATGCGGGAACATATAATCCATGTAATGCTGTTGCTTTACTGGAGTATTGTTAAGTGTAATATCGCTAGGCATTCATTGGACAACTAACACCTAGTCACCCCAACCAATCTCCAATGAAGGAGTCTGTTGGTGTCCATAGCTTTGCATTGGTAAAAGGGCTGCATGCTTTGACATACAGCCCACTCTACTATCATGTACGTGCATGCAGTTAATTCTAAATAAATATACGATATTCGCTTAGTGCATCATATGCTCTATGTATACATCGGTCCACTTGCACTTCTAAATCCTAACACACATTGATTGTGTACGATTTAACCTGCATGAGGACGGCGGTCTCCATGTCCAGTTTTCTTGCGTCAAACGCGTCCAAACAGCGCATCTTGTCAGATTCCCTGCCGTCGCCATCGTCTGCAATGTATTTAACAAGGTTGGGCACAAAACTCTTTCATTAGGTTTATACATACATATAGTATTTGCTAAATCTAATTCTGTGCTTATCAAGTTGTACATAATCAATAAATTAGTATAGATTGATTTCACTTTACTCACAAGGATAGAAGTACTAACAGTATTGATGTAAACTGTCACAATATGAGAAGAGGCTTACCCAGTAGAGGCCACTGTGCAGGCAGGGCCCCCGAGGCAGCTACGGTCCTCTCCCTCTTCAGGCGAGACACGTGTCCTCTCAGGCGCTCCTCCTCTCCGGGGGTCCAGGCGGAGCCGTCCTTGTCACACCTGCAACAAACCATTCACATTGACCCTACACTCATTATTTCCCTCAGGGCGGAAGCTGTGTTGAGGAAGTTCTGGGAAGGTAAGAGGGTAGGAATCAGTGTTGACGAGCATGATTAACACAAACCGGCCTCTCCCGATCTGGCACGCATCCTGAACTCCCCCTCGAGGAAGACAATAAAACAATACCCCTGCAGGGTACTCGTACAAGGTCTCAATCTGAATGTATCTGTAGTTCCAACAGTAAGCAATGAGGTGAGGATCCGGAAGAGTGGTAATAGAGACTCACTGGTAGAGCAGCATTGCGGCGGGGTCGCCCCACGGGCCCACGGCCTCGGCGCGCAGCTGGCCGTGGGCCTCCCCGTCCAGGCGGGCCAGCAGGCCGCGGGCCACTCGCTCCGTGGCCACACGCATGCGCGCAGTGTTGCCCAAACCGTCCTGCAATGGAAAAACAACCCTTCAACAAACACAGGTATGGTGGCATATCATCAGATACTCGATGATTCGTCAGACATTTAGCAACAAAACAGTTGTTAGCAGCGCATTTCAATACTGCCTCATCTCTGTCGGCCAAGCAGGGATCTACACTTGGCGGTTGGTTCGCAGTCTCCCCGCCCACCGGTCTCCCGCTGAACCAGCAAGGATTGTAATACCATGGAGACAACACTAATATTTCATCGTAAATAAATAAACCCAGCATTTTTATTATTTGCCAACACTATTATATACTTGCGTACACGAAATAAGTTAATAATTATTGTCCTAATACAGGTAACTTTGTAATAATGGTACCAGTGTATGTTCGGAAATGGTCACACGTGGTTTTGGGGCACAGGGTAAGTATCTCATCCGTCCGCTCTAACTTTGTAATAATGGTACCAGTGTGTGTTGGGTAGTTTCGGCCAGAGCGAGCAACACGTCGTACGCCTCCACGGCGCGGTCGGCAGCCGCCAACGCCATTCTGAGGGCCCCCGCTTCTGCCGAACATTGCGCGCACGCCAAAGATAATCTACAAAATAAAGAAAACAGTATAAATACATGGTATGGTGTCTTGCAGGCTCCCAATGCGAGGGGATGTGATCATCTCAGTTTGCCGCTGTAACACTTACGGGGCCCATCCTCCGTACCTACCTGTCTGCATGTTCCTTGGACTCCCTGAGCGTGACTGCCAGCAGCATATTGTCGGCTTCCAGACGGTCCAAGCGCGCATTCAGCCGCTCTTCCCCTTCCCCCTCTTCTTGGCAGTGGCTGGTCGACCCTCTCGTCAAGTGCTCTGCCACGGCGCTGCTGTAAACCTGCAAACAACGAATACTACTAAGGGGGTATTTCACTATCTCTGATTATGTTCTGACCAAGCACTAATCCGCGGATTAGTCATTTTTTCGTTTTTACGATATCTGAATAACGCTAACGCTCGGGTTAAAGTTCGATTTGAATAATCAGTGCTCGAACCTCACGTTAGGCGCTATTCCTCGAATCAAAGGTGGGGTCAAAACATTCTGAGTTTGACAGCGGAGAAGTGAGTCGAATTTTGTTGCGAATTATTATGGATACCGAGGTTTTTGATTTACAGAAGCAGGTGAAAGGGCGGCGATGCGAAGGCCGCGAGTTTTAAGAGCTCGAATGAATTTGAATGCTTGTATGATCCATCCTGAATTATTTGATTGTGTTCAAAATAAGAAACAATGTATTAATTCGACACGAATCTATCTAAAATGACCTGATAATCAACATAACATAACCAAAAAAATGCACATTTTGCGATGTTGCCAGACTATTTCGAGTGTTATCTATCCGGAAGCTCGGCAACAATGGTGAAACGGTCGCCGTTGAATAACGAAGTTATTCTGATCTTTAAAGCCAGCCAACGGATAGCTAGTCAGATATTTAGCCCGACATAGTGAAATACCCCCTAAGGGTTATAGCATCGTCACCTTGGTTGGACAAGGTTCTATTCCAGTATTCGTTAGTTAAACTCAGTAGTCCTAGACTGGAGTGCCAAGCCAAGTTGTCTTAATCTTTAGTTTGCTAGATCTAGGGGTATTACGCGGCTACCGTGTTGCGCTACCTCCCTCTTTAGCCAAGGTTTGGGACAGCATTACAGTGTCTATCATCATGGCATATGTGTACACCCGCCCCGACGATGGGGATGGATGATGAACTGCAATGCTGTAATAATACCCCAAATGAATGTGAACGCTAGTTGTTTGGCGGTCCGTCCTTTAGTATTATAACTTACCCCCTCCTGGCAGATGTCCTTGCCCGTGAGACGTGCATCCTCGTGTGTGCGACGCAGACGCACTCGGGACGCCATCTTGGTCTGCGGAGATGTTGATGGGATCACGCCACTTCTGACGCACGCTGCAAGTTCAATATAATACTAAATAAGTAAGTGAACGATCTCCAGAATCTACATCGCATAGAGAATCCAAACAAAACCAATCCTCACTTCGGAACAGTTGACATGGCCAAGAATTGAACTAACCAGAGTGTTGTCTGGAGAGGGCCAGAGACGGGAATCTCTGCTGGAGTTCGTCGTCTTCCTGTTGCAGCTGGGGCTCGCGGGGGCTCTGCTCCCCCGTGTTGTTCCGCCGGGGGCTCCGAGGCGAGGGTTTCCTGCGGCAGCGCAGCCTGAGAAGTATAAAACATGTACATTGTTTTCCAAACAAACAAAAACTGTACCCAACCATCTGGTACCCCCTCGCTGGATAAGAAATACCATAAAGGACTCGCCTGCGATCAATCTCGATAGTTTCCTCTTCGTCGAAGGACGTGGAGTCTGCTGGAGCCAGGTTCCGGTTGCTGGTGTCCGTGTCGGGTTGCGGCGAGGAGGCGTACAGCTGCTGGGACAGCTGTTGCGACTGCTGGGGATGCTGGGCGGGGGGAAACTCGGGCACAGGCAGGGCTGCGGGGCTGGTGGGGCTCTCCGGAGCCTGGAAGATTAGGACAACTTACTGCTACTGGCTTATAGAACAAGAGTCCTGCCCATAAGGGTGAGGGAAACAACCAAGTGTTGATTGATGAATCTGACAGTATACAGGCAACTAACAAGAAAATAAAATCTCCTTATGAATAACTAGTTCTTTTTAAGTAATGAATCCCAAAAGGGTAAACAAAACTTCAGGTTTATTTAATAATAATAATATTTGGATGATTTGTATAGCGCCGTTTTTGTGCAAAATCACCTCAAGGGAAAGGGCAAAATCCTTGTGTTTTTGGTTTATAACACATCTTGGCCTTTTAAATCATTGTAGATACATTTTTATTTATATGGGATACCTTGACTTTTTAAAAGTATAAATGAATATACAAGAATAAGTTTATTTTTATCACTTATTTTGTCGGTAATAGCCATCAATATAATGTATATTTATCCGAGACACTATCTAGGCCACAAACCAATTCCGTTAGAAACTTTGTTTCCATTTAAAAAGGTAGATGCCAAAAATATGGTAAAAATTAGTTGCAAGATGATGGTAATTCTAAATTAGAAATATGAGATGGACAAATATGACGCTTAATGGGTCCCAATGGTCGAGTGGTCTAACCTGTGGTGTACCAGGAAATTCACACGAAAAAGTTCAAAAGCTCAAATTCCAAAATCAAACGTCAAGTGTCCACTTAAATTTTTTTTGTGTCGCATTATATAAGTATATGATAACAATTCTTGCAGATTTCGGTAGTTTATACAACTGTTGTTACTAATTATATTATTTTGTACAAGAAACCTGTAAATAAATAATGCTAAAAATATAATTATTCATTACGACGTAAAAATTTTGACATTTCTATAATAATCTTACGAAGTTAATTTTCATCACTTTTCTTGGGTGAAATATTATAAAAATTACATCAAAATAATGTAGATAAAACTATCTTTCTGATGATACCTCAAATCTATTATTTCCACAATCAATTTATATCAAAAATAATGAAAGAAGACGCTTTGACACTTTGATGGTTGTAAAACGAGGGCAAATATTTCGTTGGCATTCCACAGAAAAATTCTTTGTAAAAAATCTGAAAAGCTAGAAGTCATTCCGGTATTTGCTGCGTAAAGAACGAGAATAGCCCAAGCGATTGTGACCTTGTTCTTCATACAAATTCTTTATACATAAGGGTCAAAATCGCACATAAATATATGTATTTTTTTTTTTAATTCGTATAGAATGTGCCGCACTCACATATGCGGTTCCGGCATACGACGGGATGATGAGATCATACAGAGATCCCGGGTTCCATTCCCACCTGAGACTGTTATCTTTGTATTTTTCCATAACTGTTGATTTTCGAATTTATGAAAATTAGTTCCTAGTTTGTGTTCCTATGATCTTGTCATAATTTTATATCAAACTAGTGGCGGCCCTGCATCGCTAATGTCTTTCTCGGACGTCTCCGACTTCTTGCACCATTCACTACTGTATACCACAATGTAACTATTAAAAAACGTTACATTACATCCAGTCTGTATATCATTCCGGTGTAGAGATATTGCGTGAAGTATTCCTCACTGAAGATAATCTTCCACTGCTTTGCGAGAGCGACCACTCTCCACTCTAATAATGGGTCGGTAGTTAGGTTAGGTTAGGTCATATTACCTGATCATTGTGCACGGAAGCTGTCTCATGGGCGTCTCCAAGAGATGTGGTCCTGTCACTGCCGCCCGTCACAGAGTTGTCACGGCACGACGTCTCCACTTCTGCAATGGCGCCAAACACATTCATTTTCAGATTAAATGCACGGGGACAACTAGAGAGAGGTGGTTGATACGGCTCCCAGCGTAAGCGTAAGAATAATGGACTGTCCACTAAAGAAATAAGAAGCTAAGTACCACTAGACGTAAGTACATATGTCAGTACTTCAACATCTCCTGATAAAAGAGACCGGTTTACCGGAGAATTGAGACGTACAAATAAAGCTCATCAAAAAGAGCTATCTCAATTGTGTGGCTCGTTCATGAACTAATTATCGCTAGTTTGCGTAAACACATATATTCTTCTGTCAAGACATTGTAAAAGAGCGTTTTACAAGTTGTATATGTGAGGTAGCAGAAAATAAGGTAAAGTTACCCGAGTCCTCCTCGCGCAGTTCTTGAATAGCTGCGCGGTCTCGTGCAGAGCACAAGCGCCGGAGCTCGGCGATGACGCCGTGCAGCTCTGTCATTCGCTCCTCGGAAGACCTCGCCTGCAGCGCCAGGGTATTGCGCAGTCGCCCACACTCACCCTAGAACGAGGCAACACAGATTCATTTATTATCATTATTATTGAACGAGCAGGCAGCATTCTGCTGATGAGCTTGTAACGATGCTACGAGAATATTCTGGAACGATCGCCAATGAAAAACGCATTGTAGCGGGAACACTCTGGGTGCAATGCGAGCGTTTGGCATTCCTATCTACAGGTCTGAGATGTTCTCGATGCACCCGGGCGGCTATAATACTGAGGCGCGTCGAGATGTACTCAGTCAGTCATTAATTAACAGTTTTACGAGTGACCAACATGCGAGCGCTACTATTGCTTGCTGCATACCGAAGCGGTCGACCATCGACTGCCGGTTCCCCCCGCGTCGCTCCCCGCTGTTGTCCACTTCACCGCGCTGCTACATGACCTTACCTGGCCAACGCTCTTCACGCGCCTAGACCCTGCGACAACTTCGCCGGTCTGCGCCTCGGCCCCGCGGCATCGTCGCCGACCAGGTCCATCGCACCTTCGGCTACCTTGTTCACACTGGAGTACCCGTAAGACTCCACGTCTTCACCGAATTCAAGACTGATAGAGGGAACCGGCAGTAGGTGTAAAATACAAGTTATTGACGCAACAAACGGTATTCATTGAATTCAAGACTGATTGAGGGAACCGGCAGTAGGTGTAAAATACAAGTTATTGACGCAACAAACGGTATTCATTGAATTCAAGACTGATTGAGGGAACCGGCAGTAGGTGTAAAATACAAGTTATTGACGCAACAAACGGTATTCATTGAATTCAAGACTGATTGAGGGAACCGGCAGTAGGTGTAAAATACAAGTTATTGACGCAACAAACGGTATTCATTGAATTCAAGACTGATTGAGGGAACCGGCAGTAGGTGTAAAATACAAGTTATTGACGCAACAAACGGTATTCATTGAATTCAAGACTGATTGAGGGAACCGGCAGTAGGTGTAAAATACAAGTTATTGACGCAACAAACGGTATTCATTGAATTCAAGACTGATTGAGGGAACCGGCAGTAGGTGTAAAATACAAGTTATTGACGCAACAAACGGTATTCATTGAATTCAAGACTGATTGAGGGAACCGGCAGTAGGTGTAAAATACAAGTTATTGACGCAACAAACGGTATTCATTGAATTCAAGACTGATTGAGGGAACCGGCAGTAGGTGCAAAGTAATAATGCCTGACACACACTTTGAACCAATAATGCCTGACGCACACGCAGAATAATTTTTTTAATTTTTTACACCTAAAAGTTGGAATTTCGAAAAAGATAATTTTTTTTTTACTTGTACTATCATGTAGAATCACCTCCTGAAGTTAGTGCACTTTACCCCCAGACACCCTGTATAAAGTATACTTGCGGCACTTTGCAGTGTGGAAGATACTCTCAGTGTAAGACCACTATTCAGAATTGAAAGGTTGCTTGAAATTGCTTTAGCCGTGTTTGGTGACCAGTAGGGTGGTCTTACACTCTTATAGATCGCGACTCCATTTCAGTGAGGTTGCTACACCAAACGGTAAATTGTTACAGTACCTGCGCGGCGCATAGTGCCTCCCTGGCAGAGTCGCGATCTCGGTGTGCCGCATGCAGTCGCGCAGACAGCTCCAGCACTTCGTTCTTCAGCGAGGAAACTGCCGCCAGATGGAGCTGAAATCAACACATTACACGTTAAGTCAGGCATTAATTAGAACGTTCCCGGTGGTTATCCCCGTCGCCCACAGCGTAGACAGAACTCCCGTCCTGCAGGACTGACTTGCCAATGGTCACGCGGGTTCGGAGAGCAATCTTGCTGTTGAACAGAATCAACAATAACGCATACAGTTGAATAGTTAAAATTAATTTGATGAAAAGTTTGTAAAATTAAAAACATTAAGGGGGTATTTCACTATCTCTGATTATGTTCTGACCAAGCACTAATCCGCGGATTAGTAATTTTTTCGTTTTCACTATATCTGAATAACGCTAACGCTCGGGTTAAAGTTAGATTTGACTAATCAGTGCTCGAACTTCATGTTAGGCGCTATTCCTCGAATCAAAGATGGCGTCAAAACATTCCGAGTTTAACAGCTGGGAAGTGAGTCGAATTTTGTAGAATGAATTTGAATGCTTGTATGATCCATCCTGAATTATTTGATTGTGTTCAAAATATTTTTTTTTAAGTCGGAGGCGGTTTACTTACGTTCCCCGCGAGCACTTAGGCCATAGGCCCATTGTACTATTTGTGTTCAAAATAAGAAACAATGTATTAATTCGACACGAATCTATCTAAAATGACCTGATAATCAACATAACATAACCAAAAAAATGCACACTTCGCGGTGTGCGGACTGTGACGCATGACAGCCGTGGCAGTAGATGGAGTAACTGCAAAAATTTTGCGATGTTGCCAGACTATTTCGAGTGTTATCTATCCGGAAGCTCGAAACAATGGTGAAACGGTCGCCGTTGAATAACGAAGTTATTCTGATCTTTAAAGCCAGCCAACGGATAGCTAGTCAGATATTTAGCCCGACATAGTGAAATACCCCCTAAATATTGTTGTGTGATTCAAACAGTTTGTGTTGGGGAACGGTGCTTCGATATGGATTATGGTACCTACGGAACCTTCAATAAAACTTAACATTTCACGTTCATATTGAAATGAGAATGCTTGGATTTGTGCTATGTAACTCCAGGCATTTCTGCAGTTCTGCCGTGGTTCGCTTGCTATATTTTAGTCTAGTACGTAGTATTTTGGAAAGTGGCTCAATAATATGGGGACCAGGGGATGCAACGTACACTTCTATGGTAGAGAAAGTACAAAAGAAGTTTCTACGTTATCTTTATATTAGAGACTTCGGGTACTATCCCTATTTATACCCATCAGCCTTCCTTTCCGGAATGCTAGGTATCGATAGTCTTGTCAACAGGCGGAAAGCTGCGTTGCTGATGATGGCCTATAACTTGTTGAACGGTCACATCAACAATCCACAAATTCAAAATTTTATTTTACGTCCCTGATAACTTCGCAAGAGCGCGTAGACACAAACCATTCATTCTTCCGAGATGTAGGACTAACTTACCATTAGCAATGCCTCTCGGAAGAATGATAGTCCTTCTAAACTCACTAGCCTCTGACATCGACATTTTCCACCAGAGCATTACTAAATTTAAATCGCTAATTAGGCAATTATGATTGTATAATGTATCTTTGTTATTGGATATTCTGTAAATATACATTTAAAATATAAATAAATAAAACACCAGAACTTCCAAAGTTATCCTGGTTTTATAAAGGGGAAGCCTTGCGACTGCTAGTATAGAACCATGTTGTTTTAGTTGTAGGTTGGTGGAATGTATGTTGTAATGAGGATCTTGTGAAGCGATCTGAGTTTGTAAAGTTATCCTGGTGTTTTAAAGGGGAAGCCTTGCGACTGCTAGTATAGAACCATGTTGTTTTAGTTGTAGGTTGGTGGAATGTATGTTGTAATGAGGATCTTGTGAAGCGATCTGAGTTTGTAAAGTTATCCTGGTGTTTTAAAGGGGAAGCCTTGCGACTGCTAGTATAGCACCATATTGTTTTAGTTGTAGGTTGGTGGAATGTATGTTGTAATGAGGATCTTGTGAAGCGATCTGAGTTTGTAAAGTTATCCTGGTGTTTTAAAGGGGAAGCCTTGCGACTGCTAGTATAGAACCATGTTGTTTTAGTTGTAGGTTGGTGGAATGTATGTTGTAATGAGGATCTTGTGAAGCGATCTGAGTTTGTAAAGTTATCCTGGTGTTTTAAAGGGGAAGCCTTGCGACTGCTAGTATAGAACCATGTTGTTTTAGTTGTAGGTTGGTGGAATGTATGTTGTAATGAGGATCTTGTGAAGCGATCTGAGTTTGTAAAGTTATCCTGGTGTTTTAAAGGGGAAGCCTTGCGACTGCTAGTATAGCACCATATTGTTTTAGTTGTAGGTTGGTGGAATGTATGTTGTAATGAGGATCTTGTGAAGCGATCTGAGTTTGTAAAGTTATCCTGGTGTTTTAAAGGGGAAGCCTTGCGACTGCTAGTATAGCACCATATTGTTTTAGTTGTAGGTTGGTGGAATGTATGTTGTAATGAGGATCTTGTGAAGCGATCTGAGTTTGTAAAGTTATCCTGGTGTTTTAAAGGGGAAGCCTTGCGACTGCTAGTATAGAACCATGTTGTTTTAGTTGTAGGTTGGTGGAATGTATGTTGTAATGAGGATCTTGTGAAGCGATCTGAGTTTGTAAAGTTATCCTGGTGTTTTAAAGGGGAAGCCTTGCGACTGCTAGTATAGCACCATATTGTTTTAGTTGTAGGTTGGTGGAATGTATGTTGTAATGAGGATCTTGTGAAGCGATCTGAGTTTGTAAAGTTATCCTGGTGTTTTAAAGGGGAAGCCTTGCGACTGCTAGTATAGAACCATGTTGTTTTAGTTGTAGGTTGGTGGAATGTATGTTGTAATGAGGATCTTGTGAAGCGATCTGAGTTTGTAAAGTTATCCTGGTGTTTTAAAGGGGAAGCCTTGCGACTGCTAGTATAGAACCATGTTGTTTTAGTTGTAGGTTGGTGGAATGTATGTTGTAATGAGGATCTTGTGAAGCGATCTGAGTTTGTAAAGTTATCCTGGTGTTTTAAAGGGGAAGCCTTGCGACTGCTAGTATAGCACCATATTGTTTTAGTTGTAGGTTGGTGGAATGTATGTTGTAATGAGGATCTTGTGAAGCGATCTGAGTTTGTAAAGTTATCCTGGTGTTTTAAAGGGGAAGCCTTGCGACTGCTAGTATAGAACCATGTTGTTTTAGTTGTAGGTTGGTGGAATGTATGTTGTAATGAGGATCTTGTGAAGCGATCTGAGTTTGTAAAGTTATCCTGGTGTTTTAAAGGGGAAGCCTTGCGACTGCTAGTATAGAACCATGTTGTTTTAGTTGTAGGTTGGTGGAATGTATGTTGTAATGAGGATCTTGTGAAGCGATCTGAGTTTGTAAAGTTATCCTGGTGTTTTAAAGGGGAAGCCTTGCGACTGCTAGTATAGCACCATATTGTTTTAGTTGTAGGTTGGTGGAATGTATGTTGTAATGAGGATCTTGTGAAGCGATCTGAGTTTGTAAAGTTATCCTGGTGTTTTAAAGGGGAAGCCTTGCGACTGCTAGTATAGAACCATGTTGTTTTAGTTGTAGGTTGGTGGAATGTATGTTGTAATGAGGATCTTGTGAAGCGATCTGAGTTTGTAAAGTTATCCTGGTGTTTTAAAGGGGAAGCCTTGCGACTGCTAGTATAGCACCATATTGTTTTAGTTGTAGGTTGGTGGAATGTATGTTGTAATGAGGATCTTGTGAAGCGATCTGAGTTTGTAAAGTTATCCTGGTGTTTTAAAGGGGAAGCCTTGCGACTGCTAGTATAGAACCATGTTGTTTTAGTTGTAGGTTGGTGGAATGTATGTTGTAATGAGGATCTTGTGAAGCGATCTGAGTTTGTAAAGTTATCCTGGTGTTTTAAAGGGGAAGCCTTGCGACTGCTAGTATAGAACCATGTTGTTTTAGTTGTAGGTTGGTGGAATGTATGTTGTAATGAGGATCTTGTGAAGCGATCTGAGTTTGTAAAGTTATCCTGGTGTTTTAAAGGGGAAGCCTTGCGACTGCTAGTATAGCACCATATTGTTTTAGTTGTAGGTTGGTGGAATGTATGTTGTAATGAGGATCTTGTGAAGCGATCTGAGTTTGTAAAGTTATCCTGGTGTTTTAAAGGGGAAGCCTTGCGACTGCTAGTATAGAACCATGTTGTTTTAGTTGTAGGTTGGTGGAATGTATGTTGTAATGAGGATCTTGTGAAGCGATCTGAGTTTGTAAAGTTATCCTGGTGTTTTAAAGGGGAAGCCTTGCGACTGCTAGTATAGCACCATATTGTTTTAGTTGTAGGTTGGTGGAATGTATGTTGTAATGAGGATCTTGTGAAGCGATCTGAGTTTGTAAAGTTATCCTGGTGTTTTAAAGGGGAAGCCTTGCGACTGCTAGTATAGAACCATGTTGTTTTAGTTGTAGGTTGGTGGAATGTATGTTGTAATGAGGATCTTGTGAAGCGATCTGAGTTTGTAAAGTTATCCTGGTGTTTTAAAGGGGAAGCCTTGCGACTGCTAGTATAGCACCATATTGTTTTAGTTGTAGGTTGGTGGAATGTATGTTGTAATGAGGATCTTGTGAAGCGATCTGAGTTTGTATATGTCGTTTTGAAGCCGATCTGTCTGAGTAGAGTTTTGTGGATTGTAATTGTATACACATATTGTATTGTATAGAATATCTGTAAAAACCCAGAATAAATAAATTAAATAATAGACTAATAATTTGATTTCTTTCCATATACCTCGCAATCTCACAATTTGTGAGACAGCCACATAACAATAACACCTCGACCATGCATGGTACAAGGGTTCATGCGATGTGGTCTGTCGGGGTATTGGTGGCTGATGCATCTGCCCACTTACTGCGGGAGACCCTTTGACCTCTCCATCACTTCTGATTAATTAAAATCTTACATATTGGTTTTCTCCAGGACTCGGCGCGTTCGTAATGGTGGCAATTCTATCCCCGTCCAGATTCGTGGTCTCCTCATTGGCCGGTCTCTCGGCCAATCCCGAACCAGGACAGCACAGGTACCAGCTGCGGCTGCGTCGCACTCCGCCGGCCGCGTCCCACCTGTCCTCCGCCAGCTGGGACGCGTTCGGTTCATCGTTTGGCTCGTCGTAGTGTCCCACCCGCTTAGCATCGGGCATCGGAAACGTCCCAGCATTCGAATAAGTCACACTTCGTCTCGTATTCGGCACGTCATATGTAATACTGACGTCGTCAGCTTCCAGATCGAGATTCTTACACAGGTAGGCTTTCGATCTGTCTGCAAGCGTCACTTGGCAGTTGTTGATCGATAATGCGCCGAGCAACGGTAGATCTTCGCCATTTTTAGCGCTGCATTTAGTAGCGAATTTATCATCTTCGCTACTGCTCTCATCGCTAACGCTTAGATCTTCAGTATCGCTGTTGCCGTGGCGTAGAATTTTAGTGCGGTTCTGAACGTGTGTTTCTCCGTCGTAGGTGTTGGTCCGACGCCGACCAAATTTATGTTTTTTTTTTTTCTTCGTCGGCCGGTCCAGCGTATATATCCGTTTTTGTTCGCTAGTTTGGTTGAATGTAATCCGACCATCTTGAATTTTCACGTCAGAGTCTATAATGACGCCTTCGCGTTTACTTGCGATTAACTTTTTGGAAGTGTCGTCTTCATCTTCGCGTTGTTTTCTACGCACCTTGTGAGTGAGCGGCACGTCTTGTTTTAGCGAGCGGTTCTTTTCCAAGTCTCCGTAGTAATAGATACTGGGGCCGGGTGGGCGGGTGCCGCCCCCGTCCGGCGGGGCTAGCGCAGTCCCCGCCAGCTTTGCGGGTATGCAGATAACTCGGGTAGTGGTAAACTAGCCGTCGTGACTTCTTCCATCTGAACGATGGAAAACACTTGGGAGATTAATTTTAATTTTTCACTTTTACGTCACATTATTTTAAATCAACTCATCTTTAACATCGAAAAAACTATTAAATAAAAATGAATAGTAGTAGTAAAATTTAGTTACATATAATACTGGCTGACGTGTACCCAGCGTCCCTCGGGGACTTATATAATACTAGCACTAATAATATATAACACCTCTGCCATGTCACTTCAAGTGGTTTCACTATGTTTCATGACTTAGCAGGGTTGCCCGGGTTCACGGGGTGAGCTAATGAAGTCTCACTCATCTTCCTTTCCCAGAAAAGACACTCCACAAAGCATCCCCAAATATGACAAGGAATGTGAATTGTGAGTGTCCCTTCAAATTGTTGATAATCCGGTTAAAAACGGGATTGCAGGACGTTTCTTGAAAAAACTTTTAATAAATTCGTAATATATCGGAACGCGTGTTCGTGCACCTGCATTTGCCTTGATAATATATCGGTGTTCATACAATAGCTCACGATGGAATGTACGTTGAGAGCTAAAAATAGTTGCGTTGGTCTAGAATTACAGACAAAAAACTGCGCAAGCTTTATGACCTGAGAGATTTTGCCTCTTCACACAAAAAAGGGCAAATTTCGCACCGTCAGAGCTCACCGACCGTTAGAAGGGTTTCGCTGAACCAGACATCAGATAAATAATAGAATTTTAACAATTCATCAAATTTCAAAGTGAATATTAAAGTGATGTAAAAGTTCTGTTATTATTTCATCGCGGGCCAATTGCTTCACAGAACTTAAATATAAAACTTTTAACTGTAAAGCAACCCGTCCTTACTGTTTTATAGGTAAAATCGTATACATTCGAATACATGTTAGTTCCACCACGTGAATAATAGATATTTCAAACATCCATAGCTCGTGATGGAAATGGCGCTCTACATTCCAGACAATAATAAAACGTGCAAATTTCATGACCCCAGGACCTCGTCGCTCCTAAGTACCACACAACGTACGCAACAATGAAAATGCATTCAATCGGAATTAAAATGCAGGTCACGTGCGACTAACTGTTTGAATTCGGAATTGGAATAGCGTTCCATTTACGAAATGCGCTAACTTCGCTTTCTTGGGCTAACTTCCACATAACGAAACATTCCCACTTTAGCGCAAACTTCCACATAGCGAAACATTCCCACTTTAGCGCAAACTTCCACATAGCGAAACATTCCCACTTTAGCGCAAACTTCCACATAGCGAAACATTCCCACTTTAGCGCAAACTTCCACATAGCGAAACATTCCCACTTTAGCGCAAACTTCCACATAGCGAAACATTCCCACTTTAGCGCAAACTTCCACATAGCGAAACATTCCTACTTTAGCGCAAACTTTCACATAGCGAAACATTCTTACCTTTGCACACACTTTCACTTAGCAAACCTTCCTACTTTAGCGCAAACTTTCACATAGCGAAACATTCTTACCTTTGCGCACACTTTCACTTAGCAAACGAAGTACCTACGAAGCGTCGTGCTCTGTCAAGCTATCGTTAATAATAGTAAACAACTTTATAATAAATCCGACGGAAGAAAAAACGTAATCGTCGTTAAAAACATCGAAAGTTTAACACGTGGTAGTGTTCTCCAGTGACTTTTTAACATTTTACCATTGTTTTTTTAATAATATAAACTATAAAATTCACTGCATCCCAAACCAAAGTGTTGTGTACAACGGATAAAGTGCGCGGATTGGCCGCTTTAATTATGAGCTCACCTTTCAGGGCTCCTATTGGTTGCGTTTGTGTTGTGAATTTGTGATACCCCTTGTTTACAATCGAAACTATCTAAATTCTCTGTATTAAATTCTTTTAAAGTGACATTTGTGCGTCGAAAGAGATTACTCTCATCTCGCAAAATACTTTTTGTATACATTTGTGTATTTTTTCTTTTAAATAAAATTATCCAAAACCTACAAAAAAACATATCCGATAATTTCGTGAATAAAACAGAAACTTTTCGGTAAAACCGATAGTGGATTTCGTAGATACATTCATAGTGATAAACTGTTTAAAGTTATTTGTGCTCAATTAGTGCAAATATAAAAAAAATCGTGATATAAAAACTCGATACGGCGACTTTTGTTTTGATTTACATAGAGCTAGACCGATTGCCCACCTACGAATTTTCAGGCGCAAAGCTGAACAGAACTAATACTTTGTTTCAAACATTGTTTTTTTTTTTATGTGTCCTTATAAAGTAGTGTTTAATAATGAATCGTCCTAAAAAACGACACATAAGCACCATGATGTCTCCTAGTCCAGAGGATATAGGAGGAAAGTGCGTCACGATTGAGGATGCGGATGAAAACAGCTCGGTTACGTCATCCAAAGGCTCGGACGTCACCGAAGCGGAATATCCTTGCGCTTCAGGAGTAGATGTGCTCAATGAAACCCAAGCACATTTGACAGCTCTTCAACTTGTGTTAGCAGAGAAGCAATCTAAGGTCTCAAAAGACCAGCAGCTGAGGATTGCTAGAAATGTTTCGGAAGTTTTCAGATCCGTATCTCAGCTGTTGTTGGAGCGCGAGACGATGCGTGCGGATTTAGCTACAGTTACAGCACAACTTAGAATGGCAGAAATAAAAATACGCCACGAGAAGAGGGAAAAAAGGCACCTCGAGCAAAAAATCATACAATTAGAGTCTGATCTCGGGCCTGTAATACGGAGAGTGGCAGTGGCAACGGAGGCTACCCTCTCTTTTGCTGACATCGCCCGAAAACAGCCATATGATGCTCACCAACCCCCACCAATCACTCAACAAGGACATCGCGTCGGACCACCAAGACCTGCCGTTTGCATCTTTCCAACGGATGCGGACGCCACAAAGGACAGTGACGGTACGAAAAAAATGATTGAAGATACAATTCGGCCATCTGAACTAGGCGTTCGGGTCACGGGAATTAAAAAAATAAGAAATAAAGGTATCTTGATCAATACGGCAACCACGGGCGAACAACAAAAGCTATTAAATGCACCTTGCTTCGACAACTCGAGCAAACTGAAGGCCCGACTACCGTCAAAGCGTCTACCGAGACTGATATTCTTTAATGTTCCCCGGGACCTGACCGACGAAGATTTTTTAAGGATGGCTCTCACTGGTATTCCCAACGTTGAAGACATTGAAGAAACTATTGCAGGCTGTAAACTAAGTCACCTGGCTGGTGCTCGCACAGGTAACGCTTGTCACCGTATCTACGCAGTACCCGCTACCGTACGTAAATTTCTAATCGAGCAAGAGAAAGTATTTATAAGCTGGACTATTTGCCGCGTCCGAGATTTTATTGGCCTTACTGTCTGCACCAAATGCCACATGATTGGTCACTCATACAAGTATTGCAGAGAGACCAAACCCACATGTGGACATTGTGCTCAACAGAATCATACTGGTGAGTCCTGCCCAAATTCTACCATCAAACCAGTTTGCGCGACATGCACCAGATTTGGTAAGCCTGCTGATCACTCAACTGGAGATAGGGACAACTGCCCGGCCTACATCGCTGCACTCAAGAACGACCTTGCAACTATAGATTATGGAGTGTAACATACATGAGCATAAGTGCCTCACCATCGAGAATTATAATCCCGTGACGAACTGTCTACGAATAATGTATATGAACGCGAGAAGCATCCGTAATAAGTTTGATGAGATCGAAGAAAAAGTAAGAAGTTCGCGGTACATTGTACACGTGCTCGTCATTACGGAAACGTGGCTTAAGATTGGAGAGGAAAAGTTTTACTCCCTGAATGGTTACAAAAGTGTTTTCGCCCCAACGAAGGAGGAGGCGGCGTAGCAATATATGTGATTGATACTATGAAGTGTGCAATTATTGAAAATTTCTCAAATGAAAATTCCTTTTTAGGTATAACGCTTAGTAGCAGTGATAGGAAACCAGTTAACATCTATGCTATCTATCGAAAACCCAACACAAATATGCAGGAATTTCTAATACATCTAGAAAAAATACTGAACGAAAGTAGACAAGATACATTAATATTCGGAGACTTTAACATTGACATATCCATATCCACACACTCTTCATTAAATTTTTGCAACATCTTACAATCTTACAATTTTTCAATACATAACAAAACATTTCCCACGAGAGTCACTGATACAAGCTGCACCTTAATAGATCACATCTTATCAAATAGGCAAAACATTCAGACTACTATATCGAATATTGATGATCCACTTAGTGACCATAATATACTTATTGTTGATTATAAGAACTTAAAAAAATGTTTTAATAATAGAACCAAATCCCGGATTACGAGACCTATCATCAACAGTATGTCAGTAAAATCCTATCTTCTTGATAACAATTTCACGATCAACTTAAGCAACTCAGAAGACCCTTTTAAAAGTTTCAATTATCACATTAAAAAGGCAATAGAATCAGGTACAACTACACCAAAAACAGGATTAAGAAGTCGGGTACAACTGAATACTCCGTGGTTTGATTCCAAATTAAATACATTAATCAAAGAACGAAACCAGATTCACAAGCAGTGGAAACAAGACCCTGGTAATCTTACTCTTGTAACACTTAAAAAGAGATTGAGAAATACCATTACTAATTATAGGCGAAATCTAAAACACAAATATTATGCGAACAGCTTTCAACAAAACCAAAATAACCCCACTAAAACCTGGAAAATCATAAACTCTATTCTATCAAACCGAACACATAAACCAACTAACGAAATAGAATCCCTCGTGGTAAATGACTGCGTAATTAAGGATCCGAGCCAAATAGCATCCGCATTTAATGAGTTTTTTCTCTCAATAGGAAAAAAGCTAGCAGCTACCATTCCGTCATTCCCGGATGACTGTAATACCGTATTTGTGGAACCGAAGGCTTGCCAATCCTTGTACATGGCTAGGACAAACAAAGATGAGGTACTGAGGATCATCTCTAAAACTAAGCTGAAAGCAGCACCGGGACTCGATGGAGTAACACCATCAGTTCTTAAGACTTGTAAAGAAGAATTAGCGGGTCACCTTACAGAACTTTTTAATTGGTCACTGTCATCGGGTAAGTTTCCAAATGAATTAAAGTTAGCGAAGATAATACCTATACACAAAGGAGACTGTAAAACATATCGTCGGTGCATACATAATATGAACAATGTAACGTTTTTGACGAAAATGAACTAAATATACAGTTTTTTTTAGTTTTTTTTTCTCCACCTTCTACAATATGAACCATGTCCTAATAACCAATATTTATGGAGATAGAAAACGAATCATGTGCAGGCAGTCAAAATTTTGCATCTCAATAAGAACCATGTGAACTTATTTTACATGGTTCATATTAAATGTGCGCTTTTTTCCGCATCTATGGTCACATTGTTCATATTCTACATCTATGATTACACTGACAGTTGTCAAGTTGTTCCCGCATATTTTCTACCTTGTACACGCTCTAGCTGTTTTTGAAGTGAATAAATAAATAAATCCGACATAATATTATTGTTTGACGGTTCGTGGCCATTTGGTTTATAAAGTAGCGGTAAGTTATTATGTTTTATTTTATAAATTTCACGTATTTTCCTAAAAACAGTAACAAAATGTCATCCGAGGATTTATGAAAAATGGCTGCCCTTTGAAGCGTCAATAATTTGAGTCCAGTGTTGTGATAAACTTCGAATTTTGACACAATGTGGAAAAATATTAAAGTTATTTTGTTTTTATGTTTCAGGGAAAGTTTAATACTAAAATTTAACTCAAAAATAAGAGAAATACATGATTATTCTAAGCATTACATGTCATTATCATCTGACTGGCATCTGTAAGTATTTGTCTGTCTTTTAACTATATTTTACTATATTGTTGTCATATTTGTGCGTACTATGTAATGTATATTTCAATCTGTGTATCTTCTTTTACAGATAAATATATCTTTGACTATAATAAGAGAAACGTGTAGAGAAATCACTGTTGTTTGCTGACAAGTTCAAAAATTTTTATGTGAGTTCATATTTTTATTACTGTACTAGTACTGTAGCAGGAAAGATGTTGAATTATGTATTTAATTTTGATTTTGTTCCAGAATGTACCGAAACCGCACGAGGGAGATTGTACGTTTAAGTACGATACGTAGTTCTGTATCAGAGGTTATGGATGTTGGAGATCTTGAACCAGTCAATCAAATGGATGTTGAAGATCTTGAACCAGTCAATCAAATGTATGACAACATGATGTTATGTCCTGTGACTGGAGAATTTATTCCAAACCTGTCGAATAACATTGGCTCCACACGGAACGATGTTATCTCTGGAGACAAAAGTCTGTGTGAATTAACTGGAGAGTGGATCCCAGAAAATGATAATACAAATGTTTCTTTACCATTAGATTCTGATTCACTTGTTCAGAAGATTAAAAAAAATAAGAGATGTAGAGTCTTGGGCAAAGAGTATGTCGGATATAAAAAGCATTGCGGGAAATATGAGCAAAGCCAATTGAAGTCAGCAAAGTCTATGGGAATAAGATGTGAACACGAACAACCCAAATTTGCACTTAAAAATTCTTTTTATTGTCATAAAATAACGGAAGAGGATCGCCTGCACACATTCAACAGTTTTTGGAAATTGAAAACTTGGTCGGAGAAGAGAGCTTATTTCTTGGGCTTTGTAGCAGTACGTGCTATAAGACAGCGTCGTCGTGAAAGCGCAGATTGCACGAAAAAGACACAAGGACGTGATGTATATCTGTTTACCAAGGACGGGGATAAATATAAGGTGTGTCACAAAATGTTTATGAATACGTTGAGCATTACAAAAAGCACTTTCAGGAGGTGGAGCTATCATAATCAAGTTGTCAATGACGAGGATAACGTATCCCCTAACACTGTAAGTAAAAAAGTTGCCAAGCATACTAAAGCAGTGGATAGTATTAAAAAATGGCTTAATCTTCTGCCAGTTGTTCCGAGTCACTACTGCAGATCACAAACAAATAGACGATATGTGGAATCGTTCTTTTTATCGAAGCAACACATGCTTTCAGTCTTCAGTATTTGGTGCACTGAAAATAATGTGCCAAAAGTCAACAGAAACTTATTCAGTGACGTTTTAAAAGCTGAAAAGGTTTCCATTCACCACCCACGCAAAGATCAATGTGATATTTGTGTGGGTTTTAAATGCGGTACTATTGGAGGAGAAGTTTATGAGCAGCATATTATACGCAAGGATCAAGCGAAAATTGCTAAGAATGCAGCAAAAGAATCTGCCAGTGAGACTACATTAGTTGTCACTATGGACTTGCAGAGTGTACTGTTATGTCCCAAATGACTAGCGTCTGCTGTATACTACAAGCAGAAACTTCAACTCCACAACTTCACATTATACGTCCTAAACAATGCAGATGTCACTCTCTACACGTGGCATGAAGCAGATGGAGGTGTGACCGCGAATGAATTCACAAGTTGTATAATCAACTACCTGGAGAGCTTACCCCTACAGTATAAGAATGTCATCCTTATTTCCGATGGTTGCAATTACCAAAATCGGAACAGAATACTGGCAAGTGCATTGAGTGATTACTCTAAAAGGTCGTCAGTCACAATAGATCAAATTTTTCTGGAGAAGGGCCATACTATGATGGAAGCCGACAATGTCCATTCGGTGCTGGAGCATTACTTCAAGCCACCAATATATTCTCCAAGTGATTATTTATCTCGCATGCAAATGGCTCGACCCAAACAGCCATACAATATAAAAAATGTCCACTTCGACTTTTTTTAAAATTACGAATCATTGAATACAAACCTAACATCTTTGAGACCGGGAAAGAAAGTAGGGGATCCCGTTGTCACAGATTTGAGGGCTCTTAAATACTTATCGTCGGGGGATATCCTCTATAAATTAGACCAGTCGAAGGATTGGCTGGAATTGCTCCAACGCCGCAAGACTGGCTATGTTCCCCCATTGCCTCTATACACCAAACCCCTTGCTTTATCAGATTCTAAATTCAGGCATTTGCAAGAGTTAAAACTGGTAATAGATAAGGATCATCACCCATTTTATGATTCTCTAACTTATGTGTAGAATTGTGGGAGAAAAAACAAATAATTTAAGTGTGAATTATGTTTCCTCTTTTTTAGTAATTATATTCCAATAAAAACATCATTAAAAAATATAATATTGTGTTTATTTTACTATTATGTATTTCATTGAAGTATGATTTTATGCTATTAATATTATCGAGTTATTAAGTTTATTCTTAAAGAATAAACTTACTAAAACTAGTGTGAAAAATGAGAGCAATGGTCCACTCACTGAACTTGTCAGGAGGTTACTAGTTTTAATTAGCAGAGCTCTAAGAATGTGAATGGTAGAAGAAGGCGAGGACGCCCAAGAAAGACATGGCACGACCAAGTGAATCAGATACTTGAGTCGGACCATGTCAAGAGTCAGAATAATAGAAGAGCATGTATGAGACGTTGTATTAATGTGAACGAGACAAGGAATGTGTGCCAAGACCGAGTTGTTTGGCGGTCCGTCCTCTCTGCCTACCCCTGCGGAGAAACGGCGTGATGGTTAGTTAGTTAGTTATCTTTAAGATATTTTAGAGATGGATTTTCTTCTGTGTAAATATGGGTGTTGTGATGACAAAGATGTGTGTCGTTAAAACTTGGGAATCTTAAAATAAAAAGTTTCATTCACATAATTTATACTTTTCCAAAATATTATACAAAAATTGATATAAATAATAAAACAAAATGTCATATCCTTTGCACACCACTACATTCACATAATATATTTTGTGATAATAGTCTCCCATTTTAAATCTCTACTTTAAACACAAGACTTGAATGAAATATTTTGACAGCTGCTATTGAAAATGAACAATGTGACGAAAACCGTGCACAGAATATGAACCATGTGAGCAAAATCGCATTAAAATGTGATTTTCTGATACAAAATAATTAATATTTGCAAATTACATTTTATTTTACTGAATAAAATGTATATTTCCTACTTTGTTCATAAATAGAACTTTCGTTTTCCGTTTCGTTATTTTTTTAAACAGTTTTTATCGATTATCTCTGAATGTACTAAAGCTTACATTGTTCATATTATGTATGCACCGACGATATATCTCTAACTACCGTCCTATATCACTTCTATCGGTTTTTTCAAAAGTATTTGAGACCATAATCAAAGATAGACTCCTAAAATACATATCTGCGAATAATATCCTTACACCACAACAATATGGCTTTCGGAAAAATTCTAGTACTCAATGTGCCGCCTTTGATTTTATCTCTAACCTTCAACAGTATATAGACCAGGGTGAATATGTGGCAGCCATATTTATAGATCTCAAAAAAGCCTTTGATACGGTCGATCATGAAATACTCTTAAAGAAATTGGAATATTTGGGAATTGTTGGGAAGCCCCTAAATCTCCTCCGAAGCTACTTAGATGATAGATTTTGTCTTGTTGAAGTCAAAGGTGTCTCGAGTGGCTTAGGTAAAATCACATGTGGAGTGCCACAGGGATCAATTCTTGGGCCTCTGCTTTTCTTGCTATATGTCAATGACATAACTAAATGTGGTATCTCTGGAAACCTCCAACTTTATGCGGATGACACTGTAATCTATTATCACAGTACAAGCCTGAGTGACCTGGAGTCTCAAATGAATGTAGATGTCTCAATTCTAGCTAATTGGCTGCGTATTAATAAATTGAGCCTCAATATAAAAAAAACGCACTACCTAACTTTCGGTAATAAGGATTATGTGCCTATGAATATCACACTTGGAACTGAGAAGCTCCAAAATATAGAAGTCACGAAATATTTAGGGCTATTAATAGATTCTAAACTTTCGTGGAATTCCCATGTTGAGCATGTGAAATCTAAAATATCCCCAATAACCGGCGTACTGTACCGACTCCAAGGTCTTCTCTCTACATCTCTACTACGGGCCACATACTATGCGATGATTCACTCCCATCTGAGTTATTTAGTTAGTATCTGGGGCACTATTACTAAAAAACAAATATCAGAAATACAAGTGATTCAAAATCGAGCAATAAGGAATATCTACCGTCTACCGTGGGATACACATATCAAAGATATATATTTAAAGACAAACATACTTCCTTTTACGGTTCTACCTAAATACAATATCACTTGTACAATATTACAAATCATACATAGATCCTCACACACTAACATCAAACCAGCATTTAATTCAGACATACACCAGCACAAAACACGGTCCCAAAATCTAATACACCTAGCATCGTCTACCCACACAACAAAATTTGGTATTAACTCATTACAATATATTGCATATAGACAATACAATGCATTACCTAATGAAATAAAGCAATCAGTAACTAACAAAAAAATATTAGTTAAAACGCTTAAAGATTATTTCCTGAAAATGTTTTTAAACCAGTGAATTTTCGCTCGCTTTCATATGTTGCTTTCATATGTTTGGTTTACTATGTTTCATGTGTATAGATGTCTCTCAGTATTTCTAAAATCTCTATTCTTAACAATGTATTTTTCCTTTTTTATTTATTTTTCTTTTCCTTTTCAATATGTTGTATTTTTTTAAAAAGTGTAATATCCTTGTAAAATGTATTTGATATGTCTGTACTTCCCGTAATGAGTTTTATCTCAACTCATTGGGAATAATGTGTTACTTACCATGTTTTTTGTAATACATTATAAATAAATAAATAAAATAAATTAAAATAAACCTTCCTACTTTAGCGCAAACTTTCACATAGCGAAACATTCTTACCTTTGCGCACACTTTCACTTAGCAAACCTTCCTACTTTAGCGCAAACTTTCACATAGCGAAACATTCTTACCTTTGCGCACACTTTCACTTAGCAAACCTTCCTACTTTAGCGCAAACTTTCACATAGCGAAACATTCCTACTCTTGTGCCAAATTTCACATAGCGAAACATTCCTACTTTAGCGCAAACTTCCACATAGCGAAACATTCCCACTTTAGCGCAAACTTCCACATAGCGAAACATTCCCACTTTAGCGCAAACTTCCACAGAGCGAAACATTCCCACTTTAGCGCAAACTTTCACATAGCGAAACATTCCTACTTTTGCGCCAAATTTCACATAGCGAAACATTCCTACTTTAGCGCAAACTTCCACATAGCGAAACATTCCCACTTTAGCGCAAACTTCCACATAGCGAAACATTCCCACTTTAGCGCAAACTTCCACAGAGCGAAACATTCCCACTTTAGCGCAAACTTTCACATAGCGAAACATTCCTACTTTTGCGCCAAATTTCACATAGCGAAACATTCCCACTTTAGCGCAAACTTTCACATAACGAAACATTCCCACATTAGCGCAAACTTTCACATAACGAAACATTCCTACTTTAGCGCAAACTTTCACATAGAGAAACATTCCTACTTTTGCGCAAACTTTCACATAGCGAAACATTCCTACTTTGCGCCAAATTTCACACTGTCAAAACATTCCTGCTTTTGCGCAAACTTTCACATAACGAAACATTCCCACTTTAGCGCAAACTTTCACATAACGAAACATTCCCACATTAGCGCAAACTTTCACATAACGAAACATTCCTACTTTAGCGCAAACTTTCACATAGAGAAACATTCCTACTTTTGCGCAAACTTTCACATAGCGAAACATTCCTACTTTGCGCCAAATTTCACACTGTCAAAACATTCCTGCTTTTGCGCAAACTTTCACATAACGAAACATTCCCACTTTAGCGCAAACTTTCACATAACGAAACATTCCCACATTAGCGCAAACTTTCACATAACGAAACATTCCTACTTTAGCGCAAACTTTCACATAGAGAAACATTCCTACTTTTGCGCAAACTTTCACATAGCGAAACATTCCTACTTTGCGCCAAATTTCACACTGTCAAAACATTCCTGCTTTTGCGCAAACTTTCACATAGAGAAACATTCCTACTTTTGCGCAAACTTTCACAAAGCGAAACATTCCTACTTTTGCGCCAAATTTCACACTGTCAAAACATCCTGCTTTTGCGCAAACTTTCACATAGCGAAACATTCCTACTTTAGCGCAAACTTTCACATAGCGAAACATTCTTACCTTTGCGCACACTTTCACTTAGCAAACCTTCCTACTTTAGCGCAAACTTTCACATAGCGAAACATTCCTACTCTTGTGCCAAATTTCACATAGCGAAACATTCCTACTTTAGCGCAAACTTCCACATAGCGAAACATTCCCACTTTAGCGCAAACTTCCACATAGCGAAACATTCCCACTTTAGCGCAAACTTCCACAGAGCGAAACATTCCCACTTTAGCGCAAACTTTCACATAGCGAAACATTCCTACTTTTGCGCCAAATTTCACATAGCGAAACATTCCTACTTTAGCGCAAACTTCCACATAGCGAAACATTCCCACTTTAGCGCAAACTTCCACATAGCGAAACATTCCCACTTTAGCGCAAACTTCCACAGAGCGAAACATTCCCACTTTAGCGCAAACTTTCACATAGCGAAACATTCCTACTTTTGCGCCAAATTTCACACTGTCAAAACATTCCTGCTTTTGCGCAAACTTTCACATAACGAAACATTCCTACTTTAGCGCAAACTTTCACATAACGAAACATTCCCACTTTAGCGCAAACTTTCACATAACGAAACATTCCCACTTTAGCGCAAACTTTCACATAACGAAACATTCCCACTTTAGCGCAAACTTTCACATAACGAAACATTCCCACTTTAGCGCAAACTTTCACATAACGAAACATTCCCACATTAGCGCAAACTTTCACATAACGAAACATTCCTACTTTAGCGCAAACTTTCACATAGAGAAACATTCCTACTTTTGCGCAAACTTTCACATAGCGAAACATTCCTACTTTGCGCCAAATTTCACACTGTCAAAACATTCCTGCTTTTGCGCAAACTTTCACATAACGAAACATTCCCACTTTAGCGCAAACTTTCACATAACGAAACATTCCCACTTTAGCGCAAACTTTCACATAACGAAACATTCCCACATTAGCGCAAACTTTCACATAACGAAACATTCCTACTTTAGCGCAAACTTTCACATAGAGAAACATTCCTACTTTTGCGCAAACTTTCACATAGCGAAACATTCCTACTTTGCGCCAAATTTCACACTGTCAAAACATTCCTGCTTTTGCGCAAACTTTCACATAGAGAAACATTCCTACTTTTGCGCAAACTTTCACAAAGCGAAACATTCCTACTTTTGCGCCAAATTTCACACTGTCAAAACATCCTGCTTTTGCGCAAACTTTCACATAGCGAAACATTCCTACTTTAGCGCAAACTTTCACATAGCGAAACATTCCTACTTTTGCGCAAACTTTCACATAGCGAAACATTCCTACTTTAGCGCAAACTTCCACATAGCGAAACATTCCCACTTTAGCGCAAACTTCCACATAGCGAAACATTCCCACTTTAGCGCAAACTTCCACAGAGCGAAACATTCCCACTTTAGCGCAAACTTTCACATAGCGAAACATTCCTACTTTTGCGCCAAATTTCACATAGCGAAACATTCCTACTTTAGCGCAAACTTCCACATAGCGAAACATTCCCACTTTAGCGCAAACTTCCACATAGCGAAACATTCCCACTTTAGCGCAAACTTCCACAGAGCGAAACATTCCCACTTTAGCGCAAACTTTCACATAGCGAAACATTCCTACTTTTGCGCCAAATTTCACACTGTCAAAACATTCCTGCTTTTGCGCAAACTTTCACATAACGAAACATTCCTACTTTAGCGCAAACTTTCACATAACGAAACATTCCCACTTTAGCGCAAACTTTCACATAACGAAACATTCCCACTTTAGCGCAAACTTTCACATAACGAAACATTCCCACTTTAGCGCAAACTTTCACATAACGAAACATTCCCACTTTAGCGCAAACTTTCACATAACGAAACATTCCCACATTAGCGCAAACTTTCACATAACGAAACATTCCTACTTTAGCGCAAACTTTCACATAGAGAAACATTCCTACTTTTGCGCAAACTTTCACATAGCGAAACATTCCTACTTTGCGCCAAATTTCACACTGTCAAAACATTCCTGCTTTTGCGCAAACTTTCACATAACGAAACATTCCCACTTTAGCGCAAACTTTCACATAACGAAACATTCCCACTTTAGCGCAAACTTTCACATAACGAAACATTCCCACATTAGCGCAAACTTTCACATAACGAAACATTCCTACTTTAGCGCAAACTTTCACATAGAGAAACATTCCTACTTTTGCGCAAACTTTCACATAGCGAAACATTCCTACTTTGCGCCAAATTTCACACTGTCAAAACATTCCTGCTTTTGCGCAAACTTTCACATAGAGAAACATTCCTACTTTTGCGCAAACTTTCACAAAGCGAAACATTCCTACTTTTGCGCCAAATTTCACACTGTCAAAACATCCTGCTTTTGCGCAAACTTTCACATAGCGAAACATTCCTACTTTAGCGCAAACTTTCACATAGCGAAACATTCCTACTTTTGCGCAAACTTTCACATAGCGAAACATTCCTACTTTTGCGCCAAATTTCACACTGTTAAAACGTTCCTACTTTTGCTCAAACTTTAAAACTGTCGGTGGAAAATTTCAACTATGGCGTAAAATATCAGAATGTTTAAACAATTCATATTCATAATTCGAAAAGGCGGTCTGAGATACAAGTCAAGGAATTGAACAAGCAACCTATATCACCAGTGGCTGAGTTGGCATCGCGTTTGTGTCCCACCCAGGCGTGGTGTGTTCAACTCCTCCATCACAACACAAGCAATAAGCGGTGGTAGTGGGTTGTATTCGTAAAATGCTAGTATTTCTCTTAATTTAGACGTAAACCATTACATTATTGCACTACAGAGGCGAATGTGTGCCGGAAGGAAAACGGTACTAGTGCCAAATAATGCCAGTCTTACACGATCCCCTTTTTCGTCCAGTTTCCATGTTGGTTGTCTTTTCATAATGAGTGATATATATTTTCATACATATTAAGATGGCGGACATTATATGACACCTATCATTGTTTTACGTAAATAGTTTATGTGGAAATTTGTGATGTTTATTTCGTTAAATATTATTAAAATTGAGTGTCTGTAAATTTGTTTGTTACGTTTAAATTGCGGTTTACAATGGTGGCCGTTATAATGTTATTAGTGTTATTGAACGTATGTTTTTGATGATTTGTTGACGGAAATAGCAAAGGAAAATGACAAATCCGATGCTTTCACGTATCTATAGTAATATTCCACCCTTCTCCAATGGAAATTATCTGTATACACATAATAATGGTGTAAAGCAAGCATAATGATATTTCGTTACAATTTGACTTGAAATTGTTTTTACTTTCTTATCTTTGTAGAATAAACAAGAGGACACGAATATGCGCAACAAACAATCGTTCGTCTGTCATAAAGAACACGCTTGGAACTGTCCGGAACAAATGGGGACTGGAAAGAGATGGGACAGATGAAGGTTGGGAAGAACCTGGCTATTAAAATCCGGTCACTAACCACGTCTAAATGAATTTCAATCAAGCAATTTTTTTATTTATGGTTATCAAGTTTAATTTTTAGAACTCCATTTTAATTTTTTATATATTCAATAATATTATTATTGGGGTTATAAAAACAGTTTATTTTTAAACAAGTTCTGCTGTGTAATTATTATTACGCGTGACAGCTGTTTCGCCCTCTGAAGGCATTATCAAACTGTGGGTAGCCCACTTACAGGCGATACATTTATATTATTTCTAGATAGGTATTTTAAGGGGGAAGTATCATAAATAGCGCTAAACATCACTTTGTATTTACCTAGTAAAAGGAATACCACTAATAATTTATCTAAAAATTCTATAGGGGTAGTTAGAAAAATGTCTTATGTTACCAGTGAATTAACTTTTTTTATCGTAAACTTTTTTATTCTATATGAAATACACATTGCAACTCTACGTAAAACTTCAAAAATGCCTTCGCTGGAAGCAGAATAGCTCCTATCAGAGAGATTTTTTTTTAAAATCCATCGGTCATCTCAAAGTAAATATGATACAGGTCATTTTAAATAAATAAAAAACACTTAAACATATATGGATTTTTGTTGTGATTCAATTAAACTTCCCGAATATTTCAATTATTTTTCGTCATACAAAATCCTATGGATGAAATCATTCTCCATGGGTTGACCGAACACCGCTGGTCACTGTCAGTCTCGAGGTGAATTCGGAAGTGAGAGCACGCTTATTTTGTTTATTCTCCAGTCCTCGGCCAACTTTCAAATTTCTAATAGGAATCCAGAGGAGATTGGTGCTATAGCCAAGGGGTAAGTGGAAATTAAATATTATTTATTTTGTAATATATAATTTGAAACTTGTTTTACGGTCTCAACTTTTTTTTACCTTTTTCAGGTACCAATACGTAAATAATAAAGAGGCACATAAATGGGAAATAATAAAGGGACTCGCGCGTACAGCGCCGAAAGAGACCGCTCCACTGGAGGAAAAGAAGAATAAGGTTTGTCAAAATACATCATTCCGATGGACACGTTTTCTACAAATTTTTACCGACTTCTATCGAAGTCGGTAAAACGGAGTAGGTGGTGGCTTGAACTCGGATCTAATTTCAAAATGCATTATTTCGGCATCAATCATAAATTTCTCCAGTTCTCTACCGATTTAGTTCAAAATCGGGATTAGGGAGTTTGGATGTGCATTGTACTCGGATCTAATGTCAAAATGCATAATTTCAGCATCCATCTTGGATTTCTTCAGTTCTCTACCGATTTAGTTCAAAATCGAGATTAGGGAGTTTAGATGTGCATTGAACTCGGATCTAATGTCAAAATGCATAATTTCAGCATCCATCTTGGATTTCTTCAATTCTCTGCCGATTTAGTTCAAAATCGGGATTAGAGAGTTTGGATGTGCACTGAACTCGGATCTAACGTCAAAAAACATAATGTTGGCATCCATTTTGAATTTTTCGAGTTTTCTACTCATTTGGTTCAAAATCGGGATTAAGGAGTTTGGATGTTCATTGAACTCGGATCTAACGTCATAACTTCAGCATCCAGCTTGAATTTCTTGAGTTTTCTGCCGATTTGGTGCAAAATCTGGATTACAGAGTTTGGAGATGGACTTTGCGAGACTAGTGTGAAGGTGCTTTCAACGATTCTACCGATTCCTTTCAAACTGTCGCTAAGATTGGGAACAATGTCTATCAGTTTTTGTTGTTTGTTTTTGGGGTGTTATGCCGTGTTGCGCTAACTCCGAAGATGTGATCAACCGGATCTGCCTTGATGATGGACACTGCAACGCTGTCCGAAACGTCGGCTAAAGAAGGAGTTAGCGCAACACGGCATAACACCCCAAAAACAAACAACAAAAATGCTTTTGGCCGTGAAAATCTAAAAAATACCTAATGTCTATCAGATCCATTGATAAATGCACTGAATTTCATTGATGGCTAATTCCGGGTAGTAGTATTATAAATAAATTATTAAAAAAAAATATATAAATATATATATGAGAGAGAGAGAAAATAAATATAAAAAAATATATTACCGGTTACATGCATTGTAAGAATTATAGTGTATTTTATACAATGTACAAAAAACTTTTTTAATAGCCTTAACCACAAAGAAAGCCAAAGTTTTGGCACTTTTCGAGGATATTATGCTAAAAACATGAAAAAAGTATTTTTAACCAAGACATTTAGATAATTTTATATCAATTTTTATCAACTTCTTTATATCTATCTTAGACTGTGTTTTTTTCTTAGTTTATGTACTTCATTCTACTTTTTTGTATATCTAAGTTAATATTGTAAAATATATTCTTTCCCGAGTACGAAAAAAACATTGAAATAAATTTTCAAATTACATTCATGATTTACAAATAAACTTTTTTCCATTTCTATCGCACTAAATATATAATCAAAAAATATTTGTCGTAACTTAATTTTACGTTTTCCCTTTTTTCACACCCATTGCTTTCTGGTAATATTATATTAAAAAAAAACAGTTATTGTCATTACACTAACCATACAATCAAATTTATGAACCAAAAATCTTTTCCAAGTCAAAACACGATTAGATTCTATGTGACTTTGAGTAAAAACCTGAGACGTCAAAAAAGGTCCAGGGCGCAAAAGATGTGACTGTATATCCATTATTTTGCTAGTATGATTTTTATTCTGTCAAGTTGTATCCATTATTTAGTAAATAAATATAAATTTTATAAAGCACGTGTATTTTTATTTCGTATTTTATCAAAACCGTGTCAATCATCCCCCTATCTACTCAAAAGACGCGGTGTTGGTTTTGAAACCGCAGCTGTTCTAGCGGCCGACCGATTCATTTACAAGTAGCAATAATACCTAACTGTACTGAAGTCGAGATTTGATACCGTCCCCTTAATTTCAATTACTGATTTCTTAATTGATTTCCGAGTAAAATGTTAGAAATTATTAACATTTATAAACTCCAGTGTGACGAATGCAACGCTGTTTATGTTGGACAAACTGGCCGGACCTTTAATACTAAGTTCAAAGAACATATAAGATCTTTTAAAAATAATAATAAAATACAATCACAATTTGCCAAACATCTCCTAGATGAAAATCACTCACTTAGTGATAATAATAAACCAACTCCGTTACACGTACAAAATAAAGGCCGTAAACTGAATCTTTTAGAGCAGTTAGAAATTAACAAAAACTCTAATAATCCGAAAGCTATTCTAATTAATGAACAAACAAATATAATTCGTTCACCCCTACTAGATATCCTCAAATCTAGTGCAAATATGAGTGCGTTATAAAGTACTTAATTATGCTATTAAAATAACCCTATGAGTAGAGATGGCAAAATTTAGCATTAATTTTCAGATTTTTTAGCATTAATAATTGGAAATTTAGCGTTTTATAGCATTTTGAGGCATAATTTAGCGTTTTGTAGCAAAATTGAAAAAAATGTATTTCCTGAATGTTTTTAGCGCATATTTTAAGTATTTTTGGTAAAATACATGTTTAACCTTCATTTGCAAGTATTTCCATGTGAAAGATTATAAATAATTAATTTTAATATTAAATTAATAAGGAAGGAAACTCTAAGTACGGGTCAAACACAAACACAACAAATGCAGATTGCAATTAACATCAATAGGCGTCATTTATTTCGCACAATTTGTGTAATGTCAAAAAGCAATTTTAGCCTACAGTACAAAAATATTAAATATTTACACATAAAATAGTAACAAAATTATACAAAATAGTAATGTAAATATCGATTTTTTTGAAATTCTCACATATTATTTTAATAACCGGTATTTTCGGGAAATTCGCGCCATTTTTCGCTAAATAGAATAATTTAGCTGAAATACGGCCAAAATCACGTTTTTCGCGTTAATTCGCGAAATAGAAATCACTGGAAACACTTTCAAATGCCTTGAAACGCAAAGAAAACTTATAAATGCCCTATTTTCGAAACATAAATATTTTTTCGCGTTTTTAGTTAAAACGAAATTTTTCCATCTCTACCTATGAATCATCGTTTGGGAATAACTAACATAAAGACATTCAGTCAAATTTAAACATTACACTAATTGGGGAAACTTTACTGGGGTAATAACCATTAATAATTTCTAACATTTTACTCGGAAATCAATTAAGAAATCAGTAATTGAAATTAAAATACCTACCTACAAATAATATAAATGTATCGTCTGTAAGTGGGCTACCCACAGTTTGATAATGCCTTCAGAGGGCGAAACAGCTGTCACGCGTAATAATAATTACACAGCAGAACTTGTTTAAAATAAACTATTTTTATAAACCCAATAACAATATTATTGAATATACAAAAAATAAATCAATCAAGCAAAGTTATACAGAACATCTATACCATAATAGAGTGAAATATATTACCCATATGGAGTTCCTTATTACCTAGCATTGTTAGGAAGAAAATATAGCAAGGTTTACATTCAAATACACCACGGAATAATTGGAATGTACATCTCTACTAAGCTATTTGACTTCTAATCAATACGTACTATAGAATATGATGCTTGAGTTATGATACACATTCTACGAAGCCGCCATAATGAAAAGTAGGTTACAGCGTTCTAGCATCACTTTACCTTGTTTTTAGATACGAGGTGTCAAGTTTGCACGGACCATTTCTACTTAGAACTGCTCCATACCTATAAACACCGCGACCGTCATATTGACGGCTATCTGCGTCTGTCTGTTTGTGCGTCTAGTTCTTCTAAACTACACAACGGATTTTGATAGGGTTTTCACAATCATTTAGAGAACTTTTTTTATATATAATACATGCATATTATATTTATAAAAAGTAGAGAAAAGTCGATGTTTTGTAATCAAGTCGTAAAAAGCATATTTTCGGGCGCTTACATTGCTAACTTTGGCTAAACCTTATGAAATACATCAATATAATGTACTACGGAATTGTACATATTAAAAAGGTCCGCGATGTGTATCTCCTAAAAACTGGATAACCCCCAGCAACGCCGGGTACACGTCAGCTAGTCTATATATAAATTTCAATGATCGTTTGTTCAAAATCTTAAATCTCCAAAAATTCTCCACCGATTGCTTTGAAATTTTGACACAACGTTAGATTCGCTTGTGTTTGTATAAACCTATATTATACAGGGTGTATCGGCAAATACCCGACAAACTTTAACCAGCTATTCCTCAGCACATTTGGAGTAAAAAATGTTATGGGCGTTTTGCTGTCCGGTAACATTTTTTTCCATTAAAAACAAAAAATAAATAAAAAAAATCCACACTCCGTCACTGTCATTTGCATTGTTTCTTGCATTCAACAGCTGTTATTAGTAAGTGTGTCAAAAAGTGTCCTCGCTCTTTCGTACACACTAAATAATAATAGTTAAAAATGAGACGAATGGTGCCGTGCCATTTCGTTGTGATTGTAAAAGCGCGCCAACGTAGGTACGTACGTATATTATTCAACGAAACTCGAACAAAATATTGCCAGATGGGTTTTCAAACTTTGACAAAGGATAAAACATTGGTGACATGTGATGAAAATATGAATATATTAAAAAAAAATGTTACCGGACAGCAAAGTGCCCATAACATTTTTTACTCCAAATGTGCTAAGGAATAGCTGGTTAAAGTTTGTCGGGTACGTGCCGATACACCCTGTATAGACGTAAAGCAACAGACTGAGCCACAGCAACGCGTGGCGGGGTACAGCTAGCATAAAATAAACAATTAATGAAATCGTTAATTGTTTATTTCATTAGGTACACAATTGGTAGAATATTATCTACAAACACACAAACGAAACGAATATTCAGCGACTTGAAATATGTGCGCAGATATCAACATGAGATGAATTCTAACAACTAACTCCAAAAGACAGTGACCAATCAACGTTCAAATGATATGCGATACTGAAAGGAAGGCCCTAACCGTCACACTGACGGCGGCGATCTTTGTGGATATAAATCATTATATTCCAAAAAGTAAATAAGGTACGTAGATTTACATAATCGTTAAAACAAGAATTATGAAAAGTAAAATAAAATTAATAATGAATAGAATAAAGTTTAAGCAAAATATCGTCACATTACATCGTGCAGTCGTCAAAATGACGTCACATTACACCGGGCAGCCGTCAAAATGACGTCACATTAGCACGGACATCCGTCAAAATGACGTCACAATTCATCGGGCAGCCGTCAAAATGACGTCACAATTTATCGGCAGCCGTCAAAATGACGTCACATTACACCGGGCATCCGTCAAAATAACGTCACAATTCAGCGGGCCGCCGTCAAAAAGACGTCACATTAGGTGTAATAATTCGCTTCTTTGGACTGGTGAGTCAGCCGCCAAAATGGCGTTACATTACTTCGGGAAGTCGTTAAAATAACGTCATAATTCAGCGGACCGCCGTCAAAAAGACGTCACATTACACTGGGCAGCCGTCAACATGACGTCACATTAGCACGGACATCCGTCAAAATGACGTCACAATTCATCGGGAAGTCGTTAAAATAACGTCATAATTCAGCGGACCGCCGTCAAAAAGACGTCACATTACACTGGGCAGCCGTCAACATGACGTCACATTAGCACGGACATCCGTCAAAATGACGTCACAATTCATCGGGAAGCCGTCAATATGACGTCACATTACACTGTGCAGCCGTCAAAATGACGTCACAATTCACCGGGAAGCCGTCAAAATGACGTCACATTACACTGTGCAGCCGTCAAAATGACGTCACAATTCATCGGGCAGCCGTCAAAATGACGTCACATTACTTCGGGAAGTCGTTAAAATAACGTCACAATTCAGCGGGCCGCCGTCAAAAAGACGTTACATTACACCAGTCAGCCGCCAAAATGACGTCATAATTCATCGGTCAGCTGTCAAAATGACGGCTACGGTCTTTCTTGGAGGTTGAATACAATGCAAATTATTTTAGTTTAATTTAAATAGGAAGTATACCAGCTAGCTTGTCCTTAATAAGAACTCCCTAATACCACGCCGGGCAGCTGCAAGGAACCACTGAGCTACGTTGGCTTATTTGTAACCGCCAAATAATTCAATAAATACTATTTATTTATTGATTTTCTTCACCTGAATAACAAAATAAAATGAAAAAATATTCCGAGAAAAAATTTATTTATTAAATTATTTATTACACGCCCTAGTGGGCTTTTCTTTTAAAAAAATACGAGCATTTTGTATCAGAGTAAACACTTAAAAATTAATACAATAAAGAAGAATGTAAACATAATGACAAAAATGAATCCTCACGCATAATATAATTGAATTTAAAAGATTCAACAAAACAAAATAGTAGAAGCGGAGAAGTTATATGGGGACATAGGTATATTTGTGTCTAGAAGAATAAAAGTGATAGAATATACAACATTTATACTGATTAGTTGATGAAATATATCACCCAGATCAGAATATTTGTGAAGTCTCGGAATCGGAGAATTTTGGTAAGCTAGAGTCGTGGTGTTATTGAAGTAAAAAGGTAAGAAATGTCGGCATGATTTTTTGGGAACATGGATATTGATACATTGAAGTAATTCGGGACAGTCAATTTTAAAATGTAGTATTCTTTGTAACAGTATTAAATCTGTGCTTATTCTTCTTTCTGAAAGTTTCAATAGAGACATTTTATCCAAGAGGTAATTGTCATTTATGTTTTGTATAGGAATATACAATTTATAATTTATAAACTTCCGTTGAATCTTTTCAATATTATCTGAATGAATATTAAAAAATGGAGACCATAACGTAGAGTTATACTCAAGTTGGCATCTGACAAGGGTTTTATATAACATAATAAATGTTCCTAAATTATTGAAATCTTTTGCAACTCTCAAAACAAAGCCAAGAGTCTTTAGGGACTTGTTGATAATATTATTAATATGACATACAAAGGTGAGTTTACTGTCGAACATAATGCCTAGATCAATAATTTTATTAACACAAATTAAATTTTCATCATTTAATGAATATTGAAAAAAAATAAGATTACTTATTTTGGAAACATGAATGAACTGGCATTTATTTATGTTTAATGCTAATTTGTTGATTGAGCACCATTCAAAAAGATATCTCAAGTTAGTTTGAAGTGTAATACAATAATTAATGTAGTTAATCTCTTTATAAAGTTTCATGTCATCGGCAAACAGTAGAACGTTTATGTCAGTAAATTCATCAACAATGTCGTTTATGAATATTATAAACAAAATAGGCCCTAGATGAGAGCCTTGAAACTTCTGAACGATATCATGTTCAATTTTTGTCGTTCAATAAAAGTTGTTCAACTAAAATAGCTCTGTCAGAACTGGGCATTAAGCAACTTCTAATTAGGAGCATTAGTATGATTGCAATTTTGTATGTATAGCATTGAAGCCAAATCCAGGATGAGGGGAAATTTCCTGGTATTAATATTATTATTATTATTATATTATATTTGTGTTTTAGGTTAATAATAGCGTTTACCTTAAAAATAATAACCTCAAAATATGAGAAATCGTCTTTCAAAGCTTCAAAAAGACGCGGCGGAACATGATAAAGCGAAGTTAGAACTCTGTCTAGCTAAACTGCGCCTTGTACAAACGATTAACTGTCGAATACAAATAAAACTGGAATTGAAAAAGGCTCAAAGTGTTAGAACCTTGTGAAACTGAAGTGGCGAAATGTTTGATCAATTTAATTCTAAAAATAGTGGCACAGAATTGATATACCTGATATGGCACAGAATAAAGGCGAACGCGATGCGAACGTTTGGAGAATCATTCAGTTTACTTTCATCCTTTCTCTGCCAGTTCCATACATCAGGGTGGGTGCCAGCACTCCATTGTGGACTGCTAGCTTCGCTTCTTTGGACAATGTTTAGTTAGCGCCAACTGCGTTCAGTCCTCCATGAATGGAGTTACCTGCATTTCCCCTTGTTTCAACATCTGTTAGTTACTCAATAAGTTTGTTATTATTTTTGAAATGTAAGGTATTATGTAAGTAATGGATTAATCAATACGTCGTGTTACATTTGGAATCGGGTCACTAACAATAACACCCTTTAGGTAGATGGCGATAAGGTTTAATTTCCATAACAATCCCTCATACGCTTTTCTTATCCCAAAACATGACAAAGGCCCGGAATAAAAAAATATATAAACTGTATAGAGTTAATTAGTTTGTTGGTTTACTATGATTGGGACAGTTGTCACAGCGGGAGAAGGGCAGAGGAAGATTGGGAAGATTCCTTGCTAATCAAATATAGTCACCGAACGCTGCAAAAGCAGTTTCAATGTGAATCTGGAGCATGTTGCGTCGTTGAAGGATGGGCAAGATCTAGTCCGTTATCTATACCATTCCTAAGAGAAAGTCCAGTTATATTCAATTTTTCAATAGAGTCCTAAATCCTGTATCTAAATTTCGCCAATAAACAATTAGATAATGTTAATTAGTGTTAATCTCAAGTGACCTACCAGGTAAGTATTGTACTGTATATTTTCTCCATAAATAGTTAAGTAATAACATAGATTACTGTAGAAATGTATTATAAGTTTGTACAGCGCCCTTGAGGTGATTTTGCACAAAAACGGCGCTATACAAGTCATCCAATTATTATTATTATTAGTCGCAATGAATCCATGTATAATATCTGGTCACAGAAACAGCTGTCCAAAAATAAAGTCAAAACTAGCAGAATATTATTTTGGCATTATTAAATTTGATTACGTAACTAGCAGTCCACAATGGAGCGTTGGTACCACAGACATATGAATATTAATAGACGAGAAATTAAGGACGAGGGGTTAGAACAAGAGCTGACTGTGATTCGTCAATAAATCAATCTGACAGTAAATAGGCATCTCGCATTATAATATCACCATTTACTTCTTAAAAGTAAAATCTGCTTTTGAATGAATAGACATTTTTACATGGGAGCGCAAATTACTCGCCACGTTATGATCAAATTTGCGAAGTCTTAATTCGGCAAAATAAATTTCTTCTATTTTCAGAGTCGAATATTTCGTTTACGTATTTAGTTAAGACACTTTTATAAATGTTCATAATTTACTTCCCAGCAACCAACCAGCTTTGTGTTTCGCGTCCAGACGTTTCTCTATGTGATAGTAACAACTGATTCATATTATACGATGTGAATATGCTTAAAATAAAGTAAAATAATGCTTATATATGGAATGTAATACGACAATTGGGTTTATTCTCTTTTTCACATCTATTTTTACAAGTTTTCATAGCACAAGGCACCATTTTGCCGTGTTATTTCGTAAAATGAACCGATGATGCCTCGACCATAGTTCGCACAAGAATGATGACGTCACGTTTTCTAAATTCACTTGAGGCCATACGCGAGCACAGCCGGCTCCAATGGAACCGGTATGGGGAGTGGGGAATAATACGCTTTTAATCACTTAGGGCAGGTCTACTAATATTCATATGTCTATGTTATGTACCTACCCTGATATACGGCAGTGAGGCATTCAACTGGCAGACGAAGGATGAATGCAGCCTGAATGCGGCAGAAATGAGATCTCCGAGGCGTTTGTGTGGTAAAACCGTGTATGATGGTGAGAAATGTTACTGGGTCTGAAGACACCCATGTTGTAGGAGGGAGGAATATAATTCAAGAATGAACATCTTCAACGAGCATCTTCCATTGAAATACAGGTAGAACGACGAGCCTTAACTGGTTTGATTGACAATAATTCAATTAATACTCTGCTATGAATCCGGAAGTCGCGGGTTTAAATCCCGGAATGCCTAAGTATATACTGCGTATTTTCACAACAATTTAAATAGTATAATTGCAGCAGGTTCCAGGGTTATAGATACGTTCAGTATCACCCTGGTGAAAGACCAATATTCAGAATCGAAACGCTGCTTGAAATGGCTTTAGCCGTGTTCGGAGACCAGATCTAAATGGTCAGATCCTTCCTCTATCCCTCCCAACCCAACACACCCCGATTTGGGATGCCATAGTCTCACTTCAGACAGAACAGAACTCGTGTGCTATAAAAATTACTGCGTTGTTTGAAATGGCAGGTTAATCAGAATTGTCAACCTTCATCTTCCCCTTTGACCTAAATTGGGGATGCTCTAGTCCCACTGGCTACGCACAGCTGGAACTCTTGGGCAATCGTATTAAAAACAACAATAACACCACAAATCTCTCATCCATTTAACAAACGATCCACACAAATAAACAAAAAGAAAACACAACGGATCACTCAGCGGTAGCACAGAATAACATAATATAAACAAATTGATTTCCTACACAAATGCGACATTACAAAAAAAACACATATAAACCGAATAAAAACACAAAACAACTCATTTGAACAATTGATCAATAAATTAACTGCACGTTTTTCAACATATTGAACAATTTTCGTGAGTTTTTCACTCCATTTTTACCACGAATTAACTGAACCAACATTATAATGAGGTTGCAACACTTGACATGTTTCTGCACCATAATCCATTTGTTTTAACGAATATTCAATGAGACTTTGGACACTGATTTAGTTGTGGGTTTAACGAAGGGGCGGATGTTATTATTATTGGATTGTGACAGCTATTTCAGCGCGTTTTTAGTTAATTTGTAAATTTTGACGCGCCGTAATCTCTGACTAGAGCAGTACTGCATAGGACGGCCGTGAACATAGCGGCGGATCTGCAGTGGGGATGGGACCGTGTCACTGGGCGATGCAGCTATTTGTCACAGGTTACAGATTCTCATTTTTTTTGTAACTGACTAACCATCACGCACTGCATTATTTGCAGGTCTCCATATTTCTCACACAATGATACATGGTTTTAAAACACATATGATCTCATGTTGAGAGTCTACTTTCATCCTTCCTCTGCCAATTTCATGCCTCACTACATAAGGGTAGGTACCAGCACTCCATTGCGGACTGCTAGCTTCGCTTCTTTGGACAATGTTTAGTTAGCGCCAACTGCGTTCAGTCCTCCATGAATGGAGTTACCTGCATTTCCCCTTGTTTCAATACCTCTGTCAGCCTTCCCATCTCTCTAGAACATACTTCCTAAATACACAAACTCACCTACCTGCTCCAAGAATTCCTCATTCACAACTATATTGCACACTGTTTTCATACTCTCTCTTTCACAAACAAAACACCATGACTTCAGACTTACTTACATTCATCATTAACTTAATCTTCATACATACTTCGTTCATCCTAGACACGAGAGACAATAGATATTTAGTTGATAATGAAAATTTGTGGCAGAACAGCAAATGTTATTGTGGAGCAGCACGGGACGATAAATTCAAAACAAAAAATACATAGTCCAACAGAAAAAATCAAAACCATCTAGGTTGCGGACGCAAAAACCATCTAGGTTGCGGATCATGTAATTTTATACATTATAATGTCCGAGTATTCTATTATTTGTTTGTTAAGAAAGAAAGACAAAATTGCCGGGTTACAAATAACCTGACAAATAAAGATAACCTTTTACTACCATCATTATAAGCGAAAGATTTTGCTTGTTTCGTGATGGAGGATAGCCGAGGAATCGAACTCATTACCCCCGAGTACAAACCCAACGCATTTACCAATTCAGCCACTGACCGATCTGTCGGAAAAGTGTTGCTGAATAAAATCGGTTTGATATGGATATAGTTTACGTCAGTGTAAAGGAAATCACTTTGATTTCTCTATATATATGGATATAGTTTACGTCAGTGTAACGGAAATTCATTGCAGATTAATTTAAACGTACGCAATTTATAGAGGTCACACTGCGATTGTAAACATCAATAGCGATCTGTTGGCTTCCAGTTGTCTGTCTCAGAAATTAATCGTCAGGTTCCTCTTGTGTGGGTTTAAACGATCCACAGACATTTCCTAAAATCGCTTCGTCAGGCCGAGCGACGTAGATGGGAAAGAGCGAAGTCCTCGTGCCTTAAACAGATGTGAATACTAAAGAATTAGAATTAAATTCAGATGAGGGTAATTTGTTTCATGTTATCCCAGTATAACGTCCAGTCTCCAGTCCATGAACTGCTCCATTTTACGAATGCCTTCAATGGCGGCCGGACGCCCGCTGCGAGCGGCAGCGCTTCTCATTGCCGCTCTGCTCGGACGTTCGGGGACCTTCCGCAAACTACAGCTGGAGTTGGGTTAACATCAGTAGGGATGTGCAGTTTTATGACGATTGGGTAGTAACCCACACGTTACAATCAAGTCAGATAAAATAACTCTATCCGACAATTAATGTAGTTCAACAAAATTGAGGAATATCCATTTTAATTTTTGATTCTCGAGAGAATCTCTCCTCACTAAGGGAACCTCACCCTGTAAAATTCAGCACTGCTCGATAAGCTATCTTTGCAGGTGGCTAAAATCGGAACTTATGAACGAACTGATTATTTTTTATGCCATTATTCGTATAAGTATATGAAATAGCGACGCCCTCGACTGGAAAGTAGAGATTTGAAAACGTAAGGAGTAAATTTTGGTGAAACGTGACTTCACAGGGAAAGTCATATCCACTGGATTATCGATAACCTCGACTTAAATCAAGAATTCATAAAAGCTATTCCAAAACAATTTCCAACGGAATAGCTTACGATTCGTACACACAAAAAAAAATCATCAAACGACTGGAACTGTGTCTGAAATCACAGTCACTGGCGGCGTCCCATCCCCATTCCGCGCCGAAAGCAGCGCCGCTCGGCGGCTCGCGCGGAAAGCGGCATCGAAAGAAAGATTTCCGGAATAAACGAACGTGACTTATGAATTGCAGTGATCACCAATCTTTTCAACAACATTATTATTTTAATTCATAAATAAATATAATTAATTTGGAAATATTATATAAACTCTACGGAGCATCAAATATCCGCCTGCCAGTAGCTGGATTTGCGCGAACTAACATGAGATCTCGTCTTATATATTTTTACATTAAAACGGATATTTACAAATAAAAAATTTAAATTAACAAAATGTAATAATGCAATAATAAATGTAATAAAAATAAATAAATAAAAATGATAACAACTAACAATTTGTAGGCTTTTTAAGACAGTTGAAATACAGTTAAATTGAAATAAAAACTATAGCAGACTTAAGGTCATGCGATGACCAGTGTTTTTTGATATAGTGTCCTCTGCGTGCAGTTTTATCTTTTATAAGCATAAACTTTTTAATATAAGTGTGTTTGTCGGAAGTGACTTGCCAGGTAAGTATGTTTTGGTATCTTTTCTAAATAACAAATATAGATCCTAAGAAATAAATTGTACAGCGCCCTTGAGGTGATTTTTTACAAAAACGGCGCTCTACAAATTATCCAATTATTATTATTATTATTATTAAAACAAAGCTCATGGTGAAAATTTCAGACAAAAATGCTGTGTAAATTTGAAGAAGCCGAAGCTCGCCGATAGCGAGAAGTTAAAACATTAAACAAGGCATTTTAATTTGAGAGGCGGCTATGGGTCGCGCCAAGTGAATCGCTACGTTTGGTGACTTAGCAGGGGTGCCCGGGTTCATGGGGTGATGTTTTTCTGGGTCTTGGTGGCGGATGCGTCTGCCCACTTACTCTGTGACGGGCCAGATCGGGAGACTGATTGAGAGAGATCATTTGACCTCTCTAGCAGACTCTCTCGACGCATCGCCTTGCACCGCATTGGGGTGGATGGATTCATACGTCCGTCACTCCTGGACAAACTGATCCCTAGATTCCTACCCACCTCTCATACCCTTTTCCTCCCCGAACTCTCCCAATCTCTCCTTCCTTTCAAAACATTTTAAACTGTGTATTTCTTTCATTAACTTTGTACGAATATGTACATTCTATTTCTTTTGTATTGTTTATTTATATAATCTTATTAATTCGCTGTCCTAGTTCTTGTATGTTCAATAGACCATTTAGCAAATTTTACAGAAGACGTTTTTTTTTGTTTTTACAGGCAAATTCTAAAAAATTCTTGATTTTGGTCATTTCGTTTTATACATATGTGTAACAGGAAATGTTTAGAGATCATTATTCGAAGATTGAAGCTATAATATGCCCATATTATGATTTTAAAGGTGGACGTTGAACATGGCATGAAAATGATGAATGATTATTTTGGATATTGAAAATATCGTCTAGACTCTAGAGATTGAACAATTCGGCTCCCATAAGTTTGAGGTATTTTTTGTTCAATTAGCCAATTAGTGGTAAATTGTATATACAGGGTGATTTTCAGATTTCAAACACTTTATTTTTATTTCAGTTAGTAGTTGACTTAAAGTATTACTTTAAAATATACAAACAACGTCCTTGGGGTGATGTTCACAAAAAATGCTCTATATAAATCATCCAAATATTATGTAAGTTTGAAAACAATGCTCAAGTACAAAGGTACCTACCGCTAATATACTACTATCGGTTGTCGGTGCATGCGTGATGTGAAATATTCTTAAATCGTACGTATTACGGCCTCCGTGGTCTAGGGGTACTCTTGACTAGAAATCCGGAGGTCGCGGGCTCAAACATTCATTTATGTTATTTCACAAATTATTCATTAAAAATAACATATAGACTGTCAATAACATGTATGTAAATTGCACTTTTGCCAATACCAAAGGAAAAACTTACTTGCAAATAGAGTAGTGGAAGCATGGAACTAACTTCCACAGCTAGTCAACCATTCTACTAATATAGAGTAGTGGAAGCATGGAACTAACTTCCACAGCTAGTCAACCATTCTACTAATATAGAGTAGTGGAAGCATGGAACTAACTTCCACAACATGTCATCCATTCTACTAATATAGAGTAGTGGAAGCATGGAACTAACTACCACAACATGTCATCCATTCTACTAATATAGAGTAGTGGAAGCATGGAACTAACTTCCACAACATGTCATCCATTCTACTAATATAGAGTAGTGGAAGCATGGAACTAACTTCCACAACATGTCATCCATTCTACTAATATAAACCTATTTAAAGCTCTGCTGGATTCTTATTTGGAGAGAAGAAAGGATTAACTTATTTCACATTTAAAACAACTCAATGACTGTTCAAGTTATTGTGAAATCGGACATGTGTTCATCAGCAGAATGCTGCCTGCTCATTCAATAACGGTAAAAACAATACTAATCTAAATAAATAAAAATGCGTATTTCGTAACCATATGTTTTGCATCTCTGGAGTCTCTAGATTTTCATCACTAGGGCGAAGGTCAGCGCGGTGTCAGAAATGGGCGGTGTGACGAAAATTACCGAACTTTTCCGAACGCTGTCGGAGATTGCCGAACATCGACGGAAAGGCCCGAATCGAAGTTGACGCAAAACGCGGTAAATTCGTAATACTTTACGTGATTTCCCGACGAAATTAACGAACTTTTCCGAACGCTGCCGGAGATTGCCGAATATCGACGGAAAGGCCCGAATCGAAGTTGACGCAAAACGCGGTAAATTCGTATTATTTTACATGATTTCCCGACGAAATTAACGAACTTTTCCGAACGCTGCCGGAGATTGCCGAATATCGACGGAAAGGCCCGAATCGAAGTTGACGCAAAACGCGGTAATTTCGTAATATTTTACATGATTTCCGGACGAAATTAACGAACTTTTCCGAACGCTGCCGGAGATTGCCGAACATTGACGGAGAGGCACGAAACGAAGTTGAATAAATACATACCTAGATAAAATTTTAAGCTTTGCAGGTTTTGCTTATTCGACAGAATAAATAAATTTGATGCCGAAAGACATTCAATCTCCTCTTTGAGCGCAACATAAAAATGAACACACAATAGAAAAACAACACCCTTAATAATTTTGGGGTTATGGAAAAAAGAATGCATATGAAATTATTATAAAGGTAAAACTTAAAAAAAAATATACTTTCGCAACAAAATTGCTATTTAAATTGTTTCCAGTACCAAATATTGATGATATATTTAAGCAAACTTCCATTATAAAAATGTGTAAAAAAAAAAAAACGCAGAATATCAAGAATTTTACAAACTGATGAGAAATGGAAATCAATTTATTACGCCAATCTTTAAAACAACTCAAATGCAAAACCATTATATTTACCAAGCCATAAAAAACTACAATAATCTCCCTTCCGAATTGCGCTGTATTACGAACCAACAAGAACAAATAAATAAAATCAAACTTTTTTTCCAAAAAAACTTATATTAAAAAATATATATATACAGGGTGTATCTGCACGTACCCGACAAACTTAAACCAGCTATTCCTTAGCATATTTGGATAAAAAATCTTATGTGCACTTTGCTGTCCGTTAACGTTTTTTTTTAATAAAAAATTTACTATTATTATTTTCACCACATGTCACCACTGTTTTATCCTTTGTCAAAGTTTGAAAACCCATCTGGCAAATATTTTATTCGAATTCCGTTGAATAATGCACGTGTGTACCTATATTGGCGCACGTTTACAATCACAACGAAATGGCACGGCACCATTCGTCTCATCTGATAGTATTAATACGCTTGCGTCTTGACGATGTAGGCCCTGTGATTGGTCAAATTCAAATTGTGTTTAAATAAGACATTAAAAATTAAGACACGATTTCATACTGAAATAGAATCGCCACATGTAATACGATATTTCTTCAAAGATATTGTTTCTGTTCATACAATTTTTGGATAATATCGAAGAAAATATGTCTTAGAAAGTTCATAATACATTGGATTAATTACATTACAGTGAAAATTATCCACAATTACGTGATTACGTTTGACGTTTGACGAAAAAAGCACGCGTTAATTCAATATGGCCGATACCCGATACGCACCGCGGCAATAGGTGGCCGACAGAGGGCACCTCTGGCGGTGTAAGAACGAATCAAGACTGGCGCGTATATTTAAATATGCAAAATTACTTGAACATCAAGCGTTTAATGATAAGATTTCTTCTGGAAGTTTATTTCAACTTTGCAATGGCATTTTTCATTATTATTTATAATTTTTTTTTGCTTATGATTTTATATTGACATGTTTTCTAATTTCTAAAATTTAAAAATTATTTTTTTGCGATGCTTTAATCCTGATTGTTTATTTATATCTTAAGAAATAGGGTAAAAATACCGTTTGAAGAGAATATGTTTAATTTTTTTATTTAGTATTTCAACTATCAATTTATTAGAATAACCGTCATTAAATGTTATTTGTCTTATGAATATATTGTTTTATGGTTACATGCTATTTTTTTTCAGGTCTTAAAATACTTCACACAGGATATAAAGCATCGCAAATAAATAATTTAGAAATTTTAGAAATAAGAGAACATGTTTATAAAAGCAGATATAATTAACAAGAATTTTTTTTATAAACTATCTTTAAAATATTTTCCCACTTAACTGGTCTTTCATATTGTAATTCCTAATTCTTATAAACCCAGCCTACTCTTACCCCTCCCCCCCTCCTTCCACTTCTTTTTTCCAATTGTAATCTATATTTAATTTTTGACTTCGGTGTATACTTCGTTCATGAAACATGTATTGGTTGTATATAATAAAGTGATTTTAAAAAAGGTATTTGTTTTTTAATAAAATAAAGTTTAATCGGATAACATTATTTTATCTATTTCCGTTGTATATCAATGCATACGTACAAAATAAAATGTAAACATTATATTTATTTATTAATTGGACAATTTGCATAGCGCCGCTTTTGTGAGATATCACCTCAGGGGCGCTATATTGTAATAATCTACCTTTATATATAGATTTTTACTCTCCTGATGAAGGTGTATATATAATCTAACTTTAAACTTTATTACATAGAGTAACAGTTGTAGGTAAAGAATTACCACCAGTTGGACTAAAATTAACACCTTTTAATTAAACCGACTGCTAATCTCATCGCACAATTACCCTCCTTTTATTCATAAACACGGGTACAATTAATCAATATGTAATAATCTATTATTTAGGTCAATTTTGTTATAACTATCTTTAATTGTGACAAACTAAACGATATTGATTAAACTTATAGACATTGACGGTTGTAACACATATTTAAGCACTGCAAGTCTCCTATGAGCTAATTATATTAGGTACGATAACAGTTAATATCAGTTGTAGACATGTAGTCAATAATAGTGTTTCATTTGAAATAATCCATCACAAATACGTAAAATTTCATTTATTCAAACAACTGTCATTCTTATTATGCGTAAATTTAGCATGTTATTATTAATTAACTCCTTCCTGTTCCGTGTTTTAACAATATATATACTCACCCTCTCTCTGTGAATGTCCTAATATCTATCTATTAAATGTAACTGTTGTTAATATCACTTAAAATGGGCGCAGCGCATTAAGAGCCGCCCGCAGGGCCTAGTAGAAAAAAACCCGCGGAGCGGGTTTTTAACTGCTAGTTTTTAACTATTATTATTTAGTGTGTGCGAAAGAGCGAAGACGCTTTTTGACATACTTGCTTATAACAGCTGTTGAACACGAAACGCAATGCCAATGACAGTGATGTAGTGTGGAAATTTTAATATTTTTTGTTTTTAATTGAAAAAAAAAATGCTACCGGACAGCAAAGTGCCCATAACATTTTTTACTCCAAATGTGCTAAGGAATAGCTGGTTAAAGTTTGTCGGGTTAGTGCCGATACACCCTGTATATATTATTATATATAGTTTACATATACTATAATATTATAACATTGAATCTAAGTAAGAATCGTGGCTCCCTTATCAGGCACAAGAGCTCCTCTTTTCTGATAAGGTATACATGACCAATTATGAACTTTAATATTATATTTTGCAAAATATGTATGTATTAATATAACCCATATGATCTATATTAAAATAATAAAAATAAATGATAAACTCACCGTGCTGGCAAGTTCGGCCATGGCATCGGGGGCAGCTGGTACAGGTTTCCCGGAGGGTTCAGGACTCAGGTCCCTAGCACCAGAATCCCACTCCCATAGTTCCTGCTTGTCTGCGAGGAAGGTCAGATTAGATTAGACGCCAATTTAGAAGTTATGCATATCACCTTTGAATTTCTAAAGATTTATAACATACCAGTGAACGCCGCAATGCTTCACTATTGCTGATGTATTCCTCGGGCGTCCCCGATTTCTTCTACTATTCAACCCACTTTCAAAATACTCGTGGCACTTTTGAGTTCTTAAAAATATATTTAATTTTTGAAGATAGTATCTATCTATACATTTGTAGACAACAAACGGTAATTATATGAAATGCCCTCGATAGAAAAAAAACTGCAATCTGTTATTTAAAATGTTACAGATATGAAAAATATATCTTGTAGTAAACCAGCAGAAGACCAAATACATGGCCGTAGGATGTACCCAACAAACCCCATCTCTCGTATGTGGAAGCCAAAATTTTGAAACGGTACTAAGATTCACATACCTGGGCTCCCTGATAACAAACAATAACAACACTACAGAGGAGATCCAGAAGCGCATCGTGAATGCAAACCGCTGCTATTTCCGCCTACAAAAACATATAAAATACAGACTGCTTTCCAGAACCACCAAGGTATTAGTGTACAAAACACTAACTAGACCAGTGCTTACGTACGCAGCCGAAACGTGGGTTCTAACTAAGAAGAATGAGCGAGCACTGGACGTTTTTGAAAGGAAAATTTTGAGGCGCATCTTCGAACCGGTTCTAGAAAATGAATTTTGGAGCAGACGTTATAACAATGAGCTCTATACTCTGTTTAAGGAGCTAAACGTCACAAAGTTCATGTCACTGAGAAGACTTCGGTGGCTAGGTCATGTGGAGAGAATGACCGAGCATCAAGAACCAAAGTCCCTGCTGAGCTCAAGACCGATAGGGAGAAGGAGCCTGGGAAGGCCAAGGTTAAGATGGAGCGACAACGTCCTCAAAGATTTGTCTGCCTTGGAGCTTCGAAACTGGAGAGAGCTGGCGCGGGACCGAGATGAGTGGAAGAAGACCCTTGAGGAGGCCAAGACCCACCAGGGGTTGTAGAGCCAAAAGTGATGAAGTGACAGATATGAAAAATTTGTAGTGTATCTATAAATGCAAATTAGGCATTTTTTCAAACATTTAAAAATGATTGAAATAATTAAAAAAAAACATTTTTCGGAGGTTCTCGTACAAGTTAGGAGGCCGATTTGATTCATGAGGATTAGGCCTACCCCTGCGGATTAGTTTCCAGACACTGTGTACATAGAATACTCACTGAAGCTGTTGGCACTGTTACTGGTTGTTGCGGCAATATCCTGAGATGAACCATCTCCGCTGTATGGCTCCTTCAAGGCTTCTATCTCACACCTGCAGAAAGACAAAACATCAGTGGATAAACTGCTAACCCTATACCAGTCTCATGATTGAATTTGGTGGCCACCTCTGGGCTTGAGCCCCAAAATACCCAATAAACCTACTTAATTTTGTTGTTGTTGTTTTTTTATACATTTATACATACACGGGAAGCTCCGAAGAATATAATTTCCCTCACGGACTATATCATCTTTTCGGGTCGTTTCTTCTGCTGGTTTTTGTGAATTTCGAATGAGAGTGGGATTTTGTGGTCGAGTTTAGTAGCATAGTATAGGAAGCTTTTTTGCACAAATTTTGTATCTGTAGTTGCTTGTTGGATATGTTTTTGACCTTGAGATCTCGTATTTCTAATACGAAGGTGGTCTGAAAAGTTTCCGACCCCAACGCAAAGATGGCGGTACTCGTCAATAAAAGCTAGTGAATGTAGCTGTGCATCTTTTGACAGTTACTCACCAAAGTTTCGGCCATTTTGGACGCGCAGTTTTTAGTTGACAGTCGTTTGAGTGAGTCGATGTGTGTGTTTTTGTGAAAATGGAAAAAATTGAGTATCGAGCTGTTATTAAATTTTTGTTTTTGAAAGGCAATACGTCTACGCAAATCAAAGATGAGTTGGACTCTGTATGTGGGGACTCTGCACCATCATTTACCACAGTGAAATTTTGGGCAGCTGAATTTAAACGTGGCCGTAAGAGCTTGGGAGACGATGAACGTTCGGGACGTCCAAAAACTGCAACTTCTGACGATAACATTGCTAAACTTCACCAAATAGTGAGCGCCGAATTAAAGTGAGAGAGATAGCAGAGGTTATGAAAATGTCCAAAAAACGTGTCTGTCACATATTAAATCAAGATTTAGACATGAGAAAGCTGTCCGCGCGTTGGTTGCCGCGGTTGCTCACGTTAGACCAAAAACGTGTTCGAATGAACATTTGCAACGCAGTTTAGGCGCAATAAATCCTTGTTTTGGTGCCGATTAATTACTGTAGATGAAACTTGGATACACCATTATACGCCCTAAACAAAAATACAGTCAAAACAGTGGACTGTAAAGGGGGAACCGGCTACAAAAAAGGCAAAAACTGTTTTCTCGGCTGGGAAAATGATGGGGACTGTTGTTTAGGATAGTCATAGAGTTATCTTGATTGATTATCTTCAAACTATTACAGGAGCATACTATGCATCATTACTTGACAAGCTGAAGGCAGAAATTGCGGAAAAATGGCCACATTTACAGAAAAATAAAATCCTGTTTCACCAAGACAACGCGCCGTCCAACACCTCAGCGGTTGCCATGGTAAAAATCCACGAATTGCAGTTTGAACTGCTTGACCAGAGGACAGAGATTTTCGTCAAATGAGGCAATCACCTTTGTGAACAATTATTTTGCAGAGAAAAACGCCGAGTACTATTTGGACGGGTTAGAGAGATAGGAGCATCGCTGGGAGAAGTGTGTACAATTACAAGGAGACTATGTAGAAAAATAAATAAAAAACTTTAGAAAAAAATTCTTGTTTCATTGTTAGGTCGGAAACTTTTCAGACCACTCTTGTATGTGTGTTAGTTGTTATTTGTTGTGTTTTGTATTTATGAATGTAAAGGAGTATTGTGTTAGTTGTTATTTGTTGTGTTTTGTATTTCTGAATGTAAAGGAGTATTGTGTTAGTTGTTATTTGTTGTGTTTTGTATTTATGAATGTAAAGGAGTATTGTGTTAGTTGTTATTTGTTGTGTTTTGTATTTCTGAATGTAAAGGAGTATTGTGTTATTTGTTGTGTTTTGTATTTCTGAATGTAAAGGAGTATTGTGTTAGTTGTTATTTGTTGTGTTTTGTATTTATGAATGTAAAGGAGTATTGTGTTAGTTGTTATTTGTTGTGTTTTGTATTTCTGAATGTAAAGGAGTATTGTGTTAGTTGTTATTTGTTGTGTTTTGTATTTCTGAATGTAAAGGAGTATTGTGTTAGTTGTTATTTGTTGTGTTTTGTATTTCTGAATGTAAAGGAGTATTGTGTTATTTGTTGTGTTTTGTATTTCTGAATGTAAAGGAGTATTGTGTTAGTTGTTATTTGTTGTGTTTTGTATTTATGAATGTAAAGGAGTATTGTGTTGGTTGTAATTGGTTGTGTTTTGTATTTATGAATGTAAAGGAGTATTGTGTTAGTTGTTATTTGTTGTGTTTTGTATTTCTGAATGTAAAGGAGTATTGTGTTAGTTGTTATTTGTTGTGTTTTGTATTTATGAATGTAAAGGAGTATTGTGTTATTTGTTGTGTTTTGTATTTATGAATGTAAAGGAGTATTGTGTTGGTTGTGTTTTGTATTTATGAATGTAAAGGAGTATTGTGTTAGTTGTTATTTGTTGTGTTTTGTATTTCTGAATGTAAAGGAGTATTGTGTTTAAGTGACACGATGTTAAGTTAGTTGAAGATTTCGTCAGTGTTAGTTGGTGATTTGAGGATATTAAGGAACGTGTTGTTGACCTGAGTGCTCGCCTCCGGCCGAGGAAGTCCTTATAAGACACCCGCCCAGTCCTGTCGGCCCCCAACTCACTGAGGAGCTCCTGGACGCAGGGGCCCAGATCCAACTCTTGGCAGACCATCTCCAAGTCGGAGCTGGAACAAACAGAATTATATTATAAATAGCTTCCACAATTAAACAGATCACTTACTAAACAGAACAATAAAGAAAAGGGAACAAAAATAATAAACAATATTAAATACAATAATAATAATATTATCAATTTATAAAAAAACAGTTTATTTATTAACGAGTCCTGATATGTAATTATAATTAAGAGTGACAGCTGTTTCGCCTTCTGTAGGCATTATCAAACCACTTACAGACAGACAATATATTTGAACTATTTCTATATAAGTACTTACAATGAAAAACAATTTTTTTTATTTATTTTTATTTTATTTTAATTAGGAAATAAACGGTGATTTATATATTTAGCATAAACAGCAATTATTTACAATATTGGACCAATAATTTTCCATTAATTCTAGTTGTTGATTCAACATTTGCACCTATACAATATATTTATAAATAACAATGAAATATAAAAAAATAAACATTATGAGGAATTGCAAAATGTTATAAAACAATTAAAGACAGTTAGTAGTAATACAGTTTTCGCATGATTATAATAAAAACAATAAAATAAACTAAGATGGTAGGATTATTTCACAAAATAAAAAATATGCATTTTATATGTTTTCAAGTTACAGTTGAAAATGTGTACATCTCTAGAGGCATTGTGAGTTTGACAGATACGTCCTATTAAAGAGTTTTGCGCATATTTGGCTTTACAGTGTGGTGTTCTAAATAAGTCGTTCAATCTGGTGTTGTGTTCACGGCAACGAAATGCAATCTTTTTTCACAGATATGACGAATTAACAAGATTGTTCACGATTTTGTATAAGAATAGGTTATCAGAATTTTTTCTGCGTTTATATAAAGCGGTTGGGTCATACCGATGTTCACTATTATCACACTGTGAGTACAGTATAAATGATACTCACAGAATTTGAACAGTTCATCAAATTTTAAAGTTAATGTTAAAGTTCTGTGTAAGTCCTGTTAAAGTTATGTTATTGTATCGGAGTATGTACAGTGAAATAACCGACCCAGATTAGATATTTACAGAACTGGAACTGAAACTAAAACTGAAGTTATACTTGTCAGGAATAATTAACTATATAATTGCCGGTTTTTTCCCTTTCTTTATATTTATTATCAGTCTATATTCATCTCTACTTTATTTAGATGTTTCTAATTACTCTATTAATTGTTCAATATTTAGTATGTAACAGATTCTTATATGTACCTACACATATAGATGATCTAGAAGTTTCAATTGTTCTTATTATATATATACTATTGCATAATGTTCTTCTATTTTCTTTATAATTAGTGTAACTCGCTCACCAAGCACAAGATGAAATATTAACAGAACTTTCACATATTAATAATCTCGTCGAATTTAATGTTTTAAAGACCCAATCCTGTCTGATTACGTCTAAAAGGGATCCAAATGATAATCTAGTCTCCTTCAACGGAAGCAATCTTCCGAACAGGCCTTCCATTGATATGCTTGGTGTAACTATAAGTGACCAGCTCAGGTACGGGGGCTCCATCGAAGCCAGAGTAAAGTTGGCCTCTCAGAAGCTGGGCGTACTGTACAGGGCCCGCAGATACTTTAATAGTACACAACTGCTGACCCTGTACAAATCGCAAGTGCGCCCTACTGTCGAATTTGGCAGCCATCTCTGGTCCGGAGCCCCTAAATACCTGAAAAAAACCCTTGACTCTGTGCAAAAACGGGCGGTCCGTTTGATAGATTCCCCAATCTTAACAAACGGACTGCAATCTTTAGAGCACAGGCGTCAGGTAGGTATGCTGTCCTTGTTCTATCGATATTACAATGGAAGATGCTCTGAGGAACTAGCGTCATTGATCCCTTCGGCACCGGTGCGTAGTCGGGATACATGCCAAACGCGCACCCAACATTTGTACACGGTTGACATTTGTCACATGAGAACGGGTCGCTTCTACGATTCGTTCTTAAGTTCAACAGCTCGGCTGTGGAACGAACTGCCGGCCTCTGTGTTTCCTCCCTCCTACAACATGGGACTCTTCAAGACCCATGTTCACTCCTTCCTCTCCACAAAAAGACCCTCCACACAGCATCCCCAAAGATGACATAGGCCCTGAGGGAAATTATTTTCTTCAGGGCCTCCTGTGTGGAGTTAATATAAAAAATAAAAAAAACTTGAAACTTGATGAATTGTTCAAGTTCTGTGAAAGTCCTATTCAAGTATGTGATTGTATCCGAGTGTGTATTGTGAAACAACCGACCCAGATGTAATATTAACATAACTTGAACGTAACTTGAAACTTAAAGTATTTTACCAAAAATAAACAAAACACATAGCTATACCTGTCAATATAACCGTCTCCATTGTAGTCGCAAGCTTGGAACAACTTCTTCACGCGTTCCTCATCTGCTACGGAGCTCGTTTCACTCATAGAGTCGTCAAAGGGTAGCCCAGACATTTTGTCCCAAACAAAAGATTATAACCTCAAAAACAATTCATTAAAACTTCTACAATACATATTTAAACGACTCTAACACCAAAATATCACCAGTTTTTAAAGACCATGCCATTTTGCGTGTTATTTCGTTATTTTTACATTAAAACTCATTAATTTAGTAGATAATATTGTCTAGTATTCCGGTATACACAATACACACCCAAAAGACATTTCAAATCCGTTTTATTTTCATTTTTAAACACTACAATATATGAGGCACCGTTTAGTTGTTAAAAGAACAATGGTTGTAATAGTTCACTAATTGTTGTTGAAATCAGTCTACGTTTTGTACAATTTGATGTGATAATGAAGAATACAATATTTGTTTACATGTAAGTCCATTGACATGACAGCTGACGGCCATCTTTGAATTTTTGTGTGGCAATGCCTAAAAGAGTTATTTCCCTCAAGCGATGTGCGAAGTTTCCCCAGAAACACCCTGGGATGAGGGAGATTTCTGGGAAAATTTTACATTTTATACAGAGCATTCTTTTTTATTTTTAGCATGGCATCACAGCGATTCAAAGATGGCCGTCATAAGAGCTGTCAAGAATGTCAAGGTGTCAAATGTCAAGTCAATGTACGTAACTAACTAAGTAACTAACCATCACTCCGTTACGCAGGGGTAGGCAGAGAGGACGGCCCGCCAAACAACTCGGTCTTGACACACTCCTTGCCTCAATCACATTCATACATCGTCTCATACATACTCTTCTATTATTCTGACTATTGACATGGCCCGACTCGAGTATCTGATTCACTTGATCGTGCCATGTCTTCCTCGGGCATCCCCGACTTCTGCTACCATTCACATCGGCGTCACATACATATTCTCCTTATACTCCTTTCTTCGTCCATTCGCTCTACATGCCCAAACAAACGTAGTGAATGTATTTTTTCCTATCGTATGGAAAATGTATTCTGTTATTTCTTTGATAAACTTAGCACTCGGTTTGAAATTAATTACTACAAGAAAGATCTATTTAATAGAATAACCTCCTCAAGTATGCGCGCTTTACCCCCGGACACCCTGTATAGTTACTGTCACACACAAAAGTGTTTTTAAAATACTTTGTGCATGTTAACAATGTCATGCGCAGTGATGCTTTAACCTCTTCTGTCATACCGATTATTAAAATGACTCTACTCAACTTGATTCACTTGATCTTGTCAAGCTCTCTTAGGCATCCTCGACTTCTTATTTCATTCTCCCCTTATTAAGTTATAAATAAAAATGAATATGGTTTTAATAAACAGAACTTTACTTCTTATAAATTGGCAATAGACAAAAATAGACTATTTATTATTAACACAACATATAATATGATTTTCATATTTTTTACAAAAATAAATGCAAACAATTAATTGTACCTGCATACAATTATTATCAAATTATACAAAAATATAATATTATTAATATATTATAAGAAATTATTAACAATATAAACCGGTTTAAAACTTAGTTAAGTAAGTGTTGCTTTGAAACTTTCGCATTAAATAATTTATTTTATTTTATTTCCTGCGTTTATTTGGAGATTCGTTGTCGGAATTCGACGCTGATGAGCTGTCATCGCTGCTATGCTTTCGCTTCCTGTCCGAAGAGCTTTTGCTATCGCGTGAAGAGCTCTTACTATCGCGCGAAGAACTCTTTCTGTCCTTAGATGAGCTCTTTCCATCTCTTGCAGAATCCTTTCCGTCTTTGGATGATTTCTTGTCATCCTTAATAGATTCATCCTTCATTTCGACATCCGCATCTCCAACTCTTATTTTCATCCTCTTCATTTTGATTTCCTCTGGACTGTAAGCCCAGACTAAAAGCCTGAGATGACTTTTAGTTGGATTATCATCCTCCTCGAATAGTTCGCTGTGTGATCCACCAATCTGGAAATAGAAATACAAATATTTAACTTTTCTTTTATATTAGCTTCACACCAGCCATTATGTAACTTGGGCGTCTGCGCCAGACTCCATCCAAATCTGTTATTTTTTATAATAAACTAGAAATATACCCGACGTTTCTTGAAGGTATGAATGGTTTGGAACAAAATTTTGACCGTATATAAATATTTGTTTCACTTTGATCATGCCACGCATTCCTCGGGCATCCTGCCTTCTAGAATTCTCTTCCACATCATACATTCATTTTTTTTATTTATTTATTTAACGCCCAGAGGGCTTTTACATGGTTGGTAGTATAATTTGAATTTGACAGATACTTTGAAACATAAAAAATAAGAATAAAATTACATTTGATAAAAGCTATGCAACAACTCATACAAACACAAGAAACAAAAACAGAAAATTACAGCTATTTGTGGGTTTACATGATGTGTTTTTTTTTTTATATTAACTCCACACAAGAGGCCCTGAAGAAAATAATTTCCCTCAGGGCCTATGTCATCTTTGGGGATGCTGTGTGGAGGGTCTTTTTGTTGAGAGGAAGGAGTGAACATGGGTCTTGAAGAGTCCCATGTTGTAGGAGGGAGGAAACACAGAGGCCGGCAGTTCGTTCCACAGCCGAGCTGTTGAACTTAAGAACGAATCGTAGAAGCGACCCGTTCTCATGTGACAAATGTCAACCGTGTACAAATGTTGGGCGCGCGTTTGGCGTGTATCCCGACTACGCACCGGTGCCGAAGGGATCAATGACGCTAGTTCCTCAGAGCATCTTCCATTGTAATACCGATAGAACAAGGACAGCATACCTACCTGACGCCTGTGCTCTAAAGATTGCAGTCCGCTTGTTAAGATTGGGGAATCTATCAAACGGACCGCCCGTTTTTGCACAGAGTCAAGGGTTGTTTTCAGGTATTTAGGGGCTCCGAACCAGAGATGGCTGCCAAATTCGACAGTAGGGCGCACTTGCGATTTGTACAGGGTCAGCAGTTGTGTATTATTAAAGTATCTGCGGGCCCTGTACAGTACGCCCAGCTTCTGAGAGGCCAGCCTTACTCTGGCTTCGATGGAGCCCCCGTACCTGAGCTGGTCACTTATAGTTACACCAAGCATATCAATGGAAGGCCTGTTCGGAAGATCGCTTCCGTTGAAGGAGACTAGATTATCATTTAGACTAGATTTGGAATCAGACAGGATTGGGTCTTTGAAACATTAAATTGGACGAGATTATTTTTACCCCAGGAGGAAATACTCTCGAGATAACCGTCCATTCTCTGCTTCAAAGCCCTCCGAGCCGTTGGAGTTTGTGTGCCCTTTGGGGGCTTGTCATGTGTTTGAGTATTGTTGAAATAAATGTTTTAAATGATCCACAAAACTTGCCAAGTTGGTATTGAATATGTCAACATCACCCAAGTAATGATTTCCCATGGTGTGAAGTCGTTGTATCGGAGAGTGGGCAATGTAGTTACGCTTATGTGTGCTGCTGTAGAATATTGTATTTTGTCGTGTTGTTACTGTGGGTGTATGTATGTTTATAAGTTGCAGGAGTTCACAACAGTCGAATTTAGAGTTAAGTATTTTGAATAAGAACGTTAAATCGTTTATTTTACGTCTATCTTCTATTTTTAGAGTATTTAATAAGAAATTATATTTTAAGTCTTCGACAGGGATATAAAATATAAAATTTATAAAATGTAGAATTTTTTTTTGTATTAGCTCAATGTTGTTAATGTGACTTGTAAGATGGAGACCAAACTACTGAGTTATATTCAATTAGACTTCTTACTAGAGATACGTATAATATAATATAATAATATGTCATTTTTGGGGATGCTATAAGAACGGTACACATCGAGGACACAATAGAAAATAATGGTAAATGATATTTTCCATAGGGCCAGACAGGTGCCAAACTGGCACTTGTTGACAAAGGAATATTTAAAACAATATGGTTTGTTGTTTCCCTTGCCTTGTGCATAACCCCAAGAAATGCCAGGTACATGTCGGCTTGTATGTAAATATTTTCTGACTGCTTCCTTATTCCTTCCCTGTAAGCTCTATGAAAATCTAAGCTGCCTTTCTTAATATTTCTATACTTGATACCCCGATACTTACTCCATGCATTTCAACGACTACTTCTTGAAAGGGAAGCAGCAGATATTGATGGGAAGAAAGAGTAATCAAATATCCATGAATATAAATCAACACCTACCGTGTCTTTGAATGAATTCAGCTCCGTATTTCTGGTAATATCCCATGTCTTCCCAGTTTCCTTATCTTCAATAGTCCTGACTCTCTTATAGTCCCCTCCGGCCCGCTGGTACGCCTGGAGGAAGGCGTCAGACCTGTCCGTAGCGACACCGAGCTGGCGCGCCAGGAGGGCACACTGCTCCACCACGGGAAGGGGCAGGTAGGACATGTTCTTCTTGGACTGGTTAGTCTTGTCGAAGTCGTCGAGAAAGTCATCGAATATGGACAGGGCATCTTTCATGTTTTGGATTTTTTCTTTATCTCGAGTGCCTGTAAAATAAAAAAAATTGTTAAGAATCGCAAGTATGCTTTACTTTTGAATATGATAACCACCTCTGGTATGGAGCCCCTAAATTTCTTAAATAAACCCTTTACTCTGTGCGGCGGTCTGATATTGTTTTTTTTTTTTGGCACATGTTGTGCCGTTGAGCGACAGACGGGGACTTTTAGAATCATTTAATAGTAGCTTCGTTTAAGGCGATGCCATACGTAGTAATGCAAAATAATGTGTTTTTGGTTTGAAAATTTGGTCTCGTAGAAATGTTTCGGATGCTTTAATTAAATACTGCGAGTAGAATATATCTTGACCTTTGAAATAATCGAGTATTTTTTAGATAAGTCTTTTTATAAGCCCAGAAAAAAATAATGTATAAGGCCTATGAAAACTACTTTAAAGTTCAAAATCTCCTACTTACGAACCCATTTTCGGTTATGATTTTATTTCAAAATGTGGTAAATTAAGTTATTTATAAAATGATCGGAAAAAAAATTAAATATTTATGCCTGAAAATCCACAAAATAAAATAAAAGGCACTTTTTGGCCATGTTTTTTTCTTGCATAAATCAAAACAGGCGGATGGTGTTAAGCGGGAATTTAAACCTTATTGCTATCTACGTAAGGGGTGTTATTGATAGCGGCTCAATTTAAAATATTACACGACGTAGTGCATCGCCTTAAACAATAGTATAGTCTTGACGTGAGATCCGATACAGCAACCCATCTGGTCCTTAAAGTAGATCTCGATAGTGGTGGGTGCGCTCGGTCTGTTTGATATATTACCTAACCTTCACAAACAGATTGCAAACTTTAGAGCACAGGTGTCAGATGGGAATGCTGTTCTTGTTCTACTGGTATTTCATCAGAAGATTCTCCGAGGAACTTGCGTCCTGTGCATCGGTGCATAGTCGGGGTACACGCTAAACAAGTGCCCAACATATTTACGCGGTTAACGTTTGTCACAATAGAACCGGTCGTTTCTAGAACTTTTATTAACCGATCTCTGCGTTTCCTCGCTCCTAAAACATCTACAACTCTTCAAGACCCATTTTTAAAATTTTTTACCCTACATTATAATGGATGATATAAGCCTTCAGGGAAACTTACAAGATTTTACACACTTCATACTAAATGCATCAACTTACAACATACATACTTTTACAACGAATTAGGTTAAACTTTTTAACTGTAATATTCTAAAATAGTTTGTAACTGTGATGGAAATTTATTTGATTTTTTTGGAATAACTTAATGAGTAAAATCGCAAATCGTAATATTTAATCATTGACGACAATATTAGCAATTCTCAAAGGAACATTTGAAACAGACAAAAGATTCAGTCCCATCTAGTAATTGAACCCAGAATCTCAACCTTGCCGGGGTTTTGCTCTACCACTGAGCTAATACGACCCTATCCCCTAGTCACAACTAAGAATTGAATCTTTTTATTTTTTCTATCTTGTTCTGTTTCTTTTAGATTTATTAATTTTATCTTCTAATTTGGAGATCCGCAAAGAGTGCAAGGCTGATGTAAGCATAATGAGTAAGATTAAGAAAGGACGCTTAGATGGTTTGGGCATGTAGAGCGAATGAGCGAAGAAAGGAGCGTAAGGAGAATATATGAGTCGAGCTATGTCAATGGTAAGATTAATGAAGAGTATTTACAAGACGATGTATGAATGTGAATGAGGCAAGAAGTTTGTGCCAAGACCGAGTTGGTTGGCGGTCCGTCCTCTCTGCCTATCCCTGCGGGAAACGTATAATAAATGTTGCTTACTAGTCAGCACTCTTTTGGCACTCCCAATTAATCCCTTAATGGCCAGCTTCTGGTAATCAGGATCTCGTCCTTCCAAGTTCTTCAACGTCTCCTTGGCTTTCTCCGCATCCTTGAAGCCCAATCCTTGCACCTTGTCTGAAGGAACATCCTTTTCCTTTTCTCCGTCACCTTCCTCATCGTCTGATTTGGATGACTTCTTTGTGGGTTTTGAAGAACTCTTGGCTGATTTTGATGGATGTTCTTTTTCGTATTCTTGGAGCCATTTTTCAAATACTTCCATAGCTCCTTTTATATTTTTGATCTTTTCTTCAGATTTGGTCACTGAAATTTTAAACAAAAGTATATTAATTACATTAGAAGGCTTTGTACGTTGTTCAACTCAATCATTTTGCGTTTCGTCTGTCAATTTATGAAGTTTTTTAGGGGCTTTTACGAATGATTAGTAACAATTATACATTACATATTTCAAACATAACTGTCTCAGTAACAAAGTGACATATTGAAGATGTCCTCTGACTCGGTATAATTATTTCCCTCCATAAGTATTCTTGGCAATGAGGAATACATATGGTAGTTAGTCCTAGAATTTCTGCACTGAAATAAATCCTGACTTGTAGTTTTACTTAGTGGAATCTGATAGCTTATCAATGCGAGCAATTCTGTTCTGTCATTTAGTATTTTATATAATAACCAATCCTTCTGACCATTTGAGTGCTGTAGTTTAACAAAATTGCTGGAATAGCCATTTTAAAACTGAGTTGTCATTTGATATAACACTTAAGAGGAAGCTACAAGCCAAAAATGTGCATATTCTTGGTATACCTCATATTGTAGGTAATAGGCATTAAAATCGCTTGACAAACGGAGTCTAGAAACGTTCGATTTCAAGCACAAAACTGGTTTTTATTTATTTTGTAAATAATTTTATAAGAAAGCAAAAAAGTTAATCAAGTGAAATTGTCACAGATAATCTTAGCTATAATACTGAATTTTTTTAAAGTTGTTTCTTTTACGCGTTCATACATTACTACTGAAAAAAGTATTTTTTTAGTAGTTTACATTTATATTTTTTATTGACTAATTTCATATTTTTATTTGTATTCTACTCAAGCGAAGCGATAGGAAAACCTTCAATTTGTCTAAAGCATATTTTTTGGTATTCATAATTTACACGTTATAAAGATTAATCAAAATAGTGATTTAGCATTAAGCTTCGCCTTAAAACCAAATATTTTCGTTTCATTTACATTATTGTTGAAATTATTATTGAGTCTGTACGATAGAGAAGTAGCTCTATCAACCAATATGAATGCGAAGTAGGTAAATAAGATAAACTTATTATTTTTTTAATGATAAACTAATGTTTATAAGACAAGGTTTTTTATGCATGGCACAAAGGATAACAAATGAAGTTGCCTGAAATATCCATACAAATTGAAAATATCTATAAAAATACCGCCGACGGGAATTGAACCCGCACCTTCTGATGTCCGGTCAGGTGCTCTGTACCATTGAGCTACGTCGGCTTATTTCCAACCCGCTAAATAATTCAATATGTACTAGTACTTCAATCAACAATTACTGCTTATTATTTTTTTTTCTCTTGTAAAAAACCAACTAAATTTTGTAGGAAAGGCTTTGTTAGTTCTAAATTTCCCACTAGATGGTGTTGAGACATATTATATCTACATTTGTTGGTGAAATAATATTTTGACTTGTTAAATATTATTATTTTTTTAAATGTTAAACTAATGTTTATAAGACAAGGTTTTGTATGCATAGCAATGTAGTGGTATGCCACCAGAGATGTGCAAAATGGGTACCCAAAACCATTTGATATGCAAAATGGAAATGGGTCAAAACTTTTCCATTTGAAAATACAAAATGCAAAATGGGTTTTAGAAAAGCATTTCAAATGCAAAATGCAAAATACCCATTTTCAAAATGCATTGAAAATGCAAAATGGTTTCTCAGGTCAAACAATTAGAATAATTATAGAATTTTTTAACAATTTTGTCAATTAATAATGGACATCAATGTAGAACAAACACATTACATGATGTTAAATCCAAAAACACTACAGATTATGAAACCACAAAAAATTTGCGCGGGACTAATGTTGCCAACGTAAAAACATAGAAACTACTATCCAACATTTAATATTACAGCGTCATGGCCCAATGTTCAGTATTTTTTGTAATGGTATCACTCAATTGCCAGGGCTCCTACAAGGGAGCAACTTGACAAATGTAAATTATCTCTCATAGCGAGGTTGAGGACCGACTGATATTTGGGGCTTATGAAAAAAAGATGAGTGGAGATAGTAGGAAGAATGTTGCAAAAAAGCATTTAAAATGGAAAATGCATTGAGAAAAGCATTTAAAATGCAAAATGGAAAATACCCATTTTGCATTTTGCATTTCCATTTGAAATGGATTTATTTGAAATAAAGCACATCTCTGTATGCCACTACTTGATTCTAACGGCATTCTAGAAGTTTCGGCTTTTTCCAAACAAGCTTCTTGGATGTTCTTTTATTTTTTAATTTTAGTTTGGCAACATATAGCAACCAAAATGACAGCGTGAAGGAACTCGACAGTCAGTCAGCCATCAGTCGTTCAACAATTAGCAAGACTTCGCGAGTGAGAACCCCAGGATAACACCCGGCTTTTCAATCATGGACTCCATCGGGATAATCAACACAGCCCCCTGGCCCCGGCCATCGTCCCAGGCCAGCGCTACACCGGATCACAGCGCCCTGGTTCCAGCACATCTGACCAGCGTTTGACTCAAATAAAACACTGTGACCATCATCTTTCATTTCGCGCCTCCTCGCCAGATCCCCAAAGCACAAAGGATTAGTAAAAGAAGGTGCGGGTTCAATTCCCGTTGGCGGTATTTATAGATATTTTGTGTGGATATTTCAGGCAACTATGATGAGTTAGTTAAACTTACGTTTTAGCACCCTCTTGGCACGGCCCAACAGCCCTCGAACGGTTAGGCGCTGGTAGGTGAAGTCGTGGGACTTGAGCAGCTCGAGTGTCTCCTCGGCTTTAGCGCAGTCCTTGAATCCAAACCCTGAATCCTCCTTCTTGTCCTTGTTATGATGAGTTAGTTAAACTTACGTGTGAGCACCCTCTTGGCGCGGCCCAACAGCCCTCGAACGGTTAGGCGCTGGTAGGAGAAGTCGTGGGACTTGAGCAGCTCGAGTGTCTCCTCGGCTTTAGCGCGGTCCTTGAATCCAAACCCTGAATCCTCCTTCTTGTCCTTGTTATGATGAGTTAGTTAAACTTACGTGTGAGCACCCTCTTGGCGCGGCCCAACAGCCCTCGAACGGTTAGGCGCTGGTAGGAGAAGTCGTGGGACTTGAGCAGCTCGAGTGTCTCCTCGGCTTTAGCGCGGTCCTTGAATCCAAACCCTGAATCCTCCTTCTTGTCCTTGTCCGAGTCTTTGCCCATCTTAGACACAAGTTACTGAAATAAATATTTATATTGGAATTACTTTTTATTCGTGTAATCGACGTTTTGTTAAGTAATACCAATTCGCTGAATATTATTGTCAATACTTCGTCAAAATATATTCTATTTCCAAATAACGCAAAACACACATTCCCAGTTTCAATTTGGCAGCGTCATTGACTTCTTTAATCATTCACTTAAGAGGAAGCTACAAGCAAAAAATATGTATATTCTTGGTATAACTTATATTGTAGGTAATAGGCATTCAAATCGCTTGACAAACGGAGTCTAGAAACATTCGATTTCAAGCACAAAACTGGTTTTTATTTATTTTGTAAATAATTTTATAAGAAAGCAAAAAAGTTAATCAAGTGAAACTGTCACAGATAATCTTAGCTATAATACTGTATTTTTTTAAAGTTGTTTCCTTTACGCGTTCATACATTTCTATTGAACAAATATTTTTTTTAGTAGTTTACATTTATATTTTTTATTGAGTAATTTATTATTTTATTTGTATTCTACTCAAGTGAAACGATAGGAAAACCTTCAATTTATCTAAATCACACACTCACTGACCAATAGGATGATCTGGGCAACAAGTATGGGGGTGATATTGATTTATTTATTGACTCCATATATAGAATTAAGCATAATCTACACCAACACTTTATCGAATCCTACAAATTAGAGTAGCGTTGGTAAATTAGTTTAAATGGTTTGTCTTATATGTAGTGTTGTTGTAATTTCTTTTTTACTTTGTGTTACTCTTACGTTTTACTAATATTGCTTCATATTTTCTCATTATACTTGTAATCACAATTTTACAAGTGTGTATTTTGTACCTTCTTTACAATGAATTACATCTATTTACTGCCAGTATCTCCTGTATAATACAGATATTCTCCCATGTACACTGCATCATGTATCACTTCTGTGTAAAAGCCTTTTTAGGCGTATATATATATAAATAAATAAATCATATTTTTTGGTATTCATAATGTACACCAATTTGTTGTAAACATTAATCAAAATAGTGATTTAGCTTTAAGCTTCGCCTTAGTCATGCACACCTCTTTCCTTGTTCAAGTGATTTACACCACATCTCATTTTACCACAAAGAATTATGATTTGTGTCGTTGGAATATCATGCAATCAACATTTCTAATATTATTTAAAAAACTACATAATTCAAATTTATATCACATTCCAATGCAGAAGTCAGAGTTAAATCTTTCTCTACTCTCTAAACGCTTTTGGCATAGAGGTGGGTCCTATGAGTACCTTTCGTTACTGGGTACAATGAGTACAGGTACAGAGAAATACCTGGTAAAAATAACAGTTACAAAATACTCAAAATTATTACCGTCCTGAGGATTGATTCAGAATAAGTCATTTCTAAACTGCACTCACATAAATTATATTCCCCACAAATTTTCTGCGTAAGCTTGATTCCCCCATTAATTGTTCGAAATTTCTGTGAGACATAATTCCCCACAAAATATTTCAAATCCTGTGTTTATTTATTTATTTATTTCACGCCTATTAAGGCTTTAACATACATATATATAAAAAAATATTTACGAAATTATACATGAAAATAGTGCAGAAAACGACTATTTAAAACAATTGCAGAAAAATAAATATAAAGTCAAAATATCACTGAACTTGATCTACACAGCATGCAGGCACAAAACATAAAAAATCAAAAAAAAAATTTTTTGTTTCAGTTGACAAAATTATTATGTGTTAGTCAAATTAAATACATTTATTAAAATATTCCACTACTTGATGAAAAAAACTTCAATAGGGTATGCTTATATATTGCATTTGATGTACGCATTTGATGTACTAAATATATCAACAACATTGTAGTATTTGTTACCTAGCTGTTGAATCCGTCGCATAGGAGTGTGATATTGGGACGTTGATATAGAATTGCTACAATAATATGGTAGGTACTGTCTTGTAACCGACCTGCTTGGAGTATGAAAAGAGATTACATATAATAAATCAGGGGTATCAAATATTGAATTAATGATTTTAAACAAACAGGTTTTTTTTTTAACTCCACACAGGAGGCCCTGATGAAAATAATTTCCCTCAGGGCCTATTTCATCTTTGGGGATGCTGTGTGGAGGGTCTTTTTGTGGAGAGGAAGGAGTGAACAAGGGTCTTGAAGAGTCCCATGTTGTAGGAGGGAGGAAACACAGAGGCCGGCAGTTCGTTCCACAGCCGAGCTGTTGAACTTAAGAACGAATCGTAGAAGCGACCCGTTCTCATGTGACAAATGTCAACCGTGTACAAATGTTGGGCGCGCGTTTGGCGTGTATCCCGACTACGCACCGGTGCCGAAGGGATCAATGACGCTAGTTCCTCAGAGCATCTTCCATTGTAATACCGATAGAACAAGGACAGCATACCTACCTGACGCCTGTGCTCTAAAGATTGCAGTCCGTTTGTTAAGATTGGGGAATCTATCAGTCAAGGGTTTTTTCAGGTATTTAGGGGCTCCGGACCAGAGATGGCTGCCAAATTCGACAGTAGGGCGCACAAAACGCGCGTTAAATCCGAAATAATTCTACGATCAGATAATTTTATTAAATTTAATGAACAAAGTACGTTATCATAATTTAGGTTTTCTCTAGGAATGCCCATTTTAAAATTTATATATCTTAAAAATTTATTTTGGATTCTTTTAATCGCATGTGAATGAAATTAATAACGTGTTACAGAACTTCTGTGAAAAAATTTTCCCCACAAACAAATATTCATATATGATTCCCCACATTCATTTTTCAAAATCCATGGGGGGAGGGTGGGAGTAGCTACGGAATTCCCTGTCGAAAAATTCCCCACATTTTACCAATCAAAAATAAAAAAATACCATTAGAAATTCCTATTAAAAATACCCATCAAAAATACCTATTAAAAATATTTAGTCGCAGTATGAAATACTTGTGAGTATTTTTTTGGAGATTTGTCACAAGTACAAAGTATACTTTTACTGGGTACGATAAATACGCCTCACCTCTATTTGGCACTGACAGGAACGCGTACAGAACAAACAAAGAGGCATTCATTAATTATCTGATGAAAAAATTATGTTGTAATCAAAGGCAATCGCCCAAACAAACATGTCAACATGTGGCACGTTTCCTGCAACTTATTAAAATGTTATATCCAAGTATATAGTTTGTTTATCGACGCTTTAAAAACACCATCACCATCACAAAGTGCAAAGAAATCATTGTGCGTAGGTATTGTCTAGTTTGCCCCCGAAAGTGACAACATAAACACGTCATCGACTCTTTTAAACATGACGTAATACTAGACATTACAACATACTCATATACGATTATTTCGTATTACCTACAGCGGGCATGGTTTGAATATTATTTGCGACCGATTAATGCTGACATTATTATGTAAATAATGAATGGTGAAAGATTTACAGTCTCTCGTGTTTAGGATGAACCAAGTATGTGTTGTGAGAATGAGTTAATGATGAATGTAAGCAAGTCTAAAGTCACGGTGTTTGAAAGAGAGAGTACGAAAACAGTGTGCAATATAGTTGTTGCTGAGGAATACTTGGAGCAGGTGGATGAGTTTGTGTATTTAGGAAGTATGTTCTAGAGAGATGGGAAGGCTGACAGAGATATTGAAACAAGGGGAAATGCAGGTAACTCCATTCATGGAGGACTGAACGCAGTTGGCGCTAACTAAACATTGTCCAAAGAAGCCAAGCTAGCAGTCCACAATGGAGTGCTGGCACCTACCCTGATGTATGGAACTGGCAGAGAAAGGATGAAAGTAGATTTAATGCTGTTGAAATGAGATCCCTGAGACGTATGTATGGTAAAACCATGTTTGATCGTGTGAGGAATGTGGAGATCCGCAAAGAGTGCAAGGCTGATGTAAGCGTAATCATTAAGATTAAGAAAGGGACGCTTAGAAGGTTTGAGCATGTAGAGCGAATAAGCGAAGAAAGCAGTGTAAGGAGGATATAAATATATTGCCAATGCGAATGGTAGCAGAAGTCGAGGACGCCCGAGGAAGACATGGCACGATCAAGTGAATCAGATACTCGAGTCGGGCCATGTCAAGAGTCAGAATAATAGAAGAGTATGTATGAGACGATGTTGTGACCATTGTGACCGAGTTGTTTTACGGTCCGTCCTCTCTGCCTACCCCTGCGTGTTAGTTAGTTAGTATGAATGGTGTTTTTCGCTGTACACTTACATAACTGAATATACATGCTTTGCGAACGAACAGCATTATACCCGTGGAGATAAATCGTTGTGTCTCCCTTGCTGACATAGTGATAAATATAGTCTAAACGGTGTTAGAAAGAGAAAACACTACTCTTTATATTATTCAGAAGAACACCTCATAGTTTCTTGCGTCTTGCGTCAGTTCCAGTTGTATTTAATTTCCGAGCTTGAAAAAATTAATAAATTTTGAAAAGCTGTATTTTGGAAACTATTGGGTATATCGAAACGGTTCTACACTCAAATTGTAGCAAAATTAATATACTTTAAAAAAGTTGAACATAGTTACAATGTAAAACTAGTCCTTTATGGTTAAAATTGCCAAAACCTAATGAAAGGTAGAAAATGGATTTTTGGATCTTGGATTATTCATTGGGCCAACATCATAAAGAACTAAAATCATAAGTACCCTTTCAGGCGACCAGTGTTCCCGAAGCTCCCGATTTTTCGGGAGATCTCCCGATTTTTCACTTCATCTCCCGATCTACCGGAATGGCATCAATATCTCCCGATTTTTCAAAGCAAGCAGCGAATCGTCGTCACTCGACGATTCTTTGTTTATGGTCTGCTAAACAGGCAAAAAATTGTCTCTGGCAAAAAAAAAAATTCCCCCGAATAGGGTATTAACAAGAATAATTAGAGAATACTGATTATCTAAGCATATATATATTTTTTTTTTAAAAAGAAAGACAAACATTCCCGGGTTACGAATAACCTGACAATATTTGAAAATCTCCTACTACCACCACAGTAAGCCGAAAATGTTGCTTGTGTTGTGATGGAGGACTTACCCAGCCCAGGAATTGAACACACTACGCCTGAGTGGGACCCAAGCGCGATGTCAACTCGGCCACCGACCGGTGTATGTATGTATTAGACCTATACAAACCGATAATCTATGAATTTTACGAGCGAGAGTTTAGAATTTATTACGTAACGCCTCGATTCGCTTTTTTAGTTCTTCGTTCCTCGTACATATTATTTTTTTTTAATTGTGTAATATTAAGTTTTATGTATAAATATCAATGTCATCAATATCTCTATACTACTATAATATTGAATTCTTATATGTTATCTTTAAAGATAACTAGATAGTTCTTGCATTCTCTCTTCCATTTACCGATAGGTGTTATTTTTATGCTTTCTGGCAGTACATTGACATTTTTTATTCCTATATGGTGTAATATTCTATCGAAACACGTTAAAGTTATCTTTATTATTTCGATAACACATTGTGTATTATTAAATTTTCTTTATAAATATCAACGTCATCAATATGTCTGTTTTACTGTTAGCCAATTTAGCTCCTGTAACATTTTGGCTACATTCAAAAATCTATTTCGCCTAAGTATTATTCACATTGCTATATTTTGAACAATTTGCAACTTATTTTGTTCTCTGTCAATTCACCAGAAAAGAATCGTTGGACAGTTGTTAAAATATGGGCTAAAATTGGAGTTACGAGTATATACTGTAATCGCAGATTGTTGGAACAACTTTTGAATAATTCTTCCCAGAAAAGAGATACTTGTACCCAAGTTTCTATTGTAAATGCCCAGCATGCTTATAAAAATTAAATATTAATCTAATATAACTCCCAATTACTCCATAACAGTAACAATTTCCACAATTTTATTTTCGCTCTTGCATTGTATTTTTTTTTGCTAATTCATCTGCTAAATTAGTAGGTATTTCATAATAAAGAATGCTAAACAGTTTACTATTGGGTGACAGCGGAATGTTTACATGTGAAGCCAGGTGATATGAAGAAAAAGCTCTTAAGGTGATTGGATGGTTGCTTATTAAAATTGAAAATAAAAAGATTGTTTCGTTTCATTTAATCGTAGACATATCTCGAGGACAAAAATCGTTACTTGTTTGAATGCCGCTCAATTTTAATGTACATAGATAGGTATTCAATAAATTTTGACGTCTCTTGAACTGACAGTTCAAATTTCACAAAAAAATTTCCGTGTTGACAGACGTAAAAATAAGTCTCCATCGAATGTTACGGAAAATTGCGTCATTCCATGGGCAACATCTACAATTATGCTGCTTCTTGATTTTTTAGATCGTTGTTAATGGTCTGCTTCCGAAATAGTAAACGGGATCCGGATTGTTGACAAGGGAGAATTTTTATTATAATAGTTCTAGTCATATCCCGATTTTTCCCGATTTCTTCAAATTTCTCCCGATTTCTCCCGATTTTTAGGCGAAAATTCTCCCGATTTTGAATTTTTAGTTTCGGTAACACTGCAGGCGACAAAGGTTACTGGACTATCTAGGTCCTAGATGCTATAAAATTTCCTACGAAGCAATTGCGTGTACAAATGAAGGAGTTATCATTTTTTTAAGAAAAATTTGTATGACACTGACATTAAAAATGAGGCTATCTCTGGAATCATAAGGTTGGCCATTCTATCCTTACACACAGATATACTACTATTTATTTGTAATTTTTTTTACATACTTCGTATTGTGGCGCAACTTGCGATTTTTATTTTCAATCCTCAAAGTTGAAAAAAACACTTTTGAACGTTGATGATTCATTTTAATGCTTAAATGCTTTTAGGCTTGCAGTGTAAATAAAATATTGTAAACTAGACAAAGCATACTCATATGTAAAGCATTTAAGCATTAAAATGAATCATCAACGTTCAAAAGTGTTTTTTTCAACTTTGAGGATTTAAAAAAAAAAAAATCGCAAGTTGCGCCACAATACGAAGTATGTCAAAAAAATACAAATAAATAGTAGTATATCTGTGTGTAAGGATAGAATGGCCAACTTTATGATTCCAGAGATAGCCTCATTTTTAATGTCAGTGCCATACAATTTTTTCTTAAAAAAATGATAACTCCCTCATTTGTACACGCAATTGCTTCGTACGAAATTTTATAGCATAGTAATGATCAGCAGAATCCATTTCTAGCCAAAAAAAATACCCTTGAAAATTCAAGTCTCTATGTCTATGAAAGGCGATTTTCAGCCCACTGTGCGCCGGCGCTAGAAAATATCTCGAAGGCCCTGTGTTAGGTTATTATGTGAGTGGTTTATTTATGGTTATCATCTGTAAGTCAAACGCACAAGAAGTCGCTGTGCGCGTCTTTCTGTTTGTGCGCTAAAGCTGCGTTTACACCAAAGTCTTCCACTAAGTTTTCCAAAAGTTGCGGCAATTTGTTGCTTTTTCTACAAAATACAGCAACTTTTTCTATTTCCCGCGGAGTGTTGGTAAAGATCAAAGAAAGTTGACAACTAAAAGTGGAAGATTTGTTGCTGCGCGCTTTGCACTAGCAACTTGTAGGAAACTAGTGGAGAACTGTTCCTTCTCCACGCAAACTTACAAACTTCAATAACAAACAGTGAAATGGTTGATTTTGAGATTTTAAACAAATAACCGAGAATCACTAGTAGCCAAAAAACGTAATGTAACTGCTAGCTTTTCTTGGACAGGTGCTGCTTTCCTGTAGTTTGTGTCACGTTTCTTGATTTTATGTCCGATCATTGAAATCAAATACTCAAAGTCACTACTGGTCATTCTCAGAAAGTTTTTGACACTCCCTCAAGCTCACCACTCAACGGATCAACGTCATCTTCTCGGAGGTAATTTTTTTATTGTACATCAGAACATTCATTCCAGTTACAGTACAATTTTACATAAAGTACAATTTTACATCATATCAGCATTTGGGTAAGTGATTCTTCAATAATTGTTTTAGGTCATTTAGAGAACAGTCACTTACACCCAAATTCTTTGCTAGTTCGTTCAACAGACCACTCCCCTCGTCATGCTATGCTTTGCCAGGACGTCGGTTTTGCCTTTTGGTACTCTGAATAAGTCATGGTATCGACTTCGGCTGTAGTGGTCTGGTACATATAATTCATAGCATCCCAAGAGGAATGGGCTATCAATAAAATTGTTCCAAATTTTGAAAGATATAATGGCTAGGCTTGCTTTCCGCCTAGTTTCCAGACTCACGGAATTAGTTTCCTCAAGTAAGTCGATATGGTGCATGAACCTGGGATAGGTTCCACGCGTCCGCATGTAGACATACCTGAAGAATTTCTTCTGGATTTGCTCATCATTTCAATGTTCTTCTGGTGGTACGGTGCCCAAACATCGCTCGCATACTCCAGCTTGCTTCTCAGAATGCCATCGAACAATGCTAACATAGCATATTGGTTATTGAACTGCTTGCATGTCCTATCCTAATGACGAACCCAAGAAGTTTGTAGCAAGACTGAGTGAGCTGCGATATATGGCCAGAGAATTTCAGTTCGGGATCAAAGACGACACCGAGATCCTTTACGGAATTTACAATTTAATAATGCCTAATTCTTGACACTACTGCCTCTCGCGCCAATTCTTTGGCAACAAGTTTTCCATTTGTTGTTCTAAATTTGAGAAGAGCAACTTTAGTTGAAATGTGTTGTCAACTTTGGTGTAAACGAGGCTTTATTCCTTCCAAACTACGCAACGGATTTTGATAGGATTTTCAGTATCATTCAGAGAATTTCTTCCGGAAGGTTTATATATACAATGCATCCATATAGAAAGTATAGATAAGTCAATATTTATCCTTGTATTCACAACCTTGAAACTTTGCTACAAATCATTCACAAACCCGAGCAACGCCGGCTACACGTCAGCTGGTCAATAATAAAATTGCAAATGTATTTTGTCCTGAAGAAGGAACGCTGGTTCCGAAACCAACCTACCAAAAATAAAGGATAACCGAAATGTTAATCGTAGTAAAATTATCTTAATTACCATCTGATCTACAACTACTGTACATTATCTGGTTAAATAAATAATACCAAATATTTTTACTCTAACATGACATAGAAAAGAGGGGAAAGGAGATGGGGTAGATGAAGGTGAGGAAGCAATTTAAATGCCTGTTAAATGTAGGTACCTGTTTTCTATTCCTATGTTTATTTTTCCGATTTTATGTCAGGGTTAAATCTTCCCCACAGGAAAAACTAAACCCTTCCACACACTTTTCCACAAATGATCATCAAGTCAATCAACATTATGCAAGTGCATTATATAAGCATAATAAATACAAGAACAACACGTCAACTCACCAGAGATCAAATGGGAAAATAATTCACCGACTCCAGATATTTTCATATCAGAGGGTTCGGCTCGGTAGAACTTCTAACAGGGCCTATAAATCCTACTGATCCCTCAACATAAATATTTTAAAAATCTTTCGTTATCTTACATGTATTTTTACATATAAATTCTATGAAAGATCTAATACGCCTAAATTTAGAATGAGGGAGCTAGGTATAATGCCAGTAGCCGAAATAACAAATACTAATATTTTTATAGTCTGAGTATGTCAAATTCTTTTTATCTCATTTCCTAAATCTGTATATTTTCTTATTTTTTCATTTATTATTATTATTATTTGTGTTTTTTTACAATAAATATACAATATTTATAAGTCATACTGTTTTAATTTATACTACACTTCTATTAAAAGCATTTGCTTGTGGATGGAAGAGGAGTGTACATTTGCGAAAAAATAATATATAACTAGGTTACAAAGTAAAAAAAATTACAAAATTAAAATCTATACAAATTATTGTATTTGGAAGGAAGAAAAAATATATATTATGGAGGATAAATAGGGTACAGTAGGATAATTTGTGAGATTTTCAAGTGAAACTAGGGGAATCAGTTTTTTTGCGAATATTCGTTTTGTTATCATTAATGCTTCTAATTTCTTCTGGTAATTTATTAAAGAAATGTTTTCCTTAGTGGGTATAATGGTGCTGGGCAAAAGAAGTGTGTAGTTTGGGGCATGCAAATATATATTTAAGTCTGGTTCGATTTTCAGCTATGAATGAGTATTTATGTTTTTCTTTTTTAATTTGAATAATTTAATTTTTCATAAATAAGTGTTTAAATGTAGGAACTTTGAATTCTTCGAATACGCGACTTTTTTGAACAATTCGTATGGGGGGCTAGTTTTGTAAGCTGCTCCCCAACTGATAATGGCATATTGCATAACAGACTGTACTAATGCATAATATATTGAGTATAAATTTTTCATTGATAAGAAATTTCTTATTTCTAAGAATATATAAATTAATTTCCTAATTTTCTTTATTGTATGGCAGGTTTTTATAAATGATTATTCATAGATATATACCTAATTTTATCCGCTGTTTTCAGAAATGAACATATTTGTCGACAGAGGTATGTATTTGTATAATTTGAATAAGTTTGTGAAAAATCACATCAAATACACACACAAGGACATAACACGGACACAAGGGCGAAACCGGTCAGTAAGTAAAACAATTCTAAGTACTTCAAGTAGTTATTTCGTTCAAATTAAAATTAATTGTTTACTTGGTGGCCTTTAATATTGATGTCAAAGTTTGAAGGTTAGTTTTTTTCTTGTCTTGATCAAACCTAAATATGAACCTATGACCCCGAAATAGGTTCTCAGGTTGTTAGTTTGGGTTAATTAATTTATAATAAATTAAAGACGTCAAATCATCAGTTTTTACGAAATATGTACTATGTTTAACTTCTCAACTAATCTAACTGATTCAATGTGATTTTAAAGAATTAAATGTGCAAACTAAGGGTAAATGTGATGTTCGTTATAATCTACGCGTTCATAGATGGCGTTAATTTAATTATTTTAAGAAAAAACACTTTTTGCTTTAAATAATGAATTCGAATGATTTGTTTGCGGCCTTACAAACGCAATATTTATTTATTTATTTTTCGGGGCTTTTACATGAGAATATTAAGAAATATACATTATTTATTGTACATAACTGAATTGCTTCATTAACAACATTTTATATTTGTTTAAAGATAAATTGAAGATGTCCACTGACTTGGTATAACTGTTTCCCTCCATTAGTATTCTGGGCAACGAGGAATACATATGGTAGTTAGTCCCAGAATTTCTGCACTGAAATAAATCCTGACTTCTAGTATTACGTTGTGGAATTATCAATTCTAGCAATACCGGACTATCAACTAAATCATTTAGAATTTTATATAGAAATACCAAGTCAGTGAAAATTGTTCTGTCTGACAATTTTAGCATATTCATATAATTTAACAGAGTGTTGTAGTTCTACATAATTGCTGGAAAACCCATTTTAAAATTTATAAAACATAAGAATTTGTTTTGTATTCTTTCAACAGCTTGTACATGTATATTATAATGTGGGTTCTAGACAGGAGAATTGTACCCAAGTTGACTTCTTACATAGGCAAAATATAACAATTTAATTTTTGACATTTTTAAGCCCTTATTAAAGATTTCTGTTATGTATGGTTAATAAATGAAAGATTTGATTGAAAAGTGTTGCCTAAGTATATTTGATAAAATCAACTATCTGACATTTTGAGATATTTAAGTAAAGTCTATTTTCATTACAGCAAATTAATAATGTGTTGATATTGTCTTGGAGAATGATATGATTATGCATAAATAGTTTAGTCCGTATAAAAACTCAATTCTTTTAAGAAAAGCATACAAATACAATATTTATGTATCAGTGATTAAATACAGTATTGTATTTGTATGCCTTTCTTGAAAGAATTGAGTTTTTATACTGAAAAAACATATTGCATATGTACGGGTGCTATCTAATAATTCGTCTTCATCATTTAAATCATAACTTGCAGAGTATTTTAATAAATTAATGAACTAACGCCATCTGTAAACGAGTAAATTATAACGTACGTTACGTAATATACTTATTGAATGTAGGTAGGTACTTGCTACAGAAAGACATTAAAATATCAGTATAATCCATCATATATATGAATACGAACGAATATAATTCGGTAAAAAATGTATTGAATTACCATTTTTACGTATGTGAATCTTGAAAGTGGAAATTAACCCACTTCCCGACACCCGGTCGAGCTGAAACTCGACAGATAGCCTCGTTGTCGATGACAATTCATTCGATCAAGTTTTGGTGGCAATCACGAACAGACACGCGGAAATATACGCATAAAATCGGATGACATTACTGCAGTTATAATATACGAAATAAAAGTCGGTAGCGCGATTGACTCTGTTCTCTGTGAAGGAAGGTAATCAGTCAATCCAAAATAATATATTTTTATTTTAAGACATTTACAAGTTAGAAAATACGCATAAATTATTCAAATAACCCAAACTAAGAACCAATTAACTCAATAACCTATTTTGTTAATGTTTTACATCTCACTGAACCCGTCAGGTTTTTGAGAACAGCTCATAAATGTTCTCGTATAAATCGTTACGTCACCCTTACCGTTATTAGAATTATGATCTAAACCAGAGGTTCCCAAAGTGGTCTATATCAGTGATGGGCAAAGTACGGCCCGCGGGCCAAGTCCGGCCCGCCAGGCTAGTCAATCCGGCCCGCGACATTGTTTTGAATAACCCTACCACAATTTACCAATTGAACAAAATGTAATGTGGACTTGGAAATACTTTTTTACACATATTAAGGATAAACCTGTGTGCCTCATATGCAATGAAGCTGTAGCGGTATTTAAGGAATTCAACCTCTCACGACACTTCATGACAAAACATAACAAGGCCACTTATGAAACTATGACCGAAGAGGAACGGAAGCAAAAAGCAGAAGCTCTACGTAAGAAACTGTCAGGTCAGCAAAATATTTTTAAAAAACAAAACTGTTCTCAAAAGCTAGCTACACATGCCAGTTACGTTGTAGCATACGTTGTAATATATATATAATATTGCAAAAAGTAACAAAGCATTTTCTGATGGTGAATTTCTAAAAACTTGTATGATCCAAGTATGTGACATTTTGTGTCCTGACAAAACAAAGGATTTTGAGACAGTAAGTTTGTCTCGAAAAACAATTTCTTCTTGAATTGAAGTAATTGATAAGCAGTTTGTCTCACAACTAGAGTCAAAGATAAGCGAGTTTAAATTCTGTTCTTTTGCGTTGGATGAAAGTACGGACATAATTGACACAGCTCAGTTACTGATATTTATAAGAGGTGTTGATGACAACTTTTGTGTTACTGAAGAATTACCTTGCATGCGTTCACTAAAGGGAACGACCAAAGGATCAGACCTTTTTCAAGAATTTCAAGAAACTATCACGTTTTTGAAAGTACCTTTGACCAAAATTTGTAACATCACTACTGATGGACATGAAACATGTGCTTGATGTTGTTATTAAGCTTGTTAATAGCATTCGTTCACGAGCACTGAGAGCACTGGTTTAGATGACGGCCGACATAGTCCAGTGGTAACGCATTGGACTGCCATTCCGAAGGTCGCGGGTTCGAACCCGGCGTGCGCAAATAAATTTTATTTGATTAATTTGTGTTATTTCACAATTAATTAATTAAAATAATATATAGTATATTTGCGGCACGTTCCAGAGTGGAAGATACTACCAGTATCGCCCTGGTGTAAGACCACCATTCAGAATTGAAACGTTGCTCCAAATGGCTTTAGCCGTGTTTAGTAACTAGATCTGAATAGCCAGGTACTTCCCCACCTTCCTCTTTCCCTTCCCCACTTACCTTCAGCCTCACAACATCCCCCAATTGGGGATGCCATAGTCTCACTGGCTCCAGACGGGAGCAGTTGGGATTCTTGTGAGGTATTCACTATAAAAAAAAAAAAAAAAAAAAAAAACTCAATCATAGACAATTTCGAGAGTTTCTTGACTCATTGCAGTCTGAGTATTCTGATGTACTTTACTACACTAAAGTAAGGTGGCTCAGTGCAGGACGAGTTTTCGAACGAGTTTGGGATTTAAAAGACGAAATAATTTCTTTCATGGAAGAAAAAGGAATGGACGAATGTGAACATATGAAAGATATTGTATGGCTTTCAGACTTTGCATTTTTTACAGATCTTCTCAGTGACATTAATAAATTGAACCTTAAACTTCAGGGAAGAAATCAATTAATCAATAATATTTGGGGTCATATCAGGAGTTTCAAAATGCAATTGAATCTATTTTCTAAACAACTAGTCAAGAAAGACTTTACCCATTTTCCAAGACTAAAAACTATTGCAGTTAGGGAGGATCAACTTAAGAACTATGAGAAAAGCGTGAAATATCTTTATGAAGAATTTGAACGAAGATTCCAAGACTTCAAAGTTATAGAACAGGACCTGGACATTTTTAGCATGCCATTTAATATGGATTGTGAATCAGTCAAACCAGAATTGCAGCTCGAATTGATTGAGTTGCAATGGAACACTGAATTGAAGCAACTGTTCTCAACGTTTCAAAAATTGAATTCTACAAGGCCCTGTCAAAATCAAGTTTCCCAAACCTGAAATCTCACGCTCAGAAGATAATTGCGATGTTTGCATCTTCCTACATCTGTGAACAGGTGTTTTCTACTATGAAGCTTCGCAAAAACAGTGTTAGAAACCGATTGACTGACCACCATTTAGCTTCACTACTGCGAATCAGCTCATCCCAGTTTTTACCAGATTATGATAAACTTTTAGAAGCTCAGCCACAGTTTCATCTGTCAAATACGCCTTCATACTCTTGTAAAGAATAATCAATTTTTGTTACTTTTTTACCATTTTAGCATATAATGTACTCAATATTATGCATGATGTAAAAATTAAAAAATAAAGTACTTATATAACTTAAAAAAAATTATTTTATTAAATTTTTTTTCCGGCCCGCCTAGACAATTTTTTATTTTATCTGGCCCTTTCCTTAAAAAGTTTGCCCATCTCTGGTCTATATGAACCCCCAGGGGTCGATATCGGCATGCTGGGGGTCTATGTCAGCGAGAAAAAAATTTGGGGGTCCACGAGATTTAAATGGGGGTACATACGAGCGGACCCCCATTTACCTCAACTCAATATTTAGGAGTTCCGTAAATGACACAATAGACCTAACACAAATATAATAGACTGAGAAATTACTTATTTGATATTTGTATTTTTCGTAAAGTTGTTAATTGAGGTATATAAAAAGAGTCTACGTTCCTTTTCTCGTCAGAATTAATATATTCAAGCAAAACATTACACATTGGAAGCCGCGAATTTTCCTAGTTCCCCAACTTGTTTTTGAAAAACCAGGGTAATAATGACGTTCAACATTTAGATGCACTTCACACAGACTTCAAAACTAAGTTTGAGGACATTTTGACTGTGGAAATGGAATGTTGAAGAATCGGATATCATGTGACAAGAAGAACTGACCGGAATAAGCACTGACAAAGAACTTAAGGGGCAGTTCTGTAGGACCAGCTACAGAAAGAAATTCCCGTTGCTTTTCCTGCTTCATTTTCATTTGGTGTAATACCTCACAAGGGTGCCCCTGTCTGCACAATGTAAAGACAGAGCAACTATACCGCCACCCGGTTGTTGGACAGTCAAGGGAAGGGAATATTTTTACTAAAAAAATAAATCACATTGGACGTTAATAGCTTTAGGAATATTCGGTATGCAGGGGGTCTAAACGCGGTCTTCGGGGCAAAACATATTGGGAATCTCTGATCTAAACGGTGTTAGAAAGAGAAAACACCACGCTTTATGTTCGAATCTATAGAAGTTAGCCACAGAAGAATGTACGCCTCTATGAAGTCAAAGGGAACGACCGCAATATGAAAAATAAAACTGAAAATTCGTGAATTATAACATGTGGGATTTATTTCGTTATCAGTACACAATTGTTACAAATAACGTAAGGTGAATCATTATTTTTATATTTGCTTTCAAAATTTTAATAATTAATTAATTCAATTTCCGGACACTAGCAGAGTGCATTGATTTGGATTTCATTGCAAAATGGAAACAGAACATTCCGAAAGTTTATTTGTATTTCCCAGCAGTAAACAAATGTTATTTGCAAATATGCGGAATTCTGCAACTTCAACACGAATACACAAATACACCGGCGAAACCGGTCAGCAAAATTAGGCGGAAATAAAGCTTATTAAATTGCAGGAACTTACTTGTGAAAAAGCAATATTAGATTATTCTTGCAAGTGACGCGGTACGGTGCACTGAATTAAATACTGATTTATATTTCACAGTGATTATTGTATTAACGAGATATACGTATGTAGTCCGCACTCGATTGGTGAGAAGCGACTTGCCGCGGTGAATTTCTGATGTAAATGATTTTTTTCCACGGTTATTTTTTCAGGTCAACTGCGATGTGAAAATACGCGGGGAAGACTACTAAAGATTTGAGAAACGGAATAAATATTATTATTATGTCATGTTTTCGAATTTAGCCGCACCAGTTTTTATTAATCTAACTAGTTAACTAAACATCACGCCGTTTCTCAGCAGGGGTAGGCAGAGAGGACGGACCGCCAAACAACTCGGTCTTGGCACAAACATATTATTTATTTATTTATTTAACGCCCAGAGGGCTTTTACATGGTTGGTAGTATAATTTTAATTTGACAGATACTTTGAAACATACAAAATAAGAATAAAATTACATTTGATAAAAGCTATGCAACAAGTTATACAAACACAAGAAACAAAAACAGAAAATTACAGCTATTTGTTGGTTTACATGATGTGTTTAGGAGTATTGTTGAAATAAATGTTTTAAATGATCCACAAAACTTGCCAAGTTGGTATTGAATATGTCAACATCACCCAAGTAATGATTTCCCTTGGTGTGAAGTCGTTGTATCGGAGAGTGGGCAATGTAGTTACGCTTATGTGTGCTGCTGTAGAATATTGTATTTTGTCGTGTTGTTACTGTGGGTGTATGTATGTTTATAAGTTGCAGGAGTTCACAACAGTCGAATTTAGAGTTAAGTATTTTGAATAAGAACGTTAAATCGTTTATTTTACGTCTATCTTCTAAATGTATGTATTTTTAGAGTATTGCCTCATTCACTTTCATACATCGTCTCATACATACTCTTCTATTATTCTGACTCTTGACATGGTCCGACTCAAGTATCTGATTCACTTGATCGTGCCATGTCTTCCTCGGGCGTCCCCGACATCTGCTACCATTCACATTTGCATCGTATATTCTCCTTACACTACTTTCTAATCTATTAAAAACGTAGTTGTTAGAGATTAGATAATAGTGAAATACTGTTAGAGTTTTCACTATCAGTTGGAGAATTTCTTCCGGAAGGTTTACATATATAATACCGTCATATTGTATTTATGGAAAGTAGAGAAAAATCGGTGTTTTATAATCAAGTCTTAAACATATATTTTTCGAGCACTACATTGCTAACGCTGGCTAAACCTTATGATATACATTAAAATAATTTACTACGGAATTGTATATCTTAAAAAGGCCTACAGAAAAATATGTTATGGTGTATGTCTATCTCTTAAGGTTAACCCCCAGTGACGCCGAGTACATTTCAGCTAGTTATTAAATAAAACTAGATTTCAACTCAAGAAACAACTATTTAATTCTGAAGAGTTGAAAAAACAAGTATGAAATAGGTTATTATGTTCCTAATTTGGGTTATTTAAATATTTTATTCGTATTTCTCAACCTTCAAACATCTCAGAACATACAAAACAACAAAAAATGGCAGTCTGTCAAACCCGTGAAGTACTTTCTCTTTACTTTTGGAGGGAAATAATTATACCGAGTAAGTGGACATCTTTAATTTATCAATACAATAACAAAGGATTGTTAGTGAGTTTTATTTAGTTATCAATATAAATAAAAATTTAAAGTTCGTTTTTTCAAAATCTTTAATCTCCGAAAGTTATTCACCGATTGCTTTCAAATTTTGACACAACGTTGCATTCGAATACGCGTGTGTTTATAATATATACACCTTTATTATAATATAGATGTCACCTGTGACAGGTAAAAATATGTTTTTTATTTAATTTAAAACAGCGCCATTGTTTCTCTACAAAACATGTGTTTTTAAAACAGCGTCATCTGTTGTAAAAACTGCTTTTTTGAAAAATAGCGCCTTCTGTTGGATGTTAAAGCAACAAGCGTTATTGTTTCTCTATCTGCACAGTAGAGCTAGTACATTTATATTTATTACTGTATCTGTTAATACTGGGTTTTTACAGACGATCGTGAGATCGATTACGATTACGTGAGAACAATCCAGTTATAAAAACTCAGTTAATTAACAAATAGGAACAACAATTACAAAAATCTACTCAGAAATAGAAATAATAATATCTAAATAAAGATTAGAATACAAAACAAATAAAAATACAAAATTCTAAATTATAAAATATATGAATGTCAAACAGTACAAAAAAGCAAGAGACAAAAGATACACAAACAGAGACGCAACTAAGAGACAAAAGATACATAAATAAAGACGCAAGTAAGAGACGAAAGATGCACAAATAGAGATACAAAAGATCCACAAATAGAGACGCAAGTAAGAGACAAAAGATACACAAATAGAGACGCAAGTAAGATACAAAAGATACACAAACAGAGATGCAACTAAGAGACAAAAGATACACAAATAAAAACGCAAGTAGAAGACGAAAGATACACAAATAGAGACACAATTAAGATACAAAAGATCCACGAATAGAGACGCAAGTAAGAGACGAAAGATCCACAAACAGAGACGCAACTAAGAGACAAAAGATACACAAATAAAGACGCAAGAAAGATACGAAAGATACACAAATAGAGACGCAAGTAATACATAATATAATCAGGGCAACATATTTTTAGCAGTAGCAGAACATTTTTTCTGAATCCATATAAATTATCGATGAAAATGTCTACTTCAGCACACTTATATAGTCGAAAAATTTGGATCAGAGAGTATTTCAGAATATATTCAGGTGAAACATGCTATGGCGTCAAACAATGGAAATTGGGAACTTTTATATCAATATTGCCAAGACATAATGCAGTATCAAGATGGCCGTGAATTATTTTGTGTAAGCATATTAGATCAGTTGCCTTCTAATGTTCACTTCTTCCTCTCCTCAAAAACCCTTCACACAGCATTCCCAAAGACGACAGAGGCCCTGAGGGAGTTTTGCTCTGTTTATGTGGAGTCAATTAAAAAATAATAATAATACAAAGAATAGATCTTTAGTATTCCTCCGTTGGCCCCAATATACAAAATACATAAATTCAAAGTGATGTCATTTCTTTTTATATAGGAACTAGAATCTATAATTCCCAAAGTAGAAACGTGTCAGCACTTTTAAATAAGAGTTGCATCATTCTATATGGCCTTGACATTATAGCCTAGGAAACTACAAACACGCATCATACATTTAATAGTTGACAATAAAAGTCTGCCGGAATAAATGAGAACTAACCAAGTTTTAGTATGAAATATCACGATTAATTTGTTACTCTAAATAATTAAGATTGTAGTTTACATTCTTGCAGAAAGGTTCGCTAGTTTCGGAGCGACAAATACTCGAAAGAAATGATGTCATCCACTTTTAATGCGAGTTACGTAAATTTATATGGCCTTGACATTACAGCCACGGAAACTATAAAATATATTCATTTATTTAATAATGACATTAAAGCCTGCCGGAGAAATAGTGAACTAATTAACTTTAATATGAAATGATATGGAAATAACGCTCTTTGTTAGTTTCTTTGGTAACATTTTTGTAGTTTACATTCTTGTCGACGGTGCGCAAGATTCGTAATAGAAAAATACACGCTAAGATTCTCACGTTTAATTTTGCGGAAGGAGGAATTGTGCAATATAATGTAGATTTCGTAAGTTTCGCAAAAAAGTATTTTGTTCTTCTTTCATCATTTATTGCCTGCGTAGATGTACATGTCAAGTTATATTGAATTAAAATTTCCTTGAGTTGATGTTAGAGACCTCTATTGTTAATTGTAGAAATTAAAAACTAATGTTTTGATCATTTGCCGCAAGATGTCAGGAATTTTTCATTGATTTATAAAGTAGACATCTTGACATTCATTGTGGAAATGGCCGCCTCAGATGTGCCGAGGCACATAAGGCCGTTCCCGAAACACACAAGGCCGCCCGCAAGAAACACAAGGCCGCACTCGATACATTTTAATGAATTTTTAGGTTGCATTGAAAAAATAACTTACCAACTGATTGTATTACTGTGAAAAGAGAAAGTTCCGTGGTTTTTTCTTTATCTTTCCACTACTCCTTCGTCATTGCATCTGCAGTTGTTGATATAAATTTTCAGTTGGCTTTGAATGCGTAGAATTAAAACAATTATGTGAACAATTTTTTCCCTGCAAATAAACAATTACAATGAACTTAATACTATATTATTATCGATTCAATTCTTCAAAAATGTTTCTGACAATACTATAGATACTGTATTACAAACTGTACTTCATTTTCTATGTGAAATTGATCACTTATTAGCAGATGATCCAAATAAGTTTTTTTTATTTTTTTTTATTGGACAATTTGTAACAATTTGAAACCTCAGGGGCGCTTTACAGTTTATTTATTTATATATAAAAATTACAAACAATACATAACAAAATGAACCTTTGTCTGTCCAACTGGGAAGGATTCCCGTTTCAGGACAGCAAAATTGTGTATTTAGTACATAATATTCTTACAATGGAATGGCGATGCTGTCAAAACAAATTTCGGGAACATTGTTGATTGCATTCGAAGTGAAAGGATGGTTTCTTTATCCTTGAAAGAATCGCAAAGATGTAATTTATTACCAGGGTCAATTTGGATAACATTAGTAATTGCATTCAGAATAGATGATTGTTTTTTTTCGGGACATCACAGATATGATTATTTTCTTTCGGTACATAAGGTATTACAAAAAATATAAATATTACAAAAATAAATTGAAATTAAGTTAAAGTAAATGAAGTACAGGAACAGGTGATGAAGTACAGAAACAGGTGACACGAAGATGGACTCTGCAGCAAGAATCCTAGGTGGTGAGGAAACTGGACCAGCTGCTGCAGCGAGAGAGTGCACCGCGTCCACCAACAGTGCCAGCACGAGGTTCGTCATCCGTCCAGGTATTTGTCTGCTGCTAATAAAGCGCTGAAACAATATCCTCTCATAGATACCAGACCTTGGCAGCACCGCTGTGACATTCGACGAAGATAGAGGATGGATAGTCTGCAGCAAGAATCCTAGGTGGTGAGGAAACTGGACCAGCTGCGGCAGCGAAAGAGTGAAACAGTGCCAGTAAGAGGTTCGTCATCTGTCCAGGTATGTGTCTGCTGCTAATTAAGCGCTGACACAATATCCTCACATAGATACCAGACCTTGGCAGCACCGCTGTGACATTCGACGAAGATAGAGGATGGATAGTCTGCAGCAAAAATCCTAGGTGGTGAGGAAACTGGACCAGCTGCGGCAGCGAAAGAGTGAAACAGTGCCAGTAAGAGGTTCGTCATCCGTCCAGGTATGTGTCTGCTGCTAATTAAGCGCTGACACCTCACATAGATACCAGACCTTGGCAGCACCGCTGTGACGTTCGGCAAGTCCATCATTCATCTCCATGTAATCTTGTTAATGGTGATTACGTTAGTAGTGCAATGTGCCCGCAATAAAGGCGATGGTCGAGATAATAAATTACCCTGGGCACTTGTTAGGGCCTTCAGAGTTTCCAAGAATTCCGTTGAAAACATCTGGCGTACCTACAGTTACCGATTCTCGTCCCAAGTTCAACTTCAGCGAATTTAGAATATTTTTTAGCACAATTTTCGATTATTAATTTTTAACACACTGCACTCTAATCTCATTACTATAAAGTTCTGATTAATAATTGGTAAGTTAATTTAAAATGTTGATTGACTGATTTTAAAAATAATTTCAAAGGGATGTTGCCTCATTTCCCTTGAAAATACTAAAACACGGGAATATTTGTTGCTTTAATATATTCAGCACGTTTTGTAATCTTCAGTAGCATTATGTACTCTATTTTCCCTCAATCATACAAACTCCTGCGAGGTTCAGATCATCTGACGTTTCCTCATCCTAGAACTAGAAGAGTTTGCTCCAGTATTCAAACAAACCCACTAAACAAAAAGAGCGATAATCATTTTTTTGTCCTATATCGAACATAAATTTAATTTGTAAACGGAAAGTAATTTTAATGAAATATTGATGAAATTCATATAAAGCCATATTTAAATTACCGCGGAGGCAGCTTACAATAGCAGGAATAGCTTACAATAGCAGGAATAGCTTACAATAGTGAAAACGCAGCTACTACTGCCCATGTCTTCATGATTCAAAGTTTACTCTCTTGTTATAAAGAAGTAGTCCATATGCTCCATTTTAAAACTATGAATGTAGCACAATTGTTTACTATTATGCAAAATATTATAATAGGTCTTCAACAGATACGATTTAAGGTTTTGTGTGTAGTTAGTGATAATACTTCCATTAATAGAAAAGCTATGATGTCTTTCAGCTCTCCCCTGCAACTGTCTACTGCCATCCATCCAATGAAAGTTTACCTTTGTTTTATATTTTAAATCCTGACCACATTTTCAAATGTATAGATTAATCAAAAAAAAAACACTCATCAAGTATTATTGCTTCCAGACTTCCACGATCATACTTCTGAATCATTAGCTGCGTTTTCTTCCATAAAATGACTTAGAACTCTTACGAGTTATAACTAAAAAATTACAACTATTAAATGGTTAGATTCAAAGAAAGCTTCAAATAACAAATTCAATTCACTGACAAAAGAAACTTACTTCGCTATCACACATACAACTATTGAATGGTTAGATTTAAAGAAAACTTCAATTAATAAATTCAATTCACTGACGAGAGAAACTAACTTAGCTATCACACATACAACTATTAAATGGTTAGATTCAAAGAAAGCTTCAAATAATAATTTCAATTCACTGACAAGAGAAACTCACTTAGCTATCACGAGTTCATCTAGTTATTAATAAAAACCCTATGTGACGTTCGAGCCAAGCCGGGAGTTCATCTAGTTATTAATATAATGGAGCTCCACCACTAAAACCCTAAGTGAAGTCTGAGCAACGCCGGGAGTTCATCTAGTTATTAATACAATAGAGCTAATCAACAAAAACCCTATGTGAATGCCGAGAGACGCCAGTAGTTCTTCTAGTTATAAATACAATGGAGTTCCTCCACAAAAACCCTAGGTGACGTTCGAGCAAAGCCGGGAGTTCTCTAGTTATCAATATAATGGAGCTCCTCCACTAAAACCCTAAGTGAAGTCTGAGCAACGCCGGGAGTTCATCTAGTTATTAATACAATAGAGCTAATCAACAAAAATCCTATGTGAATGCCGAGAGACGCCGGGAGTTCTTCTAGTTATAAATACAATGGAGCTCCCCCACAACACTCCTATTTGGAGCCCGTGCAAAGCCGGGATTTCATCTAGTTATTAATACAATGGAGCTTCTCCACTAAAACCCTATGTGAAGTCTGAACAACGCCGGGAGTTCTTCTAGTTATATATACATTGCAGCTTCTCCACAAAAACCCTATGTAACGCTCGAGCAAATCCGGGAGTTCATCTAGTTATTAATACAATGGAGCTCCTCCACAAAAACCCTATGTGAATCGCCAGCAACACTGGGAGTTAATCTAGTTATTAATACAATAGAGATCCTCCACAAAAACCCTATGAGAAGCCCGAACAACGCCGGGAGTTTATCTAGTTACTAAAAAAATAGAGCTCCTCTACAAAAACCCTATGTGAAGTACGAGCAACGCCGGGAGTTCATCCAGTTATTAATACAATGGAGCTCCTCCACACAAACCCTATTTGAAACCCGTGCAAAGCCGGGAGTTCATCTAGTTATTAATACAATGGAGCTCCTCCACTCAAACCCTATGTAAAGTCTGAGCAACGCCGGGAGTTCATATTGTTATTAATACAATGGAGCTCCTCCACAAAAACCCTATGTAACGTATGAGCAGAGCCGGGAGTTCATCTAGTTATTAATACAATGGAGCTCCTCCACAAAAACCCTATGTGACGTTCGAGCAAAGCCGGGAGTTCATCTAGTTATTAATACAATGGAGCTCCTCCACAAAAACCCCATGTGTCGTACGAGCAAAGCCAGGAGTTCATCTAGTTATTAATGCAATGGAGCTCCTCCACAAACACCTTGCAATATATTTATAATTATTTCAGAAAAAACACTATTTAATAAATTTATAATTACTTTATATTATTCATACTAAAATATTTTAATAATATGTAAATATAATCCTCAGCACGGGAGATCCCAGTGAGGATATCATTTAATATATTTGCCACAAACAAAGATAGTAAAACACTTATTATTATTCATAATACAAGTTTTTGTATGCAGTTTTTTTGTACTTTTCGACTACCACACCAGGCACATGCCCGTATTACGCTAGTCGAAATTTGTGTACATATTTTATAACATAACTTGGGGGGCGGTTATGGGTACCAACGCCTCTCCACATAGGTCACCCCGAGTGCTTCGCTACGTTTGGTTACTTAGCAGAGGTGCCCGGGTTCATCGGGTGAGGTTTGTTCAGGTCTTAGCGGCAGATGCGTCTGCCCACCAGCTGCACGGCAGGTCAGATCGGAAGAGGCCTGTTTGAGAAGACCCTTTGAACTCTCCAGCTGGTCTCTCTCGACCCATCGTCGTGCATCGTGAAAAGGCAGGATGGGTCCATCACTTTATGGATACACTGACCTTTACCTTTTTTCCTTCCTAGAATTCCCTCCTTCCTTTCCTTAAAAACACCCTCCGCGCAGAATCTCCAGTTTTATAATGGCTTTGAACGCCGAAAAATCGGAAATATTCAACAATTCATCAAATTCCAACGTTCATTTTCGGGTTCTGTGAAAGTTCTATTCAAGTTCTGTTATTATGTGAGTATATGATAGTTGCTTCATAGAACTGAAATAAAAACAGAACTTGAAAAAATCTTTCACAGAACTTGAAAATGAAGTTGAAATTTGATGAATTGTTCAAATTCTGTTATGTCAAGGATTGATCTGAGAGAGTAGAAAACGTAACATAATTTGCAATGTTGTAGATTTATTTATGATTACTTGCTAGTAGCTAGTCCCAGGATTTGAAACTGAAAATGGCCCCCCATAAATCGGAATCAAAACGCGTTTATACAAAATATACTTGATTACAAATGAAAAGATACAATAGGAACAAGCGAAAGGTTTTACCATTCTGTGAGGAAACTAAAAACTTAATCAAAATAATGAAATTGTTGCAGTAGGAACATTACGCTGGTTTTAGTTTAACGTGCGTAAGCATGTGCCTCCGTAAATTTGATCTTTGTGAAAAGGAAGATGTGCAGTCAGGACACAAAAAAGGTTTAACTCCACCGTGCATCAACTTGTGCGTTCGTAAAACGGATTTTCGTGAAAATGAAGATTTGCATTCGGAGCAAGAGAAAGGTTTGATTCCACTGTGAGTCAGAATGTGGATCCGTAAATCCGTTTTCTGTGTAAATGATAGGTTGCAGTCAGAACACGGGAATGGCTTAACTCCACTGTGCGTCATTTTGTGCCTCTGTAAAGATGACTTCCGTGAAAACAAGGAGTTACAGTCAGAACATGAGAATGGTTTAACTTTACTATGAGTAAGCATGTGCCTCTTTAACACTGACATCTGTTTAAATGAGGATTTGCAGTCAGAACATGAGAATGGTTTAACTTCACTATGCGTAAGCATGTGCCTCCGTAAATGTGAGTTTTGTGAAAATGAATAGTTACATTCGGAACATGAAAATGGTTTTACTCCACTGTGAGTAAGATAGTGTTTCTTTAAATATGACTTTTGAGAAAATGAAGACTTGCAAGTGGAACATGAGAATGGTTTTACTCCACTGTGAGTCAGATTGTGCTCCCGTAAATCAGATTTTCGAGAAAATGAAGTTTTGCAGACCGAGCACGAAAAAAGTTTTATTCCACTATGAGTCAGCATGTGCCTGTTAAAAGTAGACTTTAGTGTAAATGAGGAGGCGCAGTCCGAACACGAAAAAGGTTTGATTCCACTGTGAGTCATAATGTGGTCACGTAAATACGACTTTCGCGAATATGAAGAGTTGCAGATGGAACATGAGAAAGATTTTTCTTCACTCTTAGTCAGCCGGCGTTCATTGACAGGAGGATTTTGCGAACTGGAATGATTGTAGGAGGTACAAGTAGGAGATGTTGGTTGAACCAGATCACGCCCACTAATGTGCCTGGGTGAATTGATTTCAGGTTCTTCAAATTTGTTGTATTCACCCAAATAATGACTTCCTGAAAAAATGAGAAAATGTTAATCAATGTCTACGGAGAGCAACTTATCAATAAAGATGTCTTATTTTATAAGTGAACACCGCACATATAATTTTGTGAGGTTGACGGTAGAGGGGAAGGGAAGGAGATGATTAAGAGAAAGGTACAATTAACTTAAGGAATACTTGGAGCAGGTGGATGAGTTTGTGTATTTTATGAGATGTTCTAGAGAGATGGGAAGGCTGACAGAGATATTGAAAGAACGGTAAATGCAGGTAACTCCGTTAATGGAGGACTGAATGCAGTTGGTGCTAATAAAAAATTGTCAAAAGAAACGAAGTTAGCAGTCCACAATGGAGTACTGGCACCTACCCCGATGTATAGAAGTGAGGCATGGAAATGGCATAGAAATAATGAAAGATTGAATGCTGTTGAAATGAGATCCCTGAGGCTTATGTGTGGTAAAACTATGTATGATCGTGTGAGAAATGTGAAGATCCGCAAAGAGTGCAAGGCTGATGTAAGCGTAATGAGTAAGATTAATAAAGGGACGCTTAGATGGTTTGGGCATAGAGTAGAGCGAATAAGCGAAGAAAGAATCAGATACTCGAGTCGGGCCATGTCAAGAGTCGGAATAATATAAGAGTATGTATGAGACGATGTATGAATGCGAATGAGGCAAGAAGTGTGTGGTATGACCGAGTTGTTTGGCGGTCTTTCATCTCTGTCTACCCCTGCGGCGAAACGGCGTGATGGTTAGTTAGTTACAGTTAACTAGACCTGGTCACTAAACACAGCTAAAGATATTCGATTCCACTGGTGGTCTCACACCAGGGAGATATTGTGAGTCTAATAACAATAATATTTCAATTAAATTTTTTTTCCGTTACGAACCAACAAAAATTAATGCAGATAAGAAATCACACATAATATGACAAATGCCTGAAGATTGTTCTTACCAGTCGCTTGATCGATCTTCTCGGAGTGTTTCGAATATTCCACCCCAACAGCCGGGACTTCAATGTATATCTCTGGGTATTCCATTTCACATTTGCCCCCTTCTGCACTCCCTGGTTCCACCTTCACGGTGACAGTATCTGTATTAGGAATATACAAAAGTCAAACATTTGAACAGGTATATGCATTAGGTATTTATCCTAAACACATCATTTCTGAGTACTACCATCACCAGAAGTATTCCGAAATTTGTGTGCATAATACACACAAGTTCTCCGAGTTTTTTATAGCATCTTTAAGAAATAGAACGGTCAATTTGCCAGAGGCCCGAAGGCTTGAACGTTGTGCTTACCTGCAGTGTGTCCAAACGTCTCAGCTTTTTGCTTCTTGACATCTGGAAGATCTGTATATATATCGGTAAATGCCTTTCCATCTCTGTCTTCTTCTGTAATCCCTGGTTCCAACTTGACGGTCGTGGTATCTGTGTTAGGAAGATACGAAAGTAAATGATTTAAACAGATGTATGCCAATAGAACTCACACCAATTTAAGTCCATTTGGGAGGCTGGCACGGGTACCGCCGCCCCAGATATCATTTATTAGGTATCAAAAACCTCTGCAATGTCAACCCAAGTGAAAAGCTATGATGACTACATGTGTGCCCAGGTTCATGGGGTGAGGTTTGTCTAGGTCAGAGGTTTCCAAGCTTTTTTGCCCCGTAGACCACTTGTCAAATTTTTTTTTTCCGTAGACCCCTAATTGAATTATTGAATTTTCCTAAAAGTATTAACGTCCCATGTGATAATCATTTATTTTTTTCGTAAAAAGATTCCCTTCCCTTGCCTGCCCCACAACCGGGTGACGATATAGTTCCTCTGTTTTTACATTGTGCAGACAGGGGCGCCCTTGTGAGGTATTACACCAAATGAAAATGGAGCAGGATAAGCAATGGGAATTTCTTTCTGTAGCTAGCCCTACAGAACTAACCCTTAAGTTCTTTGCTAGCGCTTATTCCGTTCTATATATCAGTTCTTCTTGTCATATTATATCCGATTCTTCAACATTTCATTTCCACAGTCAAAATGTCCTCAAACTTAGTTTTGAAGTCTGTGTGAAGTACATCTAAATATTGAACGTCATTATAACCCTGGACGTTTTTCAAAAACAAGTTGGGGAATTAGGAAAACTCGCGGCTTCCAATGTGCAATGTTTTGGTTCAATATATTAATTCTGACGAGAAAGGGAACGTAGACTCTATTTAAATACCTCAATAAACAACTTTACCATATTTAAACATACATATATCAAATAAGTTATTTCTCAGTCTATTATATTTGTGTTAGGTGTATTGTGTCATTTACGGAAATCCTAAATATTGAGTTGAGGTAAATGGGGGTTCGCTCGTATGTACCCCCATTTGAATCTCGTGGACCCCCAAATTTTTTTCTCGCTGACATAGACCCCCAGCAAGCCAATATCGACCCCTAGGAGTCTATATAGACCACTTTGGGAACCTCTGGTTTAGGTCTTGGCAGCGAATGCGTCTACCCACCTAGTGTAGGGCGTGCCAGATCGGGAGACACTGGTTGAGGGAGACCCTTTGAAATCTCCAACAGGACTCTATCGACCCATTGCCAAGAAGAAAAAATGGATTCACACGCCCGTCACTCCTGGACACACTGATCCCAAGATTCCAACCAACCCCTCATACCTGTTTCCGTCCCATAACTTCCTTTCTTATATTTTCTTAAATATAGCATCCCCAAAGATGACATAGACCCTAAAGAAATTGTTTTTCCTCAAGGCCTTCCGTGTGGAGCTATTTTAAACATTTTTTCTGCTATTGACAGCACTGCATTCTTGCAAAAGATTTCATTTCATGTTTCTAATAATCACACAAAAAACTAGCTTTCACTGCAACGATAGTGTAAATACCAATTCGGTTATAAACTCCCTTATGCTACGTATACATACGCGAGTCGAACTGAAGAGCTGAACCTCAACTTATGTGAAAGGAACGAAGCAATCGCAAATGGCGCGAAACGCCGCTATGCATTTGCCTCGTTCCTTTCGCGTAATACGTGGCTTAGTTCGCGTTTCAGTTCGCAGATGTATACGTATCATTATATTACGCATGCACTTGGGTAATCTATTTGCAGAAGTAGTAGATATTTTTAATAGCACCAAAAAACTTCTTAAAAAGCATTTCACATATTTTTTGAAAATAAATATTATTATTTCTAAATAGTATAAAACAAATTCAGTATCAGCGTCTGTCTGTTTGTGCGCTGGTTCTTCTAAACTATGTAAAAAAGTTTAATAGGTTTATATATTTATAATACATGGATATTATATTTATTGAAAGTCGAGAAAAGTCGAGCAACGCCGGGTACACATCAACTAGTAATTAGAATAAAATTTTAAAAACTTTGTTTTTAATACCACTTTATTGTAAATATGTTTCGGTTCACCTTGAACCTTCATCAGGGTTATAAAAAAACATATTAAATCAGTAACAGAGTAATAGTATATTTAAAGGTAATGTAGAAAAGGGAGAGAGAACATCAACTTTGGTTGGTTGGGGGGGGGGGGGGGGGCAAGGAGGAGGTAGGGGTGAAAATAAGTGGAGGGGAAAGGAATATCCTTCATTCATCCCTACCCCCCCCCCCAAAATTAATATTTTCTCTCCCTCTTCTATCTTACCTATACATAAACTGTAACACTGTAATTGATTTAATAAGTTTTTATATAACCCTGTGAAGGTTCAGGGTGAACCGAAACTGGTAGGTTTTATATATTGAAAATATATACAATAAAGTGGTATTAAAAAAAAGTAATTTAATTCTAATCTGTGTTTGCGATATGTGAAAAAATTAATAAATGGATATTAGTTAAAATTTTGCTTCCTGTAGTCTGCTTGCAAATTTGAGTTATTATACAGGGTCCGTCACGGGAATCGCATGATGCATCATGCGTGGTGATCTGCCGTGTCGATCACTCAGATAAGATGTAAATAATAGTCGTTTGGATACTCCATACTATTTGGTTTATTTAGTGTTATTACTAATGTACAGTATTCGAGATGTTGTTGCAAAGAGAGGACGAGTTACAACAGACACGCCTTTTTATACGTCTCGGTCATGCTGTCTCACTCAGATATGCCTGTCTCTTTCATACCGACAGACATACGTTCACCACATCCCTCCACACTTAAATCAGCAGACAGTAACACAACATGATTATCATAATAATAATTATAAAACATACATACACATATTTAATTATTATTTTACAACATTTTCTTTTTTATTTATAACCATGTTGATTCGGAGAGTTGACTGCTGCTTATTTTGATTTCTCTGTCCTTGGTCGAAGGCGCTCCTTCCAGTTCCCCGACGTTGACGCCACGGGTTCACTGGAGCTGGAAGGAAAAAGAGGGTCACCCGTTAGATTGTCATCCGAAACAAAGTCGGAGACATCGTACTCATCGAACGATAGCCTCCTCGTCTCAGACTCAGGGATTAAAATACTAGGGTTCTTTTCCCATGATACACACAGTTTGGATAATTGATCAAAATGTCTTTTCCAGTACATGATTTTATCATTCAATTTAACCTCAATTAAATATAGTTTATTTCCCAAACGTTTATGTACTTTCCCTGGTACCCACTTATCATTGTTTTGGTCTCTAAAATCCCTAACCATAACTTTCTGATTAATCTTAAAATTCGTAGATACTTTGTTATTCCTTTTATAATAGAATTTCTGATTTTCCTGACATTTTGACATTTTCATTTTGGTATCTTTATCAATCACATTTTCCTTTACCTTCCCCCCTCTAGGTATAAAATTATTCAAATTTGACCTTAACCTTCTACCAAACATTACAACTGCTGGCTCTAACCCTGTTGTACAGTGTGGTGCATTCCTATAATCTATGAGAAAACATTCTAACTTCTCATTATAACCTGACTGAAATTTTTTTTCTAACAATATTTTCTTTAAAAAATTTTTACACGTTTTGACTGCATTCTCTGCCAATCCATTTGATTGAGGATGATTTATAGGTGTTGTTAAATGTTTAATGCCATTTCTCTCGCAAAACTGTTTAAAGTCTGCTGACATGAATGCTGCTCCATTATCAGAAACTAAGGTTTGTACACTACCGAAATAACTGAATAATCTCTTTAAGATTTTAATGGTATTATCTGAGTTAGGTGAATTTACTTCCACGCAATCCAACCATTTTGAGGTTGAATCTATGATTACCAAAAAATATTTATTTCCGATAGGCCCTACGTAATCTATATGAACCCTACTCCAAATTTCTTCCGTTATCGGCCATGGAGTTAACTCACTCTTGGGTTGTGATGGTTGAATTTCCGCACAAATTCCGCACTCTCTAACTAAAAATTCAATTTGACTGTCAATCCCTGGCCACCAAAAATAGCCTCTAGCTAGCCCTTTCATCTTGGCAATCCCTAGATGAGATCTATGCAATAAGCTTAATATCTTATCCCTTAAACTTATTGGAATTACTAACCTATGGTTCCAGAAAATACAATCATCAATTATTGATAAATCGTTCCTTTTTATCCAATAAATCCATTTGCAATCATCCTTATTGACTTTATTTGGCCACCCTGTTCTAAGATAATTTTTTATCTCTAATAATAATTTATCCGTATTAGATTCTGCTTTAACTTCCTCAACATCTATTGGCATCTCGCTATTATTTTTGAATAAACACAAAATTCTTGAATCAAAGTTATTATTTTCCTCAACAGGATCTCCTACAGGTACGCGAGATAAGTAATCCGAACAATTTAATGTTGATTTTACGTATTGAACTTTATAATTGAAAGATGAGAGAATTACACCATAACGTTGTAATCTATTACAAGTTAAAACAGGAATTCCTTTTTTTTCACCAAAAATTCTACATAAAGGTTCATTATCTATTTCTAGAATGAATTCCCTTCCGTAAATGTACTCGAAAAACTTCTTAAAAGCAAACACAATTGCACAAGCCTCGAGGTCTAAAATTGAATATTTCTTTTCCGCTTCTGTCAGTTTACGAGAAACAAAAGAAATAGGTCTTTGTAAATTATTTTCATACACATGTAACAATGTTGCACCCAAACCTTTCGTTGAGGCGTCCGTAACTACCTTCAAAGTAACATTTGGATCGTAATGTGCTAACACTCGATTATCACATAAAATTAATTTTATTTTATTAAAAACTTTTACGCAATCTTGATTAAAATCAAAATTCGTATTTTTTTTCAATAATTTGTGCAAAGGATCTAATAACATAGACATATTTGGCACAAAAGATCGGTAAAAATTTACCATTCCTAAAAAACTGCGTAGCTCTGATAAATCTTTTGGTTGCGCGACTTTACTAATTGCGTTCGTTTTATCTTCCATAGGTTTAATCCCTTCCTTCGAGATTTCAAACCCTAAGAAACATACCGATGAAGCGTTAAAATTGCACTTTTGAATATTTACGCACAAACCGCAATCTTTTAACCTATTAAGAACTGCATTTAAATTAGCATTATGTTCCTCTATCGTTTCTCCTGTAACCATAATATCATCCAGGAAAACCGCTGTTTTCTTCAAACCTTGTAGACATGAAGCTATAGTTCTACAAAATATTGCCGGTGCACTGTTAATCCCAAACACTAGCCTAGTGAATTTAAATAATCCTAAATGTGTAGAAATCGTAGTATATTCCATACTTTCTTCGTCTAGTTCCAACTGTAAATAAGCTTGACGTAAATCAATTTTTGAAAATATTATTCCGCCCGAAATTTGTGATAATAAAACTTCTATCTTCGGCATGGGATATTTGTCAACAATCAATTGTGGGTTCACAGTACATTTATAATCCCCGCAAATTCTAATGCTTCCATCGCTTTTAACTACGGGCACGATAGGAGATGCAAACTTGCTATAACTAATCGGAACTAAAATTCCCTCTTCCTGTAAACGGTTCAATTCCGTTTCAACTTTCGCTTTCAAAGCGAAAGGAATACTTCTCGGATTGCAGAATTTCGGTTCTGCATTTTCTTTCAATTTTAAATGAACTTTAAATTTATTGAATCTACCTAGTTTACTTGAAAATACCTCCGGATATTTACGCACTAACGTATCGACACTATTATTGTTTACGTCGTGAATATTATGCGTGAGTATTTCACTTTTCAACTGTGAAGAAACCGTCTCGAAACCCGTAAAACCAATGTTAAATTCTTTTACGAAGTCTCTACCTAGCACAGTGGTTGAACCATCCTTTACAACACAAAATTCCATTATTTTAGTAATACCATTGAAATTAATTGACAAAATTAAACATCCAAGTAACTGTAACTTACAATTATTGTAACCCTTCAGGGTTAAATTCTTCGGCTTCAATTGTACATCTTTAAAATGTTCCCAATAATCTTTATCCGATAGGATCGATATTCCTGCACCCGTGTCAAATAATCCTTTTATGATGATACCGTTATTAACTTTTAACGATAAATAAATGGGATCGGTATTTCTTGTTAACCTTGAATTTATTTCACTTGAATTCACAAACACAGATGAAACTTCCTCCCGTTTTTTTTCGCGACAATTTTTACTAAAATGTCCCTTGTTTTTGCAATTAAAACACGTCACGTTTTTTAATCTACAATTACTGGAATCATGATTATTTAAATTACAATATTTGCACTTCAACTGTTGTATACGTTCTACTGATTTCTTTCTGGGAATTGTAACATTTTTGTCTTTCGCCCGCGCCGGTGAAGTAGAATAATTCCTACCTGCACTACTATTAAAATTTCTCTTACTTCTAGAAATGAGCCCGACACTCTCGGATTTAATACACGTAATATTTTTATGAAATGAATCCATTCCCGATGCGCACTCTAATGTACTTTTTAAAGTCAGCTTCTCTGCATCTAAAAACATTTTTTCTTTAATACGACCTTCTAATAAACCAGTCACAAAAATATCTTTTAAGTTTTCTTCCAGTCTGCTTTCAAATTTGCAGAATCTTGTTAGACAACGTAACCTAGCTATATAATCATTTATAGATTCCCCAACTTTTTGTTTCGCCGCAAAAAAATTTCCACGTTCCTTAAACACATTCTTTGAAACACCAATGTGGTTTCCTAATAACAAAAATATATTTTCAACCGATAATTCTGTTATTTTTTTTGGAAAACATAAATCTATCAGTAGATTAATCGTGTCTGTGTGTAGGTGGGATATTAAAACCGCCCTCTTTTTATCCTCGGATTTAAATTTGTCATCATTGACGAGGATCAACTGCTCAAACTGTAGCACGAACGTCTCCAGCCCGTCCCTAAGGTGACAAAACCTGGGTAAACCCACTCCCTCCATTTCCACACAGATTACCAATAATCAGAAAAAACAACAACAAACAGCACTCAACTCACGAATCTGATGATTGATGCTGCCGCCGATCGCCGCCCTTCCGCGTCCGACCGTCTTCTGGCTCCGTCCGGATTCCTGGTCGTCCTTCTCGTCCGGTCACCACCGCCACGCCTTCCCGTGTCGGGTCCCCGTACAAGCTGCCTGGATCCGTTTTTCATCCGGTTTCTCGGCTGCTGATTCCTTGAGCTCAGCGCCTTGAATCTCCTCACCAGTTCCTTGCCTTGATGCTCCTTCAATGTCCGATACTGTCCGTGAAGCTGCCCCCAAATTATTTTATTTTTTATGCGACAATAATCCCTTCCGCGGTGCTCGGTGGGATTATAACCAAACTATGGTTCTTTCAGCTGCGCCTACTGTGGTTCTTCCTCCAGGAAGAATTTAATAGCTGATCAGCTTCCTTTTTCGGCTGCTCCAACTGTAGTTCTTCCTCCAGGAAGAATTTAATAGCTGTTCAGATTCCTTTTTCGGCTGCTCCAACTGTAGTTCTTTCAGCTGCGGCTACGGTTCTTCCTCCAGGAAGAATTTTGCGGCCGTTCAGCTTCCTTTTTCGGCTGCGCCAACTGTGGTGATCTGCCGTGTCGATCACTCAGATAAGATGTAAATAATAGTCGTTTGGATACTCCATACTATTTGGTTTATTTAGTGTTATTACTAATGTACAGTATTCGAGATGTTGTTGCAAAGAGAGGACGAGTTACAACAGACACGCCTTTTTATACGTCTCGGTCATGCTGTCTCACTCAGATATGCCTGTCTCTTTCATACCGACAGACATACGTTCACCACAGTAGTCATGAAAACTTTGAGTAGCGCCAATTAACACCTGACGCGGATATTCCCATAAAAGAATTCACATAAGCTTAGATCAGGGGAGCGAGGGTATCAGTGAATATCGCTAAATCTGGAGATAAAGCTGCCCACAACAAAAAAATAATTTTATTACAAGCTGTTGTGCATTGGGTAGTATTTAAAAAAATCAAAAATTCATAGATTTTCTAAGAAATCGATAGATTTACAGAAATTTCGGTAGGTATGGAAGTACTCTAACAGACAAATCAAGGCCACCCCCAACTCTCTGAGGCCAACCACTTGGTTCTATTAGCCAATAAACATGCGGATTTCCGTGATGGACTCGTATTAGTATATTTGCACTTTATGTTTGTAATTCTTTTTTTGTAGTAGTGTATTATTTTGTTTTAAATATACTCGCACCGTAAATAAATAAAGGTAAAGACAAATGAGTCCCACGTACGCAAATAATGCAACTAATTCTGGACAACGTACAGTGCACTTATATGAAAATAGACGATTTAAAAACACACACATATAGTAACGCCGATCTGCGTGACCAGATCTGTGTGGGATGTTGAAAAGGATGTCCATATGCCTTCCAATGCGTAAGACCAGTATCTTCTAGAACTCAAGTTCGAAGCATAACATGGTTTTAAAATAAGTACCTAGGACGATTCGTGGAACAAGTATTCACATTGTCATAAGTTGCGCACAAAGGACCAGTGTGTCTTACTTAGACTTACCAGCTGAGTGATCATTTTTGTCAGTGTTTTCAACACATTCCATCTTAACAGTCGACAGGTCAGGGTATATCTCCGTGTATGCCATATCATCTCCATCTCCTTGTCCAATCCCTTTCTCCATCTTCACAGGGATACTACCAGCGTTAGGAAGATCCATTACTCTATTACAAGTAATGCTGGATATTGGTATCAAATAACAATTAATAGGGCCTGGAACAGAACATTTAACTGAGTAAGAGTGTTAGAGCTTGCGGTTATATTCAACGAGCGACGAGGAATTCCAATGTTATTAATTGATAATCATATAAAATAAAAATAAAAAAATCTGGCAAGGTATTGTAAGAGGGATTTTTCAACACCAAGACAGTTTGTTTTCAGCGGTTTGTTCATTGTAATTTCATGAGTAGTGCACTGACTACAGCAAACACAAATACTGTTTAAAATAAGTATCCTAGCAGTATCACTTAAAACGTAAATTTAGTTTCCGAAATGTAAATTCATAGATATAAATTTGTAGAATTCCGCTGCACGCTTAATATGTAAAAAAAATATAAATAGCACTTAGTTTCAACTTAAATATAAAAAATAATTATTTATGTCGTGGGAGATGGTAAAAGATAAATTATAGTTCAGTTTTTCTCAACGTTATGTTTGAAGGTTAGAAAATACGCCTAAATTATTAAAATAACCTAATTTAACAACCGAAAAACCTATATTGTGTAGGTTTACTCAAACCCCTGACTAAGTTGAAATCAAATGTTGTTTTTTTTAAGAGACTTTGCATGAAGAGGAATTCGACAACTTGACCGAAGCAATGGACAAAGCGGCCACAAATTAACCGAGTAGAAAGACTTCTACTCATTTTATTAAACTGTCAATGTGAGTGGTGATGTCTAACGATATAACATAAAGGTTATAGGAAATCAACAAATAACCTTACGTAAAACAACCAAATAAATTGACTGGTAATATAAGCGGAAAACAGCAAATTAAGTACAATATGTGAACGTAAAAGAAACAAGAAGCGCACAAGTCTTGAGATTTGGATTTCTCGTCATAAACGTCAGTTTTGATCGTTAACCATAGATTAAAGAAATTATAGAAACGGATTCAAATCGCAACTTAAATAGTTACCTGAAACTGAAAACGGAATCTGGGTAGGTACTTCTCGCGATCGAAATTCATTTTCTCTTGAGACTCCGGAGACACAATATTTTATATTATTGCCTTTCCGACATTTGTTTTTTCCAGAATTGTGTCGTTTGTTTTAACGCTGCTTTCAATTCATTTCGACAAACGGCACATCTATCGTTCTGTATTTACTGCACTACGCATTATTTTGTATTATCTAACTGAGTTTAAAGACAAACGTGCTTCTAATTATTACTTCTCAATTGATCAAGATTAATTTGCGGCTATCCGCAGATTCCAGACAATGTATTGGTTGTATCGTGACATGTGAGGTTAGTTTTTGTTTTTCTAAAACCTGTATGCTTTCACCCAAAACGTCACCACTCACAATGCCAGTTTAATAAAATTAGAAGACATCTAACTTATTTTAAATCATTATAATTTTTTAATTGGAGAAAACACAGACAGTAATATAAAATTACTTCTAGAATTCGCCTGCATCCTAACTATTTCTCACAAATTAACGTGGCAGCCTTTAAAAATAATAATAATAAGCCTCTACAAATAAAATATTACAAAGTAAGTTATATTATAAACACTTGGTAATTAAAAATACGAGAAAGTGCACAATATCCATAAACAAATGATTACAATTAACTTTTAGAAAAAAGAGGGTTTAGTCAATTAATTCAAAAATTTTATTAAACAGAAAAGTGAGAAAGTATATAAAGTATGAAAAAAGTTTGTCAAGGTTGTTGTTTTAATAATTGAATCGTAATTGACCATAACCTTAAATGGGTACCTCACATCAAACAAATCACAAATAAACTTCTCAAAACAATACACATTTTCCTTAACAAGAAACATATTAATAAAACAATTGAAATCAATATATTTTGCACTTTGCCAATCAATTATAGAATATGGAATTATTGCTTGGAGAGGAGCAACAAACTCGGCTATCAATTACATAGAAACCACACAGAAAACGATACAGACCAAATATTCAACAGCTGTAACGTACTAGATATACGCCAATTATACGTTAATACACTACTAAACTACATTTTTGACAAAAAAAATTTCAACATTCACAAAATAACACTAACAGACCAGTTAGACAAGCGTACAAAGAAAACATAAAAACTCCGACAGTAAATTCAAGCTTTGGACAAAGACACTAACAATACCGTGCTATAAAAGCATTCAACAGTGTAAAACTTGAAATTAAAATTGAGGAAAATAAAAATAAATTCACACATAAAATTATAAAATGGATTAAAGAACAAAAAAGACAATATTAATTACCAAAATGTCATAGCATAAAATAAAAATAAAACCTACACGTAACACACAAAACAATATAAACACACATCACTCACAAACACACAAGCTTATATATATTTTCTCTTTAAATGTATTATGTAGGTTATATTTTCGTATTATAAAATGAAGGCCTCAGCACGGGCAAGCCACCCAGTGAGGCCAACATTACTGGAAAACTTTGAAATGTAAAAAATATTGTACCAAATAAAAAAAAAAAAAAAAATAAGAAAACAGGTTTCAATATTCTACTAAAGGTACTGCATTTATCAAAAATATGTCAAAATCCTTCAGCTTTTGGTGTTGAACAAACAATGCTCACCTTTTTCTGATTGGATCCCTAACACCAGCATTTGTGCGCGACGAGCTAAAGTGGAATAAGTCGTTGAACCTAGTTGTTCTGGGTGTTATTTTGTAGTTTATTAGTTTGGGTAAGTCAGGACAGTCGATAACGTTATTGCAGACTTTATACAGGATCATGAGATCAAGGTATGTTCGCCGGTTAGAGAGAGTGGAGACGTTTTATTTTTATTTATTTATTTATTTATTTATTTATTTATATATATATATATACGCCTAAAATGGCTTTTACATAGAAGTGATACATGATGCAGTACAATAAGAGAATATGTATTGACAGTAAATAGATGTAATCCATTTTAAAGAAGGAAAAAAATAACATAAAGTAAAAAAGAAATGACAACAACATTACATATAAAACAAATCATTAAAACTAATTTACCAAAGCTACTCTAATTTGTAGGATTCAACAAAGTGTTGATGTAGATTATGCTTAATTCTATAAATGGAGTCAATAAATAAATCAATAACACCCCCATACTTGTTGCCCAGATCATGCATCCTGTTGGTCAGTGAGTGTGTCTGATAGTTGGTCGAGTATGTATTACAGAAGAATGTTATATTTTGTCTTGTATTCCTAGTCGGCACATGTAGTTTAATAGTGGCAAGGATGGCAGGACTATCAATTAAGTTGTTAATGACTCTGTGTAACACAACCAGGTCTGAAATAATTCTCCTGTCAGACAGTGTTATTAGATGCAATTGATTCATCAAACTGACATAATTAATGTAATCAATAGGAATTCCGAGCTTAAAATTTACGTACTTAAGAAATTTGTGCTGAACTCTTTCTATATTATTGGAGTGAACTTTATATAAAGGGGACCAAATAGGTGAATTATACTCCAATTGACTTCTGACTAATGACATATTTATGTGTCCCCTTTTAGGTGCGCTCATTCTGAAATTGAGGTACTGCAGACATTTCTTTTGGATGCTTGCAATATTGTCTTTATAAATATTGTACTGGACAAGAGTCCGCACAAGACTGTAGATTTGGGCGCCGGGTCCAAACCGTGTCTTAAACCGATGATAATGCTCCTTTACGGCCGATGATGATGATAGTGGAATATTTTATGGCAATCTGACTCCCGCACCCGGTGCTCGGTGAATGTTGGGCACTGGGTGTGCTGTCGTCTCTACTCGCTTCTGGCGTTTGGCGGTTTTCCTAGGCAGGGCCGGCTGGTCTTGAAGAGGTAACACTATAAGATTTGGAGCAGAAGACTAGGCAAGGTGAGGCAGTTGGTGGGCAGGAGTCACTTGTAGAAGTAAAACACTTGTTTTTTATGGTAAAGTTGAACTGATTTAATTTTATTTTATCGCTGCTTATATCCTATAAGGTCGACTCTGAGCCGACATTTGGCAGTATTTTTCGCAGGTTCCCAGTAACATAGCGCTCCGAAAGAGGAAAGATTCACTATGCTACGAGGGTCCTGGATTTTTGTAGAGACAATTATGTAAATTATTAAAAAAATGGTTACATTAAATCGTTAAAAAAGGCACTTTAAATTTCTCCTCAGTGGTAGCATATCGCAAATAGTTTTTATTTGACTACCACTGAGGAGATGTACAAGTTAAAACAGGTATTGTTAACATTTTGTCAATTATAATTTAGTTAGTAAAATTTGCATACAAAAAAACTTAAAATCGTACCGCTCGGCCGGGTACGTGCGCGATACGGTATCGATGCTTTTCGGGATCAGAAATTTCGGGCAATTTTGGCCGAATTTGAACCGAGAACCAGAACCGAGGATGACCAGAGAAGAGCTACTTGCGTAGCTTGTGGATTTTGCGCAATTTGTGGTTTTTTCGTGGCTTGAGACGTAGCCACAAAACTGCTCCCGTCTGGCTTGTGTTCACACAGCCAGGCCCCAACACCTTACAGCCGGCCGGAGAAATCCCGCTGGCCTGGAGCAGGCGTACGCGCCCCAAATGCCCTTTTCAAGGCAATCTTCACAAATCACATACGTCGCCCCAACTGCCTCTCTCAAGGCATCCAGCATAATACTCAAATAATACTTATTCTTCTCGTTTCAGAACAAATCAACTCAAAATGCCTTACCACCGCACACCAAGAGGAACAGCGACATTTAAGCGCAACAAGCCCCTGTCCACGGCATTCCCGGAGGGAGCCACTGGCTGGAGATTCAATCCAGATACGCACGAGCAGGAATTCGTATTTGGATCCTCGCAGACCGGCTCCGGCTCGGCAACCGGATCACCAAGAGCCACATCACCGATGGAAGAGGAATGGACTAGGGCTACGGCTTCAAAGCGCCCCCATTCCCCCCCAAAGCCCATATTTCGTGTGGTTCACGAAAATAAATATGAGCCCTTACATCAAGCAAGAGAACCAGCCCAGGAAATCGCGTCGCCACCGACGAAGAAACGCCCGACGCCACCAGGACCAGTGGCGTCCAACAGCAGAGACCAGGCGCCCACCAGCCGAAGACCAACGACTGCACCGACTCTTGGGAAGAGCACACGAGTCCCGCCCGTAATCATGACCATAGGGTCAATGACGCACGGAGACATCACGAAAGAAGTTCAGAGGCACATTGGAAGTGCCCACTTCAACTTCCGTTATGCCAAAGGAGGCAAAATCAGCGTTGTGGTGAGCTCAGTAGAAGCCCACAAAAAACTGACAGCAGCCCTACGTGGAGAGGAGAAGCCTTTCCACACCTTCACCACAGAAGCAGAAAAACTCAAGAAGACCGTCATCAGGGGACTCCCGAAGTTGTCACCAGGTGACATAATGGAAGACCTTGAGAATCAAGGCTTCCCGGCAAGTGGTCATGATGACCACCCCGGGAACAGAATACCCGCTTTACCTGGCACACTTTGGCCATGAAACAAACATGGGCCACCTGAGAGCCGCGGTGATCTACCTGTGCCACTGCAGGATTACATTAAGGAAGTACCGAAGCAACCACCTACAACACGGAACACAGTGCCACAGGTGCCAAAATTTCGGACATGGGTCCAGACGGGTTGACGGCCGGCATAGTCCAGTGGTAACGCATTGGACTGCCATTCCGAAGGTCGCGGGTTCGAACCCGGCGTGCGCAAATAAATTTTATTTGATTAATTTGTGTTATTTCACAATTAATTAATTAAAATAATATATAGTATATTTGCGGCACGTTCCAGAGTGGAAGATACTACCAGTATCGCCCTGGTGTAAGACCACCATTCAGAATTGAAACGTTGCTCCAAATGGCTTTAGCCGTGTTTAGTGACTAGATCTGAATAGCCAGGTACTTCCCCACCTTCCTCTTTCCCTTCCCCACTTACCTTCAGCCTCACAACATCCCCCAATTGGGGATGCCATAGTCTCACTGGCTCCAGACGGGAGCAGTTGGGACTCTTGTGAGGTATTCACTATAAAAAAAAAAAAAAAAAGAAATTGCGCACACGTCGCCCGCTGTGTCAAATGCGAAGAAAGCCACGCCACACCGGAGTGCCCGAAAACAAATCGAGAAGAGCCGGCCGTCTGCTGCAATTGCGGCGGAGCCCATCCCGCAAACTACGGCAAATGCCCCAACAGGGTGGCATATGTAGCTGCTCTCCAGCGCAGACAGGAGCAGTCCAACGCCCAGAGGCGCAAAGAGGCTGAGCCCCGGGCACAGAGACCCGCGGCCCGAGTAGACGGCCGGTCCTGGGCGGACGTAGCGGGCCGAAGCAACCACCAGCAGCAGGCTCCTGAACAACAGGAACCACGAAGAACCACACCGGAACAACGCCAAGCGCCGAACACCGGATCCTCTGATGACGAGGATATAATGATCCTACTGCAAGGCCTCATCAGGGTACGCGAAAGACTGGCCTCCTGCTCATCCAAAGCAGAGAAACTGGTCATCCTAATGGAGCTTGTCATGGAGACCTCACCGTGAAGCTCCATGAGAAAAAATGACAGCGACGGTGAAGAAATAGTATCCTTTTTAATATAACAAAATGTTTTTTCTTCCACAGGATTTCTCTCACAAACTTTTTCTCCCAACAGGTAGATATGCAGGACCACCGAAGCGAAAAGGACGCAGCCAAAATATGAAAAAAATGAAATACTTAAATTCAGTAAATCACAAAGTAAAACAGCGTAAAAAGTTCAGAACTTATTGTTTTTCTTTTTCTTGTCATTTGTATGAGGTTTTTTATCCAGTTAAGGATTTTTCCTCATAAAACTTATTAATGTAACATAAATTCAGTCAATTAAATACAACCATCAGATGGTAATAGTAATAAGGCCAAATGAGCCGCAGTACTAGTCAGCTAGAAACATGAAGGGTATTGTTATAAGCTCCAGCTAGTTAGAGGATTACGAAAGAATCCATAAAATCAAAAAAAAAAAAAAAAAAATTTGGCCGAAACGGGATATAAATGAGCAGTGGCGGGGAGTGAGTAATTTGCCAGTGGCGTGGAGTTGGCACATTTTATAAATGTAAACATATTTAAAAAAATGGAAAAATATGCCCAACAACGTATAGAGGAGCAATATTCAAGTTGAGGACGGACCATCGAATAGTAAAGCAGAATGTAGGTTTCATAATTTTGAAACACACGGCTGTTTCTGATAACAAAGTTTAGCATGCAATAATATTTATTTACAATATTCTCAATGCCCGCATCGAAATGAAGTTTGTAATTTTAATATACGCACAGGTATTTTATACAGTACACGCGTTTGAGAGAATTGTTTCCAATATAATAATTGTTCTGATGTATGGTAAAAAGTTGGGTATTCAAGCGATAGATGGCACCAGTCAGAAAGCTTACTCCAGAGTCCGACAGATGTCGCTAGAGTGTAGCAATTGCCTGTGGGGTATCCTTGTCAGACTTCAAGCTTGCAGAAACAGAGAATTACCAACCCTCAGGTAATGAACAGTATAGACAAATCCAGACTAAATTATTTTAACGTAAATAAAACGCATTATAGTAAAGAACCTTTTACTTCTTCACAAGAGTTCCCAACACAGAAATCTGCTAGTAAGCAGAGATATAACAATTGTGAATGACGGCATTGTTATGTTTAGTAATGGTTATTTGTGTACATTTATTGAACTTAAGTAAATTTTGTTTTCATTGCAAAATGCTTTAAGCCTGACTAAATCTCGTTTGATGAACACACAATCATTTAAATTTTTAACAATATCATATATTTTTTAATATCACCAATTACTGTATTAGCCGCTGTGTCCAGTTTTCCCTAAGAGGCATGAATATTGTGACATTTTATAATGATGTATGTGGCGTTTGAACACAAAAACTGATAGAATGTTTTTATCTTTTAATTCTAATTGATGACAAAGTTTAACATAAAAAACACAAGTCGTTACGACCACATTAACAACATACAAATAAGATTATAATAGTTCATTATGCACCACTTTGCATTCAAATCATTTCTCAAGGTTTTCATACAACATGGCTGTCAGGAAAATTCCCCTCACCCTGGATTTGGCTTCAATGCCATTCATACAAAATTGCATTCATACTAATGCTCATCATTAGTAGTTGCTTAATGCCCAGTTCTGACAGAGCTATTTTAGTTGAACAACTTTTATTGAAGGACAAAAATTGATCAAGATATTCGTTATAATTATAATGCGTTAGAAGATACCGAAGGCTATCGCAATTATTTGCGAATTTCGGAAGAACAATTTGATGTACTGTTGTCTAAGATTCAAGAAAGAAAAAAATAGGACACAGTTATGCGCGTGGCTGTCCCGGCAAAAAACCAAGTTACAAATTACGCCAAGATTCCTGGTAACGGGGGATTCTTTATCAAGTCTGGTTTATATGCACAGAGTTCCAAAAAATACGATATCATTGTTTAGAAAAGAAGTGATTGTTGCAATAGTTGATATCCTAAAATTTGTTATGAAGATAAAAAATAATATTTTTAATTGCATTGTTCGGGCATTCTAATTTTTGTAAACTTCCTGATTCTGATCCTAAAGATAAGGATGGCTTTGATATAGATCCATAAATCTAAACATCATCCGACCATTTTTTTTCATTGAAGTAGATGCCATGATGGTAGGAACTAGGTACGCATAAATAAAGCACTCAGTAGGAACGTCTTACTTCTACTTTCGACCATAAATCAACTATCTATAGTGTAGCAGTGCGTACTTCTGGACGGGCAGTTCCTACCCGATTAAGATTAACATTGGTCAACATTCTACAATTGGCACTACTGTTTCAAGCTGTGATTGCGGAGCGCACTTCGTCGACAGTTGCTTGCTGGACTCGGGAGCAGACGGTGGTTTTCGTACGACGCTGGAACAATGAGGGTCTACTGTGCAAACTACGAAAGGTCTTTTTCACTTATATCTTTTAACAATGTACTTATAATTTAAATAGGGATTACTCATTTTAACTTCTTGCGTAGTTATTTTATAACTCGCTGGCGCCCGCTCAGACATTCTTTACAAGATTAAGTGTTTTTAAATTCATTAATGTCACATGTTCTTTAGTCAAAATTTTATCAAGATGGCGTTATTTACACGTACATTCTTGTCACGCTCTGAGTTAAATTGTTTGATAGAGTCTCATGTTTATTTTATTTGATTAAACATTTTAATTATTGTTTAATAAATTAGCGTCTGTTGATATTTAAAGTATTCTATTTTTTATCATCCTTATCAGTTCTCATCACTACCTACCTACTTTGAATTATTGCGTGTGCGTGGATGACTAGATAATTGTATTCGGTAATTTTACCAATTAATGTCACAATCGGAAGACTCATCATTAATTTTATACAATGAATCTCTTCATCACGCACCCATAGTATAATATGTTACAAAATGGCGCCCAACGTGGGGCTTATGGTAATATGCTACAAATATGTTACAGCTTATGATAATATGCTACAAAATGGCTTACAAACTTAAAGTCTCCGTCGGGAAGATTAGCGCGGTGGGCGGTTAGACTACAGCAGTTCAATTTTGAAATAATTCATAGGAGCGGTAAAGACAACATTGTTCCGGACGCACTGTCTCGTGACCCTTTACATGTTGACTTGTTAGATCAGTCCTTTTCCACTTCTGACCGTTGGTACTTAAGTTTGAAAGAAAAAATTTTGGCTAATCCGGAAAAATTTCCAGCGTTTAAAGTTTGCAATGGTGTCATCTTCAAACACATTCAGAGCATGGAGGCTCTTCACAGGTCTTATGACTGGAAGGAAGTTCTCCCAAAAGAGTGTAGGAAAAACGTCATCGTTCAAAATCACGTTCCGCCTTCGTGTGCACATTTTGGCATCTTAAAAACGTTAAATAGGATTAAACTTAAATACTACTGGCCAAAAATGGCAGCTGATGTGAAGTCTTTTGTAAGTAAATGTCATACTTGTTTAGGTTATAAAAGTTCTAACTTACTGCCTCCTGGTTTGATGGGTGACCCGAAACTGGTGCAAAGGCCGTGGCAAATGATTGCGACAGATCTATTAGGTCCTTACCCTAATTCTTATAAAAAGGGTTATACTTACCTTTTAGTGGTTTCTGATTTCTTTACCAAGTATACTAGACTTTTTCCACTTAGGAAAGCAACGGGTAGTGTTATTGCGGAAATTTTGGAAAATGATATCTTTTATAAATTCGGTGTTCCAGATACGATTGTTTTGGATAATGGCCCACAATATATATCGCGTGACATGAAAGCGCTGGCCAATAAATTTCATATCCGTCACTTGTTTTATAATTGCAGATATCACCCGCAGAATAACCCTGTTGAGCGTGTAAACAAGGTGTTGGTAGCAGCCCTGGGTTCTTTTGTGGGATCTGATCACAGATCCTGGGCGTGCCATCTACCTGAAATTGAACTGGCTATAAACACGGCTGTTCATGAAGTCACAGGCTATACTCCGTTCTTCCTTAATTTTGGTAGAGAGATTGTAATTTCGGGAAATGACTACAAAGGTGTAGACTTTAACGCGGAAGACATTAGATTCTCTAAACGCGATTCATGGGCATCTGATTTACATGAATTAAATGACATTTTCTCCCAAGTTCGCACGTCCTTAAGACAATCATACGAACGTAATAAGGTTCAATATAATCTGCGTCGTAGGGACGTTCAATATGAGGTTGGGGACATTGTCTGGAGAAGGTCATTTGCTTTGTCTGACGCTGGTAGATACTTTTCAGCAAAATTAGCCCCAAATTTATACGTAGTAAAATTATTTGCAAGATATCGCCGGTTGCTTATCAATTAGCGGATATGACAGGGAAACCCGTGGGAACTTTTCATGTTAAGGATATAATCAAGTTAGAAGAAGCTAACTGACCTTGGGGTGGGTTAATTGATGAACTATTTTTTCTTATGTTGTAATCGTTATACTTTTATTTGAGAATTAATCCCTTTTCTCTTGTTATATATTAGGTTATTGCTTGCCTTGCCCTCAGGTTTGCAATTTTTCTTGTGTTCTCTCATTGTGAGGACATGACTAGTATTTTTGTGTCTTCACATTGAGTGGATTTTTTGTATAAGTTTTGTTTTGTCCTTGTGTACATGTGTAGTATGTGTTTTGGGAGTAATGTGTCCATTCCGATTCAACGCGGGGGATTGACGTTTTTTTAATCTCACGCATTGAATCCACACATTTTTTTTGGATTTAAGTGCAATTATATTGTATTGAACATTTTGTGATCTCACGATTTGAATCCATTGTATCATTTTATACGTTATCCTAGGGCAGTGAAGTTCACAATCTCAGTTGGCCACTGTTTTGTGCTATTTTTCTGTTCGAGGGATCTTTTAATAGCTGATTTTACTTTGTGAGATGATACTAATTGTTCTTTAATGAACTAAGTCCGCGATGGCGACTTGTTTTGAGGTACGGTTTGTCCTTTCTAGAGGGACATACTGTATTTCAATTATGGCATATACGAAGCTGTATTTCGGTTTAACAGTTCTGTACCAAGCTTGGTCCTCGTGTCATTTTAATTGTGCGCATGGTTGTTCTTTATATGTTGTTCCTTAGTACCTTAGTTTGCCTTGGTGTTGGTTGACTATTTTAATTCATTAATTTAGAAAATACTTCATGCAGTTTTCCGCGATAGCCTCAGATGCTCATAACAATCTATTTTTCTCTGGTTTTAGGAAACCATTGGCATGGTGTTTTCTTTGATTTAGTCACTGTTGATTACACTTTTCAAATATTTTTTTAAAAAAATTTTATGCCATAATAATTAATTTAATAATTTATTTATTTATTTAATATTTATTTTGAAATTTAGTGGGTTTTCACTCGCTCAGGTTATTTGAGATTTACAGAATCATAGTTTTTTTTAACATTTAAAAATTGCATCCTTTCATGAAGTTTTTTTACTTTTATTGCTCTTATTGTCCTTGGCTTGATTTATTATTAAATTGATATTTGTTCATATTATTAAGAATGTCAATGAGTAATTTTTTTTTACATTTTCTTTTATCAAATACTATGCGTTTTCACATGCAATTGCTGTGGCTTCTCTCTGAGCTCAAGATAAGTCGCATCAGTTTCATTTGGACTTAGCTGTATTTTGTCAATATTGGGTCATCAATATATGGTTCTGTTTGAGCCCTCACTTCTATCTTATTATGAATTTGGGTTTGTTTCTGGGATAACTTTATAATTTTTCATCTCTGCTCACAGAGGGCAGTAACTTCAATGTGGATATAGACGTTATTATTTTCATTTTATAGTGTTTTCTTTTGGCTTCAAATTTAACTTTTGTTGGGCGCTCAGCTTTCACTTTTAGCTAGACTCGTTTTATAAAAAAAATTTTTTTTTTTTAATAAATTTTGTTAGTCTTTACTACAGTTTATCTTTTCATTTGTTATTCTATTCAAGTTTTTGTTTACACTTTAGTAGTTGTTAAATTCCTTGCTCAGTAATCCATTTTGTCAAGCATAGCATACCTTTCTTTTCACTTGCCTCAAGGAAGTCAGTCGCCTTCATCACTCTTCGGTTCTTCACGTCAAGATAACTCAAGATAATACAAAATTTCAAGATTTACAAACTTTTATCTATTCTTCGAGGAAGCAATTTTGTTCAAGATCGAGTCTTCAGGGAAGCAACATTCTTCTACGGGATGAGTTTAATAGGATACTACCTGGCCGTTCACTGCTATCAGAAAGAGGGTGCAGCTTCTCAAGATTGCATTGTTGTCAACATTGGAGAATGGTGATACAATTATCGGGGCTCTTTATCTTCGCCAAGCAAGTTCAATCTTCTTCACTGATGTCAGAAGAGGGTCATTCAGATATTCCATCAGCGAGAATTCTTCCTTCTACTTCCTGGGTGTTGGCGCTTCAATCCTTGCTCAGCGAGCACTTCACGGACTTCTACAGAACGTGCTGGACTCTTCTTCTAAGGCATTATCGGCATTTGTGACTCTTTGCCACTTATTGGACTTGGATTTGGAGGCATGAGAAAAAAAATCAAAAAAAAATTTATCGTGCCGAAAATTTTTTTTTCCTTTGGAAGGGGGGTAATGTAGTAGTGCGTACTTCTGGACGGGCAGTTCCTACCCGATTAAGATTAACATTGGTCAACATTCTACAATTGGCACTACTGTTTCAAGCTGTGATTGCGGAGCGCACTTCGTCGACAGTTGCTTGCTGGACTCGGGAGCAGACGGTGGTTTTCGTACGACGCTGGAACAATGAGGGTCTACTGTGCAAACTACGAAAGGTCTTTTTCACTTATATCTTTTAACAATGTACTTATAATTTAAATAGGGATTACTCATTTTAACTTCTTGCGTAGTTATTTTATAACTCGCTGGCGCCCGCTCAGACATTCTTTACAAGATTAAGTGTTTTTAAATTCATTAATGTCACATGTTCTTTAGTCAAAATTTTATCAAGATGGCGTTATTTACACGTACATTCTTGTCACGCTCTGAGTTAAATTGTTTGATAGAGTCTCATGTTTATTTTATTTGATTAAACATTTTAATTATTGTTTAATAAATTAGCGTCTGTTGATATTTAAAGTATTCTATTTTTTATCATCCTTATCAGTTCTCATCACTACCTACCTACTTTGAATTATTGCGTGTGCGTGGATGACTAGATAATTGTATTCGGTAATTTTACCAATTAATGTCACAATCGGAAGACTCATCATTAATTTTATACAATGAATCTCTTCATCACGCACCCATAGTATAATATGTTACAATAGCAGTGGTTCTTAACCTTTTTGGCTGGCGACCCAAGGTACGAATATATTTGAAGTACGCGACCCTAATCTAATTTTTTATTTTTTTTCCATTGACAGGTTATGTAATTTTATACTATAAAATTTATATGATGTATTGGTAAAATTAGAAATAAACAAATTTATTTAAATGTTCTGTATTAAAATCAGACCAGCATTAAAACAGTTAAAAAATTTACAGCAAAATAATCAGTGACTACCCTGGTGTTGTATTTTTGAACAAAGATCATGTATACGTGGAGTTATGTTTATAGAAAGTGCACACCGCATGTCATGCTGAAGATCCAACCTATTCCTGTACTTATTCTTCATAACAGCAAGGCATGAAAATCCTGCTTCACATAAATAAGTAGTTGGGAAAGGTAGCAGGGTTTTTCAGCTTCATTGCTCAGAACAGGCTTCCCAGATAATTGTGCCCAAAATTTTGTGAGACTCGTTCTGGCAAATCTCTCTTTTAAAAGTGCATCACCTTGCATTTCGAGCAATTCTTCTTGTAATCCAGCTGAATCGTTTTCAACGCCCATTACATCTACTTCAAATGGATTTCTTACCCAACTGTATTTCACGATATGGACATTTTGTGGAATATATCTTTCCATTTCATTTTCAAGTCTTCTCAAATGTTCTAAAAAAATAGGCATGGTCTCCACGAAAATACGGTTGCCATTAAGATTAAGATCTTCCAAAAACAAGTTTAATGTTGGAAACGCTGCCAATTGACATTGAGCAATTTTATTTTGCCAAAGTTTTGTTTTGTTTTTAAAAACAGTAATTTTTTCATAAATGTCTACTACAGTGCGATTTTGACCTTGCATTTCTGTGTTCAACTGATTCAAGTGGTGGAAAATATCACCCAAATATGCCAATTTAGCCATCCATTTGTTGTCACTGAAGCGATCAGCACATTCGTGTCTTTTATATGTCAAAAATATTTCTATTTCTGTTTTAAGAGAAAGAACTCTAGCTAGAATCTTTCCGCGGGATAGCCAGCGAATATCCGAATGGTATAATAAATTCTGGTGTTCTGAACCCATTTCTTCGCACATCAGTCGAAATATCCGAGAGTTCATAGCGCGTGCCTTTATGAAATTTATAATTTGTATTACGTCCTGTAACACCTGATGTAGATCTGGCTGCATATCACGTGAAGCCAAGTTTTCTCGATGTAAAAAGCAGTGTATTAAAACAACCTCTGGATTTCGTTCCTTGACTTTGGCACAAAACCCGATGCGACTCCCTATCATTGCCGGTGCTCCATCTGTACAGACTGCGAGACAATTGTCCCACAGTAATTGGTGTTCCACAAAGAACTTGTCTATTAAAAGAAATATATCAGCCCCAGTTGTAGTTTCAGAGAGCTTTTCACAAAGCAGGAACTCTTCATTGAAATTTTGTGGAGTTCTGTATCTTACGTACACCAACAGCTGTGGGAAATCTTCAATATCAACTGATTCGTCGATTTGAATTGAAAATTTGATGGCTTTTTTGAGATCCGTTATTAATTGTTCTAAAATATCTGATGACATTAAATCTATTCTCTTTTTCACAGTATCGTTTGAAATTGGCACCATTTCCAGCTTCTTCGCAATTTCATCTCCACAGACAGTTCTTGCCATGGCTATTGCAGCTGGTTTAATCAACTGCTCAGCAATACTATGGGCTTTTTTACATTGAGCTACTTTTAAAGCTACTTCGAAAGAAGCATAGGTAGTTTTTTCTAACGAAACTGTTGCTGAACTTGATGGTGCATCAAGTCTCATGCGCTTTGTTTGTGTTTCTTTTTCTTTCCAAAAAGCAAGCGGTTTATTTGCGTACGTTGGATGGACTTTTTCGAGATGTCTCTTCAATTTGTTTATTTTTAGCGATTCATTTGAAAGAAGTTGCGTACAAACCACGCATTGTGGACGTGGCACACCAAAGCGATCTTTTATTTCAATAAATCCTAAGGCTAAAAATTCTTGCTTGTATGTTAACATCCGTTTCGCCATGACTGTCCACAATTCGAAAGACTTACTGAAACAAAACGACAAATTATAGAAATATACTATTCTATTCGTTCATCGGCGAATTGTAGGCTAACAATGTCATTTATTGGAAAAAAATATTTTACCTTCTTTCGATAACAGCAATCGCGAGTTGCACTTTTAATCTTCCACAATTGATTATCACAATTTTGTAGCACTTTGTAGTTGTCAACAAAGAGTGTATTGTAGTCAAGTATAAACGTTATTCACGTAAAACAGTATGAGAACGAGCGTGCAATCGTAAACAAACTCGCTAGCAAACTGACCGAGATGAGACGAGACCGACCGACCAGCGCGGTGCGGCGGGCGGCGCGGGTGGTGACCGAGCCGAACCGAGCGATGCCGACTGCGTGAGCCGAGCGGTGGCGATGGCGCGCATTCCTCGCTTTGCGCCCCGCGCCCTTCCGCCCATTAAAACAGAACTAACATGTCGCGATTGTGAACAATAGATGTCCTTGTTCTGAGAGTAGTAATAATTGTGACTATACTAGTTTAGTGACATCGATCGGGATATCAATACGCGATTTCCGCGACCCAACCCAAAACCTCTCGCGACCCAAATTTGGGTCGCGACCCGAGGTTAAGAATCGCTGATCTATAGATTGATAACTCCGCCCTCTTTCCATACGTTTGCTTTCGTCAAGTTTTAACCATAGATCTGGCAAATTTGAATACACCACGCATCGCCGACGTCACAGCACACCATCGACAAAGGATAGAGGAAATTTAAAAAAAAGGCGCAACCATAGACAATTTAATTCTGCTTCGGAACCTACCTAAAACCCAATTCATTAGCCTAAAACATAAGTAAAATGTCACCCAAGACCACAAGGTCCCATCTGATAAAACCCTGTCCTAGGAAAGAAATGACCTTTAAAGTAACTTCCTTTACAGCTCATTTTCTCAGGACAGCGTCTTATCAGAAGGAAGCTGAAAAGCAAACTCATAATTACATGTACAATAATTTTATTTTTTAAATATAAACATGAAATACAATAATATAAGCACAAAACACATTTAAAAGGTGAAATTACTGTATCAATATAAAACTAGCCGTTGGAAATGATAGTTATTTTCTTTCAACATCCAACGGCAATTGAAAAAAATATTGTCAATAAGGCAGTCAACGATTCAACCTACTGTTTTAGCGTCTAATTACATTATTATTATTTTTGTTTCCCTCCTACTTATCTTATTACTTAAATATTTATACCTTTCATATATAAATAGTAAGTATATAATACTTTTTAGTTTAAAAAACTTTATATGCCTTTTAGATATTTTTAACTTAGGAATAGTACACAACATAAAGAATGTAACAGTGTAAACAGAAAAGTAAATTTAACAATAGGTTATTGTTTTAACAATACATATTGGCACCTGATAAATAAATAGGGTATAATAATAACAAATAAAAACACCAAATACAAGAGTAAAATTTAAAGAAGGTGTTGAGAGAATATTCATTATGATGTCAAGTATGTAATAAAAAAGGAGAACTATATATAAACTAGACATATGAAATAAACTAATTCGACTATTTTTTTATTAACACTAGTCGGTGACTGAAAATGGGCTGCAGACTAATACAGCCAAACTGAATAATGTAAACTCCGCATCAGAGAATATTTGGCTTAAAATTACAAACGATAACAATATTTGACTTGTATATTTATTTTTTCGTTATTATTCTACTACTCATATAGAGATGTCAATAGAAAATGAATTGGCAAGGATACACCACAACCATACAATGGACCTGATTTAATGAGGAGCATGGCAGTACTACGATATTTAAAAGACGCTTATAGGAACAAATTGTGGTCCTAATTGGTTTTAACTTATTAAAATAAATTAGTTATGACAACCATTTCTTCCTATATTTAGCATATTTTAAATGTTGCAGTACTGACATTTTCTTCATGGAGTCAGGTCCATTGTATGGTAGTGTATCCTTGCCAATTAATTTTCTATTGACATCGGTACACCATGCATTGATTATAAATGGTACAGTAATTTTGATAATGAATTGAATAAAATTTTTTTATGTTCGTTACAATTAAGCCAATCAAAACATATATATTTGGCAATGGTTTCTTCAATAACAGGCACAAGATATAAATTTTCGCAATTATAATTCAGTACATACTCGACGACATAATGAATTTCAAGAGCGTTGATAGCAAATTTCTTAGTGGGATCATATGGGTCACCTATGCAAGATATTTTACATCTATGTTCTGCCATCCCCTGTGCAGCAATAGCAACGCTGCTGGTTGCAGAGAAGACATGACTGGGTCCTGCACTTATTTCTGGAAAAAATATATCATAGTTCTTGAGAAATTGAAGTAAAGATTGACATATTAGACGAACAAAACTATCCCCTTTTAAGTAATATAAAACAGATATGTAGGTACCTTCATTTTCTACTAGCATCCCCTGTGCAGCAACGGGTACGCTGCTGGTTGAGATGTTACGCTCTGAAATAAATATAATTATTAGATTAACCGAATTAACAAAACATATTATTATTATTATAGGCTGATGCAGTATAGAATACCTTTTAGGATGTAGTCATGATACGTGCTGAACACCATTCTCGAAATGGACTCTCAGAGGTTATGGTTGGAAACTTGTGTCGAATAGTCTCTGTCCGTACATCCTTTCACACAATACGTTTTAAGGACTTTATCGGTAGGCACATAAATGTTATTTATCACACATAAATCAACTGTTTCACACAACCAGATATTTGACAATTTTATGATGACAAACAACGGCGCATAACGGCGTCTGTCAAACTTTTCTTACAGTTTTTTAGAGGAAGTGAAATGGCGGGAAGCATGAGTCGGCCACCTAGCGGCGAGAACACGCATTACACCGTTTGCGAACCCTCTCTTTCTGGCGCACGAGTCTTATGGTAAAGTGAGCGAGAAACAAAAAAAATACGCATCGCCTACGTCACAAACATAGATTTTTACCATGTCTATAATTTGTGTTGACGTTTTTAAGCGGAGTTATACCCCCCTGCTTTCGACCGCAGGGAACTAAAAATCGCAAGCGACTTGAAACATAATAATATATATTCACACGTTTCGATTCGGCGGGAAAATCGAACGATGACTCATACTTGAACAACAAAAGTAGACGGGTTTTGAACTTTCGTCGTACAACTAAAAATTAGATCAACTCTGTTGAAAGGGTGTTCGCACTTGTCGATTAGCTTTCAAGGGTCATTCAACTCCGACTTGATCAACTAAAACGCTTTGTGTGATGGGGTATAATCTATATTGTTTATGTTCTTCTCTAAATTATCGTCTATGCATCATAACCTTCTCATGTCACTCGTTAAATTACTGCTCACCGTAACAATTTAATATTTAAATATATTTGTAATAAGAGTAGGTGTTTCTCGATTATTTTATGCGATACAAAAATCACAAACCATAGTTTTAAGATGACCGCATGCTATAATACTTTTGCTCAGATTAATGTTCTGTTCCAGGACTAATTAAATGTTATTTGAGACCAATATCCAGCATTCCTTGTAGTAGTGTCATGGAACTTCCTTTCCCTGGTAGTACCTCTGTCAAGATGGAGACAGGGACTCAACAAGGAGATGGAGATGGAGGTGATATGGCATACACGGAGATATACCCTGACCTGGCGACTGTTAAGATGGAATGTTTGGAAAATTCCGAGAATGTCGGTTACACAGCTGGTAAGTACGACGTTTAACAGTAATTGAAATTGTACACCTTTTAATTTTGTAATAAGTTTGGTAGAAATATACAATGCCCTCGAATATTCCGCATGCCCAATTGCCAACGTGTGTGATTAGAAAATGTTTTCATTACTAGGAAAACACTAGTAAAAGCGAAGATATAAGTTTTTATTTATAAATACACAAAATTTATTTTATTACTATAATAAATACAATTATTTTGATGGCTTCCCGAAGGTTTTTCAACTTCATTAGAGAATGTGATTACGTAAAACATTATAATAGTATAATGACAACCTAATAGCGGTATATCGTCTGATACAATATTCCGTGTTCGTCTTATTTTGTAAGCGTGTACGCTAATTTTATTACCTCAGTCTCACCCGTGATGTAAAATTAAGTATACGACGCAAATACGAACAGCCGCTCGCCATAATATTAACAACGTGTGAATTAAGATTTTACTACAAACATAAGAGTCTCTTACTTGGCACATTTTATCTTAAGTTTGTGGGACAATAACTTGTATAGATGTATAATAATGTCATTGCAACTTGTTTAAATCATTTTCTCTTGGATCTTTCTAACCTAGATACTGTCAAGTGTATCAGTGTCAAGATGGAACCAGGGAATGCAGAAGGAGACAGTGGTGAAATGGCACATGCGGAGATATACTCAGATATCCAAGATGTGAAGAAGGAATGTTTGGAACACGCAGAGAAGAACTGTCGTACAGCTGGTGAGTTCAATCTTTAAAGCAACAGTAGTGTGTTTGGAATCTTACATCTTTAAAAGCCCTGGATGGAGCAATTCGAAAAAAATTTGAAGCAGCTACTTACATTTATTATTGACATATTCCATTCCTTGTCTCATCAAATACCCCAAAAAATCGCAGGCTGTTATAACTGCATTAACAACATAAAAAATGATAAAAGATAATTACATTTGTCTTCATTGCTATTGATACAAAATCGCACAAATGGTCTGAACAGGCTTTTAAGACCATAGTTTTGCATATGGCGGATACTTGTTCAAATCATCTTATTTCCGATCTTCCTTACCCAGATACAGTGACCGTTAAGATGGAGCCAGCGCTTGCAGAAGAAGACGGGGATGATATGGCATACTCGGAGATACATGTAGATCTCCAGGATGTTAAGATTGAATATATTAAACACTCCAAGAAGATCGGTCACGCGGCCGGTAAGCGCAATATATTAACACAATTTACGTTATTAGCTTATGAATTTATTATAAGTTTCGGAATGATTTAGCGTTTTTACTTTAAGTGTACTAAATTGATTCGCTTAGCTCTCAATAGGCTTTGATTAACGTTTACTCATTTTTTTCAGGAACCCATTATTCGGGTGAATTCAACAAATATCATGAATCTGAAACCAAATCATCCAAGAATATCGGTGAGCGTGATCTGGTTAGTTCAAAACCTCGTACCTATACCTCGTGCAACTTCAGTTCGCAAGATTCTCATGTTTATAAACACGGGCTCACTAAGAGTGAAGAAAAACCTTTCTCATGTTCCGTTTGTAACTCTTCATTTTCACAAAAGCCATATTTAAAGAAACACCAGTTGACTCACAGTGGAATTAAACCATTCACATGTTCACGCTGTAGCTTATCTTTTGTACGGAAATCTGATTTACAGAGACACATGCTGACACACAGTGGAGTTAAACAATTCGCATGTGTCGTCTGTAAATCTTCATTTTTTCGAAAAACACATTTACAGAGGCACATGCTGACTCACAGCGGAGTTAAACCATTCTCGTGTTCCGAATGCAAATCTTCATTTTCACAAAAGTCTCATTTACAGAGGCATATGCTTAAGCACAGTGGAGTAAAACCATTTTCATGTGTCGACTGCAATTACTCATTTACACAGAAGTCAGATTTAAAGAAACACGTTCTGACTCATAATGTATTCAAACCTTTCTCGTGCTTCGACTGCAAGTCTTTATTCACACAGGAGTCAGTTTTACGAACGCACGAGCTGACTCACAGTGAAGCGAAATCATTTTCTTGTTCTGACTGCTCGTATTCTTTTTCTCAAATGTCACATTTACAGAGCCACATTCTGACTCACAATAAAGTTGAATGTTTCTCGTGTTCCGAATGCTCATCTTCTTTTTCACAAAAGTCGAATTTACGGAGACACATGGTTGCGCACATTAGACTAAAACCAGTGTAGTGTTCTAACTGCAACTATAACTCTAACGAAATTGCAATCATTTTTTTACGTATACTTTATTTAGCTATAAAATTTTGCTTTTCATATTTGGTATGTATGTACTCTAAAAGTACTATAATAATATTATATTTTACCTAAGTAATAATTTTTGAACTTCACAACATTGCGACATAACCCACGAAAAACTGCCCTTTTCCTTCAAGGTAGTTAATAATTGAACATTTAAAAACCTTTATTATAAATAATGTTTTGTGTTGCCGATAAACTTTTCTAAGAAAGCCTTAAACCGTTGCAGCTTCCTGTAGGACTATTGATACTAATACTTTTTAACATATAATTTATTTATAAACACTAGGGTTGTTAGAAAATAGAGTTTAGTGTAGCTTTGCATAGATGTCGCTATATGTAGATACTTGAGCTGATGTTTATGTTAGGATAGTTTTTCATAGATGTCGCCATAGATTCTTCCCTGATAAAAGTTAATAAATAGGTTGATTTATCATTTTTATGTCTCTTCTGCAATAAACATTTCTGGCGAAATAAGTGGGTTTATATTTCTACCTTGATCCAAAATTATACATTGGACCTTCGTGCCGCATCCGTATTATCGATTGAATCGCGGATGATAAAAGAACCAGCAAACATCTTCAACATCCAACATCAGAGGGGATCTTCAGAAAAACGGGCAAGTGACCATATCCCATATACCTACCTTATTTTCCCAGGCAGGAGAGCATGATTTATTACACAGCCGTATTTCTTTGTTTGTTTTAAAATTGAATCGGGCTGATTGTTACCAAGTGTTGTTTGAATTGATTTCATACCCATCATCGAAATTGTAGTAAGCAATAATAATTGTTACAACAATATAAAAAGAAGTTAGAATACAAAGCAAGTATTTTAAATTTCTTAAAAGATTTATTACGAGCGGTTATATTTGAAAATCCGTTAGTTTAAATTTCGAAAGTTACCGCGAGTCGGTAAAAACACCAACCCAGCCGCGAAGCAAGCTGACGCATGCGCGGTGGAGATTGTGGAGAGAATAACAATAGTGTCAAATTGTTTTCTTTTTGACAGCCATCGAGCTGTTGCATTTATAAAATTCAGATAAAATTCATTGTTTATCGGTTAATTAGTAAATGTAGGTTCATTTATGTTAGTAAAGTTCTGTGATCAAGGACAGTGCACGTGTAGTGATTGATTACAAGTGATTATCATTTGACAATACGTTCTGTGAATACCTCCTTTCTTGATATTTAAAAATGGATCTCAAAACTTTGATTAACCAGCGTGGAATTTGCAAGGCGAAATTAACTAGGTTCAATGAATATATAAACGGTGATAATTTGTCGCAATCTGAAATTGAAGTCAGATTGAAGAAACTTGAACCAATTTTAGACATTTTCGACTCATTACAAGATAACATAGAAGCAATTTCGCCGGAAGAATTAACCAAAACAGAAAGGCAAGCATTTGAAAATTTATATTATAATATTGTTGCTAAGGCTAAAGATAAATTGTTAAATAAAGTTCAGAATACAACATCACATAACATACGTTTGCCTATACTTGAGTTGCCAAAATTTAATGGGAGTTACGAAAAATGGTTGAATTTTCGGGATACTTTTGTTGCTTTAGTTGAAAATAATCCATCTTTAGAAGTTATTCAAAAATTGTATTATCTGCGATCATGCCTCGAAGGTGACGCAGCTAAATTATTAACCTCACTTCCAAATAACCAGGAGAACTATTATACTGCATGGGAGATGTTAACTTCTCGCTATCAAAATATGAAAATTATTATACATAAGCACGTTGAAGCATTATTCAAATTGCCTGAAATAAAATTTGAAAATTCCGTAGCATTAAGGAATCTTATCGATGAATCCGAATTACATTTAAAATCGTTAAATAAGTTAAATATACCCACCGAAAATTGGGATATCATGTTAATATATTTATTGTCGCGAAAACTAGATAGTGAAACTCGACATCATTGGGAAGTATTTGCCACAAAAGAGAATCTACCCACATATAAAGAGTTTATAAAATATTTATCAGATCGAGTTCAGATTTTAGAATTTGCTGGGATTACTGAAGGAAAATTTAATCAAAATAAAACTTTTCCTTTCAAATACCGAAAAGAACCTATGATTTCTTTAACGCCTCAAATGACAAAATGTATTATTTGCAAAGGCGATCATAAGGTTTACAATTGTAAAAATTTTTTAATATTAAATACTAAGGATAGAATTATAAAGATACGTCAAGTAAATGCGTGTTTGAAATGTTTGTGCTTGGGTCATAAGCTAAAAGAATGTAAAAGTAAATACAATTGTCGTATATGCGAAAATAACTCGCACAATACTTTGTTGCATTTAAAAAAGGAAACAGATAATTCGAAGTATCAGGATAGGGATTCACCATCAACATCAAATAATGAACCTTTAGTTACAAATCACTCTACGAAAATATCTAATAGTTTTGTTTTGTTATCTACCGCCGTTATTAAAGTGTTGAATAATAACGGAAATTTGATTAAGGCTAGAGTTTTATTGGATAGTGGTTCTCAGTCCAATTTTATAACAGAAGAATTTGCAACAAGGTTGCAATTAAAACCCAAAAGGGCAAACATACCGATTACCGGAATCCAAAACAAAATATTGAATATTAAAAATAGCATAAATTTAAGAATTTTCTCGAACTATTCACCGTATGAAAGAGACATAGAATGTCTCGTTTTGAAAGAGGTAACAAGTCATCTGCCGCAAATTTCTTTTCAGAGAAAGGATGCCAACATACCTGATGGTCTTCAGTTAGCGGATCCTGCCTTCTATGAAACAAGCTCCATAGATATGCTACTAGGAGCGGAAACCTTTTGGGAAATTATGAAGCAAGATCAACTTCGAAATGGAGACTCAGGACCCATATTACAGAGAACTGAATTCGGATGGCTGGTGTCAGGACCCATCGTCACAACAAAAATAAAAAGGCCAGTAAAATCTTGTCAACTATCATTAAATATAATCCATAAACAGATTGAAAACTTCTGGAAATTAGAAGAATTCCAACCGGTGAAGCACCAGAGCCATGAGGAGCGAGCGTGCGAGGAGATTTTCAAGGACACGTATAAAAGGAATGACAATGGTCGTTTCATGGTAAGCTTACCACAGCGCCCCTGTGTTAAGCAGTTGGGAGAAACGCTGCCTATGGCGGAAAAAAGACTTTGCAATTTGCAAAGGAAATTTTCTTCAAATCCTGACCTGATGAAAAAATATAAAGAATTCATGCAGGAATATATAGACTTGGGTCACATGACCCGGTGCGAAACACCTTCTAATGAAGATTGTTATTTTTATTTGCCACATCATGCAGTATTGAAAGAATCAAGCACTACCACTAAGACTCGAGTGGTATTTGACGGTTCAGCAAAATCATCCAATGGTATATCGTTAAACGATGCTCTCATGATAGGACCTGTTTTACAGAAAGATTTAGCCGCACAATTGATATGTTTCAGAAAACACCAGTACGCGATAACAGCCGACATTGAGAAAATGTACAGGCAAATATTGGTGCGACCCGAAGACAGAGATCTACAGCGAATAGTATGGAAAAATTTCCCGGAGGAGGAAATTCAGCATTATCGACTTAACACCGTTACCTACGGTCTGGGGCCGTCATCATTTTTGGCAACTAGATGCCTCCAGCAGCTGGGAAATGAAAATATATCATCAAACCACAAGGTCAGTCAGATTATAAAGAATAATTTTTATGTGGATGATTTAATTACTGGAGATGAAACTGAAGAAAACTGTTTAATAATTAAAGAACAACTAATATCTATCATGGCATCCGCGGGAATGAACTTAAGGAAATGGCGGTCGAATTTGCCCTCATTATGTTCGAAGGAAAAAAGCATGTCAGATATGATTCTTAGTACAGATTCAAATGACAACAAAATATTAGGCCTGTCTTGGAACAATCAGCAAGATAATTTCTTATACACAGTGAAGTTATTAAAAAATCCAATTAATAGCAAACGACAAATGCTGTCATGCATTGCGTCCATATTTGACCCGTTAGGATTAATAGGTCCTGTTACTGTTATTGCTAAATTATTGATGCAAAAATTGTGGCAGGCAAAGGTTCAATGGGATGAGCCTATTCCATATGATATGTTGAAGACATGGGAAGCATATGTGAATGAACTGCCTCAATTAAATAATGTAAGAATAGGTAGAAAGATAATATGTCAAGATCATGTAAATTTACAGCTACATGGATTTTGTGACGCCTCAGAAAAGGCATATTCGTCCTGTGTTTATATGGTGTCTACTGACAAATTGGGTAAGAAGTACTCCAATTTGATAATGTCCAAATCACGGGTAGCGCCTTTGAAAAGTGTTTCTCTACCCAAGTTAGAATTATGTGGAGCCGTATTACTGACAAGACTAGTGAATTACATTAAAGATGCTCTATGTACTCCGGATATACCTACTACATACTGGTGTGATTCCCAAATAGTACTGTGCTGGATCAAGGATCAGCCAGTAAGATGGAATACTTTCGTTGCTAATAGAGTGGCGGAAATCCAGGAAACCAGTCAGCCGGAGCAATGGAACCATGTACGGTCGGAAGACAATGCAGCAGACGTGCTTTCCAGAGGAATCTGCGTTTCACAGTTATTAATTTCCAGCATTTGGTGGCATGGTCCAGATTGGCTGACGTTGGATTCAGCGTGCTGGCCAAATTCCAACTCATTTTGTATTGATCCACCAGAGATCAAAACAAGCTCGGCACTGTTGTCTGCTGTGAAACAGGACTGGGACATTTTTGATAGATATTCCAATTTTTCCAAATTACAGAGAGTAACAGCATACATCAATAGATTTATTTTTAATTGTAGAAACCCTTCGCAGCGCCGCTATAGTAAATTGACAGTTAGTGAGTTGGAAAATTCAGTAAACAAATTAATATCTCGGGCGCAATCATACTGTTTCAGAGACGAAATTCGAGCTTTAAATAATGGAGGTAATATACCTAGGAATAGTGCACTAAAGTCATTAGATCCTTTTATTGAAAGGGATCTAATTCGTGTGGGGGGAAGGCTCTCCAAAGGTAAAATGGTAACCGAAGGCCAGCAGCACCCAATTTTGTTACCTTCGCATCATAAATTAACAGAGCTAATTGTAAAACACTATCATTACTTGAACTTACATTCGGGAACGCAGTCATTATTGGCGTTGATTAGAATGAAATTTTGGCCGATTAAGGGAAGGAATGTTGTAAAAAAAATAATAAAAAAATGTATAATTTGTTATAGATGTAATCCCAAATCCGAACAGCAGTTGATGGCCGACCTACCAGCTGAAAGAATAACTGAATGTAGGCCATTTCAGATAACAGGAGTGGACTACTGTGGACCAATATTAATAAAGTCGGGTATTCACAGAAAATCACATAGTGTTAAATCATATATTTGCTTATTCGTATGCATGGTCACTAAAGCCGTGCACTTAGAAGCTGTGCTGTCCTTGAGCGCAGAGAGTTTTTTAAACTCTTTGAAACGGTTTATCTCGCGTCGTGGTAGACCAAGCAAAATGTTCTCGGACAATGCAACCAATTTTAAAGCGGCTAATAATGAACTAAGAGAAATTAATAATTTTTTAAATATGTCTAATGATAAAATTGATAATTATTTATCCACATTAGGAATACAATGGCAATTTATACCAGCTCGTGCGCCGAACTTTGGGGGGCTCTGGGAGGCTGGGATAAAGTCAGTTAAGCATCACTTAAAAAGAATAACCAGTATCGCTTCATTAACTTATGAAGAGATTAATACGGTGTTGTGTCAAATTGAATCTTGCTTAAACTCCAGGCCACTGTCTCCCTTATCAAATGATCCTTATGACCTTAATCCCTTGACTCCTGGTCACTTTCTAATAGGAACTAGTTTGGCGGCGATTCCAGAACAAAATTTGGAACATATCACATTCAATCGATTAAACAATTACCAAAAACTAATCCAGATTGTACAATTTTTTTGGTCGAGGTGGCGGAAGGAGTACTTAGCAGAACTTCAAACCAGAAGCAAATGGACCAATAGGAATCAAAGGCAGATGCGGTCTGGCGACATGGTCGTAATAAAGGAGGACAACGTCCCTTCTTGCTACTGGAGACTGGGACGTGTGAGCGCCGTTCATCCTGGCGCTGATGGAAGAGTTCGCGTGGCGACCATCATCACGTCGAAAGGCATCATCCAGAGGGCCATTTCAAAGATCTGTCTGTTGCCAATAGATGACAACGAGGAGCTGAAAATGTCGACACCCCCACCCAACGGACCAGACGCTGAGTAAGCGCAAAATAAAAAAAAAGGGTTTTGTGCAAAACAATATAAAAAGTTTCGTGATAAAAACAATATAAAATTTTTGTGTATTATCATAAATAAAGAAATAATAATAAATAAAAGGTAAAAACAGTGCATAAAAAAAGTGGATAACAATAAAACTTGCGAGTTTGATAAAAAATGTAAAAAATAAAAAAAGGATTGTAGATCCGTATATACCAAAAAAAAAAAAAAAAACACTTTAAAAATGAACGCTTATAAACCGAGATAGTCTGCTGGCCATATGTAATTTCAAACTACACAAATACATCTGAAGAAATTAATTATAAATGTGATAATGAACTATAGAAAAACACAAACCCTTAAGAAGGATGACCAGGAAACCAGCGCTCCATGTTGTGTTGTCTATATTATTTGTTTTATGTTTGATTATTATTATGATTTTTGTTAGAACAAGGTTATTGGAATTATCTTAGTTGTTAAATTATAGTATAGAATAGCTTAGTGAATTGCATGAATTTGATTTGAACGAAAGTAATAATTTTAATCTCATAATTAATTTGTATAATTTTAGTTAGTTTGAAATTGTCATTTCGTTTTTAGAGTAGTCTTACGTTTAAACTTATGCTTAGAAATAGGTTACCTATTATTTCAAATATTCATTGTTAATCAATTTTTAGTATTAACAATTATAGTTAATAATTACTATTTTTCTTTCTTCCAAATTAATTTTGGCATATATGTAGATATTTAGCTGCTTAATTTTTATTCTTATGTTTTGGGGTTTGTTTCAGAAAAAATGACCTCCAATCCTTTTTTCGGGGGGAGTTTATGTTAGAAAATAGAGTTTAGTGTAGCTTTGCATAGATGTCGCTATATGTAGATACTTGAGCTGATGTTTATGTTAGGATAGTTTTTCATAGATGTCGCCATAGATTCTTCCCTGATAAAAGTTAATAAATAGGTTGATTTATCATTTTTATGTCTCTTCTGCAATAAACATTTCTGGCGAAATAAGTGGGTTTATATTTCTACCTTGATCCAAAATTATACAAGGGTATTATAGACTAAACTTTGCCACACTCTTAAAATATTGATTGGCATTGCATTACAGAATAATTCATACCTTATGCCACTATTTACCTTGGAACCTCATTATATCTTAGCAATATGGAAATAAATCTCCTCAATTCCCATTGTTTAAGACACCATAGCATTTTTCACCTGAATACATTAAAAAATTACATCGCCTATTTTAGCCATCTGGCCCAAATGTGTCGACTGTATAATAAGATTGAGTGTGCTGAAGTAGACATTTTCGTCGATAATCTATACAGATTCAAAAAAAAAATGTTCTGCTGCTGCTAAATAATATGTTTAGATAATTATATGATATATTACTGTAACTCTCGTGTCTCTTGTCTCTCCTAGTATTATTTGAAATTTTACTGAGCTTATGTATAATCATGTTTGGTTTTTCAACTGTATGTAACCTGTATTTAATTGCATTTTTACTTGTATGTAATATTTATACAATTGTAGATTTGTGTCTGTAAATTAACTGTGTTTTTGTAACTGGATAGTTCTCACTTAAGTGCGGAAATCTGTAAAAACCCAGTATAAACGAATAAATAAATATTCTGAAGTATTTCCTCTTTTTAAACTTGTGTTTTATTGCTCAGAAAAATTACATTTGTGCAATAATTTAGGTGCGAGGAGATTTTGTAGACCAATTTCCTCAGGTTGATGTCTAATTTTCCCGTTATCCTACTTAATAAGTTAACATTTTCTGGTTTTTTTAGGTAAAATTTCAAATTTAGTATTAACTTTTGACTGTCTATGTTTAGGGTTGGTTTAGTTTTTTTCCATAATACCATGAATTTGCTTTTTATTTTCAGTTTTTTCTTAATATTCAAACATTAACATAATTCATGAAGTTCACTTTGTATTTTTGAAATTGCATCTTCAATATTATCAGCTATAATGTTTACTTGTATGTCATCTGCAAAAAGTGAGATTGAACAGTACATTAGAAACTTCACTAAATCATTAATGTATATGCTAAAAAAGAGCGGTCCCAAAACAGATCCTTGTTGAACTCCAGGATTTACTTGTTGTTCTTTAGGTATGTCAAATTTTGGTTTTTTGTTTTATATTTTTAGGTAATCAATTAACCACTGCAGTTCTTTCACATGAAATGTTTTGTCTGTTCAACAAGAAGAAAATCCCTTTTTAGGAAAGGCAACATTTAAATAAACTGACGTACATGTTTTGTACAATTAAAATTTCAGGTTTTCAAATAGTTTTACCAACAAGTCCCAACGACATGGTGAATTTTCTTTGAATTTCGGAATGCTACCGAGGTATCTCAAATGTGCTACATATGACTTATTTTTGAAGTTGTCATTAAAAGAAATACTATTTTTGAAATTAGATAAAATTATCTTTGAAATATTTGTATTTTAAAAAACATTGATCTTTCTAAAATATATATTTTTGTTAATATCAACCATGAAAATGTTGCCAGGACATTTTGACTCGGAACGTCCTTAATTTTGAAATAATTCGATGTTTATAAAACATATTCCTTTTGTGTGGGTATAAGTAATAAGATTGTCCTTCCACTTTTTATACCGTTTATGCAATATATTTTTATTTATTTTAAACTTTGTCAATGAAAAAATGCCGAAATTCATAATCATGCACTTAAGAATTAAAAAAAAAATACTCATTTAATAATGTATAAATATTTGATACAAACTGTGCAGAATAATTACTTATCTTTCCAATGACGAACATATCACTATTTTTTCTCATACACGCTTTTGTCTTTTTGCGGACGACAATAAGATTCTAAAAATAATAAAAAAATCTCGATGATTGCCTTCTTTTCCAATCGAATATCGACTCTTTCAATGATTGGTGTAAAATTAATTGTTTGAAACTAAATGTCGATAAATGCAAAATTATGTCCTTCTATAGATCAAAAAAACTGATTGTCTTCGAGTACAAACTTAATAATATTTGCTTAACAACTGTTACATCTATCAAAGACCTTGGTGTCTCTCATAGCAAGCTTTCCTTTCGGGATCACATAACTGCAATCGTTAATAAATCCCTCAAACTACTTGGTTTCATCACTAGAATCACTTCGGACTTCAAAAACGTAAATACCCTTAGAACTCTTTACTGCTCCTTGGTTCGCCCCCATCTTGAATATGCTTGTGTTATTTGGTCTCCTTTTTATGCTGTCCACATTCGACGCATTGAATCTGTTCAACATCGGTTCTTAAGAGGGATTGCTAGGAGGCTAGGTTTAGAAAAAGGCAAATACCCATATGATGAAATTGAACTAACTCTAAACCTCTCTCCTTTGGAAGTCCGTCGGGAAAGAAATGACCTCATTTGCTTCTTCAAAATTATAAATGGTATTATTGATTCACCTACTCTACTGCAACTCATTCCCTTCAATATCCCCTCGCAAAGACTCAGAAATAATGAACTGCTCTTCCTCAACCATCATTCGACAAATTATGGATATTATTCACCATTGTCCAGAATGTGTAGACTGGTCAACTCAAGTCAAAACCTTAACTTTTTTGGGATAAGTCTGAATGATTTTTGCCAGTCGCTAAACAAGTGACGGAATATTATAAGTGTCCTGTAGTCCTGATTATTTTCTTATATTATATCTACCATATGTCTTTGCTTTCATGTACCTTAGTCTACTCCTGTATTTTTCATTTTACTTTATTCGTGTTATTATTTTGTAATTTGGATGATGTCCGTTAATAAATAAATAAATAAATATCACATATACCTTCAGAGGCTATAATGGAATAAGTTGTTATGTCAAAGGTCTGAAAGGTGAAAGATCACCAAAGGGGATCCGAAGATGACAAACACTCAAATGAAATAGAAAAGGTGCAAAAAAGTCGTTACACCAATATGAATTTCTCGCTGGAATGCTAGGACTAGATCGTCTAGTCTAGTCTTTTCACCTAACGTCTAGAGTCTAGAGTCTAGACGTTAGAAGAAAAAACACATTGGTCTATTATTGGTGGTAGTAGCACATAAGCTGCTCAACCGACACATTTGCAATAGTGATGTTCTCGAGCGTATTACGTGTTATGTCCCCGAGTACTTCACCAGAGCTAGGCAGCATAGGCTTTTTTATTTTTTTCAAGAGGCAGGACCAACCAATGCCTCTGGGGAGACTTCGCTTTTAAACCAACTTCCTTCCTTCACAGATAGACATGTTTCGGTCAAACCTCAATGAATTCAAGATTAGAATAAGTATTTTCTTTAACACGATGATGCATCGCCACTGATTTAATAAATGTGTAAATAATACATTAATGTACTAGCAGGTAAATGATTTATTGTAATTGTTAATGTTGTGAAATGTTGTTGGAGTCATTGTTTTTCATAAATAAACAATAAATAAAAAGATAAAATACATTGAAACCTACAAAGCTGATGTTTGACTACCGAACTTATTAAAATAATTAAAGTAATAAAATAAGAGAAATGTGAATTTAATTATAAAGCGTTAATAAGAAAAAAAATGGTCATTTCACTTTTCACTGATACATTTGGGAGGCGGGTTTGAGTACCGCTGCTCCGGGAACCATTTATTGGGTTATCAGCACCTCTGCCGTAGGTCACTCCAAGTGGTTCGCTACATTTGGTTATTTAGCAGGGGTGCCCGGGTTCATCGGGTGAGGTGTGCTCAAGATGCGCCTCCCGACCAGCTGGGTGGCGTGCTGGACCCTTTGACCTCTCCAACTGGTGTCTCGACCCATCGTTTTGGATCGCAGTGGGAGGGATATATTCATTCGTCCATTACTCCTGGCTACACCGATCCCTAGATTCCTCCCCTTCCCTCATACCTTTTTTTTCCCAGAACTTCAAGTCTTACTTCCCTGAGAGAAATTATTTTCCTTAGGTCCTCGTGGGTGGGGTTATTTAAAAAAAAACCTTTTTCGGATACCCATTTACAAATGGTTACAATAACACTTTACCTTTATAAAAATGTAATCTCAAGTGTTGAAATACATTCCAATCAACAATAAAAAGAAAAATTAACATGTCAACAATATAACCACGAATTTCACAAGATTTTATGTAAAATTATTTATCCCGTATCCTTTTATAGCAATTTCAACAATAACTATAAACTATTAGTTGACATAAAAAAAGCATTAATATTTTTATTTTTTAAATAACTTGATGAGTAAAAAATCAAATTGTGAAATTTAATTATTGAAGAAAATATTTTCAAACCAATATATGAAAAAGAAAAATCAGAAAAAATACTGGCGCATCTGGGACTTGAACCCAGGACTTTCGCCTTGCAGGGGTGCTACTTTACTGCGATATTGGGTTCAAATTTCAGATGCGACATCAAAGAATATCTATAATAAAAACACATAAATTTGTTTTTGACCACGATAGTTTTATTTTCACTCTACCGGTTTCGGAAGATCCCTTCCTTCGTCAAGGGATCTTCCGAAACCGGTAGAGTGAAAATAAAACTATCGTGGTCAAAAACAAATTTACGTGTTTTTATTATAAATTATGATGAGCCACAAAGTGAATGCTTTTTACAATTACGTCAAAGAATATCGTTTGAAAATCACTAATATTATCTTTGATAATTCATATTAAAATTATTGCAGTAACACATTTAAATAAATACAATAAATGACCGCCACGAAATAACAGAGCCAATAAAGCAGATTCACCAATGCATAATAAAATATATTTAGTGTTTACGTAGTACAATAACATAAAAAATATTAAAACTGGCGTTAATCGTAAAAAGGTAGTAAATGAAAGATATGAAACAGTTTACAAACTAACTAACTAACCATCACGCCGTTTCCCCGCAGGGGTAGGCAGAGAGGACGGACCGCCAAACAACTCGGTCACACCACACACTCCTTGCCTCATTCACATTCATACATACTCTTCTATTATTCTGACTCTTGACATGGCCCGACTCGAGTATCTGATTCACTTGATCGTGCCATGTCTTCCTCGGGCGTCCCCGACTTCTGCTACCATTCGCATTTGCATCGTATATCCTCATTACACTCCTATCTTTGCTCATTCGCTCTACATGCCCACAAGCGTCCCTTTCTTAATCACACTCATTACGCTTACATCAGTCTTGCACTCTGCGGATCTCCAGATTCCTCACACGATCAAACATAGTTTTACCACACATACGCCTCAGGGATCTCATTTCAACAGCATTTAATCTACTTTCATCCCTTCTTTGCCAGTTCCATGCCTCACTTCCATACATCAAGGTAGGTACCAGCACTCCGTGGTGGACTGCTAACATCGCTTATTTGGACAATTTTTTGTTAGCGCCAACTGCGTTCAGTCCTCCATTAATGGAATTAGCTGCATTTCCCCTTGTTTCAATATCTCTGTCAGCCTTCCCATCTCTCTAGAACATACTTCCTAAATACACAAACTCATCCACCTGCTCCAAGTATTCCTCAGCAACAACTATATTGCACACTGTTTTCGTACTCTCTCTTTCAAACACCGTGACTTTAGACTTACTTACATTCATCATTAACTCATTCTTCATGCTTACTTCGTTCATCCTAGACACGAGAGACTGTAGATCGTCTTAGTTTACAATGTCATAATAAAAGGAGTATTTATAAAATTAGGTATTTTGTGAACTAATTAAAAAAAACTATGACAGTAATATAAATATTTATTACTTCTGAACTAATTTACAAGCTTGTTTTATGAGCGGCCGTCGTAGGTCGCAGGAATGTTAAAACTTTGGGTCGCTGTTACTAAACTAACACGTGCAAAGTGCAGGGGACCAGATACTTCTCTGACTTGGTCGTCAATTTGAAAGAAACCTATTTCTAGAGCCTTTTGACATGGTTTTTTTTAACGGTTTTTGCAGTAAGCTGACATTCAATTGACATTTCTGATTTTAGAAAGATAAAAATAATGTATTAGGCAAGTAAAGTAGACTGTATGGATAAGAAATAAAGTTCAAAGTTTTATGTAACATCTAATGACTAAAATGAGATGACATTTTGAAAGTAGGTTGATATGACATCATCAAAGAAAGAATTAAGTTGCATCTGACATCGAAATGTGTCAATATTTATTTTAATACCTTTTTTATTATTTTGTACAGAATAGTTGCAATTTAAAATTATTTAATAATTTTATTTTTTGGAATAACTTACTGAGTAAAACTTCAAATTGTAATATTTAATTTGGGAGAGCGATGCCCCGGCAAGGCGAGGGTCCTGGGTTCGAGTCCTAGATGTGACCGTATCATTTTTCTGTTTCAGATTTGCGTTTAAGAATCGCTAATATTGTCTTAAATAAATAAATATTACACTTTGAGGTTTTAATCACTAAGTTATACAAAAAAATATTCATCCTAGACTTGCAGATCTCGCACATTAAAATAAGAAATGTTTGTTTAAAGACGCTATCTAGATTGCATTTAGTTCGGGTTGAATCTTGCGATCATACATAAAGATAGTTGCCAATAAAAATGTGCGGTGAGAAAAATGAAGGCAATGTCGGTAGTTATTATTCGAAGTATGATACAGTTAAATATGTCCGAAGGAGATAGGGTCCCATTAGCTCAGTTGGTAGAGCGGTGCCCTGGCAAGGCGAGGGTCCTGGGTTCGAATCCTACATGTGACCGTATCTTTTTCTGTTTCAGATTTTCTTTGAATCGCTAATATTATCTTCAATAATTAAATACTATATTTTTAATTGCTTTAAAAATATGTGTTTTAAGAATACCTACAATACTGATTTCACATTGAATATATTTAAGTGTATATTGCAGTTTTAAAGAGCGTGGTAGACTGTTGTTCCACTATGGATACGGCCGGGTTAAAACAGTACTTCGATAGACTAAGTGAAATATATTTTCAAAAAATGTTTTTATTTGTTGGTGTGTAATTTATTAAAAGTCAATTGGTGTGTCGTGTTAATTCCTTAGTCTAGAGAGTTAGTTACATTGTGAATTTTAATGTTGTATTGTGATCTTATTGACAAATTTCTTTCTAGTTTTTAAATACAGGATTTGAAAATTGAGGTTATTGTGTAAATATCGTCTGCTTTTGGAACATTGAATGTTGTGAAATTATTTTTTTGTAATCTTGTCAGAACACGAGAATGGTTGAACTCCATTGTAAGTCAGCTTGTGCCTCCGTAAAGATGACATGTGTGAAAATAAAGAGTTGCAGTCGGAACATGTGAATCTTTTAACTCCACTGTGAGTCAGCATATGCACCCGTAAATTCGACTTTTGTGAAAATGAAGAGTCGCAGTCGGAACATGGGAATGGTTTAACTCCACTGTGTGTCAGCATGTGCCTTCGTAAATGCGACATTCGCGAAAATGATAAGTCGCAGTCGGAACATGAGAATGGCTTAACACTACTGTGAATCAGCATGTGCTCCCGTAATTGCGACTCTCGTGAAAATGAGGATTTGCAATCGAAACATGGGAAAGGTTTAACTTCACTGTGTGTCAGCTGGTGTCTCTGTAAATCTGACTTCCGTGTAAATGATGAGTTGCAGTCGGAACACGAGAATGGTTTAACTCCACTGTGAGACAGCGTGTGATCCAGTAAATGCGACTTCCGTGTAAATGAAGAGCGACAAACGGAACATGCGAAAGGTTTGTCTTTACTTTTAACCACAATACGATTGGACGAGTTACAGGAAGGAGTTGAATTAACCAGATCACGCTCCACGATATTCTTGAATGAATTGTTTTCAGTTTCGTCATGTTTGTTGTGTTCATCCAAATAATGGGTTACTGAAATAAATAAGAAAAGGTTAATTAATGCCTAAATTAATGTATAAATTAATTCGCAACGGTTAAAGTGGCGCCAGTCCGATATCAAAATACGTCGGTACTATTTGACTGCCAAATTGAGCAAAGCAAACTTTAAAAAACGTAGGAATAACTTTCCGGAATAAGCTGATATAGCGAAAGATGTATATAAATATTGTGCTTGCCAGCAGCCGTGTGACTGATGTTTTCGGTTTTTTCAAAACAATCCTTTTTGACATCCTGAAGATCTGTATGTATCCCCGTGTGTGCAATTTCAACTCTGTATCCCTCTGCATTCCCAGGTTCCATCTTGACGCTGATAGTATCTGGATTAGGAAGATCCAAAAATAAATTATTTGAACCAAAGGACGCCTATGGGGAGGTTTGCCATATTTCTACAGAACTTTCTAGATAATGAAACGGCGTAAGATTCCAAAAACTACTACTGGTGCTTTTAATATTGTGCTCACCATTTGCGATTTTCTCTGTGGATTCCAAACATTCCTCCTTAACATCCTGGAGGTCGATGTCTATTTCCGTATTTGCAATATCATCTTCGTTTTCTCCGTGAGTTCCTGGTTTCATCTTGACAGCGATGCTATCTAGGTAAGTAAGAGCTTAGTTTGAAAAATTAGTTAGTTTTACTGACGACATACTAATAATTTGTTTAGATTTAGTAGTCATATTTTCTGCTTCAACGATATATTACATTGATGGATATATACTGCAAAAGTTATTAAAAAAGGAAAAGGTATTCCAATAAAAGTGAAACATGTATTTAAAGATTATGCTTACCAACCGCCTGGCCGATCTTCTCGGGGTGTTTCAAATATTCTATCTCAACAGCCGGGACTTCAATGTATATCTCCGTGTATTCCATTTCACATTTGCCCCCTTTTGCACTCCCTGGTTCCACCTTCACGGTGACAGTATCTGTGTTAGGAATATACAAAAGTTAAACATTTGAACAGGTGTATGTATAAATGCGGCGGTTCCTACGGTAAGCCTAAATCATGTCTGCCAAATTATATAAACAAACACGTAACTCCTCAGCTATCAACTGCAAACGCTCTCGTTTTTTTTAATTTCTTTTCTACGAGCGCTGAAAAACCAAATTCGCAGTGTACGCCTATAAACACTAGGAATGTTACTTTAAATATTGTGCTCACCAACTGCGATATTTTATTTGTGTTCCAAACATTCCCCATCAGCATCTTGATGGTCGAAATTTATTTCAGTATATGCCATATCTTCTTCGCGAGTCCCTGGTTCCATCTTGACAGTGGCACTATATGGATTAGGAAGAGCCATAACTAACTTAGTTTGAATATTTTAGTTAGATTTATTTTAGTTTGGAAGATCGTGCGATACGAGGATATCGGTCTCGAATAGCAATCAATAAGGCCTGGAAAAGAACAATGCAATGAGCGGGGAGTTACAGCGTGCGGTTTTCTTCATGTGGTGGTTTGTGATTGTTGTATTGTTTAGTATAAATGAGACCGATCTTCACTAATTACAAAGTTATTTAAATATATCGTTTCAGTCGACAGAGATTTAACAAATGGCAGAAAGAGGTTATTTATTTATTTATTTAACGCCCAGAGGGCTTTTACATGTGGGTGGTACAAATTTAATGACAGTTTTGAAACATAAGAAAGAAAAGAAAGAAATAATACAAATAAAATTACATAAGTATATGCGAGAAACAAAATTAAAAATAACAAGAACATAAATTAAAAAAATACAGCGATTTGACTGAAATTAAAAAATACAGCGATTTGAGGTTATGATGCACAGACGATAAATAGACGAGAACATAAACAATACAAAGTAATCAAGCCCGTTATACCAACAAAGTAACACAGACAAGTAATTTAGTGATGAGTAATCATCATATCACATTAGGTATGTTGTCCTTCCCTATTTGATAACATACACCCAACACCAACGGTGAAATTAACCAATTAAACTAATCACGTCGTCCAATGGGTTGGGGTAAGAATTGACACAAACCGTAACAAACTGCGCAGAAAATGCCCTCAATGGCTGCGCTGCAAACCGTGGGGAACTTTACTCTTCTGTGCAGGGTTTATATTGATTCCTTACCGGACCTACAAATTGACCACAACTAAGTCCACACGTAAATTGGAACACATATATTGTAGAGTATTTACTTTAGTTTATCTTTGACACCAGTCGGTATCAATTGATACGGGAGCATTCCATCAGCTATATCAATTTAGGTGTCATAAATATTGTCATGTCGCTAGGAGAAGAATTGGCACAACGGCCACAAATGTCTACTAATTTTATTGAACTGTCAATGTGTGTTGTGACGCATTTGCAGAAAACATAAATGTATCAGAAAAAATAAACAAATAACCACACTTATGTACATATAACACAAGCAAACAAGTTGTCTGGAATTTTACTACATTAAATTTAGAAGGAACAGACACTCGCCCTGAGACTTGGATTGCTTGACATCTTGATATAAACGTTAGTTTGGGCCATAGATAAACAACTCACTAGATTGATAACTCCGGGCTACAGCAGTATAAAGCAAGTTGGTCCTTTATTTAACCATAGATATGCCAACATTTAGAATGCGAGTGAAAAGTCTACGTCAAACATCGTGCTCGAGAATTTCAAAAAACGGCGCGACTGTACTTATTTATTTATTATTGGATAATTTGTAAAGCGCCGCTTTTGTGAGATATCACATCTGGGGCGCTTTACAGTTGATGCAGGTATTACAAAAAAATTTAAATATTACAAAAATACATTGAAAATAAGTTATATAAAATGAAGTACAGGAACAGGTGATGAAGTAAATAACTTAATGCTATTCCAAATTGGAATCAAACGAAAAGAAATTCGCACCCGTTTTGGTTTACAATTAGGAATATTATTTTATGTCGAGATGTCAAGAAGATTACGCGTTGCCAACGCGTAATCTTTTAGCGAGCCACTATGGCATCCCCAATTGGGGTATGTTGTGAGGCTGAGGGTATTGGGGAGGGGAGGGAGATGGGGAAGAGGAAGGTGGGGAAGTACCTGGCTATTCAGATCTGGTCACCAAACACGGCTAAAGCCATTTCAAGCAACGTTTCAATTCTGAATGGTGGTCTTACACCAGGGCGATACTGAGAGTATCTTCCACTCTGGAACGTGCCGCAAATATACTATATATTATTTTTAAATTAATTAATTGTGAAATAACACAAATTAATCAAATAAAATTTATTTGCGCACGCCGGGTTCGAACCCGCGACCTTCGGATCTGTAGTCGAAAGCGTATACCACTAGACCACGCCGGCCGTCAAATCGGATAATAATAATCGGACATATCGGATAAACAAAATATTCAAACCTGACAAATTTCTACAACACAACGGCGTGCTTCAAGTTCAAGATGTTGAACGAAACCACCAGAGAGATTCACTAAGCCAGTACTAAGTTGTCAAAAATTCAAAGTTTTTCATTGGATAGCCGAGTTGGTGACGTTTCAGATCACAGCGATTACCGAGCCCATTTTTCAGTTCCAATTTTCGATCGCAGTTATACCCCCCTGCTGGAATGGCTTGATAACTTGATTAAGGAATTTATGTCGATGGTATTTCAAAAAAAAACCTACTTAGATTATGTTTTATTTTTTACCACATGAATCACAATGTCGAGTGTCTGCTGTCTAGCTTCTTCGTGTTTCTATGTAACATTAACTCGATGTCACTTCTATGGCCACTAGGTACTAGGTACCAAGTGAACAGGTACATCTATATAATAACCAATACAACTGTCAGAGAACACGCACGACATTTTTGTTGTGTATAATTGTTTTATAATGTCTGACAGTTGTTTGAACAGCAACCAAAAGAAGAAACTAATAGAATTAGTAAGCAAAGACCCTCAGCTTATTGGAGGGAAGTTTTCTCCGAGTTTTACGTTTAAAGAATCTGAAAGAAGATGGATGGTGATTGCAGACCAGTTAAATGCTATTGAAGGAGCTACAAAGGATTTCAAGCATTGGAGAAAGGTTAGCTTTGACTTGTAACTTGGTTTTTTCAATATGACATGTGTGGTTCCGGTGTATTTCGTGTATGCATTTATCTGTCCAAAATCAAACAACGAAATCGATAACTTTGTATTTGTGTATAATTTTAACATCTTCATATATTTGTATTTTACTGTATATGTTAGAATTTAGGAACCATCGAAAATTCTAGCATTCGTTCAAAATGGCTGTGTAAAAGTAACCTCAAAAGCGTGTATACATTTCCATTTTATATTTTTTATCAGTAAGCGCTTATTGCTATTTAAATAAATGCATTATTTTGAAGATGAATGTATAATCCCTAAATAGTATAAAATAAAGTCGCTATCCGCGTCTATCTCTTTGTGCTCTTAGTTCTTCTAAACTACGCAACGTATTTTGATAGGGTTTTCACTATCAGTTAGAGAATTTCATTCTGAAGGTTTATATACGCAATACATGCATATTTTATTTATAGAAAGTAGATAAAAGTCGATGTTTTGTAATCGAGTCATAAAATATATATTTTCGGGCGCTTACATTGCTAACGCTGGCTAAACCTTAAGAGATACATCAAAATAATGTACTACGGAATTGTATATCTTAAAAAGGCCTACAGAAAAGTAAGCCACGGTATATCTCCATCTCCTTAGTATAACCCCCAGCAACGCCGGGTACACGTTAGCTAGTTATACATATAAGTTATTACAAAAAAAATGTTTTGTGTATCTTATATATTATATGTCCTAAAATATCTTATGAATACCTATGGGATTTTATAAACCATCAGAATTTAATTTAATTTTTGTAATTAAATCTATTCCTCGAAGGAATAGAATTTTACTCTGGGCTATATCTTCAGGAATGCTGTGTAGAGGGTCTCTTTAAGGTAAAAATAAATACAAATTGTAAGAGGGGTGAAAAACAATAGCAAATCGTTCTAAAACTACCATTTATTGATTATACATATATTAATTCTCATAGCTCTAATTTAGTTAAGGTTAATCTTACATGAGAGAAGGGTTATAAAATGCTTAGTTACATTTTAACTCTTTGACCGCCAAAAAGTATATAAAGATATTTTTAAATTACCTATGTATTGTTTACAGACATGGCAAGATCTACGTTCAAAAGCAAAATTAAAAAATATCTCTTTGATCCGTGCATTCGAACCTGGAGACAAACTACACACTCCAGAAGTCACCTACCTCAACCCACCTGATGAGAAGACCATCGAACTCACAGCACCCTCAACCACCAAGAAAAGTAACTTGGAACTCGACGACACACAGGTGGAATTTGACTTTGTAGACTTGGTTACTTTGCCTGCAACCGGTTACAGCAAATCAACAGGAGAATTATTATCCTTACAGGAAACAAGCTCAACAAATGATGCTGAGGTTACAAGACTTCCATTGATGGAAGAATTACCTATTAGAAGTCAGCAGACTTCTATTTCAACACCTATGAAAAGGAGAACATTTCAACGTTGTAAAAATTACTCAAATGTTTCAGGTTTAATTGGAAATAGAAGGAAAAGTAATACTGTATCTTCGGATAATTCTCAGTTTTACAATGGGGTTATAGATTTATTAACAAAACACGTTGAATGTACTCAGAATTATCATGATAAAAATCTTACTTTGTTGATGAAACAAGTTGAGTTTAAGCAAAACTATCAAATGCAAAAACTTGCTATTTTAACGAGACTAACGGAAGCTAAAGAATTGACTAAATCAAAAACTGATCTATAATTTATGTTTGTACTTACTGATAAATAAATGTGATAGTGTTAGTAGCGCGTGTTGAGTGTTACAGTGTTGTTGACATTGTCGCGTTTCGTTTATTGATGAGTTTTCGATTGCTTTTTTAAGTCCATGGTATTAGATTCGAAAAACACGTGTATGTAATGTATTTGTAAATATGTCTGTAAGTATGGGCATATATGAGTATGTAAAAATTACCTATTAGAAGTGTGTTTATATGTGTGTTAATATACATGTAAGTAATCTTATCCTTATGCATGTCTTTTACTATTTTTAGTCCAATTTTCAGGCAGTTTATATATTCATTCCTAATTTTATATATATATATATATATATTTTAATATTTTAATGAAATAAACCATTATCAGAATCTTTTGACTCAATTTTAAATAACTCCATACAAAACATAGTTCCAGAGTCAAATTCGCACCATCTAACTATCCTACATTGTTTACAAGGAAATTAAAAAAGAAATTTATAAGAAAAATGTATAATAATAACAATACTATTAACTAAATATGGAGATAATATACAGTACAATACTTACCTGGTAAGTCACTTGAGATTAACACTTAATATTACTAATTATTTATTAGCGAAATTTAGATACGGGATTTAGGACATAATTGGAAAATTGGATATAAATGGACTTTATCTCAGGAATGGTATATTTGACTTAATGGTATATAGGGTATGAAAGCTTAAAAAGGTAAGTTTTTAGTTAAGACCTGAATTCTGTTGGACTTGTTATGGATCTTAGTTCCGGAGGGAGTTTATTCCAAGCCTTCGGCCCAGATACTCCGAAAGCGCGATCACCAAACTTAGTATTTGGCTTGCGCTTAGGTTCCATCAGTCTGCCTACAGCTGCTGATGTTGCTGATCTAAGAGTTGACTGCCTCAGACCAGTGTTTTCCGGGATGCTTAGTTCAGGATGTAGGGTGGGGCCATTTCAGTGATGGATTTAATAATAATAATAATAATAGAATTTATTCCAGAATGTATGCAGGGGTACAATACATTCCATATTTGAAATAATTTTCTTAATTAGCTTAAGAAAAAATGTTAATAATGGGTGATTCCGATAGCCACAAAAAAGCGGAATTTAAGAGAAAAAAGATAAAATATAAACACAAGAAACGAATGTAAGCAGCCCTTTATGGAGGATATTTCGACATCTCCCGTCTCCAGAGGGCCATCAGAGGGGACTCCATCCAGGCAACCATGGCAGTGATGATAGCGTTACTTGATTGGCGTAGTCTGCGCCATAAGCTTCCCATGTGGTGGCGGAGAAGCGCTCTAAAAGAGTGTTCTCGTCCCTCCAGGAACATTTCCGTGGCGCTGCAGTATCTCGGTAGGCGGAATAGTTGGCGATAAGCATTATTGTAAGCGACTTTTAGCTTATGCCATTGGGATACAGTGTAATCCACCCACAGTTATGACGTGTACAGCGAAGTTAAACACCATCCAGCACAATTTGTACTGGATTCTTTCAGGGCACTTGAGCCAGTGAAGGTTACGAAGGTGTTCTGAAATGTGCGTTTATTTTGAAACTCCGGTTATGAGCCGTGCTGCTGCAATAAACACTGATTGAAGTTTGTCAATTTGATATTTTGAAAGGCTGGCATAAATGCCGTTGCAGTAATCGAGACGTGAGATTACGAAAGAGTTAATAAGTAGTTTTGTTTCTTCTGTAGGAAGGTTTCTTCGGACAGACTTGAGTTGTCTTAGGTGAAAAAAAACCGGTGCTTACAGTCCTATTTATTTGACTTTTAAACGAAAAGTCTGAATCTAAATTGACCTCGAGAAGTTTGACTGTTGTTTTTAAAACAAAGAAATTATTAAATATCCACAGAAAATAAAACCATACCTGAAATCCTAACGATTACACATTTTCTTACTAAATTTATAAAATAGTTCAAAGAATTAAACATAAAACGATTTAGAATATGGAAGTACATAATATATGGATTTGTAAAATCTCAGCGATAAAACGATTGTAAATTTCCTAATAGCATGTACTTAAGTGAAAATCATGCTGATAGAATCGAAGGCACATTTTGTATTAATCTCACAGGTGGACCTGGGGAAAAAAAATTAACTCAGGGCTTTCGTAATCCCTGGAGATGCTGTGTGGAAGGTCATTTTAAGGAAAGCAAGGAGAGGAAGTACCGGAAAGTTATGAGGAACCTAGGGATCATTGTGCCAAGGAGTGACGAACGAAAGCTTTATCCCTCCCGCATGGCACAAGGTGGCGGGTCAAGAAAGACTTGTTAGAGAGGTCAGAGGGTCAAACCTCACCCGATGAACCTGGACACCCCTGCTAAATCACCAAACGTACCGAACCACTTGGGGTGACTTATGGCAGAGGTGATGGTTATCTATAAATGGTTCCCGAGGCGGTGGTACCCAACCCACCTCCCAAATTAAAATGATTAATAAAAGGGTTATCCGCGAGATCTGATATTTCTACGTAATATTGCATTAACTATTTTGTAGATTTCTTCTAAATCGTTTAGAAAACACTGATTTACACATTTTTAATTATTTATTTATTAATTAAACAAGTATAAATTTATAACATAACAAAGGGCATTCAAATTAACATAATAATATATTTTATATATATGGAGTCACTCTGCATCATTACTTCATATTTTTCATCTATTCCATAAATCAGAATGAGAAAAATGAAACCATTTTGTAATTTGACAATAATAATGTTTTTGTTCAGGAATGTGGGGAATTTTGTGCAATCTCACACATTCCATAAAGCATAAACAACAATATTAAAATACTAGTAAAATAATATACAATATTACCATCTCATAGAGCTATAAAATATTATAAATACACGTAAAAAGTAAGCATGTGCAAGTAAATAATTTTTTTATATTTATATATACATTGAACAACAAAAAACGTTTAAATCATTAGATTCACGTTTAAATTTAAAGGTTTTCGGTTTCGACGAGCGTAAAAATAATCGGAAAGTACAAAAAAAATAATAAATTGAGTCGGCCAATCAAAAGTCAGAACAACAGCTGAGTATGCATGAATCAAGGATTGTGCGCCAAGACAAAGTTGTTTAGCGAATAATCCTCTCTGCGGGGAAACAGAGTGATAATTAGTGTGTTAGTTACATGCAGTGCTTCAGCCGTTGTGGTGTAACGATGTCTTTAAATAAAATAAAATACTTTTTTGTTTTAAAACCACGATATTTATTAATTTAAGAACCGACCGGTTTCGCTTTACTTAAGCATCATCAGGGTACAAATTAATACTGTACCACCCTGATGATGCTTAAGTAAAGCGAAACCGGTCGGTTCTTAAATTAATAAATATCGTGGTTTTAAAACAAAAAAGTATTTTATTTTATTAAATATGTCAAACCACAAAGTGATTGCTTTCTACAATGATGTCTTTAAACTTTATTTCCGAGTAAATGGCGAGTTATAGTGGGAAAATGACAATCGTCTAACTCCATTGTTAGTCAGTTGTACCTTCATCAAGATGACTTATGTGAAAATGAAGAGTTGCAGTCGTATCATGAGAAAGTATTAACTCGCTTGTGAGTCAATATGTGTACCTGTAAAGAGTACTTTCGTGAAAATGAAGACTTGCAGTTAGAACACGAAAATGCTTTAATTCCACTGTGAATCAGCATGTGTACCCGTAAAGAGTACTTTCGTGCAAACGAAGAGTTGCAGTCGGAGCACGAAAATGCTTTAACTCCACTGTGAGTAAGCATGTGCTGCCGTAAAGACGACTTTTGTGAAAATGAAGATTTGCAGTCGGAACATGAGAATGGCTTCACTCCGCTGTGAGTCAACTGGTGTCTCTGTAAATCTGTTTTCAACTTAAATGAGGATTTGCAGCTGTAACATGAGTACGCTTTAACTCCACTATGAGTCAGCATGTGCCTCTCTAAATGGAACTTTCGTAAAAATGAAGAGTTACAGTTGTGACATGAGAACGGTTTGATTCCACTGTGAGTAAGCTTGTGCACCCGTAAAGAAGCCTTTCGTGAAAATGAAGAGTTGCAGTCGGAACATGAAAATGCTTTAACTCCACTGTGAGTCAGCATGTGCTGCCGTAAATGAGACTTTTGTGAAAATGAAGATTGGCAGTCGGAACATGAGAATGGTTTAACTCCGCTATGAGTCACCTGGTGTCTCTTTAAATCTGACTTCCATATAAATGAGGAGTTGCAGTTCAAACACGAGAATGGTTTAACTTTATTACGAGTCAGCTTGTGCTTCTTTAAAGATGACTTTGATAAACATTTGCCTTCACTTTTAACCAGCAGTTGTTCATCAGGACCTTGAGAACTGAAACTATCGGACGAGGTATAGGTAGAAATGGAATGAACAAGATCACGTTCCCCAATATTCTTTGGTGAGTTTTTCTCAGGTTGGTCATATTTGTTGTGTTCATACAAGTAATGAGTTTCTGAAAAAAGATAGAATGTTAATAAACGCCTCGTGACAGCTGTACAAATTAATTAACAACAGTTAAAGTGGCAACAGTTTAATAACAAAATACATCGATGCTCCAAAAAAATTGTCGAATTGAGCAATGCTAACTTGTAAGAACGTCGAATCTTTCTGAAATAAGCTGGATTAGCGAAAATTATGTGAAAAAATGTAAGAAGCAGTAATTGTTGAATGAAACATTAGTATATATTGAATTATTTAGCGGATAAGAGATAAGCCGCCATAGCTCAGTGGTCAGAGTTGTCGACCGGAAATCGAAAGGACACGGGTTCAAGTCCCGTTGGCGTCATGTATCTTTTATCAGGAGATTTTTCAATGTGGATGAGTGTTTCAGGCTAATAATTATTGCTTATAAAATAATTGAAAATTATGTGTTAATATTTTGCTTACCAGCTGCCGTGTGACCGATGTTTTCGGTGTTATCAAGACATTTCTTTTTGACATCCTGGAGATCTAGGTGTATCTCCACGAAGGCCATTTCACCTCCGTCTGCATTCCCAGGTTCCATCCTGACGCTGATAGTATCTGGGTTAGGAAGATCTAAAAGTAATTGATTTGAACAAAAAGACGGCTATGGGTAAGTTAGCCATGTTTCTACAGAAGTTACTCCAAAATGAAAAGATAATGATTTTATCCAAATAGTACGATTATTTTTATTTTTCATTGAATAAATAGTTAATACGTATCAAGTCCTGCTAAGCCAATTGAATTGGATTGTCAACAGGTGCTTAAAGTTTAGTTACATATACATTTTTATAAGTTATAATTTACATCTTATATCTACAGAATCAATTTTTTTTTCATACATATTAAAGTAAAAAAAAATTCCGATGGCCAATTTTTCACGATATTTAACCTTATTCATAGACTTACATTGCTTTATAGTGTCAGGTAATAAATTAAATATCTTCGGTATGTTGTATTTAAACGTTCTCTGTCCGTATTTATTATTAAATTTCGGAACTAGTAACCCGTCATTGCGCATGAATCTAGTACTATATTTATGTTCTAATTTTTCTTTATGCTGCGGGGTAAATATATACTGAATTATGATTTTTTGCCATAACAGGTAAAATTTTGGCACTCTGAAACAGCAACGGTGTATTATGTCTCTGTTTAAAAATATTAGGGACGACTAGTAATTTTACAATTGCGTTTTGTACAACTTGGACTTGTTTCAGATTGGTTACCTATAGTAGTATTTCCCCATATGGTTAATTCACATCTTATAATAGATTCTGCCATTGACATATAAATTATTTTAAGTGTTTCAATTGATAGGAAAAAAATTAATGTGTACATTCTGCCAGCAATTGATCCGAGTCTTTTACAGGTTTTTTAATATGTTTGTCCTATTTGAAAAAGCAATCTACTGTAACACCAAGATAGACATATTCCGTAACTAATTCTAAGTTACTTTGATTATTATTATTATTTGAATTTCGAGCTTACCAGTTATGTGACCAATCTTCTCTGTGTGTTCCAAACGTTCTTCTTTAACATACTTCTGGTCGATCTCAATCTCCATACATGCCTTTTCATATTCGTCTTCTCCGTGAGTACCTGGTTCCATCTTGACAGAAAGGCTATCTGGGTTAGGAAAAGCCATAACTAACCAACTTAGTTATTTAACTAAATTAGGAAGATTTTTGATAGGTGGATATTTGTCTCAAACAACGATTAATCAGATCTGGAACAGAACAGTAAAGTCAGATGTGCTAAGGCGCGAGATTTTCATCAAGCGAAGGTTTTTGATTGTGTATTGTTAATTAAAATGAACAAAGGCCTTTAGTCATTTAAATAAATCGTTACGGTCGACATTAATTTAACAAATGGCAGAAAGAGGTTAAGACCCAGCGTAAAAAAATCCCACAATGGCTGCGCTAAAAAACAGAAGGGAACTATACCTTTATGCGCATGGTCTCAATGCACTCTGTTAATGTCGATTCCTTACCGGACCGTTGGACAGCGGCCTTAGTGACAATTGACCACAACAAGTCCACACGCTCAACTTCGCAGTCTTACTGAACTTACGCCAAATGGAAAACATTTCTTGGAGAATGTATTTGCTAAAGAGGCTTACTGATAACGGCGTACGAAAAAAACTTTTCTCATAATACACACTGCGGTAATGGCTTCAAGATGAATATCTAATCACAAGAAGTCATCAGTTATCCATACGTCTAATACATCATTAAATATGTCATTTCGTCTTACCGCTAGAGGAAGAATGGAGTCAGCGGTCACAAACGAACTAAATAGTTGGTAAGACGTCTACTAAATTGATTGAACCGTCAATGTGGATTGTGACGCCTTGGGAGAAAACATAAATGTTACAGAAAAATAAACAACTAATCTTACTTATGTACATATAAAACAACCAAAAGTTGTCTGGAATCAGCCGAAATAGCAAATTTACTTCAATACATGTAGAAGAAACAGACACTGGCCCTGAGATTATGATGGATTGAATGGGAGCATAAATAAACCACTCACAATGCGCGTGTGGGGGGAGTCGCTATATGCACAGCGACTAGTCGACAGGGGGCGTGGCCAACATATCCGAGCATACCCGAGCTGTTCCAAGTTGCAAAATCAGTGAAACGAAACGTCAGAAATGGCGTTGTAATAATATAATGTAAACAAACCTTTTTAGAACTACGCTAGGTTTGTGTAACATGGTTTGTGATTCAAAAGAAAGTGTCCCCTTAATACCGCCTGCTCGCGTCAAGGCAAGAAAAACATCCCAGTTTTCAATTAGTTTAGCGGCTACGCTAGGTTTGTGTAACATGGTTTGTGATTCAAAAGAAAGTGTCCCTTTTATACCGCCTGCTCACGTCAAGGCAAGAAAAACATCCCAGTTTTCAAATAGTTTAGCGGCTACGCTAGGTTTGTGTAACATGGTTTGTGATTAAAAAAAAAGTGTCCCTTTTATACCTATACTTCACTTCGGGTATGCTCGGATATGTTGGCGATGCCCCCTGTAGATTAGTCGCTGTGCATATAGCGACTCCCGCGTGTGGGCCGTTATGCACAGAAAAATGAATTTATGGAGGTGGGATTTAAAAAAAAGTACCCACCTAGATTTTATTTTACCACTCGAATCACAATGTCACTGTCTACCTTTTTCATGTTTCTATGCAGCGTTAGCTCGATATGGCTTGCTACATGGTCATGTGGTCATGATCATGGAGATCTTCTGTGAGAGGAAATTGTAATATAACGGCTTATGATTTTTTTCGGTGTTCGATGAGACAATAAAATGGACATATCATTGAAAAATTTAAGAACGTTCTGGCATTTATCAAAACATCATCCTTTTCACCCCGCGGCGTCAAATTGTATTCGAATAGCTCCGTTCAGGGCTTTTTAAGTCCATGACTCGATGTTTCTTTTATGGTCACTAGGTTTTAGATACATTGTGGTGGGAGAGAATAATAGTAATTAGGATATGTTGTCAAAAAAAAAAAAAATGATGCTTACGAAATAATTATATCAGCCAATACGTACCAATCTTGAAATTAATTTTAAACATATTTTTACCCTTAGCATACACAATACACACCCTATCAAACACCCTAATGGGCTTTTACATAATACATATTTTAAATGATATATTAAGAACAAGACAATGTCTTTTTATTTTGCCACAGTTTTTGAGGGCCCTTTTCTGACTCAATTTGCTCACACCAAAATTTAGATTTTTTTCTGCGTTACGTCTTCCTTGCAAGCATTTTGCTTCACAATCCAAAGTTGCCGATTGCTGAAAGTCGGGTTTCGTCTGTAAAACCTCTCAAATTTTCGTATTTCCCTTTCCTTCTTGAGGCATTCAGCATCGAACCATTTGCAGCAATTTCGAATGCAGTAGACCTTTTGTACAATCTTTTTTTTTTTTTTTTTTTTTTTTATATTAACTCCACACAGGAGGCCCTGAAGAAAATCATTTCCCTCAGGGCCTATGTCATCTTTGGGGATGCTGTGTGGAGGGTCTTTTGGTGGAGAGGAAGGAGTGAACATGGGTCTTGAAGAGTCCCATGTTGTAGGAGGGAGGAAACACAGAGGCCGGCAGTTCGTTCCACAGCCGAGCTGTTGAACTTAAGAACGAATCGTAGAAGCGATCCGTTCTCATGTGACAAGTGTCAACCGTGTACAAATGTTGGGCACGCGTTTGGCGTGTATCCCGACTACGCACCGGTGCCGAAGGGATCAATGACGCTAGTTCCTTAGAGCATCTTCCATTGTAATACCGATAGAACAAGGACAGCATACCTACCTGACGCCTGTGCTCTAAAGATTGCAGTCCGTTTGTTAAGATTGGGGAATCTATCAAACGGACCGCCCGTTTTTGCACAGAGTCAAGGGTTTTTTTCAGGTATTTAGGGGCTCCGGACCAGAGATCTTGCATATTACGAATTCTTTATAAATTGTTAACTTCCAAACATAAAGAATTAACATATATTTGGATATTCTGAAATTGCCATTGTTTTTCCTATCTTATTAGCTGGAACCTTATTTTTATATACCTACGCTACATGGTCACTAGAAGGGAGAACATATTGGATGCTGTACTATCTACTCATCCAATAATGCCATAAGTTGCCATCGATTAAAAAATAACAAAATAAACACTTTGTACAGTTTTCAAGTTCTTTTAAAAGTTTTTGTTTTTGTTTTTGTTTTACAGTTTTAAAGCTAAACACATGAGGCCCTGAGGAAAATAATTTCCCTAAGGGAAAATAGAAAATAGGGCCTATTTCATCTTTGGGGATGCTGCGTGGAGGGTCTTTTTAAAGAAAAGTAGTTCAGAGAAGAAAAAAGGTATGAGCGTGGGTCGGAATCTTGGGGACAGTGTGTCGAGGAGTGACGGACGTATGAATCCAAGTGGTAAAACCACCTTGAGGCTGTAAGGATATGTCCCAGGAATTTGATATGTAATGCCACAATCAGTTCCTTTCCTTCTAGACAGATTAGGGGAATTAATAGCTCCTTTTTGTGTTCGAAAACCACGATGATTGACTTTTTAGCATTGTACATAAAGACTTTATGTCATCCGCTGTGTTAATATTGTCACTTCCTTGTCCGCAGATGTGGCAACCAATGCGTGAACTCTTGTAGGAGGTTGTTAAAGTAAACATTAAATAAGTTGGGAGACATATTACTCCTTTGTCAGACTTCGCCTTCAAGGAATCGGGGTCTTGAAGAAGCTCCTGCCATTGAATGTAATTTTTCTGCCGTACATATTAAATATACCCAGCATATTGACAACTGATGCTGGGACGTTTCGCTTTCTAATATCTTCCCATAACGATTGGTGAGAGATAGATCAAAGGCCTTGATAATAGATGCTAGGCCATGAATGGTATTTTTTTGTAGTCTTAGGCTATTGTTAGTTTGATTGCGTAAATGGTAATAACGGTTGATAAGGTGCTCTTGAAGCCAAATAGGTTTTTCAAGGAAAAAACGAGCGAAGTCTCAAAACTTAATTTTTAAGTATGGCGGAGATTTTCACTATTTCAACAATAGGACCATAGAGAGAATATGGTCCTATTTTGCGAACCTCATTATCACAGTTAAATATCTGGCATCTAGAGGTTTTATTATGGAAAACAATTTATTTGCCAAGAAGCTGAGCAATGCAACATTATGGTTATTGTTTATGTTTGTAACTGCGCAAGAGTACCAACTGCTGCCAACCGTCTGGAGCCAGTGAGACTATGGCATCCCCAATTAGGATAAGTTGTGAGGCTGAAGGTAGTCGAGTTGAGAGGGGGAGGGGAAGGCGTGGAAGAATGAACATAACTCAACAAATCTTTCTCTTTTCAATGGTGACCACAACAAGCCTTATTGAACTGTTAAACTATATAAAATAAATATAATCACGGCTTTAGGGGTGTTTTGTGTTGGAAAATGTTTTAACTTCAGCATTTCATGCTATAAAATTATGCCGAAAAGGCAAATTGTCTTCAATACTAGTATTATAAACTTCGCTCCAAGTTCACTAGCAAAATTTCCATCCTATTTAAAAAAAAATAGCAATATTTGCATTATTGTGAATAGGAGAAGATAAAATCTAATTGGGGGCAAATTTGAAAAATTCTGAACACCTAGTGGTGAAAGTATTACGAATGGTAAGTATTGTACAGCACCTACTAGTGAAACAATAATAAATGGTAAGTACTGTACAACACCTACTGGTGAAACCATTTGGAATGGTAAGCTTAAATTAGTAGAAATGGTATTAATATGTTTTTTATTATTTATTTACGGTACAAGTACCTTTAAATAAAGATTTTTTTGTTTTACAAAATAGGATAAGTAGACAAAGTACAGAACATGTTTGATTGCAATAAGTTCCTTTACATGATATAATTAAATCTAAATTTCTGATTTAATTCATTGATAGTTAATGGATTTTTTTTCAGTCTTCAGTTTTTTTTTTCAAAGAAGACAAGATTTCTATCTAATTATTTGCATGAATAAGGTTTTTGTTCATTATGGAGAAGCAAGTGACGTTTTAAAGTTACCTTTTGAGAACATGAATAGTTGCAGAAGGAACATGAAAAGCGTTTTTCCCCGGAATGTGTAAACATGTGAAGTTCTAAAGCATTTTTTTGAGAACATAAATAGCTGCATTTGGAACATGAATACGGTTTTTCTCCAGTATGGGTTAGCATGTGACGTTCTAATGTTCCCTTTCGAGAAGAAGAATAGCTGCATTCGGAACACGAGAAAGGTTTTTCTCCAGTATGTGTAAGCATGTGACGCGTTAAATGTACTTTTTGAGAAAATGAATACCTGCAGTAGGAACACGAATGAAGTTTTTCTCCAGTATGGGTAAGCATGTGAAGTTTCAAAATTCCCTTTCGAGAAGATGTATAGCTACATTCGGAACACGAGAAAGGTTTTTCTCCATTATGTGTAAGCATGTGACGTTTTAAATGCCCCCTTTGAGAAAATGAAATGTTGCAGTCGAAACAAGAAAACGGTTTTTCTCCAGTATGGGAATGGACGTGAAGTTTTAAATTATACTTTCGAGAGCACGAAAAGTTGCAGTAGGAACATGAATAAGGTTTATCTCCAGAATGGATGCGTTGTAAGTGCAGCGCTAACGTTAACTTGCGTGAGCATGAGAAGTAACAGTGGGAACACGAGAAGGATTTTTCCCCAGGATACGTCTTCTTGTCCATTATTACGTCTGAAAAACAAGAAGGATAAATCTCAATAAATCTGTAATGGTAGCTGAAAAAATATAAAAGGAATTCAGATAAACAAATCGAATTTACCTGCAGTTTGTGTAATACTTTCAGAGTGCTCTAAGCATTCCTTTTTAATATCCGGCAGATCTATGTCAATTTCCGTATAAAGAATTCCCCCTCCAGCTTTTCGAGGTCCTGGTTCTGTCTTGATTGGAACAGTCTCCACATTGAGGCTATCTGGAATAAAAACGCAGTACTAAATTGATAATTAGGCAAGATTTGCAGAATATTAATTGAAATATTACGGTCTTTGGTGGTAGTTTTATGTTTAATCGTGTTTATTGTTGGAAAATGTAACATTGTTCAACTAAGCTCCTGACAGTCTTAGAGGTAACATTTTTCTCGTGTAAAAAATCATTACGATAGTATACAATCAAATAATCATCAAATTTTGTTGTTGTCAGTGGCGGTTCGTGGTCATTCTGAACGATGGACGAATAAAAGATTATTTCTTTGATTTTCACGCGCTACTGGGCACTTTTTTTAAGATAAAGAAAAAAAGGAAAGGAAACCTTTACATGGCGATGATGTTGGTTTCTTTTGGAGTCTTGTTGGTTTCTTGATAATTCCATACAACAACAGTTTATAGGACGTGTACACCTTATATAATTAACATTAATGATATATTTTCTGTTTAAAATTTACCACACTTTGAACTTGGGGATGCAATTAGCACTATTTAAATGGCCCTTTCCCGAGATTAATGACGAAATAACATGCACTCACAACAACAAATGAAAAATGTATATTTTTCTAGGGTAAGACTTCTAGAAAGGGAAACGAACAAAATAAAATGATAATTGGAATAGGACTTTGGGATGTGGGATAGTCACGAAACTGTTTCAATATTAAACAACATATACATTTGCACAACATATTAACTAAATTTACAACGCAAGATGGACAAATGGTAGAAAATAAATAAAAACCTTAATTTTATACTATTCAATAATTTGGAACACCATTGTAAATACTCGTAATACGCCGATAGAAATGTTTTGCTGGATTGCTTGAAGTAAGGTCAAATCCGCCTAGATCACAGGTATAGTGTTGTCACGACAGTGTGTGTACATTTTATAGATTATATATATTCATATTTAGTGGATGATGCGAAATAAATATCAACATTACCCAAATTCTGTACGCGACGAACGGGAGTGTACAATTATTGTGATTCCGTGTTGAAGTTTATTAAGAGGAAAAATAAATCTATTAAATATTTAAAATGTTTGCAAATGCATCAAATATCCATATAAATGTAGAAAAAGTGATAAAAACACCAAAAAAATATTTTTAATAAGCGCCAACTTTACAAACAAATGTTTTGTCAATCCTACAATATTTTTTATTGTGTTATGCTACCGTCCGAGGAGCACACAAATATAAGTATTGTCTGTCCATAGGCGCGTTCTGGATTTTGCTCCTATGGGCGGATTTTAAAGAGTAAATAGATTATGTGGAGCACTGATCAAAATGCGTGTAATTCATGTTATCTTCTTTGTCATTGTTACTGTACAGGAGTTCACTGCAAATCGATCCTTAAAGAAAACCGCCACTGGATTTTGATGTTTATTTATATTTATTTAATTATCAACAGTTAGGCAACAACGGCGGGAAACGCTTTTTAAGAAGCATTTAATAAGCAAATAGGAATTGTAAAAATTAAATATTTTTTCTTTACTTTTATATATGCTGAGTTGAACTGCCCCAACTACAATCTTTGTAGTCATTTAGTGCATAGTGTCCTCTACGCTAGGCAACAAGCAAGACTGTAATTAATAATATTGTAAACAAATTTTTAATAATATCAGTATAAATATTTGATTAAAAATTAAAAATATTACAGTTACTTAAGAAAGTTTCAAAAACAAATAATTTTTTTTTTTATAAAGTAATACAGAAAAAATATCAATATGATCATCAGGAGGAATGAGTATTGATTATTCTAGAGATACAAATCACGGTGAGACACCCTTGTGAAATACGCAATGAAACTTACTAAATAGTTGGCTGAACACTTTCGGCATACTGCAAACATTCCTTCTTTACATCCTGGAGGTCGATTTGTATATCCGTATACAGATAAGACATATTTTAAAATACAAATGTATTGTAAACATTAAAGTTACCTAACGTTTTTGATGTTTTATATAAAAATAATAAATTAAAAATTTCATAAATTTTTCTCAAATTGCGAACGGAACTTTTTACCATATCAGACAGGGTGATTTTAGTAAATCAACACTGTGTTGAATGACACTTCAAAGCTAATCGACAAGTGTGACCACACTTTTAACAGAGTTGATCAAGTTTTTATCTGAGCAACGAAAGTTTCAAGCCCGTCTACTTTTGTTGTTCAAGTATGAGTCATCGTTCGATTTTGTTTATTATTTTATATCGATGTTTAGTTCCCTGCGGTCGAAAATAGACGTTAGACGTTCCTAGTGAGTTAATCAAATACTGTTTTTTGGAATCATTGCAATACGTATTTATCGGAGAGCAAAGATTCATGTCACATGCATTAACTAAAAATCGAAAAGAGTTTTTGGAATAGAAATTATTTGTTTGAGTGATAAAACATAGAGGACTGCGTCCATCTGAAAGACCTTTGTAAATTTGATATACCCATTTCAACTCACTAGTTGGCTGAACACTTTCGGCATACTGCAAACATTCCTTCTTTACATCCGGGAGGTCGATTTGTATGTCCGTATACGGAATTTCACTTGCGCCTTCTTCCTGGGACCCTGGCTCCGTCTTGATGGAAACACTCTTTGAGTTGGGAAGATCCATGGCACTGTCGTGATAGCTTCCTGTTACGTGAAGGTAATTATTGATCTGAGCTCAAAATAATGTATACCTGTACACATTTATTAATTTAATTGGTTATAAAAAAGCCTCAATTTCACTGTTAGCAAAAGCTTAAACCCTTGGTTGTAAAACGCCGAAGATGTGATATTTCCACAGAAGTGAAATTTTCATTACCAAAACGACAGAAGTGGCTTCGCTCAGTTAAAGACTTGACAGAAACAATCGCGATGTTTGCTTCACAGATATAACAAACAAAAATATTATCGTTCAAAGTTACACTTTCAGCTAAAGTGAATCAATCTTGTGTAGTTTTACATGAAGGGAATCAGTTGTCTCATATATGAAGCACATTTTAACGTGTTAAATGTATCTATATGATACATAATTTAACTAAGAAACACACTTTTTTATGAATATTGTTGACAAACAACTTTACTAAAGAACGTGTTGAAAATTTATTCAATTGATTTACGACCGTTTTAGAGAAAATCTTACCAATTGAAAAGTAAAATAGAAACTAACATGAAATAGTTAATGGAAAGTTACATAAAATATACATTGCTTATCCAGTCAAAGAGGGTTGCTTTTCTGTTGTTTATCTGTTGCATAAACTAGAAATTATAAAAAATTCTCATCGAATTTCGGAATTTTTCTAAGGTATATAAATTTTTTATACATTTCTTAATTTTAAAAGTGTGGTAAAAACAAATACCATTTTATAAATCAATAAAAATAACCTTTAAGATATTTATATTAGAAATATACCTAATTTCATCGAAGAAAAAGTTGAAAAATAATGGTTTTCATAAACATATTGACATGATTGTTACATCAGTTTTTTATCTCGTTCATAATGTTAAAAAATATTGTAATAATTCCCAGAAAATAACCAAAAAAATGTAGAAACCATGTACACCATGTTTTTTTTAACTTTTTATTTACCTACACATACATAAGGCATTTATGGTATTAAAAAAGATCACTTTCAACGAAACATTATTAAATTCAGATGGTAAAACATAATAAGTCCGACCAGAAACTATATTTATAATTTGACATTACTAATTGATTAAAACTAACGAGAAAAAACACAAAAACAATTACATATATTGAATTATACTAATATAATAGTGAATTGATCATTAGAATAGAAATTATTATAAAAACAGAAATGATTTTAATCACAAATGACAAATCAACACAATCAAGTCATTCACGGGGAAACTGACGTGCATGGATTATTAGTAAGAGCGATTGATTGTAAATGCATGACAAAATAACATAGTCTTGTTAATGAAATAACCGCTCAGGGTCAAGATTAATTGAACTAACTTTTCACTTGGTTTAAATTTGTGATAGCGGCCGTAAATCAAATGAGAACAAACGCATGTACTCTCGTCTGTAACAAGTTAAACTGGTTGGTGTTGGAAGCTATCTAGTATCAAGAGATGTATTGTTACAATACAGAAGCATTAATTGAGGAGTTTTAATGTTTCTTTGTAAATATAGCATGAACCTACATATGTACAAGGTGTTGAAAAACGTCACTAGAAAAGTAGAAACTCTGGAATTTTGAGAACTCTTCTATAAAAATGCCGAATAATAAGACAATGGTCATTGAAACGATCTCAAATAGTCAACAAATTAACCCAATAATTAGATATAATGAACACAATTATTGCAGTGCATGTTTCTGCGCGACAAAGAAAGAAAGAAAAATTCCATAGATATACCAAATACTCTATTGACATCTTAGTATTTCCAGTTAGTGATGGCGATGATCGAAACATTTACACGATCGAAATATATTATGTTTATTTGTTTACTTGCAGCTAGCAACGGTAAATATTTACTCGATGCATTTGAATAGGTACGTGTTAGGAAAATTACACTTCGTTTTATTTTAATCACAAAAATAAACGTTTATTTACGTTGGGAGAGATGAGAAAAGATAAAAATCAAATTCAATTTTTATTCAAAATTAAAAATTTCCTTTATAAAACGATCCCTTTGCCATTATTTTGGATTTTGTAATTGATTAATTACGTAAATAATCCAAACTAAAAACCTAATAAACAATTTTGTGCGCTAGGCCCAATCTTACTCAAGACCACGCCTTTTATAGTTGTCCTTAATTGCTAATTTATTTTCGGATTTTCCTGAATCTTGTAAAGTTCATTGTATTCACACAATTATTGTTTATCTCTTGTATGTCTGAAGAATTTGCTTCATCCACAAAATTATTGTTTTATTTTATGTTTTTTCTGACTTTATTGTACAAAAAAAATCGTTATATTCACAGATCTATTGTACAATCAATGTGTTTATCTACATAAAACGTGTGGGATTGCCCAAGCCTCCCCATATCTAGGAATAATAATAATCATTGTAGTTATGTGTAAATATAAACAAATGCAAGGCGACGCTGCACATAATGAGATTTATAGCAACACGGGTGATAAATGACGCGTGGTACCGCCGCTCCGAAGCGTACGTGTGGCAGAGCCAAATGCCCGCTCCAAAGCAATAGCAATGTTAGTCATCACATTTTCATGCGATACTTTGAACTTGTAAGAAATCTCTTAAATACCTGGTTCCAAAATTACACTGGGACTGAGTATTTCTTACTTTCTGTCCCCAGTCACCAGATAGGTATAAAATTCTTTTGAGTATTTTGTAAAAGCGCTGAAAAATAAACTAAACATTTGATCGCGATACTGAAGTATTTTCAACTCTGCAACGTTACGCAAATACCTATAACTGTTCGAGGAACGAACAAGGGTTGGGATAGCCCTATTCTTAAGGGCTATTCCCACAGATACAGCATGGATAAAGCCTATGGCTTATGACAGGCAAATTCGATAACACAATTTGTAAGGTTAATTCACAGTCAGCTTACCGGGTGGCGAACGAAATCTGCATCTCGAGAATAATCTGTCAGCACTGGAACGGTGATCATTGTACGGTAGCGCTCGTTATGTTGAATTGGATTGCGATAGTTGCGATAAAATACGTTTAAGGGATTATTAAGATAAATAAGCGGTGAGAGTACACACATTGGTTTTGACAAGACGAACGTTTCGATGCGATTGTACGGCTCACGGCACTCCGTGATTATAGTTGACGTGTGTGAATTCAAACTGTACAGTTCAAATTCTGTCCATACTATTTGTCAGCACACGGCCTGTCAAAAGCAAATCGGCGTGACGGAACATATAACCTTATATTATTTTACTTATAATTAAGTTGTGAAATAAAAGCAATACTTATTTTTCGTTGTGTTGAAAGATAATAATATAATATAGAACTCTAAAAGGATTTTAAGGGATAGAAAGTACTTACCCAGATACTTTTCTAAACGTTAAATTCCTCTCTATAAAGAATTTTATCTACGGTTAATGATTCAAACTGACATTTACAATGACGTGCGTTTCTCGACCAGTGCGCTCCTTATTTCTTTTACATAATGATAATATTATGATGAACTGGGTGTTGAATTCATTTGGTTGTTTTATGTAAGGTAAGTTGCAATGACGTTTCAATATGTATGCGCTGTAGAAATCAAGTTGGCAAACCAAAAACAAGACAACTAATTGTATTGCTTTCGATTTCGTAGTTTGAGTACTAAACTAAACTAAGTAATTCCATTGAAATGTGTTAAAATGTCCTCGTGTGTGATGAGAAAATGATTTTATTACTCGGCAAACTCTAGTTTAAGCGCAGAAATAAGATTTCACTAGTAAACACAAAAAAATTGTATTATTATTAATTAAAAATACATCATAGGTTAGTTGTTAATTTTTCCATAACCTTTATGTTTTCAGTAAATATCCAGAATTATTGGAGATGTTAATACTAATTGTTTTAAAATACTTCTTTTCAGTTTGTTAAACAATTTAAATGAGGTTTTTCAGTCACCGGAAATTAAAAATAATGCATTTTAATAGTTATCTCGTTAATATTCGAATAACTGATTGTTTACTTATCGGCAATTATTTTTGAAGTTACAGTTTTTTTGGTAAGGTTAGTTTTAATATTAGATTTAACCTTATTTTATTTAATACAAACTTTTTCCATCAATGATCTATTTAAAGTTCCTTTATAACCAATATAATTCATATATAAAAATTCAACCTTGAAAACTTGAAAAGTGGTTGACTGACATGGCTGAAAAATTCAAAGTTTGTTATTATTAGTGTATGCGTGTTTTTGCGAGTGGTTTGAATGGCAGGAGAAGTCGGGGACGCCCGAGGAATATCAAAGCAATATCTCTGCGTCGGAATGATATACAGAGTCGGGAATCCTCCTAGTTGGGCAGTCAAAACATTTCTTAAATAATGTATAATCTTTTACTAAATAAAAAAAAAAAAAAAAAAAAAATTAAAGTCGATGTAATGTAGTTTTTTTTAAATATCATTGTGGTATACAGTAGTGAATGGTGGAAGTAGTCGGAGATGACCGAAAGACATTAGCAATATGGGAGCCTTGCGGGGTCCACTAATATTGGAATAATTAAATCTGTTTTGTTGTAGATTTTATTTTGACCAAAGACCGAAATTACTATCACGTAACAAATTATATAACAGGACGCTACTACAGCAGCGCCATGGATCTCCCCAACTCAGAGAGTTTTTTCATCAAGACGGAGCCAGGGTCCCAGGAAGAAGGCGCAGGTAAAATTACAATTGAATACATTAATTATGTCAGTTTGATGAATCAATTACATCTTATAACACTGTCACCTGTTATACATGGTCATTAAATCTTAATTGACAGCCCTGCCATCGAACACAAGACAAAATGTAACATTCTTGTGTAATACATACACAACCAACGCACTGATCATGATGTATGATCTGGGCAACAAGTTTTGGCGTACTATTGATATTTTTGTTGACTCCATTTATGGAATCAAGCGTAATCTATACGAGCAATTTGTTGAATACTACAAATTCTAGTATCGTTGGTAATGTAGTTTTAGTGATTTTTCTTATATGTCGACCTTTAGACCGGTCGGTGGCCGAGTTGCCATCGCGTTTGGGTCCCAGGCGTAGTGTGTTCAATTCCTCGGCTGGCTAAGTCCTCCATCACAACACAAACAAATATTTTCAGCTTACTGTGGTAGTAGTGGGAGATTTTCAAATATTATCAGGTTATTCGTAACCCGGGAATGTTTGTCTTTTTTTATAAAAAAAATGTAGTATTGTTCTAGTTTCTGTATAATTTTATGTTACTGTTACATGTTTTCCTAATATTGTTTTATATTCAGTTTACCAGTATACTGCTATATCATACTTTAAGAACAGAATATACCTAGCTCACTAAAGTCACTCTTAAAGTCCGTCTTATAAGTCTGGGTGGGCGTAAAACTAAATAAAAGCAAACCCCTCATACCTATTTCTTTCCTTCCATAAAAAAACCCTCCACGGAGAATTCTCAAAGACTGAAAGAAATTATTTTCCTCGGCGACTCCTGTGCGGTGTTGGGTTAAAAAAAAATTATATGGAAGTGTTTCTGAAAGGGACAAGTATAAAAATCTTTTAATTTGGTATTGCGTTATGTTTTTTTTTATATAATTGAAATATTACACCCTTTGGCTTAGTTATGGTAAGTAGCAGGAGGTTAGTTTAACAATTATATAAAAATTCATCAGACGTTCAAACGAAATTTATATTTTTTCGTCCTGAATTTGCGTCCATCAGAAACTTGGAAACTAAATAATAAAATAGATTTTTAAGGCAATTTGTTAAATATTTTTTAAATTAGACCAAACTCAGGACCTACACACATGTTTCGGGAAATAAGTTTTTTGGTTCATAGTTCACAAACTAACGCTAACATTAAAAATTGGCACCGATGAGCCTTTTTTTAATGTTTTACTCAAAACTTATTTATATTTCAATGTATTGTTGATTTGTTATTCAGGTAACATTAATGTAGAGACTGTTCCCATCAAGACAGAAGCAGGACCCCGAGAAGAAGATAAATGGGGAATTCCTTATATGGAAACAGACATAGATCTGCCGGATATTAAAAAGGAATGCTTAGAGCGCTCTGAAAGCATTACCCAAACTGCAGGTAAAATCGTTTTTGGTTTTTCTAAATTACTTTATTTTATTTATTTGTGTTTCTACTTTAGATATCTACTTACTAAGCTTTTTCCGTCATCTTTTTCAGACTTAATAAATGACCTGAAGACGCATCTTGGGGAAAAACCATTCTCATGTTCCCATTGCAATTACTCCTGCTCACGCAAGTCAGCGTTGGCACCGCACATGCGCACACATACTGGAGAAAAGCCTTTCTCGTGTCCGCACTGCAACTATTCATGTTCTAAAACAGGAAATTTATACAGGCACATGCGTATGCATTCTGGAAAAAAACCTTTTTCATGTTCCTACTGCAACTATTCATGTTATGAAAAGGGATCTTTAAAAACTCACTCGCTTAAGCATACTGGAGATAAACCTTATTTATGTTCCTACTGCAACTTTTCATGTTCTCGAAAGTATAATTTAAAAATTCACATCCATTCTCATACTGGTATAAAACCTTTTTCATGTTCCGATTGTAGAATTTCTTTTTCTCAAAGGGGTCATTTAAAAAGTCACATGCTTACACTTATCCATACGGAGGAAAGACCTTTTTCATGTTCGTACTGCAGTTTTTCATGTTCTCGAAAAGGAGGTTTAAAACTTCACTTGGTTACCCATACTGGAGAAAAACCATTTTCATGTTCCTACTGCAACTATTCATGTTCTCGTAAAGGATATTTAAAACTTCACATCCCTACCCATACTGGAGAAAAACCTCTTTCATGTTCGATCTGCAAGTATTCGTGTTTTCGAAAGGTAGCTTTAAAACTTCACATGTTAACTCATACTACATGAAAACTTTTTTCGTGTTCGTACTGCAACTATTAAGGTTCTCTAAGTAATTTAAAAAAATCACATGATTACTCGTACTCGCTAAAATCGTTTTCATGTTCCAACTGCAAGTATAACGTTTACAGGCTTACTCATACTGGAGATAACTATTTTTTTTATTAAATTTGCAACTATTCACATTCTCTCAAGCAGGGGTTGGGATCCCGCCACCGCTGCTGCCCGTGAGCACTTTAGGTGCGGCCTACTGACCACGAAACATATAAAACATTACTTCCGAGCAGAACGCTTTTCTTTCACGGTTTTTGAGATAATTTTTAAGTTATTACAAAACCCAGAGAAAGGTATAATATAGCTAATACTTACTTACTTAACTAGAAAGCAGTTGAGACATAAATAAATAGGTGATTTATTTACGTGATTTGGATGTATCTTTAATAAAAGTTCGGAATTTGAACCAGGATTATTAGGTTAAAAGAATTTTTGTTTTAAGACTAACGATAAAGTTAAAGTTTCCGATCCATCTGCAGACCCATTTCGAAGGAAACCGTTATCGTGTTAGAAGTGAAGTTACAACTTTCAAGTTGGAGACTATGTGTTGCAAACAAGTTGAGTTTAAATTAACACCTGTATTGTGTTCAAAAAATAATGATAAAATATCAGTTGTTGATTCTTCTGCTGACGCTTTTGGAAGGAAAACATAATTTTTTTTCAAGTTTCTTTATTCATTGAAATTATTTGTTACATGCATTGAGAATTTTTCGACCACCATGCTAGGCACATGCCCGTGTTATGGTGGTCGATTTTCTATACATTACCATAAAGAATGTGAGAGAATATAAAATAAAATAACATATTATTAAAGAATATTTAAGAACATAAAATAATGTAAAAGCCTATATAGTAATATAAGGAAGTATGGAAGAATACAGTAGAATATAAAAATATAATAGCATAATATTTATATAATATAATAGTATAAATAATATATCTAATAGCATAATATTTATATAATATAATAGCCTAATATTTTTTAGTTGTTGTAAGTAAAGTGTTTACATTTTTAGATACATAATACAATAGTATATTGAAGAAATCTGTAATTGGTTTCTCAGTTAGGTAAATTACATATGTATTAATGAACCACATTGTAAACTGTTAATTTCCCTAAAGTAAAATAGATTCATAAAAAAGTATATAAAATCAAACATTGTAGTCGAAGTGCAGTTATAAAATCCAACATGTTGACTGTGTGTTGGAAAAATCGTAGGATCCCATTTTTATCTGCTGGATGTTGTTTTAATCAAAGCTTTGAAGTAGCATGAAAATTCGATCGTAAGTTAAAAGCAGTTTTGTCTTCCGTGTGTTGTTGAGATTACACTTGCGGATTCATCTTCTGACGTATTTTGTCGATAAATATTCGAATATTTCGAGTGGATCTGAAATTCTAGATTCACACCAATTGCTTCAAAATTCCGTCGATAAGCTTTTGTTTTTTCCCTGTGTAACAATTATTTAAGCTCGTCAATTCAGATGAAGAATTACTGTTAAATTTAATTCAGTCTTATGTTTTAACTCGCTCGTGTACATGACCTTACTATACCGAAGATTCCGACACCCCCCCCCCCCAACCCTCCACTCAAATCTAATTGGGGCCGTGGATGATATTACAATTATCAAAATTAACCCCCAACGGCTAAATGCTTCTCCATCCCTGCTCTAAAGCGAAAAATTCACCACGCAAATGATGGAAAAGAACATTTTTCATGTTTAAATTGCAATAAGGTCTCATTCTTAACCATAGTAGAGAATAACCTTCATTCAACTATTTATTTTTAAATTTTTATGTTTTTCTTCTCTTTTTGGTAAAAACATACATTTTTATAATAGCATAATAATAAATATGAAAATTACTCATATCGAATATTTATTAAAATATACGGTGTCCGGAAACTCGTAGTACAAGCGAACAGCCGGTGAATGGACATCATATTTTGAGTCGATTTGTGTTAAACTTTCATTCTCCACAAAAAGACCCTCCACACAGCATCCCCAAAGATGACATAGGCCCTAAGGGAAATTATTTTCTTCAGGGCCTCCTGTGTGGAGTTAATATAAAAAAAAAAATTTGAGCTTTCGTTTTCGAGTAAATTGAGTTTGAAGTTGGAACTTTTTAGTTCAAATTTATAAAAATAACGGTCGCTAAGTAGTTAATGTCAGGAGTATAATCATAAGTCAAACTATTTATACATCCTCCAATGTCACTGCATACATGGTTAACAAGCAGTATACGAGTACCTTCATGGTTTGCATCACGGATAACGCAGTCGAAAAATGAAGACAGATTTATGTACGAGAGAATGTAAAAGACATAAAGAAGATCTGAAATCAAAAGTAAGTATATCGAGTTAGGAACATGGAATTTTGCCGGCTTCCCCATTGTCGCTCGACGAACTGTAGTAGGAAATCGGGCTGAGATAACCAAAGACCAGGTGAAAAGAGTGAGCATCGGGTCATCGGTAACAAAACGGAAGTGCACTGGGTTCGCACGGTCGTATTTCACTTAATGCAGGGGTAGGTCTATCACACGAGTGTTAAACGATTTAATTTATTTCGTAGTTTAGTTCTAGCGTAACTAAGGGATAAACACGATAAAACGCAATAAAATACTGTTAAGAAAATAGTAAAATGTATGGTGGAAGTCGTTAAAACTTGAAAAACATTGTAAATATTTATTTGTTTATTTTATTGAAACATGATTTAAAGAGTAAAAATACCATTAATAATGATACAAATACTGTAAAACGTAGTCAAATATATAATAGAAGGTAGTAAAACATTTTTGAATCTCAGAAAATTTTATAAATCGTAAAATATAAAATAAACACCTTAAAGCAGTATTTATTTATTGTTAATTTGTGTAAAACAGTGAAACCAATAACATTTCAAAATAATTACAATTAATCATGTACTTACGAGTGAATTAATTTATTAATTAAATTACATTTGTTAAATCAGCTGCGAAGCGTCATCGTGCAAAAAGTACGTCTAATCATGAATTCATTAACACAATTAAAAAAATATACTGAAAACCTATACTAAATAAAAAAAGTAAATAATAATAATTGTATTAATCTTGTATTGTTTTGTATTTATTTTACTTATATAATGCACTTGCATAATGTTGATTGACTAGCTGATCATTTATGGAAAAGTTAGTGGAAGGGTTTAGTTTTTCCTATGGGGAAGATTTAACCCGGAGAACAAAATCGGAAGCATTAAAAAAAAATAGTGTTTTATTATTTTTTTTTGTGTAACAGATAGATAAAAGAAAAACAAAAACAAAAATTTAAAAATCTAAGAAACTAAACAAATAATACCTCATCCCATACACACAAGCAATTGCTTATTATGGGAGAACATTGAAAAAAAAAAATTAATCACATCATAATATCTTTTATTTTATTACTAGTTAAATATATATATATGTATATCACACATTGTACATTTTTTTATTGAGTAAATCTCGTGATCATGTACGGTCCTTAAGTGTATACAGTGCCGCTAATTTTTCTACTTTTTTAAATGGACACCAACACCCCTGATAAAAATCTGTTAGGTTTGTGCTTTTATCCAATTCTAGAGCATAAAATATGAACTTGGATGCTCGACTTATCAGATTATCTTCAATATGTTTTCCAATGTCATCGACACGCCTAGTAATAGTTTTTAACATGAATATACCATAGAAGAAATTGTTACGATAGTTGAATCAATGTACCTACTGAGATACTTCCATATATTGGACAATATACGAACTACGCACGTTAGAATGTTTTTTTTTGTGGTTTTATGTACAATAAAAGAAAAAAATGTGTGCACATGCCCCGCGGGCCACAAGTAGACAACAAGCGGGGCGCACGCGGCCAGGGGGTTGGCCACCCTTGGTTTAGACCATCTAATCCTAGAAATCTAGCGAGAATTGGAGTAGTACTTAAAGCTTCTAATGTGAAGATATTACATTTTTTTGCACCTTTTCTGTATAATTAGAGTGTATGTCGAGAATGCTACGAACTAGAACAAAATAAAGCATTTTTATCACTGCCATATTAGAAAAAGATTTTGCGTGTCAGATTAAAAAATCTAGCATTCGCATGGCAGTGTTGCACACCGAATAGATGTGAGAGCAAAAAATTGAGGCGCTTGTCAAACGTGATTTCTAAATCCTTCGTTAAAGAAATATGTTTTAACGAGGTGCCGGACATTCGATAGTTAAAGCACAGCGTATTCTTTGCCCTTGTAAAGCACATAGTAGTACACTATCCGCTGTTAAGATATATTGTATTTCGATACTCCACACTACGATATCTATTCAGTTTCCGGTACATTAAAAAATATATGTTTAAGTTTATTGACAGACATCCAACTTGAGGCTGTGTTAATGAGGCTTTTACAACACGTTTTGAAGGACGTCTTTTTCGTCCTGAGGACAAAACTTCAAAATCAAACGATCATCTGCATAGCCTTGTGAAAGCTAGCTGAGTGAATGAGTTGTTCAAGACGATTCGTAAAGAGAATTGGACCTTGGACAGAACCCTGGGGAACTCCAAATTCGATGGGAGTTTCAGGTGTTGTACATTTATTGAATGTTACTGAGGCTACTCGTTCAGACAAATACGATATCATCCATTGGAGTGCATCACCTCGAACGCCAAATTCGGTTTCAAGCACATTTAATAGATCCGATGGATTCCTGTGCTTCTCTGCTTTAATCTCATTTTTAATTTATTTTCTTTATTATGTAAATGTTATCGGTACTTATACACTATTATGGATGTGTGGGATTGCACTAACCTACCAACATCAAGATTATATTATTATTAATAAAATACTATGATCTACTGTGTTATATGCCGCACACATGTCAAGAACAGATATCAAACCCAACGTAACTGCTTTTATCCCGATGATTAAGTCTGAAATAACCCGCAAAAGAACAGTTTTCGTTGAAAGAAACCGTTGATAAGCGGATTGATTTTGACAAACAAACCAGCAGAGTTCAATTACCCCACTAATTGTTTGGCAACCATTTTCTCAAGGAGTTTTGATTTGAGGAATGGTCGGTTGGATAATGGCCTGTAATTATCTGCATCGTCAGTAGTAAAGATTTTGTTGTTTTAATATCAGAGTAATAATAGATTTTTTAAGTGTTCCCGATAGAAGTGAATTTACTAGATGAGATTGTGAATATATGCAGATTGAATAAAAAATATATTTCTCCCGTATGAGTAAGCATATTGAGTTTTAATTATCTCTTTTAAAAACGTGATAGTTGCAGTCGGAACATAAAAAAGATTTTATCCAGTATGATTAAGCATGTGATTTTTTTGTTACTTTGAGAAGATTAATAGTTGCAGCTCGAACACGATAAAGGTTTTCATGTAATATGAGTTAACATGTGAAGTTTTAAAGTTACCTTTCGAGAACACGAATACTTGCAGTTCGAACATGAAAAAGGTTTTCCTCCAGTGTGGGTAAGGATGTGAAGTTTTAAATATCCTTTTCGAGAACATGAATAGTTGCAGTAGGAACATGAAAATGGTTTTTCTCCAGTATGGGTAAGCATGTGAAGTTTTAAACCTCCTTTTCGAGAACATGAAAAACTGCAGTACAAACATGAAAATGGTTTTTCTTTTGTATGGATAAGTGTAAGCATGTGACTTTTTAAATGTCCCCTTTGAGAAAATGAAATTCGACAATCGGAACATGAAAAGGGTTTTTCACCAGTATGGGTAAGAATGTGAGTTTTTAAAGTTCCCTTTTGAAAACATGAATAGTTGCAGTCAGAACACGAAAAAGGTTTTTCTCCAGTATGGATAAACATATGACGGTTTAACTTTCTCTTTTCAAAACATGAATAGTTGCATTCCGAACATGAATTTGGATTGTTTCCAGTATGGGTAAGCAAGTGACCTTTTAAAGTTCTATTATGAGAACATGAATAACTGCAGTAGGAACACAAGTAAGGTTTTTCTCCAGTATGGGTATACATGTGATGTTTCAGATCTCTCTTCTGAGTAAATGAATAGTCGCACTGGGTACACGGGTAAGGTTTTTCTCCGGTATGGGTTAGCGTGTGATTTTTTAAAGATCCCCTTTCATAACACGAAAAGCTGCAGTAGGAACATGAATAAGGTTTTTCTCCAGAATGCATACGCATGTGCCTGTATAAATTTCCTGTTTGAGAACATGAATAGTTGCAGTGCGGACATGAGAAAGGCTTTTCTCCAGTATGTGTGCGCATGTGCGGTGCTAACCCTGACTTGCGTGAGCAGGAGTAATTACAATGGGAACATGAGAATGGTTTTTTCCCACGATGCGTCTTCAGGTCCGTTATTAAGCCTGAAAAAGATGGCAGATAAAGCTTAGTAAGTAGTTATCTTAAGTGGAAACACAAATAATCTAAATAAAGATACACACGATTTACCTGTAGTTTGGATTATACTTTCAGAGCGGTCTAAGCATTCCTTTTTAATATCCGGCAGATCTATGTCTATTTCGATATAAGGAATTCCCCATTTATTTTCTTCTCGGGGTCCTGCTTCTGTCTTGATGGAAACAGTCTCTACAATAATGTTACCTGAATAACAAAACAACAATACATCAAAATATAAATAGGTTCTGAGTACAACATTAAAAACAAGGCTCATCGGTGCCAATTTTTTATGTAAGTGTTAGATTGTATAGTTACCAAAAGCTATGTTGTAAATAAAAAAACTATGTACCAAAAACTTTTTTCTTCGCAAAACATCTTTTAACCACTCGGAACATTAGAACGTCAAAAGACGTAAATATGATAATAGCGGTCAAGACATTAGTACGTCTTTTCACGTAAACGCGCGAGATTTTACAAAAATCGATTTATTTCCATCACTAGTATACGGATTGCCATGATTTAAAAAACAGAGTATCGATAATGAATAACGCTACGCGTCTGCATTCAAGAATATCTATGGAATCTAGAGGTGCATTATCTGAGTCGATTGAAACTGTCATCTTGTTCGTTCATAATTTATTGCGTTTTTAAATAATTTATTAAAAATATTTTAGTTTGGACGGTTAATATTTTGAGGTGACTAATAGTTTTTAATTATATTTCTTCAATATATAAAGTGTTATTACTTTATGATACTCAGAAAAAAGTACATTTTTCACAGCTTTGAAATAATGGTCAGCGATTTTTACATATTTTTGACGTTTTCAGAAAATGTATATTTAGACACGCAAATATTTACGTATAACAAAACAATACGAGAGTGAATTTTATAATCTTTCCAAAACATTTTTTAGAATGAGGCTACGTTTCCCAAAACGTGAGTAATGAAGCTTTTAACAAAACTCGTGAATAACACAAAAATTTTCGCGTTTTGACAGATCGCAAAGGAACACAAAGTAAATAAAAGTCCTTTTCTGAGAGGTTAAGTTCTTAGTTTGGTCTAATTTAAAAAAAATAATTAACAAATTGCCTTAAAAACCTATTTTATTAATTGGTGTCTATGTTTCTGATAGACGGAAATTAAGGATGTAAGATTATAAATTTGATTTGAACGTCTGATAATATTTACAAAATTGTTAAACTAACCTCCTGCTACATCATACCTTAGCCTTAAAAGGTGTAATATTTCAATTGTATAAAAATAACATTACGCAATACTAAATTAAGGTGATGCCATACGTAGTAATGCAAAATATATGTTTTTGGTTTGAAAATTTGGTCGCCTAGAAATGTTTCAGATGCTTTAATTAAATACTGCGAGTAGAATACATCTTGGCCTTTGAAATAATCGAGTACTTTTTAGATAAATCTTTTTATAAGCCCAGAAAAAAATAATGTATAAGGCCTATGAAAACTACTTTAAAGTTCAAAATCTCCTACTTACGAACCCATTTTCTGTTATGATTTTATTGTATAATGTGAAAAATTAAATTATTTATAAAATGATCGAAAAAAAAATTAATATTTTAGCTTGAACAAGAACAAAATAAAATAAAAGGCACTTTTTGGTCATGTTTTTTTCTTGCACAAATCAAAACAGGCGGATGGTGTTAAGCGGGAATTTAAACCTTATCGCTATCTACGTAAGGGTTGTTATTGACGTAGTGCATCGCCTTAAACGATTTTTATACTTGTCTCTTTCAGAAACACTTTAATATAATTATTTTTTAAACTCACTCCGCACAGGAGGCACCGAGGAAAATAATTTCCCTTAGGATTTGAGAATTTTCCGTGGAGGGTTTTTTAAGGAAGGAAGGAAGGAAATGGGTATTAGAGGGTTAAATAATGATATCGTATTTTTTGGAACTCTATACATATAAGCCAGACTTGCAAAAGAATCCTCCGTTGTCTCTAGTATCTCAGCGTTATCTGTAACTGCCAGAGAGCCGTGCGCATAACTGTTTCCTGTTTTTTGATTTTTTTTTAAATTTTAGATAACTGTAAATCAAATTGTTCTTGAAATTCGCAACTGACTGCGATAGCATTCGGTATCTTCTAACGCTATCTTTCTCAATATAGTGTTAGAAACACCCCATTCGTTTCTCCCTATAATTCATTTTCTGGGCCATATAAGACGTTTTTTGCGCTTTATCATATTGCCAAGTTCGTTCCGTAAAAAGTCCGAAATTATAGGAACGCACGCAGCGAAAACTTCACTTCACGCCATCTTGATTATCAATATCGGTTCGAGATAAACTGAAACGTCTGATCGTATTCTTGTTCATTTTTTGTCGTTCAACTAAAATCGCTCTGTGTTGAATGGGGCATTTGGTTTCATAGAGGTTTACATTTTAATTATTCTGTGGTTAACTTCTATATTTGAATATCTTGGTGTTTTGTATTTCTAACACCGTTTACTTCATATTTCTATATGACGGTAAGGGAGACACATTTACTTCTATGAGACCATATGAGTTGTTGAAAAAAAGCGAATGAATTGACTCTACAAGCTGTTTTTTCCCAAAACCGAAAAAATTAGCCTGAGGAGTTAACATTCTATTCTTTTAAATATTGTGTAATCTTTAGAGAGAGAATTTGTAGTTTCTTAATGTAAATCGTCATGTAATAATGATTTTTAGAAATCATTGTAATACGTATTTATCGGAGAACAATGATTCATTATCTAAAAATCGAAGAGTTTTTGGAATAGAAATGATTTGTTTGAGTGATAAAACATGGAGGACTGCTTCCATTTGAAACACCTTTGTAAATTTGATATACCCATTTCAACTTACTAGTTGGCTGAACACTCTCAGCATACTTCAAACATTCCTTCTTCACCTCCGGAAAGTCAATGTGTAAATCCGTATACGGCATTTCACCTGCGCCTTCTTCCTGGGACCCTGGCTCCGTCTTGATGGAAACACTCTCTGAGTTGGGGAGATCCATGGCACTGTCGTAATATCGTCCTGTAAGATAATTTTTTAAATGTTAGAAATTTGGTCTTGGTTCAAAATAGAGTAAACAATCAAACAGATTTAATTATTCCAATAATAGTGGACCCCGCAAGACTTCAATATCGCCTTTGTAAATTTGATACACCTATTGCAACTTACTTGTCGGCTGAACACTCTCAGCATACTTTAAACATTCCTTCTTCACCTCCGGAAAGTCAATGTGTAAATCCGTATACGGCATTTCACCTGCGCCTTCTTCCTGGGACCCTGGCTCCATCTTGATGGAAACACTCTCTGAGTTGGGGAGATCCATGGCGCTGTCGTGATAGCTTCCTGTTAGATAATTTTTTACATGTTAGATATTTTATTTTATTTTATTTTTTTTTTTATAGTGAATACCTCACAAGAGTCCCAACTGCTCCCGTCTGGAGCCAGTGAGACTATGGCATCCCCAATTGGGGGATGTTATGAGGCTGAAGGTAAGTGGGGAAGGGAAAGAGGAATGTGGGGAAGTACCTGGCTATTCAGATCTAGTCACTAAACACGGCTAAAGCCATTTGGAGCAACGTTTCAATTCTGAATGGTGGTCTTACACCAGGGCGATACTGGTAGTATCTTCCACTCTGGAACGTGCCGCAAATATACTATATATTATTTTAATTAATTAATTGTGAAATAACACAAATCAATCAAATAAAATTTATTTGCGCACGCCGGGTTCGAACCCGCGACCTTCGGAATGGCAGTCCAATGCGTTACCACTGGACTATGCCGGCCGTCAAAATGTCTTGGTTCAAAATAAAGTATACAATCAAACAGATTTAATTATTCCAATACTAGTGGACCCCGCAAGACTTCAATATAGTGTCTTTCTCGGGCATCTTCGACTACTTCCACCATTCACTCCTGTATACTGTTAAAAAACTACATTACATCGACTTTAATTCGACTACGTATATCATTCCGGCGCAGAGATATTGCGTTCAGATATTCCTCAGGCGTCCCCGACTTCTCCTGCCTTTCAAACTACTCTCAAAACACTCCTGAAACTAATACGAAAAAAATTGAATTTTCAGCCACATCGGTCGACCACTCTTCAAGTTTTGCGAGCAAAATAATACGCAGGTTTAATTTTTGTATATAAAATTTACTGGTTATAAAGAAACTCAAAATAGATCACCGATGGAAAAGGTTTGTATTAAATAAAATACATAAAAATCTAATATTAAAATTGACCTTACCAAATAAATAGTAACTTCAAAAATAATGTATTATTAAAATGCATTATTTTTATTTTTAGGTGTCTGAAAAAGCTCATTCTTATTGTTTTACAAACTGATGAAGTATTTTAAATCAATTAGTATTAACCTGTTAATACTAATTCTGGATATTAACCGAAAAATTAACAACTAACCGATTACGTTACAATACATCTGGACTCGTTATTGTCTCACAAATTGAATATAAAATATTGCAAGTAAGATACACTCTAATGTTTCAAGTAAAATCTTAATTCAAACATTGTTCATATGATGGCGATCGGTTTTTCGTATTTTTGTCGTATACTCTATTCTTCAGGACGGGTGAGACTGTGATAATAAGATTAGCATACTCGCTTACACTATAAGACGAACACGGAATACTGTATAAGACGACCTATTAGGTTGTCTTTCTCACAGTTATATTGCTACGTCGCTATCTCACTTTCTCTAATGGTGTTGAAAATCTTCGTGAAACAATCTAAATAAATGTATTTTTCATTAATAATGTGTGTGTATTTTTTTCTTGCTTTATGTCCGGGTTAAATCTTTCCCACAGGAAAAACTAAAACCTTCCACACAGTTTTCCACGAATGATCATCTAGTCAATCCACAATATGCAAGTGCATTATATAAGCGTAATAAAAACAAAACAATATAAGAACAACACGTCAACTCACCAGAGATCAAATGGGAAAATAATTCACCGACTCCAGATATTTTCATATATTTACGTATGAAATCTTATTTGTGCGCTTTTACTAGAGTTTGCAAGTAATGAAATCATTTTCTCATCACACACGAGGACATTTTGTCACTTTTCAATGCAATTACTTAGTTTAGTTTAGTACTCAAACTACGAAATCGAAAGCAATATAATAAATTGTCTTGTTTTCGGTTTTCCTACTTGATTTCTACAGCGCGTCTATACATAACTAACCTTACATACAACAACCAAATGAATTTAACACCCAGTTCATTATATGTAGAAGAAATGAGAAGCGCACTATTCGAGAGGCGGGCATCACTGTAAACGTCAGTTTAGATCATTAACCATAGATTAAAGTTCTTTATAGAGAAGGAATTTAGCGTTTATCAATTTAATCATTAATAAAATAATATAAGATATATTTGCGGAACGTTCCAGAGTTGAAAATACTTCAGTATCGCCATCAAATGTTTTGTTTATTTTTCAGTTCTTAAGGTGAGAAACCCATTTAGAATCCCGCTGGAGTCGGCGCTCGGAAGTAAAGTGATGGTTCTGTAGGCCGCGATATCCGGTCACCCTAGTGAAGACAAGTGTATTACTTTAGTCCGCCTCAGCACAGATCACTCTACTGAAGACTAAGAAACACAATTTTCCATACATATATTTACTTTTTATTTTTTTTATTTTTTTATTTTTTTTAATTTTTTTTATTTTTTTTATTTTTTTTTTATTTTTTTTTTTATTTTTTTATATATTCAATAATATTATTATTGGGTTTATAAAAACAGTTTATTTTTAAACAAGTTCTGCTGTGTAATTATTATTACGCGTGACAGCTGTTTCGCCCTCTGAAGGCATTATCAAACTGTGGGTAGCCCACTTACAGACGATACATTTATATTATTTCTAGGTAGGTATTTTAATTTCAATTACTGATTTCTTAATTGATTTTTGAGTAAGATATTAGAAATTATTAATGGTTATTACCCCAGCAAAGTTTCCCCAATTAGTGTAATGTTAAAAATTTGACTGAATGTCTTAATGTTAGTTATTCCCAAACGATGACTCATAGGGTTATTTTAATAGCATAATTAAGTACTTCATAGTGCACTCATATTTGAACTAGGTTTGAAGATATCTAGTAGGGGTGAACGAATTATATTTGTTTGTTCATTAATTAGAATAGCTTTCGGATTATTAGAGTTTTTGTTAATTTCTAACTGTTCTAAAAGGTTCAGTTTACGGCCTTTATTTTGTATGTGTAACGGAGTTGGTTTATTATTATCATTAAGTGAGTGATTTTCATCTAGGAGATGTTTGGCAAATTGAGATTGCATTTTATTATTATTTTTAAAAGATCTTATATGTTCTTTGAACCTAGTGTTAAAGGACCGGCCCGTTTGTCCAACATAAACAGCGTTGCATTCGTCACACTGGAGTTTATAAATGCCACTATTTTGTAATTTGAGTACCTTACTTTTTGAGTTTTTAAGAGATGATCCTAAGTTGTTATTTGTGCGGAAGGCAATATCTAAGCCACACTTTTTGAGGACTTTTGCAATTTTATTAGATGTCTGTCCGATGAATTCTAAACACCCGAATTTATTATTCGTCTTATTATTAGTCACTGGGTAAATTAATTTAAGGTTATTTTTGTGTTTGTTATTATTAATTATTTTTTCAATGTCTCTACCCTTGAAGCCATTATTTTTAGCAATAGTTAGGATTGTATTTTTTTCCTTCTCGTATGCTTTCTTGTCGAGTGGGATGTTATTAAGCCTATGTACCATTGAGTGGTAGGCAGATAATTTATGTGACCATGGGTGTGGGCTACCCACAGTTTGATAATGCCTTCAGAGGGCGAAACAGCTGTCACGCGTAATAATAATTACACAGCAGAACTTGTTTAAAAATAAACTGTTTTTATAAACCCAATAATAATATTATTGAATATATAAAAAAATAAAAAATAAAATGGAGTTCTACAAATTAAACTTAATAACAATAAATACATATATTTACTATCATATTTTATATATAAAATGTTTATAATAAACGCTATAATAAAAAAAGAAACTAATAACATCATGTTTTTATTTATATATTATAGCTACTAGTAGTACATTTTACTAACAATATATATTTTTTCCTACTTCTCTTGATTCTATATATATATATATATATATATCAACAATAATATAATGTACACTCCTCTTCCAACCACAAGCTAATGCATCTCTGGAAGAGTAGTTATAAATATTGTCACTGTAAATTGTAAGCCTTATAACTAACATGTACTTTTTCCTTTAATAAATAATTGTAAAAAAAAAACTTAAAACAACAAAAAAAATCGAAATATATCGATTTCAAAAAGATCGAATAAATCATCGATTGTGTTCATATAAGGAAAACCGCCTTCCACCTAGCGAATATTAGGGGACTACTTATAAATTTGAATAAATTTGATAAACAGCCGATTGTTTATCAAATATCTACAATTTATTTTAAAATTGTATTTATATTCAAGACGGAGGTACTAAATAATTTTTCGGAATATCTCAATTGTTCAAATGATCGATTGCGACCTTCGCCAATCCGGTAATCCAGTGCTAACTTTTGTGAATATTTTCTTTAATTTATCGTTATCTATGGATATGTCAATATTTGGCATTTCCTTGACGTACTAACCTTTCAACGCTTTGATTGTTAATTCGCCTTTCGCAATAAAAGTTTGTATAAACTGTCCAATAATTGTGTAAAATTATGTATTACTTAATTATTTTGGACATTATTTCAATAACCATCAGTTTTTAAGCGATTTTTTTATGATTCAAGCACTTTTAATTTTCTACTGACGTTTCTGTAACACTTTGGAATTAACCATCGCGTGTTTGGTCTTGTACGTAAGTAGCTGCATACACGTTGATTCAATAAATCTACTCCTTTATATTGTTGCTAATTTATTATAAGAACATTTCGCTTATCACTTGATTGATTCGTTTTCATAGCATTCGCGGAATAAGAGAATCCGGAAATTATCATTGTCAATTTCCAACATCTTTGCTTTTAGATTGAGAATGCGTTTGACAAAAATTCAATCGAACTGACTTTTTAACGCTCCGTTTCTTTGTGGACGTCAGTGTAGAATACAGTCATAATTTTTATTTAAATATAATGTAAATCAATGAATGCTGCATGACCCTGCGCAGAAAATTGAGTTGGTAATGGTAAGGTAACGGTCTGCAGCGTAGTTCAATGTGGAAAACTTCTGCGCAGGGTATTTCAGCATTCGGTTTATGCTGATTACTTCCCTACCCATGGGACGACGGGCTCAATTGTTTATTAATAACGCGTTGGTTATTAGCTTATTCAAATGTGGTTTATTGTTCAGGTCTCGTGAACATACTGAAAAGTGGAGAATACATAATTTTCGTTACTTAACCGTTCACTACTTTCAGTTTGCAATGTTTTCAGAGTATTTGCAATGCTCTATACATCTTGTGTTTTGATTTTACGTAAAAACAAATACCGTTTTAGATACTAGATGAAATTATCTTTCCGGTGTATACATTTAAAATGAAAATTATTTTTCTAAATAATGTAATTTTAATATCAAACGTGAAAAATTTTGGTCAAAATAAATTTTAAATATTTTTTTTTTCAATCTCAGAAAAAATTAAAGAATTCGAAATTTTGAAAAAATATTATTTTTGTTTGGGGAATTTGTAAGAAAGCTGTAACTTCACTTTTATCTCGTTCATATAATATAAAAATAATTTTTAAAGCCAAACCGATTGTTACGAAAATGAAACGAAATTTGAATTATTCATTATTTTGGCTGTTTTTAGCATTTTATTAATGGCATCCAGTTTAAATATTTGAGGCAAACTGGAAATAATTATTATTTCTCTTACTAATGTCAAAAAATAACGTATTATTAACGTATATAACAGGACACTATCACAGCAGTGCCATGGAACTCCCCAACTCAGAGAGTGTTTCCATTAAGACGGAGCCAGGGTCCCAGGAAGAAAGCGCAGGTGAAATGCTGTATACAGATCTACAAATCGGCCTCTCGAATGTAAAGAAAGAATGTTTGCAGTATGCTGAGAGTGTCCAGCCAACTAGTAAGTTGCATTTGGTATATCAAATATTCAAAGGTGATTTAAATGGACGCTGTTTGGTTTTGAAGTTAGAGTATGCTTAGTTCCTACCGGCATGTCATTTATCCAGTTCCTACCTAACCTAACCATCACCTTCCTGGAAAACTGTTTGAAATTTGAAACAATAGCAAGAACACTGCAAATTCGAAGTACTGGAAGCAAGTTGTTTGCGTTTTTCGTGTCCATAATCTTTCAATAGAAGGACTATGTTGGAAGTTCTTAGTTTCGTTTAAGTAGGTACTCCTTCGTTTTGTTCTTGCGGTAGTTACATCGAGGTAGCGGGTGAACCTCTTATATTTGTTAAATTGTGATTGTGATGTGCTTGAACTCACTATCTTGTGGTGTGTGTTGTGTTTGGTTATCCTAGGTTCCTTCTTTTCTTCATACCTTATTTCATTACTTACACATACTCTCTCCTAATTCCAACAAAAACCATTTAATTTCGTTTCTTTTAAATCAAGTTACAGTCAAATATTCACGTTCATTTGAAACTGTAATACATAAGTAGTTTTGAATGCAACAGTCGCAGTCCTAAGCATTTTATCACTACAATAAATCTGAAATTTTCATGGATAACACACGTAATTTATCCAATAAATTTGTACATAATGATTCTTTATTCGAATAACTTTAAGAAACTAGATATTTTGTTTCAAGATTAGACAAGATTTTCGAGAATAATATACTATCGCTAAAAGAAGTTACTAAAGCAGACATCTCATGTCATTTTTATATATGTGATGTTCTGTTGTTCGTGGTATTTCTTATATTTGTTACTACACTTTTAATGAGGCTCAAGGCTCATTAGAGATTGAAACTCTCAAGGTTCGTTTACAGATTTATTACGATAAATGCTTATGACAACCGAGCTGTACAATAGAGGTTTGGTAACGTCTGCTCGATAGTGGGGTGATTTCTCGTCTGGCGCTGCTCCCGCCAGCGCTCGTAGCTCATGCTATCGGTTCGGAAGTGCTCGGCCTACCCGAGCAGTTCCGAACCGATTGTACAGTGTTGTCAGATACTACAATATATGAAAATCATTTTACATATAATCTCTTAATTTCCTTATTTCATTTTTTATTCGTATCTATTCATAGACGCTTAGATGGTTTGGGCATGTAGAGCATTCGCTAGAGCGAAGAAAGGAGTGTAAGGAGAATATACGATGCAAATGTGAATGGTAGCATAAGTCGAGGACGCCCGAGGAAGACATGGTACGACCAAGTGAATCAGATACTTGAGTCGGGCCATGTCAAGAGTCAGAACAATAGAAGAGTATGTATGAGACGATGTATGAATGTGAATGAGGCAAGGAGTGTATGCCAAGACGAGTTATTTGGCGGTCCGTCCTCTCTGCCTATCCCTGCGGGGAAACGGCGTGATGGTTAGTTAGTTAGTTATTTCTGTTCATATGTCCGTCACTCCTGGATACAATGACCCCCAGAATCCTTTTTCCACCTCTCATGCCTTTTTTCTTCCCAGAACTTAATCTCCTTCGTTTCCTTATTAAAAACCCTCTGCACAGAATTCCCATAAATGACATAGGCCAAGAGAAAAATGACATAGGCCCACGGGAAAATGATAAAACAAAAACAATAATACATTTTCCAAAAGGGACAAGGTATTGGTATATTGCACCCGCTAAGGCAAAGTTATCGGAAGTTTTCGGCCATCGAGAAAGTTGAATGTTATATTTAAAATAATTTATAGTAAAATAGTTTTTAAGAGATTACTTGTATTTTTGTTGTTTGTTTTTGGGGTGTTATGCCGTGTTGCGCTAACTCCTTCTTTAGCCGACGTTTCGGACAGCGTTGCAGTGTCCATCATCAGGGCAGATCCGGTAGATCCGAAGATCACACACATCTTCGGATCTACCGGATCTGCCCTGATGATGGACACTGCAACGCTGTCCGAAACGTCGGCTAAAGAAGGAGTTAGCGCAACACGGCATAACACCCCAAAAACAAACAACAAAAATGCTTTTGGCCGTGAGAATCAAAAAACTTACCAGATTACTTGTAATTTTTTTAAAACCTAAACACCTAGGTACTTTGTAAAATAAGATTTTTTGTTTCGTTGTTTAGTTTTTTTAAATTAACACATTGCTTTTGTGCATTATACTTGTTAAGAATGCGGCGGAGTACGGAATATTTAGTCACAATATTATATAATTAAATTAAATACGACCGTTATTTTAATGTAATATTCATCACGTCTTGACATTTCATTGTATTGTTGTTTTGTTGCTTAAGGAAAAATTAATTTAGAGACTGCTCCCGTCAAGTCAGAACCAGGAACCCAAGAACAAGATGGAGGAGGAATTCCTTGTACGGAAATTGACATAGAACTGCCGCCTTTTAAAAAGGAATGCTTAGAGCACTCTAAAAGTATTTCCCAGACTGGAGGTAAAATAGTTTTTTGATTGTCTTAATTGTCCTGTTCAGTTGTCTTGTGTTTCCATTTTAAATATCTAATTACATAACTTTATCCGCTATCTTTTTCAGGCTTGATAACGGAACTGAAGACGCATCCTGGGAAAAAAACATTTTCTTGTGCCCATTGTAACTACTCCTGTTCATGCCAGTCGGCGTTAGCACGGCACTCGCTCACCCATGCTGGTGAAAAACCTTTCTCATGTTCTTACTGCGACTATTCATGTTCTCAAACAGGAAATTTATATAGGCACATGCGAACCCATACTGGAGAAAATCCATATTCATGTTCCTACTGCAGCTATTCATGTTCTGAAAAAAATTCTTTTAAAAATCACATGGTTACCCATGCTGGAGAAAAACCTTTCTCGTGCTCCCAATGCAACTATTCATGTTCTGAAAAGCGAGCATTCAATAATCACATGCTCACCCATACCGGAGAAAAACCTTTCTCATGTTCCTTTTGCAACTATTCATGTTCTCAATCAGGAACATTAAAAAGGCACACGCGAACCCATACTGGAGAAAAACCTTTTTCGTGTTCTTACTGCAACCAATCATTTTCTGAAAATAGCACACTGAAAAGTCACATTCTTACCCATACTAGAGAAAAACCTTATTCATGCTCCGAATGCAACTATTCGTGTTCACGAAGGGGGTCTTTAAAACTTCACATGCGAACCCACACTGCTGAAAAACCCTTTTCCTGTTCTGACTGCAATTACTCGTGTTCACGAAAGGGAAATTTAAAACGTCATATTCTGACCCATACTAGAGAAAAACATGCTCAGACTGCTGGTATTCATGTTTTGACAAAATATCTTTAAAACCTCACTTTCTTGCCCATACCGAAGAAAAACCTTATTCCTGTTCCGACTGCAGCTATTTAGTGTTTTAGTTATTTATTGATACATTATAAATAATTTTGGTAATGCGAGCCTCACTGGCCGCTGAGGCCCCCATTTTACAATTTTATGTGACAAATTGTGTACGTTAGTAAAATGGACTGAAATTTATTGAAATTATGTTAATTTAAACGACTTTAATTGATAAATTAAGAAATAAAGTAAAATAAATACAGCAAAGTAACCTTATAAAAATAAAATAATTAAGGCAGTTATAAAAACTTAGCAATACGTATGTAATTATTGGCCCGGTTATTTATAATGTGTTCTTTGTAGGTATATTGTTTGTTCTATTAAAATAAGTTTTTTGAAATATTTTTCCATAGGACCGATAGCTGAATGTGTTGCATTGCCCAAACAATGATTCCATATTCTATTATGTATTGTTTTAGTTTATATATATTATATATATGTTAAGGAAAACATGTATGTTTATTTATGATTTGTTTGATATGATGTGTCCACCTGAAGTTATTGTCTATCCATGATTTGCTAGATATTTTTTTTGTTATGTTTTTCTAGAGTGGGGAAATTCGTGTATTTTTATGGTGTTTGTGTTGTTTTTTGGCTGTCTGTATGTTGTGAATTTTGCTTTGGATATGTTTAGTGTAAGTATTTTTGTCTTTTGATGTAAATAGTAAAATTGTGTTGTCCGCAACTATCTATTTCTTCGTCTATTCCATATTGCAGAGTTCATTTATGTAAATAGTGATTAGGATGGGCCCTAGTATGCTTCCTTGTGAATCTCCATATGTAATTGTGTTCTGTTACTCATATGACATTGAATTAGTTGGAGTTTCTTGCCTTTGATTCAAATAGGGTTTAGTAGCATATTGAATCAAAGGCTTTAGCTGAATCTAGATATATCGCTGTGCGTTAATTCCCCCGATCTAGGTTACCATGTATATAATCTATAACATATGCCAATGCTGTTATTATTTATAAATTATAAGTTATATATATATTTATGTTCTCGAAACGGAATTTAGTAGTAATGTATAGTTGATGTGTCGAATAGGTGTGTGTAGTAAAGTTATAAATATTAAAAATTTGTGCTGCACACGTTCAATACTTTGTGTGAATTTGGTAGCATGTCAGGCACATGCCCGTGTTATCGTTGTCGATTTTCTATACATTAACATAAAGAATGTGAGAGAATATAAAAGAATATAAAATAAAATAACATATTATTAAAGGATATTTAAGAACATAAAATAATGTAAATGACTATATAAGAAGTATGGAAGAATACAGTAGAATATAAAAATAGTATGAAAGTATGGAACGTAAATAACGTTTGTTATAGTAACATAATATTTTTTAGTTGTTGTAAGTAAAGTGCTTACATTTTTAGATACATAATTGTGGTACTCTGTACCTACCTACGGACCGCGGGGAGCACCTCAGCGGTAGTCTGTGGTTCATTCCGTATTTTGTAGGCTCACAAATAACAGTATAATAAACGATCTCTGTAAATACTTAACCTGCCTTACGTGATTGAAGACCAACCCCGAATCCAAATTCTTTATGTGAATCTACAGGATACTACATAATACAATAGTATATTGAGGAAATCTGTAATTGGTTTCTCAGTTAGGTAAATTACACATGTATTAATGAACCACATTGTAAACTGTTGATAGAAAATAACAAAAGTATGTAGTTATAAAATATTTAAAATCAAACATAGTACTATAGAGTAAGCAAATAAGAAAGGATTATTTATATTATGGAAATCTTTATGTGCGTGATTACATTGGTAGGTACATTATTTTGCAGCAATTTTGTACAAATAAATCAAAGTTAGAATTCATGTTTCATGTCCGGCGAATTACACTGAACACTGGAGTCAATTTTTATTTTTACGGTGGTTTACTCGGCTGGTAGCTAAGGTGGCACAGTAGGTACATGGAACTTGTATGCCGTACAGTTGTGCCAAACAGTTTTATGTAATTTATGTATAAAGTTTTGAAGTGAAACTTCTTTAGGCGCGTAATGAATTTTCGGGGACGGAGTAAAACCGACTCATGACCGAAACGAAAATGCGGGACCACCGATTAAAGTTCATTTGATCTAGTCAAAGTTTTGAAGTAACATATAAATGCTTCTTAGCTCATCCCGACAACTGGCGTTGGTGGTGTAATGGTCAGCATAGTTGCCTTCCAAGCAGTTGATCCGAGTTCGATTCTCGGCCATCGCACATTATTTTTTTGTTTTTAACGCCTTTTTCATTCAATATCTTATTTTTTAGTAGGTCAGAACATTTTTTAAAAGAAAATAATATTGCAAAATAATAAAAACACTTATCTCACTGTGATAAAACATTACTCCGCTAGAGCGCGCTTTGCGTTATTGTGTTGGATTAAAATTATTATCTAATCCGTATATTATGATAATTGTATTACATTTATTTAATTAATTTATTTATTTTGATAATATGTAATAATTTACAGAAAAAAAAAATTGCTTCTGCCATACACAGAGGGTGGTTCGAGGCTATTGAATAAGAATTATCACGAAATTCCTATGATCATTTCGGGAGATTTTAATGTTAATTTTGCGAGGGAAGAATCTGTAGAGTTATTGAACTTTTTCAAAAACACCCTCAATTTGGATATTGTTAATGATAGGAACACTAGCACGACTAGACACGGGACAACAATCGATGCAGTTTTTGCACGATTCATTAAGGATTTAAGTGCTCATGTATATATCTCGCACTTTAGTTACCATAACCCAATTATCACGACATTAGGAAATGATATTCATGAAATTGACAATGAAAATGGCACATGATTGGTAAATTGTCATTGTAATTTCTTTGTAATTTTTAATTGTAATATTGTTATTTATGTAATATTGTATACTTGTGAATAAATTGAAAATTTTTGGAACTATACATTAATCGAACGTCATTCATCTATAAGAAAATATTAGAAAAAGCAAATCCATGCTTCGTCGTTGAATTATTTAACCTCTAATTTTCAAACTAACCTAAGAGAGAAAATAGAGATGATGAAATGAAAATAGAGAGAGAGGAATACTAGAAGTTTCACTTCTGTCTTGCGTAGGCTTGACACACCCACTTTTTTTAAACTTTCGGCTATTAATATTATAGTAATTATATATAGTTCTTTACAAACAAAAACTTTTATTGGTGGTATAACCTACGTTCTAGAAATACCCCAAAGAAATTTTGACCCTTTCCGGATATCCATTTTTGGACACCGGTTGCAAAGTGAATAAGTGTACTGGATCTTTTGATGTCGTTATTTAGTGCATTGTATATTTTTGGTGAAATGTATGTGTATTATCTTTTTGAGAAAGTGGTTTTTTTTATGGGGATTGTGCATTTTCCATGCGTTGAGTAGCGTGTAATACAACAAAAATGTAACAATAAAAGATGGAGTTCTCGACATCAGCCATATCAATACAAAATATTACTTATTAAGACCTAGGCATTTTTTTATTTAGAAAAAAGTCCCGGTACGATCAAGGGAGTTGTATGGTGAGGTAGCCTTCTATCTCCCATCCATGAAGAAGGTTCCCGTTTATACCTGAAAGGCGTGCTTTTTAAGATATAAGGGCTGGAAGTTTCTAGAACAGACCAGAACATTCAAAAGAATTCCAGTGCATTTCACAACATTCTAAAACATCCCGCAACATTCTGGACTGTTGTGATATGTTCGCGAATAGTCTGGAACGTTCCGGAACATCCCAGATCATAAACTTTTGATAAATTCGTAATCGTGACAATACATTGGTTTCTCTAAATAGTATAAAACAAAGTCACTATCCACGTTTGTGTGCATTTTCCATGCGTTGAGTAGCGTGTAATACAACAAAAATGTAACAATAAAAGATGGAGTTCTCGACATCAGCCATATCAATACAAAATATTACTTATTAAGACCTAGGCATTTTTTTATTTAGAAAAAAGTCCCGGTACGATCAAGGGAGTTGTATGGTGAGGTAGCCTTCTATCTCCCATCCATGAAGAAGGTTCCCGTTTATACCTGAAAGGCGTGCTTTTTAAGATATAAGGGCTGGAAGTTTCTAGAACAGACCAGAACATTCAAAAGAATTCCAGTGCATTTCACAACATTCTAAAACATCCCGCAACATTCTGGACTGTTGTGATATGTTCGCGAATAGTCTGGAACGTTCCGGAACATCCCAGATCATAAACTTTTGATAAATTCGTAATCGTGACAATACATTGGTTTCTCTAAATAGTATAAAACAAAGTCACTATCCACGTTTGTGTGTTTGTGCGTATTGTTCTTCAAAACTATGCAACGGAGTTTGGTAGGGTTTTCACTAGATGCATCCGGCACATGTATATTATATTAAATTTATTGAAAGTAGAGAAAAGTCGAGCAACGCCGGGTACACGTCAGCTAGTAAAAAGTGAAAATGAACGCCCGGGTTGCCGGCACTAAAATAATGACATGCCAATCCTACAATAATGATTCGATAAAACTTACGTAAAACATCGTACTACTTATTTATATTTGTACAAATGTTGTAAATATCATCAAATGCGCAAACAAATTAGTGGATAACGGGTTTAATATTAATGTTGCTTAGAGACAAAAAGGGCTGCCTTTGACTGCAACCATTGCTACCGCTGAACTGCGACTGATTATCCACTCAGGCCTCTAGCACATCGACGGTTATATTCAATCTGAAAGATGTTGTATGAAACTAAATTCTGTTTTGGATGTGCAATACGCTTCCAAATTGTAGTAATTGTTGAAATCATCGTATATATTTTTGAAACAAAAACAAAGAAAGTTTTTAAATTGTTTCAGCTCAGGTTTTTTTGTTTAAACATAATAGCGATTTTTTAAAGTAGACATGTAGGTATTTTAAATATTATTGCCACCACACCTTACTTTAATTGTTTTCTCAAATTGTGATCGAAACCTATGATTTCATAAAAGTATACATTTTATTTCGTCTGTGGTTCTTTTATTTAATAATAATATTTGAATGATTTGTATAGCGCCGTTTTTGTGCAAAATCACCTCAAGGGCGCTGTAAAAATATATAATACATTTCTACAATGTGTAACGTCAAAGAATTGTGCAAGTTTGGATTGCCAGGGTAGTGCCCGATTATTGTTTTGTTGAGAGTTTTTTCGGGTGGCTGACCTGCGATCGGTTGGACGGGCGAGCAAAAATAATGCGGGTAGGTAGATCGGGACAATACGGGAGAGGACGATTCCGCGGTGTGCGTTTCGTTTTGCGGGACAAAATGGATATTGAATATAATGAAAAAGATCACGCGGATACCATGAACCGATCCTTCGGAGTCTTTGCGTGTAAATCATAAATAAACCACTCTCTAGATCGATATCTTCGGGCTTTTTGTATGGCCCCATTTTGTCACCCCCTTAACCACAGACGACCACAGATAAAACGGTCGTTTGGTCCAGACAGGTAAATATATTGTGGACCATAAATAAATCTCAAGGCCATTTAAAAAAGTGCAAACATAGACAATATAACTGCACCCAGCTAACATCGTTCATTCATTAGCCCACAAAAATTATATTTTAAAAATAAAAATATTGGAATGCAGGAAAAGGAAAATAAAAAAAACCCACAGCTATGCACACATAAAAATACTTTTTATTTTCAAAAAGACAATGGACAGTAATACAAAACAGGGTCAGTACAACCGATGTATTGAGCATTGATTTATCATTGAAGTAGAAGATAAAACTAATATATCTAAACTAAACATGAAACAGAACAAGACACAGAAAAATTAAAAGTAACGGTCTCAACTAGGAATCGAACCCAGTCTTACTGCAACAACTTAAGAGGATTTAATTTGACCTTGCTCAAAAATACAAGAATATATACACAAAATACATATTCAACAAATTTAAGTGTTAATTATTATTGCCACAGCACTAGAAGTTATTCAAATTCTCCTGCAAGGGTTTCATATAATTTCCACAGCTTTGTCGTCAGCAAACATCATGGAAAATGCTGGTTAAATCTGAATACTTACAAGATGCAATTCTAGAGAGGTTTAAATGACCTTGTATGATGTAATCGTGGCTTTTTTTTAGCAGTTTTAGCATCCTAATACGTGGTATTGTATCGCGTCGGAATACGGATAGGTCTGAAAAGGAAAATTAATTAAATTATTAGCCAATGAAGTACATTCAGAAATCAGGAACATTGTATCAAAGAACGAGAGGTTAGTACCTGTATTTTACAACGGGTTCGGGTCCTTCTTTCAATTGGTGGAGATAGACCGGATAACACACTTTAACACAACACGGCATTAATTTATCACCTTGAAGAATTCTAGCACGTAACATTATTTTTAGATGGGTGAAAGAAAATTCAAAATATTTACGCTAAAAACTTCAACTGACTTTTCAACTTACGAAATGGCGTCTTGGAAATTACCGTTAATTTTTATCGGAGCATAAAGCATGCTTAGCTTCTCTTTCTGTTACACAAGTCGCTATGGTAGAGAGCGAGAGATCAAACTACAATTTTTGCTCTAAGCCAATGAGATCTGAGCTTTCAGCCACAACAGCTTTGTCTATAAGAATTTGGGTATTGAATAACTCCTCCCATCAGGGTTACAAGGTAATGCTGGAGTTATACGCCCCTGGTGTAAATTAACCAAACATAAAAGAGACGTTTTGACTCCTGCGCGAGATCAGCCGGTTCTTAGTTCGAGTGTGGTTGTTCGGTGAGATTGAAATGTTGAAGGATACAGACTTTCCGTGTAGACTAACCAAACATAAAACAAACGTTTTGACTCCTGCGGGAGATCGGCCTGTTCTTTGTTGGAGTGTTGTTGTTTGGTGAGATTAAAATATACAATCAGTTATTTGGATTAAAAAATGGTTTTATTTGTGAGGTTTTGAAGTGTAATTCCTTGGAGACTACACTGGATTACCAAGCATGCTGTCGAGGTGACGCAAAGATAAAGCATCATTGTCCCGTTAAACGTTCAATGGATGTTGATTAATTGAGGATGGCCTATCGCACTCCTTCGCACTCCATCCCACGAATCTTTACCCGGCGCAATCTGCTCAACGCTGGCGGACCCTCAAACACCTTCAGACATGACAACATTATCAAGGTTCTTCAATGCTTTTACACATTCCGCCTCCTTGCCTTAGCCCCCATCATAGCCCTGGTGATTGACAAGGGTCCATACTCATCAGACGTGACAAATGATCTATGTTATTACTAACTATATTTGGAGATAATATACAGTACAATACTTACCTGGTAGGTCACTTGAGATTAACAATTAATTAGCATTAACTGATTGTTTATTAACGAAATTTAGATACAGGATTTAGGACATAATTGGATATAGCTGGACTTCCTCTTTGTAATGGTATATTTAATTTTAGGGTATGACAGCTTAATTTGATTATACAGTGTAATGTTTTCTCATTCAAACACCGTTTTGACCATATTTCTAACCATGAAAGTAAGATGGATACAGTGATTTCTGTGTGATCGTGCGAGCTATTCCTAAAAGCTAACAAATTAACTTTACGGGTACTAAAAAACCGAAGAAATTAGCCTGGAGGTTTAATTCGAATATTTAGTGGTGTGATTGCTTCGATTATGCTCATCACTATCATCCCTGGATTTACTTTTGTGATTATTTTCTTTAATTGTCGGTTGTCTATGGATATGTCAATATTCGACGCCTCTTTTGCTTCCTATCCACCGCCTTACTAAGTAATATTTTGAAGAAAGTACACAACAATTAAGTAAAGTTTATACGATATTTAGATTATTTTAATAACCATCATATTTTTAACATTTTGGAATTGACCGCCGCACTTCGCCTTGAACGTAAGTTATAATTAATACTTTCTGACAATGAAGAATTAAGATCCTTTAATAACAATGCTTGATTATTGCAAGAATATATCGCTTTACAAATGATCAATCTGTTTCCATTGCATTCGCGATATAACATATGAGTTGTTGACTTGCAAAACCCGCTCTGGACTTTTTCTGAAATCTGTAGATGTCATGAAAAACTGTTTGGATCACTTTGAATATACATTTTATACTAAATATCAACTTTTACGTAATTCTTTTGATATTTAGCGTAAAATATTAAAATTAACCAGGTTGAAGCGTGACCCGATTTAACAGTATGTTAGGCAGCTTGTTACTAATAGTTTATTAAAATAATAGACAGAAATAAAGCGTTACAATTATAAGTTGACACGTGAAACCATAGAAAAAGCACACAAACATTAATATATATTTATTGTCTCTAAATATAGTAAAATTATTTCATACGCAGACGACACAGTATTGCTAATTATGTAATACGCAGACGAAATAGTATTGCTTGTCTTTTCATACGCAAACGACACAGTTTTGCTAATTATGTAATACGCAGACGACATAGTATTGCTTGTCTTTTCATACGCAGACAACATAGTATTGCTAATTATATAATACGCAGACGACATAGTATTGCTAATTATATAATACGCAGACGACACAGTATTGCTTGTCTTTTCATACGCAAACAATACAGTATTGCTAATACTTTGGCGAAAGTCAACAACATGGCTAACACAGATTAGTTGTTAGTTTAGTTCTTAGTTGTTTCCACCCAACTAAGGTTTTATTTTGAAAATCGAGTTTGCAACACTGCTACAAACCCTCCCCTGCCGTGTGTTCTGCAATGTGCCTCAGTGTGCCTCAGTGGGAACGCTTCATCACATCAGAAAATAGGAAGATTTGGTTGAAGAACTGGTTGATGAATCGCTGTAATTTTAACCACTTGAATGTAATGACAGCTGTGGAACCAGCAGTCCTGAAGAATTTGAATCGATATCTTATCATATATGGAATAGCTGACGTGTGGCGTTACTTGTGGTTATCTTGTTAACCTATTAACATCTTACCTGTAATGACAACATTTGCTTGCCCTTTTCAATACTTATTTTTATTAATTTTGAATACCTACTCTCTTTAGATGTGGTATAACTTTCTTTTTTCTGACAATTTTTACACAAATCTTAGAAGCGGAAATTAAACCACTTCCCGACGTCCGATAAATCTGAAACTCGGCACATAGACTCGTTGTCGATGACAATACACACTTTCAACTTTTGGTGGCAATATAACTACGCGGAAATATTCATATTTCTCTGAATTCACATGACATTACAGGAGTTCGCACACGAAATAAATGTCTTTCCTACGTGATCGGCATTTGGCGATGTTAGTAGAGTTGTCGACTCCAGTCCCTGTATAGGAGGATTCAATATTTTTAGTTTTTAGTTTGAAATATATGTATTGTACATATTAATTTCCCGGTTAATATTTTTCCAAAATTCTTCAAGCAGTGAAGTAGAGTAACAATATAAAAAGATCTCACTATGCGAAACGTTGTAAGACCTCAAAAGACCAAAGGGTGTGCGGCCAACGAACTGAAGCAGGATTGTCACAAATTAAGTAAATTAGGTATTTTATCGTGATTCGTAAATAATTACAGCAATTCATGTTATATTGTTGTGTTTATTTAAATACTTTAATTATGAATAGACAATATAGACGTATACCATCCGGAATTTTCTGTAGGCCTTTTTAGGATATACTATTCCGTAGTACATTATTTTTTAAATTGATATATCTCATAAAGTTTAGCCAACATAGCAATGTAGTGCTCGAAAATATTTTTTGCGACTTCATTACAAAACATCGACTTTTCTCTGCTTTCTATTAATATAATTTACATGTATTATATATATATAAACCTTCCAGAAGATATTTTCTATATGACAGTAAATCCCCCATCAAAATCCGTTTTGAAGTTTAGAATAACTAAGCACACAAACAGACAGACGCGCATAGCGACTTGTGGAGTCTTTTGGGGTTTATTAGTTAAGCCCGTTTTGTTTTCTCACACAGTGATCAAGGAAACATTCTAGGGTGCTCCCCACCAGTGCCTTGATATTACCACCGTGTGTGTTAGGCCTTTTACTGGGCACTCGCTCTTCTCTCTCTTCATTGGTAAAAGCATTCGTTTATTGCGGTTTTCGTGACAAAATCATCGCAATTGCCTTTTAACCTCAAAATAAATTACGTATTTTTTTTCCATCAGTGATTTTTTTTAAACTCATTTATAACCAATCAAATTCGATTAATTAATTATGTAATGTTTTATTATAGGTATACTTTATTTCGAGCCGAGATCAATTACTCTCACATAACATATATAACAGGACGCTAGTGCCATGGATCTTCCCGACTCAGGGAGTGTTTCAATCAAGACGGAGCCAGGGTTCCAGGAAGAAGGCGCACGTGAAATGCTTTGTACGGACATAAAAATTGAACTCCAAGATGTAAAGAAGGAATATTTGCTGTATGCCGAGAGTGTTCAGCCAACTAGTAAGTTGTATATTATAAAGGTGTTTCACATGAATCGACCGGACAGTGGCTGAGTTGGCATCGCATCTGGGTTCCGCCCAGGCGTAGTGTGTTTAATTCTTCAGCTGGCTAACTCCTCCATCATGACACAAGCAACATTTTCCGCTTACTGTGATGGTAATAGGAGATTTTCAAATATTGTCTTTTTATTCGTAACCTGGAAATGAGGCTTTCTTTTTTAAAAATTAAAAAAACCTTGTTTTGTTATTCCAGGCAGCATCAATTTGGAGATTGTTCACATCAAGGCGGAAACAGGACCTCGAGAAGAAGATAGAGGTGGATATCCTTACACAGAAATAGACATAGATCTGCCTGACGTTAAAAGGGAATGCTTAGAGCGCTCTGAAAGGATTACGCAGCCTGCAGGTAAAATCCTTTTTTGTTTGTCTGCATTAATATCTTTAACAATGTTCTATTTCCAATATTGATTCCTAATTATTCTTTTTCAGGTTTAATAACGGACCTGAAGACGCATCCTGGAAAAAAACCATTCTCATGTTCCCAATGTAACTACTCCTGTTCATGCCAGTCTGCGTTAGCACTGCACTTGCGCACCCATACTGGAGAAAAACCTTTCTCATGTTCCTACTGCAACTATGTATGTTCTCAAATAGGAACTTTAAAACGTCACCTGCTTACCCATACTAGAGAAAAACCTTATTCATGTTCAGAATGCAGCTATTCATGTTCTCGAAAGGGATATTTAAATAGTCATGTCCGTACCCACACTGGAGAAAAACCTTATTCATGTTCTTACTGCAGCTATGTGTGTTCTCGAAAAGAAACTTTAAAACAGCACATGCTTACCCATACTGGAGAAAAACCATTTTCATGTTCCGACTGCACCTATTCATGTTCGCGAAAAGGAACTTTAAAAATTCACATGCGTACCCATACTGGAGAAAAACCTTATTCGTGTTCCTGCTGCAGCTATTCATGTTCTAGAAAGGGAATTTTGAAACGTCACATGCTTACCCATAGTGGAAAAAAACTTTATTTCTGATCTTACTGTAACTACTAGGAGAAATTTAAAAGTTCACATGCTTACCTGTACTGGAGAAAAAACGTTTCTCATGTTCCTAATGCAATATTCACATTCTCGAAAAGGATCTTAAGAACTTAATTGATGAATACATGGTACATGACATTCAATACATTACATGACATCCAATAGATTTCGCTTAACTCAAGCTTCGTCAGGGTTTTAAATAGCAAGGTTTTTCAGCGTCGGCTACCAAAACAATGTTAAAAAATACATTAAAGATATTCGAAAATATTCTAGAACTCTTATTGTTTTCCATAAATATAAATAAGAGTTTTCATCTTAAAAACTAATAGAAGCAGTGAATAAAACACAACAAACTTAACGAACCCAGAGGAAAGTGGAACATGAACATAATACTAGGTTAAAAAAAAATGAAGGAGTGATTGTACCAAAATATAACAATAATTACGGACAGCGAACCCTGGAATACAACGTGCCCAAAATATTCAACATGCTACCAAGCAATATAAAAAATTGCGAATTTCCTCAGAGATTCAGATATATGCTGAAAACATGGCTACTAAGGAGAGATACTCTGTAGTAGTAATACTATTGATTATGGCAGTGGTTAGTGATAAATATTATGTATAAGTTGTATTGTAATTAGCGATGATATTATGTCCATATGTTATATTGTAATTGAACATGAACATCCTGTTGACAAACTGCTTAGTTGCGGTTTAACGGGATTGTACTTTGATAACAATAAAAAATAAAACAAATAAACTTTTGATTGACGCAGTAGTAATTTATTATTTTTAAATGACTACTCTACTAAACGAAATGCGACATCTCTAATCTCATAAAATTTTTATTATGGCAACTTTTCTTTAACCTTTTTGACGGTTATACCCATCAATATAATACATCATTGAAGAAGAAGATAATAATAACAAATCTAAACGAAACAGATCCTGGAGTCCTGGAGACGTACACGTGGCTGTCTGTTACACCAATACAATAGGTTAAATTACAGACAGATTCACATCCCAAATTAGTATTTTTACTAATCATTACTTACACAACGTTCCCGTGTCCTGGAGACGTACACGTGGCTGTCTGTTACTCCATCAGGCACTGCTGGTGATTGGTGTCTAGAGTACAATAAGTTAAATTACAGACAGATTCACATCACAAGCTAGTATTTTTAGCATTCATTACTTACACAACGCTCCCCTGTCCTGGAGACGTACACGTGGCTGTCTGTTACTCCATCAGGCACTGCTGGTGATCGGTGTCTAGAGTACAATAAGTTAAATTACAGACAGATTCACATCACAAGCTAGTATTTTTAGCATTCATTACTTACACAACGCTCCCCTGTCCTGGAGACGTACACGTGGCTGTCAGTTACTCCATCAGGCACTGCTGGTGATTGGTGTCTAGAGTACAATAAGTTAAATTACAGACAGATTCACATCACAAGCTAGTATTTTTAGCATTCATTACTTACACAACGCTCCCGTGTCCTGGAGACGTACACGTGGCTGTCAGTTACTCCATCAGGCACTGCTGGTGATTGGTGTCTAGAGTACAATAAGTTAAATTACAGACAGATTCACATCACAAGCTAGTATTTTTAGCATTCATTACTTACACAACGCTCCCGTGTCCTGGAGACGTACACGTGGCTGTCTGTTACTCCATCATGCACTGCTGGTGATTGGTGTCTAGAGTACAATAAATTAAATTACAGACAGATTCACATCACAAGCTAGTATTTTTAGCATTCATTACTTACACAACGCTCCCCTGTCCTGGAGACGTACACGTGGCTGTCTGTTACTCCATCAGGCACTGCTGGTGATTGGTGTCTAGAGTACAATAAGTTAAATTACAGACAGATTCACATCACAAGCTAGTATTTTTAGCATTCATTACTTACACAACGCTCCCGTGTCCTGGAGACGTACACGTGGCTGTCTGTTACTCCATCAGGCACTGCTGGTGATTGGTGTCTAGAGTACAATAAGTTAAATTACATACAGATTCACATCACAAGCTATTATTTTTAGCATTCATTACTTACACAACGCTCCCGTGTCCTGGAGACGTACACGTAGCTGTCTGTTACTCCATCAGGCACTGCTGGTGATTGGTGTCTAGAGTACAATAAGTTAAATTACAGACAGATTCACATCACAAGCTAGTATTTTTAGCATTCATTACTTACACAACGCTCACCTGTCCTGGAGACGTACACGTGGCTGTCTGTTACTCCATCAGGCACTGCTGGTGATTGGTGTCTAGAGTACAATAAGATAAATTACAGACAGATTCACATCACAAGCTAGTATTTTTAGCATTCATTACTTACACAACGCTCCCGTGTCCTGGAGACGTACACGTGGCTGTCAGTTACTCCATCAGGCACTGCTGGTGATTGGTGTCTAGAGTACAATAAGTTAAATTACAGACAGATTCACATCACAAGCTAGTATTTTTAGCATTCATTACGTACACAACGCTCCCGTGTCCTGGAGACGCACATGTGGCTGTCTGTGACTCTGTCAGGCACTGCTACAGAACTGCCGTGAGGGAACAACCTCGTGCACTCCTCTTGTGAAGGCAAAAGGGACACAGGTAAGTGACGTGGTTCGCGATACTGTTTACAACTTAACAATAACGGAAAAATATTATTACATTGATTTATTTATTTTTATTTAACTATTATAAATTAAAACATAATTTTAAAAAAGATTTAGCCCTCCAGGCTTCTGGTATATTCACCGTTATACAAAAGATGCTGTCAGAAAGTTGGATAATTTGTGTTATTTCCGAATCGTAATAAAAATCAACTAAATGGAATATTTCTGTACCTGAAAACTAAAAACTGTTTTTGAAAGGTGTTAAAATACGATGGGAATTGGTTGCATGATAAAACAGTGCAGTAACAGAATAAACAAAACACTGAAAAATGGTGACTAAAAAGAATTAGCAATGAACGAACTGATTACGATGTTATCATGTTCTGTTTTGTCGAAGTCCGGTAGTTTGAAGTACCCTATCTGGCATGGGAACGGGATCTCGGCCAAATCCACGCAGTCTGCAACTACAAAGAAAGCATATATTATTTTATTTGATTGGTTTAAAAATATTTTTACCTACAAGTCCCTATGACACCGCGAAATCTCATGGTAACGTTCCCGAGGTAACTTAAATGTTCTAATATTGCTTCTTTTTAAAGGTCGTAAAAAAATACCCATTTAGAAAATACATAAAATCATCTTTGAAATAAACATTGATTTTTCTAAATAATAAAATTTAATATCAAACATGAAAATGTTAACAAGAAAACTTTCCATAATTTTGAAAGAATTCGATATTTAGAAAACATATTCCTCTTGTGTATGGAATCATTAAGAAACTGTCACTTCCCTTTTTATACAGTTTTTAAAATAAAATAAAACAAATAATTCAAATTAATTCCGTCTTCAAATTCATTTCAACATCATTAGGGCAGATGTGTTATTGAAGAATGTTATATTATGTCTTGTTTTCCTAGTCGGCACATGGAATTTAACAGTGGCAACAATGGCATGTCTATCAATTAAGTTGTTAATGACTCTGTGTAACACAACCAGGTCTGAAATAATTCTCCTGTCAGACAGTGTTATTAGATGCAATTGATTCATCAAACTGACATAATTAATATAATAATTATGTCAGTTTGATGAATATTCCTCTATCTGTATTGATAAACTTTAGCAGTGCATATTTTAACGATCGAATTACTATTTGTTTCTTCTTCATTTATTTTAATAACTTTGTACCAATGTATATTCTTTTTTCTGGTTAACTAATTTAATAGTGTAATTTTATTTTTTATTTCCATATTGTACTATAATTTTCAATAGCTTGTGTATGTATGATAAATGGCACGTGTGTTGTTAATTAAAGGTAAATGAATAAAAAATTGTAATGAAAAATTACACTATGAAGTTAAATAGAGGTCGATGGAAATAACGATTGTCGACATTAATTAGCTGCTTTAAACATTTAGGCCTCTGTCACATTGACCGTTACATTTCTTAAAGAAGCTGCAGTAAAGAATTTTTGCTTATTTCCTCATTGCAATAAAATTCAAATAAATGGGATAGTTCCGAAAAAACGTATTTCGAATTTTAGCGTTAGAAATTAACATATATTATATTTTTTTAAGTATTAAAATTATGATTAAAAGTATAAAAGAAGTTTGAAAAATGGCTTACCTTATATTTTTTCGTCTCAACACTGAACTGAAATAACTGTTAACGAAAAAAAAAATTTTTACAAACGTTATGGCTGTCTCGCTTTTTGTCGTTTCATCTAAAAATAATTAATAAATAATTCAACAAATTTCTTTTTTTTTTTCAAATTACGGTCGGAAATTTTGGTTTCATTGAGGTGAATATTAATTATTTTGTGGTTAAATTCTATATTTTAAGATAAAGCTTGTTGTTATTCTTGGTCTAATTATAACGCTAATGTAGACACAACAATTTCAAAGACCTGTTCCGAAAAATGAACAAGTTGACTCTACGGATAATAGCTGCTTGATCCTAAAACCTAACAAATAAGCCTGTTAAGAGTTAACAGGATTTACAAGGAGATAATTTTTGTATTAATTATATGTACTTGGTAAGTACTTACCCCTCACAAAGCACTCTTTTCGGGGTGAAATGCCTAAAACCAAAAAAAAAAAAAGTACTTACCCAGATTTACATGTAAATGAAACCATTTTATGTAAATATTCTATCTATAAATTAATGTATCTATGATTATCGATCCACACTGACGTTTACGTCAAACAACCGAACTAAAGTCCGGCGTGCTTCTCATTTCTTCTACTCGTAATGAATTAGCTGTTTTCCGTGTTTATTTATTAATCTTAAGTTAGCTCACATCTTCGTGTGTGCTAATAGTTTTATAAACATATAAACATATTAGTGTTGTATTATATTACAAGGTTAGTTTTTTCTATAACCTTTATGTTTTCTCCCAATGCGTCACTACTTAATAGATGTCTTTCTATTTAGTTAGTTTGTGGCCGCTGTATACATTATTACCCTAACGGCATAAATATATTTGATATTTTCATTGATCAAATGAGTACAATGCAGAAGACAATTCGATATTGTCATGTACCTGCTCCGTGAACAGCTACGACCGCGCAAGGCAGGACAATACAACAATCCTACCGTAGTTCAAATGCGGGACGCTGTGAAAATTGATACACGATACGCTCGTTATCAGCGATTTCGTTGAAAATGTTAGGTCTTTTATACCAAGATGTGTTGTAGTGTTTCGTTTACGCGACATTTTTAAGCCAAAATATGAAATCCGAGCACCAAGAGGGCTGATTTGATACTAATCAGAGATACTCTGTATTAGTAATACTATTGATTATGGCAATGGTTAGTGATAAATAGTATGTATAATTTAAATTATAATTATTAATGATATTATGTTCATTTCTTATATTGTATTAGTAATGATATTATATTCATATGTTATATTGTAATTGAACAAGAAAATCCTGTTGACAAACTGCTTAATTGCAGTTTAACGGGATTGTACTTTGAAGTCAATACAAAATACAAATTTAAAAAATTCGTGCTGAATCGAATAAGACCACTCCCTAGTCGATAGAATCAATATCTGGTGGGATAAAACAGGTTTTCAGTAAAGAAAAGAAAATAACAAGGGTTAACTTCATAAGACGGCTTCCGTGGTCGAGGGGTAAGGCTCTCGACCATCAAGCTGGAGGTCGCGGGTTCAAATCTAGGAGTGCGCAAATAAATTTTATTTTTTGTATTGATTTGGCATTAATTATGTAACAATTTCTAGACATTTTTGTTTTAATGAGTTTTATTTTCCAATGAACATTTGTTACTTAAATCTTGTTTACTTTGCCACCGGTTTCGACACAACCGTTTCATTCAAACTATCATAAAAATTACACAAATACAGAAAGATTACATTTTATTAGGTATGGGTGCTTTGGGGGTGGAGGAATTCGGAGAACCTTATTCTCATCTCCAAAAAACTAGATAATAAGTGTGTTTTTAACATTTATAAGAAACCTACACAGACTGACTGTGTTATACAATCTGTAAGTTAGTTTTGAGATTGCTATTTAATGACACGGTTGTGCCGAAACCGGTAGCAAAGTTAACAAATGTACATTGGAAAATAAAAACTCAATAAAATTAAAATATTTTATGATTAATTTAAAAAATAATATAAATTGTATTTGCGGCACGATCCAGAGTCTAAGATACTTTCAGTGTTGCCCTGATATAAGGATCACCATTTATAATTGAAACGTTGCTTGAAATGGCTTTGACCGTATTTCGTGACCAGATCTAATTAGCCAGGTACTTTCCCACCTTCCTCTATCCCATATTCTTCCCTTCCCACTACCTTAAGCCTTACAACATACCCCAATTGGGGATGTCATAGTCTCAATGGCTCCAGACGGATGGGAACAGTTGGGATTCATGTACCGGTTTGACATATAAAAAAAAGCAACCACAACCTATAGGGGTGTTCCATCACTTTGTTTTGGGCGGACTCTGGAGATAGATGGACGTTTTATTTATCACAAAACGTAGTTTGAATATCATTGATTTAAGTTATTCTGTTCCAGGTCTCAGTGATTGTTATTTGAGAACAATTGCTTGTAGTAGTATAATGGATATATCTAACCCTGATAGTATCTCTGTCAAGATGGAGACAGGAACCCAACAAGGCGAAGGAGATGATATGGCATACACGGAGATGTATCCCAACCTGCCCATTGTTAAGATTGAGTTTTTGGAAAATTCCGAGCAAATCGGTCACACAGATGGTAAGCACAACGTTTGAAATAACAGTAGTCTTTGGAATCTTACACATTGTGGAGATAATCAATATCAAATAATAAAAAATCTTTCTTACATCAGATACCATCACCGTTAAAATGGAACCTGGAAATGGAGATGAACACAAAGGTGAATTGGCATTCACGGAGATATACATTGACCTACCGGCTGTTAAGACGGAATGTGTGGAAGACGCTGCAAAGATCTGTCACGCTTCTGGTAAGGTTTTTGGTCTTTCAAGTTGCTTACTGTAATGTCCTTTAATTACAAGTACCATTTATATTTCTTGGAATATGGATCGTGTGATTATTCAATAAGTTACATTGGGAAGATCTTTGATCACAAGTTAGTTTATAACAATGATATCGTCGCAAGGACAACATCCTGTACTCTAGGCCTCTAGGATTCATTAGCGTATTTTTATATGTATTTTTTAGCGGTGGATATTATTCGATTGGTGTCTTGAAAAAGTGTGATATTTAATAATCTGATGGTTTTTTTTAAATTCAATTTTATTAGTCTTTGAGCAATTTATAGCATTAACTAATTTAATTTTAATGATGTAAAGTGTGTCTGGATAAATTACCACAGTTAAATTCAATACATCAAAAGGGAGTAAAATAAGGTTTGATGAATTACAACATTTTTGCGTTCATGAAACTGTGGTCGTACGTTCGTATTGTCAGTATAAATCTTAATTTAAGTGCACAAGTCCACTAAGTCCACGCTAAGTATGAAGCAGGGGGACTAGCTAGCACAGTGAATTCCATAACTTTACAATATAGGATCGATAGGCGGAACTACCGACAATTTTATACTAATTTTCCGAGCACGTTCGCGCTGTTGATAGCCAGACCAATATGGCGCATCTGTCTATGAATTGACATTCCTTCGAAAAATTTAAATAAATTCATTAAACATCAAATGACATCAAACGATTCGTAAAATTTAAATAAATTAATAAATTGACAATATCAAATTTTAAATGTTAACTTTAATATACATTGACAGTCCGCGTATTCATTTTGACACTAAAAATGAGGTCTTCGGTCATAATTCATAACTTTTGTTTCTCCAAACTGGAACAGAATCAATTGATTACTATTTATTTCAATTATAAGAGGTTAGTTAGTTCACCTCCATTAATCAATAATCCATTTTGCATAATGAACGATTTTATCCAAAAAGTCGTGCATATTGACAGGTTATCCGACATCTTGGAGGCCTCGCTAAAAGCAACGGCTTTTGTCTTCCGACTGTCGAAATCATATTCGCTAACATCGCAAACTGACCATAGATAATAGATTTTGTCAATATCGTATTGACATAGAGACAACATGTTAGCCATACCCGAATTTTTATGTGTACTAGCCGATGCTAGCCGATCTTTATTCAAGAACTCAGGATGAGTTTGCTCCTGCAACGGAATAACTTAGAGCCTCTTACAGAACGGACGTAAGTCCAGTTAGATAATTCTTGTAAATTTCTCCCGATCATCAAATGTATAGCAAATTAGGAGAAGAATTAACATTACACTACAGTTATATAAGAGAAGAATATATATCTTGACACAGGACTAGTTTTACTTAATTTTGAAGTCCTTATGAGATCAAGCATTCTTTATTTTACTTTTTAGTGTTCAATTAGTTTTTTTTTATTGATTTTTAAATTACCACTTGACTTTTTTGGTAACTAGAATATTACATATGTATTTTTAATGCTTGCCGATAAATCTATATGTATTTAAAGACTTTTCCTTTGTACATTAATGCATCCATTTTTTACGCTTGTTTTCTATGCCTGGAAAAACAGTTTTTTTCAATCCGATTTCGCTTGTGGTGGACAAGCTTTGTTTCTCAAATAAGTCATTTTATGTTTTGCTATTTTTTTTCAGGAACTCATTATTCGGATGAATACAACAAATATGACGAACCAGAATTCAATTCACCCGGGAATATCAGTGAGTGTGATCTGGTCCATTCAATATCTCCTATCTATGCCTCGTCCAATCTTTCTAGTTCGCAAGATCCTCGTGGCAATAAAAACCAGCTGACTAAGAGTGAAGTTAAACCCTTTTCATGTTCTAACTGCGACTCTTCATTTACACTTAAGTCAGTTTTAACGAGGCACATGTTGACTCACAGTGGAATTAAACCATTCTCATGTTCCATCTGCAACTCTTCGTATTCTCGAAAGTCGCATTTACATGACCACATTTTGATTCATAGTGGAATCAAGCCTTTCTCGTGTTCCGACTGCGAGTCTTCTTTTACACTGAAGTCAACTTTAAAGAGACACATGCTGACTCATAGTGTCATAAAACCTTTCGCGTGCTCTGAATGTAAAAGTTCATTTACCCTAAAGTCGAGTTTGCGGGAGCACAAGTTGAATCACAGTGGTGTAAAACCATTCTCGTGTACCAACTGTATCTCATCATTTTCTCGAAAGACGGATTTAACGAGACACATGCTCACGCACAGTGGAATCAAACCTTTCGCTTGTTCTGACTGTAACTCTTCTTTTTCACAAAAGTGGCATTTGCGTGACCACATTTTGACTCACGGTGGAATCAAACCTTTCTCGTGTCCCAACTGCAATTCATCATTTATACAGAGGTCGGATTTACGAAGGCACATTCTTACTCACAGTAAAGATAAACCATTCTCATGTTCCGACTGCAACTCATCATTTTCACAAAAGTCATATTTAAAGAAACATCAGCTGAATCACAGTGGAGTTAAACCATTCTCCTGTTCTGACTGCTCCTCTTCATTTTCACAAAAGTGGGATTTCCGGAGACACATTCTGACTCACAGTAAAGATAAACCATTTTCTTGTTCTGATTGCAAATCCTCATTTTCACAAAAATCGTATCTAAAAAAACACCAGCTGACTCATAGTGGAATTAAACCATTTTCGTGTACCAATTGCTCCTCTTCATTTTCACAAAAGTGGATTTTAATGAATCACATTCGGACTCACACTAAAGATAAGCCTTTCACATGTTTGGATTGCAAATCCTCATTTTCACAAAAATCTTATTTAAAAAAACACCAGCTGACCCACAATGGAGTAGAACAATTCTCGTGTTCTGACTGCTCATCCTCGTTTTTACAAAAGTCGCATTTACGGAGGCACTTGCTTACGCATGTTTAAAATCAGTGTAATGTTATTATGTTATATAAAATTATTTTAGCGGTTCACCCATTTCCTCACCAAATAACCGGTTACTCGTTCTGATTGTAACTATTTATTTTTAAAAACACTTTTTGTGCCCACTTTAGGTAGACCTCAGGTGTTAACAATGAGAAAAAATTCTTTAAGTGGATGGATAAATATAATGTCGATTATTTTGATTAAGTAGTGCTGTAGAGAAATTTATTTATTTATTTTAAAATTATAACGATGCCACAAAGTCTCTTTACGATTGTTAAAATATATGTTTATATTACTATAAAATTGTAAATTATAAAATAAATTTATAAAACTTTAGTTTATAATGTAATAACTTTTACATTTTACAATTCGTGATTAGGCATATTAATTTATGTTTTTCTCTACTTATTTTCATCTTTAAATCACAAACAAGATAAAATTAGTGTTTATTTATTTTTTGGAATATTTTTATTGAGAAAAACCTCAAATTGTAATATTTAATTATTGAAGACAATATTAGCGATTTCTAAACAAAAATCTGAAACAGAACAATCAGAAAAGGATACGGTCACATCTAGGACTCGAACCCAGGACCCTTGCCTTGCCGGGGCACCGCTCTTTTCCAAGGAGCTTATGGGACCCTATCCCCTTCGGTCACATTTAACTGTATCATATTTCGAATAAGAACTTCCTTTTCTGATTTTTCTGTTTCAGATTTTCGTTTAGAAATCGCTAATATTGTCTTCAATAATTAAAATTAATGTAATACTATGTAATTCACATTAATCAGAAGTAAGTTAACTCTAATGTACTTACGAATTACTAAAATAGAGAGTACATTTCCTAATAATGTGTACGTAGTAATAATTTATTGTCATGAGATATCTGTAAATGTATAAATAAGTACCTAATGTGTGTCTTCATTTTTACGTTCCTGTTAAATAAATGTAGTTTTTAAGTTTGCTATATAAACGGGTTTATCCTCCAATAAAATATTTTATTTAATTTGCAACAACATTATCAGGACCAAGTCATTTATGCAATCAGGTACTCGCTTGCATGCAGTTGGCAATACTTTCTCAGAAATAAATATAAAATGAGTTCAGCTGCACTAGTAACAAGAAGGCTGTAATAACATACCTCATGAATACATTTTAGTTTAAGCTTACAATTATTATTCTGTATCGGTTTAAAAAATATATTTTTTGCTTTCAATCCCCTGGGGCGTTCTGGGACATAATTTCAAATTATGGAGAGAGAGAAGTTGAAATTACACATTAATTATGTTTATATTGGAAAATTTCAAAATTATATAGAAGATTGAAGAGATGAGACGTTGAACGGAGGGAGGAAATTTTAGATAAGGCTTGATAGAAGAGAGGAAATTTGTTTAGAGAGGGACACACAAAAAAATATGTGATCTAAAGTTCCCACTTCTAGACGACGGAATGTACAATCTGGGGAGTCAAGCACGTGAATTTTAAGATGGTTAGAAAGGATAGAACAATGTTCAATACTCATTCGAATAAGTTAGGAAATTATTTTTTTTAGGAATTGTTGAAACCACGGTTTAGATATACAGTATTGAGGCATAGTAGGCTCCCTTGGATTGACTAGCAATATGCCAATTCTGTGACCAAACACTGCGGGATCTATCTTTGAGGATGGAAAAAATGTCAGAGTTCATTTTTATAATTTCTAAAATTAATTATACTTTATGATTACTGTCCACTAATTTATTATGTATGTCACATGTTTGTGAAATCCTTTTTGGGCTTATAAAATAAATAAATTATTGATAAGTATTCAATTTTATTGGAATGTTTTTTATTTTAAGAACTTTTGTTGGTTTTTACACTACTTTTACCAATATTCTGTATAAAATTAATAGAAATATAAAAAGATTTTCAATTTTTAATTGGAATATGGTTTTACCCATTAATTTACTAAATCATTGAAGAAAAAGATAATTATACAGGGTTTTCCAATAAGAGGTGTTATTTTGATATTCAAAGAAACTTTTCCGTAAAAGATCAATTGTTTCATTGCTTGTGTGGCACGTAGCGCCGTCTTGTTGAAAGTAAACGTTGTCCAGATCAATACCATCCAATTCCGGCCATAAAAAATCATTAATCATCTCTCAATAGCGCAATCCATTCACCGTAACTGTTTCTCCAGCCTCATTTTCGAACAAGTAAGGTCCAATGACTCCGCCGGACCATAAACCGCACCAAATAGTCACACGTTGAGGATAAAGAGGCTTTTCAACAATAACTCTTGGGTTTTCCGAGCCCCAGGTGCGATTGCTTGTTGACGAAGCCACCGTAGTGGAAATGGGCCTCATCACTCAAGATGATTTTTCAATGGAATTCTAATAATCAATAATAGTGAATTTTAATGATTTCAATGCGTTCAAAATGAAAGCTTAAAAAGTAACATCTACTGAAATAGCGGGCTATTTAAAATAACACCTCTTATTGGAAAACCCTATAATTAACCTCAACGAAACATGAAACAGAACAAGACAGATGAATAAAAAGTTAACGGTCTAAACTGGGAATTGAACCCATGATCTTTGCCATGAATTCGTCCAACTCCAGTGAAATAGTGGCAGTATCAACAACTCTAGCCGCTAGAGGCGCTAGTGTAGCATATTGAATTTGACATTCCTTTCAATGGCGGAAAGTTGAATTTATTTAGTACTTGGTGGCGATGTTTTGCGCTTTCTAATTAGTATTTTGATATATATGTATAAAAATATCCCAAAAAGTAGGTAGTGTGGTGCAGTTTACGGATGTAATAATTACAAACAACAAACACATCCCAAGTAGTTTTCAGGATGCCAAAAAGCTTTGTTAGGTAAGTAGGTTTAATATAATATATAAAATGTTTTTGATTAAATGAAAAGTGGATTAAACCATGAAAAATATAATCACAAAATTTTAAGGTTAATTCAGCAAAGCTGTGTTAGTTCCGTGTAGTATTTAGTTCATGTTAAACATATAAATTATCGCCAGCGCAAAAATATATTGATACATTGTTATGTGTTCAAATTATAAATAATTACATTGAAATTTTTTGGTAAAATTTCTCACATTCGCAGACCCGCCATGCAGTGGGTGAAAACCTTGAAAAACCTTTCCCCATGAACCTGGTCACCCCTGCTAAGTCACCAAACATTACAAACGGGGTGTTGATCCCATGGCGACCCGTTTCCCAAACTGAAGGGTTGTTGACATGTCCAAATCAGTGGAAAAATTTACTTAAAAAGAAAGATAAACGTTCCCGGGTTACGAATAACGTGACAATGTTTGAAGATCTCCTACTACCACCACAGTAAGCGAAAAATGTTGCTTGTGTTGTGATGGAGGGCTTAGCCAGCCGAGGAATTGAACACACTACGCCTAAGTGGGACCCAAGCGCGATGTCAACTCGGCCACCGACCGGTCATAATCATAAATATAATGAAATAAAAACAATATTTTTTGTTTAAAACCACGAATTTTTATTAATTTTAAGACCGACCGGTTTCGCTACACTCGAGCATCGTCAGGGTACAAAATTAAACTAATCAATAATACAAAATGTGTCATTATATATACATACAGAGGGAGATAGAAAGTAAAACCAAAATGAAACAACAATATATTAAAAGAAAACAATTAGTGTATATAAATATTATTATAATAGAGAATAGGCATTAATAATTGTAAGGTGATTAAGAGATACTGGGAATTTTACAGTTTACAGGGAATATTCCCAGTATTGGGCTTTTTGACAAATCTAATTGATTATTCAGAATTAAACTTTTGGTTTTAATGGCTTTCTTAATTTCTAGTGCTTCTAGGTTATTCAATTTGTTACTATGGTCTTTTCTATGGAGAATCTTAGCACCGGTGCTTTTATTGAATGTATGATCTTTTTCAATAAGATGATTGGCAAACTCTGAAAAGCCATTTTCACAAAAGACACATTTTGTATTATTGATTAGTTTAATTTTGTACCCTGACGATGCTCGAGTGTAGCGAAACCGGTCGGTCTTAAAATTAATAAAAAATCGTGGTTTTAAACAAAAAATATTGTTTTTATTTCATTAAAATGTTAAACCACAAAGTGATTGCTTTCTACGAAAATATCATAAATATATGTTTTTCTCTGTGTAGGAACAGAGAAAGGCAACAATAGACATAGAAATTGAAAAGAAAGTCGATTAAATCTGTCTCTACAAGAAAAAATTGATGAAGGTATTAGATAGATAAAATAGACTTAATTTCAAAATGTCTTAAAAAATAAGAACAAGTCTTATATAAAATAATACAAAAAATAAGCGAGCTTCAACCCGTCAAGTTCCGGGGCGTCGACTTTACCACGAAATTCATGCATAATTTTGTCCACAAAATCCTTAAGTATCCTTGGTGTTAAGCAGTTTTATGCGAGATGAAGCCCGAACTGCCAAAAAGGAATATTTCTTCAATGGAAATCATTAATCACAAATTATTTTGAACACGGTGAAAGTGTAGGTACGGTTACGGTTATTATTTATACTGCTTGAAAACTTAACAGGCAAACCTACACACAATAACAGATAAATTCATAAAACATAACATATATCACAATCAATATTATTATGTACAAGATGTCCGGAGTAAGATATAAGCTAGGATCTGGAAACTAAAGATCACATTTGAAGTTGATTTTGTGACAGCTGTTGCTTTTATGATTTAAGCTTTCATTGTAGAGTAAAGTGAGTTCGAAATTGAAAGTTTTTAGGTTAAATTTGAAAAAAAATCGGTTGCTGCGGGGTAACTGTCAACTGATTATTGTCTTAAAATCGTTTACTGCGGGGTTAATATCAGCTGCTCATTGTCTTAAAATCGGCTGCTGCGGGTAACTATGAGCTGCTTGTTGTCTTAAAATCGGTTGCTGTGTGGTAACTGTCAACTGATTATTGTCTTAAAATCGGTTGCTGTGTGGTAACTGTCAACTGATTATTGTCTTAAAATCGTTTACTGCGGGATTAATATCAGCTGCTTATAGCCCAGTCAATGAAGGTTTTGTGTCGGAACTAATTCCCCGGAAGCTGAATTTTTCACAGATGTTAGAAGACCTTTAGACATGTATTTTTGCAAAAGTCCCCAACTTTCCCCCTTGTGCTTCCTTCCCCACCCCCTCTTGAATATATTTTTTAAAGCCTTTCGGAATACGCTAATATCTCCTTAATGGTTTTATAAAATCACATTATTTATTTTTTGTTTAGTTTCTAATTAGTTCTTCTAAAAAATTGTATTCTTTCATTTTTGCGAGAAAAGCTATACAATCTCTACAATTTATTAGTAAAGGAAAAATATCAGTTTTTAAAATAGTATTTCAGAATATATTTGCACATAACTTTTTTCTGAGCCTATTAACGGAAAAAAATAAATCAATAAAACTTGTAGACAATATTTTTAGCTATAAAATAATGTATATAATGATGGGTTTTAATTTATAATAAGGCACGTAGGCTGTTAATAAGGAGCACGGCGCGCGGCGGCTCGAACGCGCAGCGGTTCGCGGCGCAGCGAGAAATTACAAAAACCTAAGGAAAGTAATGATTAATTCATGTTTTTTTTTTATATAACAAATTCGTCTAACGTTGAAGAGTTTTATTATTATTTACCAGTTTTAGTTCGGTGGGGAGGGGGGTAATATAAATATTTTCCCCTGCCCAATGAAGCGCTTTCATTATCCACGAACCGCCGTGCCCCGGTCTGGCTAAACAGTCATATTATGTTGTATGATTGTGTGTTACTTATTATTTAAATAAAGGTATGTGGGAAATTTATGGGAATCAGTTTACGCGTCCTCAACAGTAACCCACATGCTCCAGGGACATGAATATTCTCGGGCAAACAGAGCCTACACTTTAACAGCAGCGTCTCTTGTCCACGTAATGAGAAAAGAATACCGAGATATTGATGGGAAATTAAGACAAATAGAAAATATGTATCAAGATTTAGTTACGTGGAAAAAAGTTATGGAGGAGGTTAATAATGATGACAATCTAAAAGAGACGATTCCATATCCTGAAGCAAGTGAAGACAGGATTGGAATCATCGAGTAGGACTGCCAAGTTGTGGCTTTACCTTCTACATTGCATCGACCTCATGCTTAGATTTATATTTGCAGAGAAGTCCGGGAATCGGAAAATGCACCTAAATACTATTATTGATATGCTTCCATTTTTCCACCCGGCAGGACATTTACCATACGCAAAATCAGCACATACGTACGTTTAAAGTATGCTGCAACTCGAGTCAAGAATAACTTAAGAAGAATATAAACTATTCACTGAAAATGGGTACTTTACAATAAGAAGAAGCGACAGATATTGGTCCGGTACGTGGACGGACATGATTATCGAGCAGTGTCTCATGCGACCAATGAATTCAGTAGCAGGTTTGACACTTGGGCGCGGAATCACTGACAGCGCTTTGTCAAAGTGGAAACTTGGAACCACTTACTACGTGAAAATGCAAGAGAGCATTGAAGAATTCATCGGCATAGAATTTAATTTTACTGAACAGCATATTGAGCTGCGCGAATCACGGAAGAAAAGGGATGAGCTAGATATAGGAAAATATACATCATGGCTAAGACAGCACAGGCCGTTCACCAAGCTCTCGGGGGAGCTGGTGTCTTTATCTTCAGGGTTTATTTCAGATAATAGTGTCAATTGTGATAACGCTTATGAGGTGGGCCTGGCAGCTATGCAAAAAATGAAAGAATTTAATTTTGGAGATATACGACTACAAAGGAAAGACATGGTGACTACCCAGCAAGATTCAAATCCGCAACTGTTAGGACGAGACAAGTTGCAGTAAACCCCCAGCAGCTATTTAACAAATATTGTGCATTAGTGATAGTCCTAGCAAGCTTTAGACCTACTTAGGATATGAATTGGCTTCAAGAACCCTTCTATTTTTGATGAAGTCTCCCTTCGTAAAGGAACAAAATCATGTATGGCTAAAGTATTTAGCGAAAGTATTCATGACGAAGTTGATTTGGAAAATGCTGCAATAGTCATCGATGGGGGATACCTCCTACACTCTGTTATTTGGCAAACTTAAACTACTTACGGAGACATCATTAAATCATACTCACGTTTTGTCCATACTAAATTTGGCAAACATTCTCTTGTCGTTTTCGATGGATACCCTGAAGAACCAACTGTAAAATATGAAGAGCAAAGACGAAGGTCGGCTAACAACTCATCGTGCGATATTGAATTAAACTTCACTGCACGTTGTTTGACTAAGAAGGAAGCTTTCTTATCTAATAAGAAAAACAACAAAAATAATGATTGAAGCACTGTGCCATGAATTTAGTGAATCTGGTTTGAAAACAGTCACGGCCGCAGGTGATGCCGATATTGACATTGTACTAACCGGCATCGAACAACTCAACATCTTCTCAAAAGTGATTGTGGTTGGCACGGATAGTGATCTTTTGGTATTACTTGTAAGTCTTGCTCCTGAAAGAAAATCTATTTTTTTCTGTAAAGATGTTGGTGGAAAGGCCCCTTCAAGAACTTTCTACATCATAGAGAAACCTATAATGTTACATAAAGATATTCGAAAACACATGCTATTTACCCATGCCATTACGGGCTGTGATACGACCCCATCTTTATATGGGTTAGGAAAGATAAAAGCTGTTGACATGATGAAAAACATGAGGCATTTCTGGAAAAAGATGCAACTGAAGAGAACTTGTTGCAAAATGGAGAAAAATTCGCTCTCGCCATGTATGGTCTTGGTAGCTACCCTAATTGAAACGAAGCTCTATAAGTTTACCAGACTAACGACAAAATCAGCTTTTAAATCTAAATTTGACTTGGCAAAACTACCACCGACTTCAGAATCGTGTCATAAACATTTGTTGAGAGTTTATTTGCAAGTACAGTTTTGGTTAGGAAACAAACTAAACCCTATAAACTGGGGATGGAGGTATGAAAATGGTGAAAAGAAGAAATTTTTGAAACCATTTGCTCCTGATGACCTTCTTTCTCTGGTGTCCTGTTGCTGCAAGTCTGGATGTGAAAATTACTGTGGCTGCAGAAAATCTGGATTTACCTGCTCTGCCATGTGCTACAACCGTAACGGATTATCATGTCTGAACACACCCCAGTATGGCGAATAAATGGAAGACTCTCTTGACTAGAAAATTATTTTAATATTTGCCTAATTTTGTCATAGATAATATTGATAAGTATATAGTATAATTTACAAACCGTTTTATCATTATAATATTTTTTGAGGTATATTTTAAGAAGCTTGTTTGAAAGTAAACCATTTTAGATCTATGCACTATTTTAAGTGATTTGTTGTTTCGGTATTTTATTGTTGATAGGTGCACATAATAAAACAAGTGAGAATTTCCACAAAAGATTTTTTAGAACTTCGCCATAACATAAGGTCTGCAATATTTTAATGTTGTGAAAGGGTAGTCCCACGCTGTTGTAGGCATTTTTGGCTTATTTCACATAGCTTTATTTAAATAATATGTTACAAACAATCATACATAAGATGACTGTTTAGCCAGACCGGGGCACGGCGGTTCGTGGATAATGAAAGCGCTTCATTGGGCAGGGGAAAATATTTATATTACCCCCCTCCCCACCGAACTAAAACTGGTAAATAATAATAAAACTCTTCAACGTTAGACGAATTTGTTATATAAAAAAAAAACATGAATTAATCATTAATTTCCTTAGGTTTTTGTAATTTCTCGCTGCGCCGCGAACCGCTGCGCGTTCGAGCCGCCGCGCGCCGTGCTCCTTATTAACAGCCTACGTGCCTTATTATAAATTAAAACCCATCATTATATACATTATTTTATAGCTAAAAATATTGTCTACAAGTTTTATTGATTTATTTTTTTCCGTTAATAGGCTCAGAAAAAAGTTATGTGCAAATATATTCTGAAATACTATTTTAAAAACTGATATTTTTCCTTTACTAATAAATTGTAGAGATTGTATAGCTTTTCTCGCAAAAATGAAAAAATACAATTTTTTAGAAGAACTAATTAGAAACTAAACAAAAAATAAATAATGTGATTTTATAAAACCATTAAGGAGATATTAGCGTATTCCGAAAGGCTTTAAAAAATATATTCAAGAGGGGGTGGGGAAGGAAGCACAAGGGGGAAAGTCGGGGACTTTTGTAAAAATACATGTCTAAAGGTCTTCTAACATCTGTGAAAAATTCAGCTTCCGGGGAATTAGTTCCGACATTGGGTCTTTTTTTCCCTTCATTGACTGGGCTATTATTGTCTTAAAATCGATTACTGCGGGGTTAATATCAGCTGCTTATTGTCTTAAAATCGGTTGCTGTGTGGTAACTGTCAACTGATTATTGTCTTAAAATCGTTTACTGCGGGGTTAATATCAGCTGCTTATTGTCTTAAAATCGGCTGCTGCGGGTAACTATGAGCTGCTTGTTGTCTTAAAATCGGTTGCTGTCATCTGATTATTGTCTTAAAATCGGTTGCTGTGTGGTAACTGTCAACTGATTATTGTCTTAAAATCGTTTACTGCGGGGTTAATATCAGCTGCTTACTGTCTTAAAATGCGCCAAACTGTTTATAAAACCCCCCTAACAGAACCATAGCTGGATCCAACATTTTTTGAACTTTCTAAATAATCTGCCCTGATGATGGAGCCTGTCATGCTGTCCGAAACGTTAGCTAAAATCAATGTCATGCACCATTGACAAAAGAGATAAAATTAATAAATTTGAAAGAAAGGAAGCCAATAAAAATGTGCGGACAGAAAATGAAGACAATGTTGGTAGTTCGTATTTAAAGTATGATACAGTTAAATATTACCGAAGGAGATAGAGTACCATTAGCTCAGTTGGTAGAGCGGTGCCCCGGCAAGGTAAGGGTCCTGCGTTCGAGTCCTAGATGTGATCGTATCTTTTTCTTTTTAAGATATATATATATTTTTTTTTTAATATCTCATAGATCACAGTTAACTGTTGTTTGTTCATTTACTTGATTATGATGTGTATTGATGTTTCCCCCCCAGTAATTGATTATTGTATTGTTGTCTCCCTCCCACTAATTGATTATCCATTTTACCTATGTCAAATATTTTGTCTCCCTCTAATTTTGTTCTTTCTCCCTCTGTCACTCTTATATATAAGCCATAACTCTGTCTTAGCATTTATTTATTATTATATCCTGAAGAAGCTTGGTCAAAGTGAAACCGGTCGATATATGAAATAATAAATTCGTGGTTAAATACAAAGTGTTTGTGTTTTATTTTATAATAAATAATAACTGTTGTTTATAATAAATTACTACACATTTTTTCTTACTTTATATCTCTTGCTAACCGTTTGGGTCAGTTAGATGGTGAGAAGTTTGCTCTGGGAATAAAGCTTTCTTTGGAGGCATATAAAATTGAGTAAACATGCTAACAATAAATGATTAATAATATTATTTTCCTCGCCTAAGTATGAAAAATCTGTCCTCGGTGGTGCTCTACAATATTAAGATATTCATACTTATGAGATGAATCATTTAGGTTTGGAGATCTCTAAAGCATATATTTTTTATTTATTTTGTTTACATTTATTTTAATATTTTTTACATTTGTTGAAATGAATGTGACCGTACGAGGGTAAACCGTTCGAAGGTCACATTGTACATGATAATTTGTGTGAATTATCAATTTTTGTAAGCGTTCAAATTATACAAGAGGTGAATTATAAAGCAAACAATAGAAGAAAAACAAAATACAACTTTATTCTTTCTTAGGTCGCAATATTTAATCTGTGTTCTTCCTAGCCGTGTCCATAATTCATATCTTAATGCTTCTTTTGAAGTCGGTTATTTTTTAAATGGTTTTTATTGAAAGAGGGAGGATATTAAATAGTTTTTTAGAGAAATATTAAGGGTGTGATTTGAGATTTTCACGGCCAAAAGTATTATAGTGATTTGTCTTTGGGGTATTGTGCCGTGTTTCGGTACCTCCTCCTTTAGCCAACGTTTCGGACAGCATTGCAGTGTCCATCATCAGGTAGATGTGTAATCTAAGGTTTAAGCTTAGCTTCATCGTCTCTATTAATTTTAATCTAAAGTTGTGGTGAAATGAGTTCTTATGTATGAACGTGCGATACCGTGTTGCCAGCTCCAGCTCTCTAAGAGCTGAAATTGACGTATGATTTTGAAGTGGCTTTCTACGTTTAGTTTTGGTGTAGCCGTCAACTACCGAACTTAGATTACACATCTACCCTTATGATGGAAACTGCGATGCTGTCCGAAACGTTGGCTAATGAAGGAGGTAGCGAAACACGGCATAATATCCAAAAAATAAATCACTATAAGAAATATTGCAAATTTCTTTGCCCAAAAGTCGTTATGATAATGCATAAGCTTTATATCAAAAATGAGTACCGTTATACCAAATTTAAATTATAGATCAGTTTTTGATTTAGTCAATTCTTTAGCTTCTGTTAGTCTCGTTAAAATAGCAAGTTTTTGCATTTGATAGTTTTGCGTAAATTCAACTTGTTTCATCAACAAAGTAAGATTTTTATCATGATAATTCTGAGTACATTCAACGTGTTTTGTCAATAAATCTATAACCCCATTGTGAAACTGAGAATTATCCGAAGAAACAATATTTCCTTTGCTTCTATTTCCAACTAAACCTGAAAAATTTGAGGAATTTTTACACCGTTGAAATGTTCTCCTTTTCATAGGTGTTGAAATAGAAGTCTGCTGACTTCTAATAGGCAATTCTTCCATCAATGGAAGTCTTGTTACCTCAGCAATATTTGTTGAGCTTGTTTCCTGTAATGATAATAATTCTCTCGTTGATTTGCTGTAACCGGTTGCAGACAAAGTATCCAAGTCTACAAAGTCAAATTCCATCCGTGTTTCGTCGAGATCCAAGTTATTTTTCTTGGTGGTTGGGGGTGCTGCGAGTTCCAGGGTCTTCTCATCAGGTGGGTTGAGGCAGGTGACTTCTGGAGTGTGTGGTTTGTCTCCAGGTTCGAATGCACGGATCAAATTGATATTTTTCGACTTTGCTTTTGAACGTAGATCTTGCCACGTCTGAAAACAATAGAAGGTAATTTGAAAAAAATTATAATTTTTTTGCTCGTCAAAGAGTTTTTAATTTATTTATTTATTTATTTATTGATACATTACTCTACAGTACTTCACATTTCAATTCAGCAACGTTGGCCTCACTGGGTTGTTCACCCGTGCTGAGGCCCCCATTTTAAAATATACGAATTTATACATTTAAACAAAAAACAACATTAAAATAAAGATAAATTTACACCAAAAATAAAGATTAGTAATCAAAATCCAATTCTCACACCAAAATAAAAACATTAGAAGGGAATGAAAATCGGCACTTACAATGATCTATGTGCTTGTGCGTGCCGCTTGCCTTATACATTTTTTGTGTTGCGTGTATATGTTTTATTCTCTTATGTTATAGAATTTTGGAAATATTGTCTTTTTTGTTCTTTAATCCATTTTTTTATTTTGTGTTTGAATTTATTTTTATTTTCCTCAATTTTTGTTTCAAGTGGAAGACTATTGAATGCTTTAATAGCGTGGTATTTATGGTGTCTTTGTCCAAAGGTAGTGTTTACCGTCGGAGTTTTTATGTTTTTTTATACGCTTTTCTGACCGGTCTATTAGTGATATTTTGTGTTTGTTGGGGTTTGTTTTTTTGGTCGAAAATGTAGTTTAGTAGGGTTTTTTATATATAATTGGCGTATATCAAGTATGTCACAGCTTTTAAATATTTGGTCTGTGTCGGTTAGTTTATGTTTTTTGAGAATTACCTTTAATATCGTTTTCTGTGCGATTTCTATTTGAGCGATAGCTGCGTTTGTTGCTCCTCCCCAAGCAATTATTCCATATTCTATTATTGATTGGCATAGTGCATAATATATTGTTTTCAATTGTTTTATTTTATATATGTTTCTTATATTTAGAAAAATGTGTATCGTTCTGAGGAGTCTATTTGTGATTTATTTGATGTGATGTGTCCATCTAAGATTATGGTCAATTACGATTCCTAGATACTTTATTTGTTCTGTTTTTTCTAGAGGGGGGCAATCGCAGATGTTGGTGTTTATGCATTCGTGTATTTTTATGGTGTTTGTATTGTTTTTTGGCTGTCCTGTGTTGGTTATGCTGTACGTTGTGAATTTTGTTTTCGATATGTTTAGTGTGAGTGTATTTGAGTCCAACCATTTTTTCACTTGCGTGATTCCTAGATTCGATTAAATTAGAGATACGGTAATTATTTATCCATAATCAATAAACGGTAGTTCTAGAATGATTTTCCAGCGTGTTTCATCCCTCCAATAAATTGTATTTCTTTTTTCCTTAAAAAGACCCACCGAACAGCATCCCCAAAGATAGCATAGCGCCGAGTAAAATCCTTGTTTTGATATTTTATAAAATCGTAGTTACCCTATTAAAATTTTAATAATAAAACTTAAAATTCATAGAACCATTTCTTTTCTTTTATGTAAGAAATTTGTCCAAAAATATGAACATAATTGATTACAGAGTAATGATTCATATTTATGAAATATATGTTGTATAGACACATTTCATTTTTATAATTATGCATATATGTTTTTTTTTTAATTTAAAAAGCAATATAGCAACACAAATATTAAATGGAAGCGTTTACAAGCTAAATAAGTTTTTTTTAACCTAACCTCATAATTTAGAACTTTCACACTGCTATTTTAGCGAATGCCACGATTTTCCGCTTAAGCCTAAAACTTAATATAATTTCTGATTCTTACAGAAACCTAAAAATGCGTGAAAGGTTTAAAATTACAAACAAAAACAACGTTGCTCGTAAATTTTTCAATCGATTTTCGATAGAGAAATGCAGGAACTAAACATACAAGAACCACAAATGTCATATTAAAAAAAACCCAAGTTACAAGTAAAAGCAAACCTTTCTCCAATGCTTAAAATCCTTTGTAGCTCCTTCAATAGCATTTAACTGGTCTGCAATCACCATCCATCTTCTTTCAGATTCTTTATACGTAAAACTCGGAGAAAACTTCCCTCCGATAAGTTGAGGGTCTTTGCTTACTAATTCTATTAGTTTCTTCTTTTGGTTGCTGTTCAAATAACCGACAGGCATTATTAAGCAACAAATATACTATACAACCAAAATGTTGTGCGTGATATCTGACAGATGTATTTGTGATTATATTGATGTGCTAGGTCAAGCAGAACTATAAATAAACCACTCAACGCAGAACCTAGGGACCATAGAAGTGACATCGAACTAATGCTGCATAGAAACATGAAGAAGGTAGACGGTAGGCATTGTGATTCGTGTGGTAAAAAATCGATCATAATCTAGATAGGTACTTATTAAAATTCCATCCCCAAAATTCATTTATCTATGCCTATCGGTCCAAACTAACTTTTATGTCAATTTGTGAAGCATTCAAGTTTCAAGACCGGTGTCTGTTTCTTCTACATTTATTGTAGGAAATTTGCTGTTTCCGCTGATTCCAGATAACTTGTTGGTTGTGTCATATGTACATAAGTAAGTTTAGTTGTTTATTTCTCTGTGACATTTATGTTCTCTCCCAAGGCGCCACAACTTGACAGTTCAATCAAATTAGTAGACGCAAGTAAACTCCTTACTACTTTGTTAGTTTGTGGCCGATCTTCCTCTAGTAGGATGATGTATCAGACGTTTGGATAACTGATGGAATGCCCCCATATCAATTGATAGCATACGATGTCAAAGATTGCTAATGATTAATTAACTTGAAATCATCACCATAATATCTGTTGTGAGAAATATTTGTTTCGAACTCCGTTGCAAGTAAAACCTCTATAGAAAATGTATTTTCTGATAAATGTGTTACAATTTGAGTTAAGTTAAAAATTAAATTATAAACCACAACTTAAACATGATAAAACAAAATATATTTGAAATCTTGTTGAGATTTTGAACTCTAGCTAAAATAAATTACCAATAGATGGTATTTTCCCAGGTAAATATTCAAGTCGATTGTTAGGAAGAATTTCAAGATATTAATAAAAATAACAATAATTGGCTAATTTATACAACGCCGTTTTCGTGAAAAATCACCTCAAGGGCGCTATACAAATATATTTATTAAATAATTAATACTAAATAATATCTAGTGACTAACGATAAAGGCCTATAACTACTATCTTAAAGACATATACATTTATATATGTCGAAACTTATATCTAACATTAACATCAATCATATAATTTTAGTAGCGCCACTTTCAGCAGAAAGTTCTACAATATTAGGGTGTTTTTATAATTCATTTTAGAACACGAGTGCAAAATACACCCAATGGGTTGGCTGGATATATATCTTAAATGAATGAATAAAATTAATCTTCGATCTTTATATTCACATCATTTAGATGATTAATCTGCCAACGATTAAACCGATTGACGTGTTATGTTCCCACTGATATTGTCCATTGTCCATTGGTAGGCAAGTCAATAGCATTTTTACTTTATCATAAGTAGTTGAATGGAATCACTAGAGAATTTGTGTGTGTGCATCAACAATTACGTTTTTTTAATAAATTTAATTTAGATTAAATTTGATAATATTATTATTAAGTTCTGCAAGTGTTTTAGTTTTTTATTATTGTGACAGCTGTTTCGGCTTACAAGGCCATTTTCAAACTGTGGTTAGTCCACATTGAGACGACGTATTTAGTTTAGTTACTTGAACAATTAGAAATCAATAAACGAACGAATGACCCAAATTTAACACTAATTAATAAAGTACGGAAAATAATTTACTCACCACTTCTCAGTATTTTCACAAAACCCAAGCAGTATAATGCACCCAAATAATTCATAGCAATAAAGTCATTAGTAAATAATTAAGAACTCATTACCATTTACTGAGGGGAAAACATAGACTGGTTTAACCAACAATATATCATGTCATCGGTCTAACCAGTAATAAATCAATGTATACACCTTCAAAATTTACATTTGAAATAGTACTAATACGTCGTCTCAATGTGGACTAACCACAGTTTGAAAATGGCCTTGTAAGCCGAAACAGCTGTCACAATAATAAAAAACTAAAACACTTGCAGAACTTAATAATAATATTATCAAATTTAATCTAAATTAAATTTATTAAAAAAATTAAATGGAGTTCTACGAATTAAACACAAAAACAATAAATAAAAAAAAATCAACAATTACGGTATAGCAACAAGAAAAAAATGCAATATTTGGATAGAATGACGGATTTATGGAAATGAGTGTCTGAAAAAGTGAGTTTATAGTTCTGATCTAAATTCTGTTGGGCAGGTTATACATCTCAATTCCATAAGAAGTTTATTCCACGCCTTAGGGCCGGATACTCCGAATGCACGATCATCATACTTAGTGGATTTCGCTTATAATATTATATAAACAAAGTTATTGTTAAAATTACCCAATTTTATTTTTAAATTACACAATTTGAAACTATTCTCTGCAGTAAAAGCATTTTTTTAAACTGAATAACGGAAAATTTTCTCACCTAATTAATATACATTTTACATTTTTATAATCATGGCCAAATATATAAAGAACGACATAACATTATTTTCATGTACGCAAGCGGATTCAAAAAAGTTTGGCATGTTTTTAAAACCTTTAAACGCTCATAATTGTTTTGGCCATAATTTCTGCAAAATTTCCCTAATTTCAGTCTAGTCCTCAATTGTTTATTAATTAGAAACACGTTAGCCTGGAGACTTGGGTATAAACTGCAGTTTGCAAGAACATACGCAGTATAGTAAACAAAGGTCGATAGATGTGCCGTTTGTCGAACTTAAAATAAAGAAAAAATGATCAAAATTCTGTAAAAAAATCTTTAATGGACAGTAAGTAATTCAATATTGTGACTCCAGGGTATCAAGACGGTAATGGTTTCGATCGTGAGAAGTACCTAACCAGATTCCGTTGTTTGTTTTAGGTAACTATTTTAGCCGCGCTATAAATCCGCCTCTATAAATTACTTCATCTATGGTTAACGACCAAAACTGACGTTTATGCCAATATACTCTAGTGACAAGACCAGTGTGCTACTTTTTTTCTTCTTAATTAATAATTAGTGTTACTGAATTTGGCGTTTTCCACTTATATTTATCCGTTAATTTATTCGTTTGTTTTACTTGAGGTTAGTTGTTGTTTGTTCTTCTATAAACTTTATGTTTTCTCCCAAGGCGTCACCACTCGCATTGACAGTTTAATAAATGAGTAGAAGTCTTACTATTTGGTTAGTTCATGGCCGATGTGTCCTTTTTTCCCCTAGCGCTATGAATATCAAGACATCTTATAATGTTTAAACATTATCAGATGTTTGGATAACTGATCGAATGCTCCTATATCAATTGCTATCGAATGGCCATAGTAACCACAATTAATTAACATGAAATGACCACCATTTAATTAGCATTTATTGTGAGAAGCGTTTGTTTTACATACTTAAATATATGAAATTACATTTCGGAAACAAAAACCACCCCTTAAAAATAAACTGTTTTTATAAAACCAATAACAATATTATTGAATATATAAAAAAATAAATAAAATAAAAAACCACCCCTCTTACGTGTATACCGCATACTTGTGATCGCCGAATGTTCGGGTGGTCCAATTTATTTTATTTATATTTCAACAGTCACATAGTTTGACAAGGAAAAGCCGCTGTAAGTGTTTTTTTTATCAAAAATGTATACATGTTGGATAAAAATTGATATTTTCACGACCAAAAGTATTATCGTAATTCATTTTTCGGTCATTATGCCGTGTTGCGCTTTCTCCTTCTTTAGCCAACGTTTTGGACAGTGTTACAGTTGCAATCGGGGCAGAAGAACGTCCGCCCAGATGATGTTCACTGTGATGCTATCCAAAACCTTGGCTAATCAAGGCAGAAGCGCAACACGGCATAGCAACCCAAAAATTGACTACGATAATGTATACCTTTATATTGTTCATCACAAATCATAACTTGAAGAAAACCGCGTGTTCTAGCACTCCTTCTCAGTTAAATGTTCTGTTCCAGGCCCTATTAATTGTTATTTGAGACCAATATCCAGCATTACTTGTAATAGAGTAATGGATCTTCCTAACCCTGGTAATATCTCTGTGAAAATGGAGATAGGGACTCAACAAGAAGATGGAGGTGATATGGCATACACGGACATATACCCTGGCCTGCCGATTGTTAAGGTGGAATGTTTGGAAAACACCGAGCAAATTGGTCACATAGCTGGTTAGTACAAGTTTTACCCACTGATTTAAAATTCCCACGCGATGTGAATACTTGTGTGCGATTTGTCCACTTCTAAGAAGATGCACTTTTACGTACTTGTTACTATCTCACATATCAACAGCAAACGGAGCAATAATGCACGATCGTCCTAGGTACTTGATCTATGATTTAAAATCAGCTTAAACGTCAGGAACGTAAGTTCTAGATTGGAAGACGTATGGTCATATCTTCCACATTTGCATCAGCGTTACTTGGAAATCGTGTGATTTCGTTAGGTATGACATTATGTTTCCATGGTTCCATGATAACTCAACACAGTGACAATTCAACAAACTTTCAAAAAGTGATATAAAGTCATTAGAAACGATGATTTTTTTTAACCTAACCTAACCTAACCTACTTAACCCATTTAATAAAGTTTTTGTTTCATCACTTTCCATGACTTTATATAACTTTTTAAAGATGTGATGAATTATCATTGTGATGATTTATCCGTTCACCGTTTCCATAGACATCCAAATTAATTGACTGACCATGTTTTTGGCACCAGAGGGTTTGGGATGCTTTGAATAATTTATTGAACGTCGAAAAGTGCACGTTGAAATAACCAAGTTCACTAAAGTCAGACAATGGTTTGCAGCGCAATTCACTGTGGGACTTGTCTGAGATTTCTCTACTCCCTGAATGGCTACCACCCGTGTCTCTATACTACCGACTTTCTTTTGGGAATGCTCGGAATGAACCATCTACGGATTGTGGCTGGTTTGAAAAGTCGATTATCGTGGAGAGCATTAATTTCTATATTCCCGATGGTTATCTCCGTCACCGATAGCATATACTGTTCTATCTTCTGCAAGACTAACTTATTGCCAATGGTCATGCGGTTGGGGGGTTTTAACTTACTGTTGAACTGAATCAATACGTATACCTACATATTTAGCTTAATTCAACTGTCTTTAAAAGGCAAGCTCTGTTATCAATAGTGCCCATAGTTGATGTATCCTCTGTCTATATCTATGTAAGAATTTTTATTGACAAATGTATCAATTGCATTGAATGGACTTTTGAAAAAACCAAACCGCCTTCAAATCGGCAAATAAATTATAACACATCTATAAAAGTGTCTATAAATATATTAAATAGTGTAAATATATTCAGTTTTTTAAACGAGCCCAAACTTTTGTTCACCCGATTTCAGATTTGTACTTCAGTTTTTTACTCAGACACCAATTCGCGCCACTGTAATAAATACTGATAATTCGTTGAATTTTATTTTTGCGATTTACCTGTATACTGTCAGATTCGTTTATTGACAAATAACTTATTCTTTTTCTTTCGTATGGTGGGGGGGTCAGAGGGGCTAGGTCTGCGAGCCAGTCTAGGGCCTCAGGCGTCGCCATGTGAACCTCATCAATCCCGCTGGGGAATGAATGGAGCGGGTATTCGTTGACCAAATGTTCGGTGGTATGCACCGCACCACATTCACACATCACTAAAAATTATTGAAAGTATTAGTTTGTTCCCCTCGGCTTTCTGGGCAGCTCTGTCTCTAATTAAATCCAATATAGTTTTTTAATTTATTTTCATGGAAATGACTTGCATTGTAAGTTGTCCAAAAAGCGGTGCAGACTACGTTCGTGGGACCAGTGTCTTTACATTAATAGCAAAAGTAGGGTTTGGAATCCTGTCAAATCAATATGACCTACGTACTAATTACATATACCTGTTTCATTTACTTTCGTATCTTCCTAACCCAGATACCACGACCGTCAAGTTAGAACCAGGGATTGCGGAAGCAGACAGAGATGGAAATGCATTCACCGAGATGGATTTACATCTTCCGAATGTTAAAAAGGAATATGCTGACACGTTTGGACGCACAGCAGGTAAGCACAACGTTTAAAATGACAGAAGTAATAGAGTTCTGTTAAGATATGACACTGGAATCTACTATTGACAAACTAACTAACTGCTCGCTGCGTCGGGCTTATTTATACAGCCCAGCCGATGGCAACAGTAGGTAGGCGGGTTCGCAAGTAAAACGGAGACACTCGCTCAGACTGGGTCCTACCGGAACTTTCGGTGGCGCTGCTATTACGCATAGGCGATAGGCTAGAACCTTCTAGCGAGTTGGCGTAATGTGCCAGACCAACTCGCAACGTATTGTCGTAGGTAGGTCGCGTTGTTTACGATTAGTTCTCGGTAGTAACTCGCAAGTACATAGGTAGGTCGAGTTGTTTACTATTAATGAGACAATCTGGATTATTCTCTCAACGCCACATATGCAAAGCGGATTGACCAGAATGACTGATTTTATTAACCTAATAATTAAGGCGAAGCCTAATGCTAAATAACTATTTTGTTTAATTTTTATAACGAATTGGTAAATATTATGAATACCAAAAAAATGCTTTAGATAAATTGAAAGTTTTACTATCGTTTCGATCGAGTAGAATACAAATAAAAAAATCAATTACTCAATAAAAAATATAAAAGTAAAGTACAAAAAAATACATTTTTTCTATAGAAATGTATGAAAGCGTTGTTACGTAATACAGTCTCCCTATTGTTGAATAGAGCATGGTTGCCCCAACTTCCCCTCACCGCGTGTGTCAAACACGCCGCCAGATGGTCAAAATCACGTGCACAATAGCAGACCGTCGGCAGCAAGCAGCGCGCCCCCCCGTTCCCCGACCCGCGCTTGCTTCGCGGCGCCTCGCCAGTCTAGCTCCGGCCTCCGCGGTGGCAACAGGTTCTCTTGTATACGGACCGCAAACACTCGCAATGACTTGCATAATTACGCGAACAGACGGAATCTCGTGCCAGTTTCTTAATTAATCATTATCGAATTTACAATCATGTTTATTATTACGGTTCGGGCTAACTCAATGGAGTCCCGTTCCCGTGTAAAATCCCGAGTGCACTTCACCGCCTCAACTGACCCGCCGCCTGTGAGCGCGGGTACCTCTGGCTCAACATGATGCCCCTTACCACATCGAGACGATTCGTAAGCTTTCAACCTTCCCCCTTTTCTTGTGTTCAATTCTCGTAAATTTCATGTAGAATCCACGCTTTATCTGGTCGTCATAAATTAGTAGAGAGAGTTAGTAGGGAGATCTATGTTAACCTGTATTTCTCGAGACATTTAATATACCTTGTGCCCTTACTTATGTGTTATTATTGAGATGTCCTTTTCCAACCTCCTGACCGATGGACGAGCTGCTGATCAAAGAACTGCCCACCCCTGATTGTACACGAGTCACCTGCCCTACCATTTTATCTGAGCTTAGCCAATTTAATAACCAGGTTCGATTCCCGGTTTACCCATATGTTAGCACATGTTAGCGTGCGTTAGCGTATGTTAGCACTGGCCCCTTCAACGTGGATTTTTTTCTTTGGTTATTAGTAGTCCATCGGGAGGTCAAATTGGAAATAATCTTGAACTCTTTCACTGTGTTTTATGTCTTGCTTTGTATTAACAATTGAATAACTATGTTTTCTTCCAATAAATCATAGCTGTTCTACAAACCATCGCGTCAAATCTAAAACAACCGTGTCACATTAAAACTATTCTGTGTTAAATTACAAGTTCTACGAATCGTCACTCGACAAAATTTAATTACCGGTATTCTATCACAAGGTGCGCAACCAACATTTACTTCTTTTCGGACATCTCAAACATCACATAGTGATCTTTAACCATGAAGGTTTACTTTCCGAGTACAACTATTAGAGGAAACGAGCTACATTAAACTACAATTCAACAATTTCAAATCTTGTACATGATACAAAATAAATTCCTTGTTAGTGGAGCCATAAGCCAGCATCGTTCTGCAAAATTCATAGACAAGGAAAACTAACGCCCTTCTGTCATCTGATAATTTCGCTTTATATGTAATAAAGGTGGGTAGAGTATCCTTTTTGAAAGAAAAGTCTTGAAAGCCGACTTACCCTTTACATATAATTGAGATTCGCGATTGACGTAAATCCCCGACTCTCGGCCCTTCTCCGCCTCGAGCCTGTCGTGTCCAGGGAAAGGGATGCTTGCGTGTAAATAACCAAAAGCTGGTTCTGCCTAAATTCAGACAATTGGTCACGAATCACAAACAACCCTCCATTAATTGTTGAAAGAACAAACAATACTTCCTCGAAATCTGTATTCGGAAATTTTTCGGAATTTTAAAATTTTTTTTCGGAAATTTGGTTTTTTCGGAAATTTTTCAAAAACGCACAATCTCAGGGACTTTTCCATCAAAATCCCAGGACAACCCCTGGCCGTTTTTTTTCAAAAATCAAGGACTTTGAAATTTTTTCGGAAAATTTTAATTTTTTCGGAAATCTGTTTTTTGGAAATTTTTTTTTTCAAAACGCACATCTCAGGGACTTTTCCATCAAAATCCCAGGACAACCCCTGGCCGTTTTTTTTCAAAAATCAAGGACTTTGAAATTTTTTCGGAAATTTTAATTTTTTCGGAAATCTGTTTTTTCGAAAATTTTTTTCAAAACGCACAATCTCAGGGACTTTTCCACTAAAATTGCAAGGAGACCCCTGGCCGTTTTTTTTTTCAAATCAAAGACTTGGAAATTTTTCAAAAAATTTCCTTCACTCATCTAGGACTTTGAAATTTTTCGAAAATTTTTTTCAAAACGCACAATCTCAGGGACTTTTCCACTAAAATTGCAAGGAGACCCCTGGCCGTTTTTTTTTTCAAATCAAAGACTTGGAAATTTTTCAAAAAATTTCCTTCACTCATCTAGGACTTTGAAATTTTTCGAAAATTTTTTTCAAAACGCACAATCTCAGGGACTTTTCCACTAAAATTGCAAGGAGACCCCTGGCCGTTTTTTTTTTCAAATCAAAGACTTGGAAATTTTTCAAAAAATTTCCTTCACTCATCTAGGACTTTGAAATTTTTCGAAAATTTTTTTCAAAACGCACAATCTCAGGGACTTTTCCACTAAAATTGCAAGGAGACCCCTGGCCGTTTTTTTTTTCAAATCAAAGACTTGGAAATTTTTCAAAAATTTCCTTCACTCATCTAGGACTTTGAAATTTTTCGAAAATTTTTTTCAAAACGCACAATCTCAGGGACTTTTCCACTAAAATTGCAAGGAGACCCCTGGCCGTTTTTTTTTTCAAATCAAAGACTTGGAAATTTTTCAAAAATTTCCTTCACTCATCTAGGACTTTGAAATTTTTCGAAAATTTTTTTCAAAACGCACAATCTCAGGGACTTTTCCACTAAAATTGCAAGGAGACCCCTGGCCGTTTTTTTTTTCAAATCAAAGACTTGGAAATTTTTCAAAAAATTTCCTTCACTCATCTAGGACTTTGAAATTTTTCGAAATTCTTTTTTCAAAACGCACAATCTCAGGGACCTTCCCATTAAAAACACAAGGAGACCGCTGGCCATTTTTTTTTTTTTTCCATACTGGGACTTCAAAATTTCACAAAATTCTTCACCTACCATCACAAGTAAACCCCTGGTTTTTTTTGAAAAACAACCAGCCACAACACTCTGACAATTCTTTTTTCTTTTCACAATGTCTAACTCAACTAGCCACAAAATGAATCCTCGAAACAACACCTTAGGCATAATAGCCAACATCTGCTCTCGAAGTACGCAAAGTTTAGAAAAGGAATTGAAAGACAGGAATATTTCTCCTTTCAACAAAACCAAAAACGTCCTGATCAAACACGCAACATTTTACAACAGGAAATACATAAAAGGGCTGCAATTTCAACCCGGCAGTATAATCTCTGTCACAAACAGACACAATTTACGCAGGAAACATGTTACCTTTAAGGAAAACGACATAGTTTGGAGACGCAACAACACACTCTCACAAGGTGCTCTGTACTTCTCTGCAAAACTAGCTCCTCGCTTTGTTAAAGCAAAAGTGCTGAGAAAAATCTCCGATGTAGTGTACACCCTATCGGATGCCTCTGGGAAACACATCGGCAACTATCACGTGAAAGATATTGTCAAACTAGGAAGTGTGGACACAACAGACACCACCTTCACTAGGTCACACTCACATAACTAACAAACTTTTGGCTCTACCTTTGTCCCACGAGACTTGGCCCTCGTGCAGACAAATAGCATGTCTTAATGCGTTAGTTTCATATAAAAACTCGCATTTTCGACCTCTGCAAGGTAACCTTTTTTTTCTAAAACACAGAAGTGTCAACTGTGGTTTTAAATCATTTCTCACCAATACATGTACTACTATGCTCTTTTGTATAAACCCTTTGTTATTTTTGTTTCTTTGTCACACCTCACCGTGTAATGTATTTAATTGTACTCATATTTTGTACGTATCTTCTCTGGAACTGATATCATTCCAGTCAAGAGACTTTTCTACTTCCCGAACAATTGATACTCCCGGAGTCATGACCCTGGACATCATTTGTTAGTCATTACCATTCTGACACTTACGACACTAAATACATAACTATTTTTGTCATAAATACCACAAAAGTCACGTACAACATTGTTTTGTAAATATTTTTTTTCTCTTTTGTTCTTCACATTGTTCTTTCACTTTGTTCTTCACATTGTTCTTTACATTGTTCTTTCACATTTGTTCTTCACATTTGTTCCAATGGGTTCCATCGTACATAAAACAATGGCCCCTTTGCAACATACACCCAATTGAGGTGAATATTCTACCCCCTGTAACTTGTAATCATAATGCGTGTGTAAATTCCAGTTTGGTATCGTCATTTGATTCAAGTTTACATAGGTGTAACAAATAAAAAGTTACAATTACTTTGTTTTAAAGTTTTTTCAGTTTTTTCTAAAAAATTGAATGGCGCTCAACATTCCCATTTGCTCTAATTGGTTGTTTTTTCAGAATTTGATATTGACACGTCAATTCTGAAAAAGGTTGTTGTAAAGGAGAACAAACACCGATTTGTCCTCCTCATCAATAACATTGTATAATACATAACACCTTTCGGTCACATTGAGTTTGTAAAATCTTAAGATCTCAACTTCCTGACCCCAATTTGTTATATTATGTACTATATTTTGACTTAAATAAGCATTTATTGGCCTTGTCAAATACACCGAGTCAGGTCACTTATATTAAGTCATCCTGTGTCTCTAGGTGCCTTTTGTATCAAATTTGTAACATAAAGTTCACAACATTCGTGTTTGTGGCAATTTTGGCAACACCAAGTGTGCTTCCTTGTTTTGTTTGGTCATTTTAAGTAAGTAAAACCCTAAAAGGTCTTAAATAAACCACTACAAACCTTTTTTGTAAGCAAAGAGTAAGTAAAACCGATTAGGTCTCTTTTGCTATATGTGTGTCTTGTTTAAGACATCCTTGTAGGCATATGTTTTGTATTATTGCCAACTTAAAGCATAAACCCAACCAAAGGTTATGCCATCACAACATTTTGTAAGCAAAGAGTTAGTAAAACCAAATAGGTCTCTTTTGCTATATTTGTGTCTTGTTTAAGACATCCTTGTTGGCATATGTCTTGTATTATTGCCAACTTAACGCATAAACCCAACCAAAGGTTATGCCATCGTCATTTTTTGATAATACCAATAGCCACTACAAGATTGTTTTGACATTGTGTATGTATCTTTTTCCGGTATTGAAATGGTACTTTTTTTATTATTGAACGTTGATATGTTATTTTCATGATACATGAGAATGTTACAATATCCACCATGAGACGAGGGATCGTTATAAAATCTAACACTATACATGAGAATGTTATAATATCTACCATGATACGAGAAGTTCGTTATAATTACTTTTTTTACTGGCTTACATACACTGTGGCCAAAGAGATAATTTGTCCCATTAAATGGTTATAAATATCTATGTTGTACCTTTCCTTTCAATACTAGGGTTCTTTCGTAATTCGTTCAATTTCTACATGAGACGTGAAGACGTTATAATACTAACCATGATTCGTGCGAACGATACAATATCTTGTTGTTGTCTTCTTTAAATAAGTTGACACTTTGTACTTGTTCTACCGGACGTAGATCATTTTACCCTGACTTGTCACCCTTAATTGGGGCCCTTTTTTGTATAACTCATGACACTGAGGGAAATGTCCTTCACTGTAGTGAGAATTTTTTTGTTCTCTTCAAACAAACATGAAGCTGTGCATTCAGCAATTTTTTACGCTAACTGATACCTGTGGACTTCTTGTCAGCGGACCCAAGAACCATCCACTATCCATTGACCATGGACTAGCCATCAGCTTCACTGTTGGTTATGAGGTATCGTGTCGTGGGAGTTAATTGAGACAGTGACACAAAACCACCTAACTCGTTGTCTGGGAGACGAATAAGAAAAACTCCCAGGTTTGTGAAACTTGAGCAAGGGTCTGTCTTGTTCTCACAAACTGCAGAAGATTAAATACGACCCCTAATCTTTCACCAAATACACGTGAAAGATTAGATTGTTATTACTGTGTATTCTCCTTCACCTTTTCATCAAATTCATGCATATTTGTGTAAAGAGTTAGGAAATTTGCTGGTTGATATATTTCGTCCTCACATAGAGATCGAATTGGGAATTAGCTCAGTCACTATCAATTTTCGCTACTCAATCCTCCATCCTTCACCCTTCCATCAAACTCTTGTACATTTGTAAAAGTTAGGAAATCTGCTGGTTGACCACATTTCGTTCTCTGAAAGAGATCGAACGGAGAATCAGCTCCATCACCAGCAGACCTTCTCGCTCATCGCCATTTTTTTTCTCATCCCTCATTATCCTTGAGGTTAATTTCATGAATCTGGAAGGTGTACCCTACGCACATAGCGTATCGTCTGTCTATAAGACAATCTTTATCCATGAAATTTGCTTCAAATCTCTCCTTTTCACCCCATACCTAGGTAATCAACACATTTCTTGTAATTTTGAAAGTCGTAAGTTGTTATCGCTCAAGCGCTAACACCGGCCATGGAAGGCCAACTTCTTTCAGAAACTTGGTGTTACTACTGTACAACCACCTACCTATACCTTGTATATCAAATAGGTAACCTCACGCCAGTCGTGATAGTTTTTTGTCTCCCCAATCTCGGGATACTCATGGTATAGTCAGCATATTGGATCTCTCTCTACTCTCTCTCACTCCTCTCTAACCAACGACGTTTTTTTTGTCTTTTTGTCTTTTCTCTTGAACACAATTTGTTTCTCTCCAAACGTTTTGCATCATTGGTCTACTAGGCAGGTAAACTTCAAGAATTTTGGCTCTAATAATAACCTGTCCCTGGATTAAAAAAGAAGACCAGCAGCCCTTCTCATCACCTGCAAGCTGAGCTTCTCTTCTTTGCCGCCTTCACTTCCATCATTCACATCTCTCCAATCTCTGCGTACCAAAAACACCCGACCGCACCCAAATTAGGTGTGAGTCGTGCGTGCAGTTACAAATCAAGTTGTCTCATCATTCAAACCACATTCAAAAGAACCAACCTCAGAGCATGCCAGCTCAAGGTTAATTATGTTCCTGCAATCAACCACTTGCCGTTTGTGCAAATCAACCACTTGTCGTTTGTGCAAATCAACCACTTGCCGTTTGTGCAAATCAACCACTTGCCGTTTGTGCAAATCAACCACTTGCCGTTTGTGCAAATCAACCACTTGCCGTTGTGCAATCAACCACTTGCCGTTTGTGCAAATCAACTACTGGCAGTCATACAAATCAACCACTTGCCATTTGTACAAACCAACCACTTGCCGATGCGCAAACTCAACATAATAACCATTACACGCATCAACCATCAATCAACTTATTGGTATTACTCCATGTTATTACCAACTTCATTTCACCTTGACAACCACTGCTCCACCGCATCAGCATAATGGAATTCACGCTGGTACAACAACAAAACCCGGATACTTCTGGCCCCCCGCATCACCATCTCTCAACCACAACCAAGAAGCACAGTTCAATTTCTATGGCCCTAGTGATACTTGAGTGCAATCTCAAATGGGTCAAGTTACAGTGAAAATGTAACTTTATAACTTCAGTGAAATTACGTCTACTTGGTACTCTACGAAAACACTACGCTCTTCAAACTTAGCTTACAGACCAATGAAATTTTAGAGTCCTTTTTGTTCTTTTCATCACTGCATAACCTTGTATGTTTGTCTTTTCATCACTGCATAACCTTGTATGTTTGTCTTTTCATCACTGCATAACCTTGTATGTTGTCTTTTCATCATTGCATAACCATGTATTTTTTCTTTTTTTGTAAATCAACACTGTTTTCTTCTCTCTCTACTCACCTCACGATAAGATGAAGAGGATTTTTAGCGCCTAAAGCTTCATTACCACGTCGCCTTTTACTGGCGGAGGGGGAATGTGTTACGTAATACAGTCTCCCTATTGTTGAATAGAGCATGGTTGCCCCAACTTCCCCTCACCGCGTGTGTCAAACACGCCGCCAGATGGTCAAAATCACGTGCACAATAGCAGACCGTCGGCAGCAAGCAGCGCGCCCCCCCGTTCCCCGACCCGCGCTTGCTTCGCGGCGCCTCGCCAGTCTAGCTCCGGCCTCCGCGGTGGCAACAGGTTCTCTTGTATACGGACCGCAAACACTCGCAATGACTTGCATAATTACGCGAACAGACGGAATCTCGTGCCAGTTTCTTAATTAATCATTATCGAATTTACAATCATGTTTATTATTACGGTTCGGGCTAACTCAATGGAGTCCCGTTCCCGTGTAAAATCCCGAGTGCACTTCACCGCCTCAACTGACCCGCCGCCTGTGAGCGCGGGTACCTCTGGCTCAACATGATGCCCCTTACCACATCGAGACGATTCGTAAGCTTTCAACCTTCCCCCTTTTCTTGTGTTCAATTCTCGTAAATTTCATGTAGAATCCACGCTTTATCTGGTCGTCATAAATTAGTAGAGAGAGTTAGTAGGGAGATCTATGTTAACCTGTATTTCTCGAGACATTTAATATACCTTGTGCCCTTACTTATGTGTTATTATTGTGATGTCCTTTTCCAACCTCCTGACCGATGGACGAGCTGCTGATCAAAGAACTGCCCACCCCTGATTGTACACGAGTCATCTGCTTTACCTTTCTACTGAGCTTAGCCAATGTTTAACCAGGTTCGAGTCCCGGTTTAACCATATGTTAGCAGCGTAAAGGAAACAACTTTTAAAAAATACAGTATTATAGCTAAGATTATCTGTGACAGTTTCACTTGATGATTCATGATTTCTTATAAAATTATTTACAAAATAAATAAAAAGCAGTTTTGTGCTTGAAATCGAAAATGTGTAGACTCCGTTTGTCAAGCGATTTTAATGCCTATTACCTACACTATAAGGTATACCAAGAATATACACATTTTTGGCTTGTAGCTTCCTCCTAAGCGAAACCTGTGAAAATGTTTAGAATAGAGCAAAAATATCTTAACAAATGTCTTAAGAAATAGTGATTTTTTTTTCATCGATGGAATTTCACATAATTACTGTTTCGATTCTACAAATGTATAGATATTATCTTAAAAATAACACATATTTTTTTTTTTTTTTTTTTTTTTTTTTTTTTTTTTTTTTTTTTTTTTTCGTATTAAGCAATCACTTTGTGGTTTAACATTTTAATGAAATAAAAACAATATTTTTTGTTTAAAACCACGAATTTTTATTAATTTTAAGACCGTACTAATTTTAAGACTCTTAAAATTAATAAAAATTCGTGGTTTTAAACAAAAAATATTGTTTTTATTTCATTAACATATTTTTTAGTAAATTAAAAACTTCGGAATGTTGGGGCTATACCGCTGATTTACAGTGCTTTAGGCAAAAGTGCAAATGGTGTAATTGAACTATTTAGACCAGTTAATATGTGTTTATTTTATTTATTTATTTTTATTTTATTAATTTCAACGCCCTGGTGGGCGTGTAAAAACATAACAAGCTTTTACATAACATAACATGCAGAAACATTTTTAAATGGAAAAAGATAAACTATAAAAATAAAGGTAAACATAATATGAAAGGTAGGTAGGTGAATAGATAATTTAAGGTAGAGTTAATTCATTGCAATAAAAGAGAAATAAGCTAATAGGTATGTTAACAATTACAAAATAACATGTGAATGGCTAAATGTGATACATGACAAAATTTATTTATTTGTTTGTTCTCGCCTTGACGGCTTTTACATGCGAGGTAAATCATACAGGAGCATTATAACAAGTATATAGCATCATAAGAAGTATAACATAGTAAATAAAATAATAAGCCGAGCATGAAAGACATAAGTAGGCACAACACAGGTAGGTATTAGTATACGTACAGTAACATTGTATATTGTATAAAGGAGTTCAACCAGCAAATACTTAACGTGTTTAATATGTGTGCCGCAGGTTCTCAAGTGGACCGCGAAAGAAGAATCCTCGAAACTGAATTTTAAATAATTCCTATTCATTTAAAATTTCTTCGATTTTAAATTAATTCAATATCTGCGTACTAAAATAAATATTATTCATATTCGTACACAGTGGTGGACGCCAAACAGCATACACGCAGCGTAGTGATTGTGAGTGAGTGAGCATCAGGGGATCATCAATTCATTCGCCAGATTCGACGGTACATATCTGACACTAACAGATGAGGAAATTTTAAAGCGAAATTTAAAAAACGTCCATTTGAACAAAGCCTTATTTTCTGAACTAATGCTATCAGTATTTTGACAATCGATTTGGAGTCAATTTTCTCAAGTGGATTCTGTGTCAAATGATTTTGTGAATTACTTCTCGGATAGCATCAGCAACATGTTACATAAATCGTTCATCAGAGCGGGCTGTCGTGTTAACAGTATATGTATGAATCATAAAAGCTACGCGGACGACATGATCCTCCTAGCTCCGTCGATCAAGGGATTAAGATTACTCCTAAACACTTGTGAAGACTATGGAAAACAGCATAATATGATGTACAACCCGAAGAAGACGGAATTGATTGCGTTCCACCACGGAAAAAGACAAGATACAAGTAAGATGCTCCCCGTATACCTTAACGAGGCAAAAATAAAAACATGTTCGAACGTGAAATACTTGGGGCACATTATTAATTAAGACCTATCGGACGATGGCGATATCAAACGACAAAGGAGAAGCCTAAGCATAGTGTCCAATATGATTGCCCTAGCATTTTGCAAATGCAGCAATACCGTTAAAAAAATACTATTCAACGCATTCTGTACTGGCCTGTATACGTGTGAGACATGGTGTCACTACCGAACTTGCTCGATGGAACGACTCCGAATTCAATACAATGACGCCTGTAGAGTAATATTTGGATACCGAAGATACAGCAGCGCATCGACGATGTTCACGGAACTAGGACTGCATGGATTTGCCGGCCTGATGAGACACCGGGTCACTGGAGCCAGGATGCGGCTAATGGCCTCCGCCAACAAGTTGGTGACCGCAGCCTACCAGCACCAAGCGCCACTACTGAGTGAGCGCTGGGCCCAAGCGCACTCAAGACCACACCCTGCATAGTTGTCCTTATTAGTTAATTTATTATATGTATTATACAATGTATATCTATATGGGATGTGTGGGATTGCACTAAACTCCCCACATCCTGGAATAAAATATTATTATTATTATTATTATAAATACAATCACAAAGCTACTAATATTGCACTGGAAGAACTACCTCACAGTTTATTTATACCAAGAGCTACTATAACTGATATTGAAAACATTATAGGTAAGGTTGGGTTTTCATAGGTTAGGTTTAATAAAACAATAATTATAATAATAACTAAATATAAATAATTTATGTTTTTTAAGTAACATAATAATATTTTATTTTTCGAGTTTGGCCAAAATAGTACCTACCTAGTATTTGCATACAGTAAAAATTCTAGCCACTCATATCAGAAATACCAACAAGAGAAAATGTCATCAATTCCAGCTGTCATCCCACACAACGAAAGTGAATTTTAGATTTACGTAATTAAAAATTAAAATGCTAAAATTAAAAATATCACAAAAGCAGTCAGATCCGTTTTATAGTAACTAAGATAAATCAGAAGGTTTTATTTAAAAATAATTAATATAATCATTTTCCAGCGATTCCGAATAATTACCGATTGCTTTTTAAAATGGAACAAACATATTTAAAAACACCTATAAAAGACTCAGATAAATTGCTGGCAGAATGTACACATTAATTTTTTTCCTATCAATTGAAACATTTAAAATAATTTATATGTCAATGGCAGAATCTATTATAAGATATGGATTAACCATATGGGGAAATACTACTATAACCAATCTGAAACAAGTCCAAGTTGTACAAAACGCAATTGTAAAATTACTAGTGGTCCCTAATATTTTTAAACAGAGACATAATACACCGTTGCTGTTTCAGACTGCCAAAATTTACTTGTTAAGGCTATTCTATGGCAAAAAATTATAATTCAGCATATATTTGCCCTGGAGCATAAAGAGAACTTAGAACATAAATACAGTACTAGATTCACGCGCAATGACGGGTTAATAGTTCCGAAATTTAATATTAAATACGGACAGAGAACGTTTGAATACAACATTCCGAAGATATTTAATTTATTACCTGACACTATAAAGCAATGTAAGTCTATGAATAAGGTTAAATATATGGTGAAAAATTGGCTATCGGAATATTTTTTTTACTTTAATATTCATGAAAAATTTATGAAAAAATGTTGAATCTGTAAGATATAAGATGTAAATTATAACTTCTAAAATGTATATGTAACTGAACTTTAAGCACCTGTTGACAAGCCAATTCAATTGGCTTAGCAGGACTTATTGGTTGATATGTATTAACTATTCATTCAATAAAAAAAGTAACAATCCAATCTCTGTTGCCGTTAGGATCGTCGTATCCAAAGATATTAGAAGAACGAGATGTGCTATGCGCAGTTCGTACTGAGTGGAATTGTTTTGCCGAGTGTCGCCGGTTTTGTTCACCAATACTACTGCACACCTTCGCTTACGCTAAGGCATCGCTAAGGTATCCGCACTAATACATAGAACAGATTTCTGTGCGTACACATCCCGATACCGTTCAAAGTACCCTAATTAGGTAGTACTCCGGCTACGGTCCGGCGGCCAACATAGCATATCTCGTTCTTCTAATATCTTTGGTCGTATCTTTGCTAATTTTGATAGTTTTCAGCGCTCGTTCAAATGAAATCCAAAAAACGAGAGCGTTTACAATTGGTAGATGAAGATTGTATAACAGTGGTGTTTTTTTATCCAATATACAGCTGCGTTTCAACAGAATTATTTAAAAAAAAATGATACTTACACTTTTATAAGGCATTTTTGATTGGTGTGCTGCGGTTAAAATACAGCAGAGAACCGCAGCAGTAACTACCTATTGCGTAAATGTTTAACTTTTGTATATTCCTAACACAGATACTGTCACCGTGAAGGTGGAACCAGGGAGTGCAGAAGGGGGCAAATGTGAAATGGAATACACGGAGATATACATTGAAGTGCCGGCTGTTGGGGTGGAATATTTCAAACACCCCGCGAATATCGGTCACGTGGCTGGTAAGAACAATCTTTAAACACAATTCTCAACTAACTAAATAACTAACCATCACGCCGTTTCCCCGCAGGGGTAGGCAGAGAGGACGGACCGCCAAACAACTCGGTCACACCACACACTTCTTGCCTGATACACATTCATACATCGTCTCATATACACTTTTCTACCATTCCGACTCTTGACATGGCTCGACTCGAGTATCTGATTCACTTGATCGTGCCATCTCTTCCTCGGTCGTCCCCGACTTCTGCTACCATTCGCATTCTCATCATATATTCTCCTTACACTCCTATCTTCGCTCATTCGCTCTACATGCTCAAACCATCTAAGCGTCCGTTTCTTGATCTTACTCACTACGCTTACATCAGCCTTGCACCCTTTGCGGATCTCTACATTTCTCACCCATCAATGTACTATATATCATTGAAGCAAAAGATAATATACTAGGATATCTTAAATATAAATTAAATATTTTATTATTTTTTTGATAAACTAATTTTTATTTGACAAGGTTTTTTATGCATATTACGAAGGATAACAAATTATTATAAGCAATAATTAGTCGCCTGCAATATCAATACAAATTGAAAATATATCCCGATTAAAAATTAATTGAAATTGAACCCGCACCTTCTGATATCCAGTCAGGTGTTCTGGACGACTGAGCTACGTTGGCTTATGTAGTTGTTTTTTAACTTCAAACAACCAAATTTATTTTTGTAGAAAAGGCTTTGTTAGTGCCAAATTTTTCACTAGATGGCGTCGAGACATATTATATCTACACAAAATAATAATAGTTGACAAGTCAAAATATTTCACCAACAAATGTAGTTGGTTGATTTTTTTTTTTTTTTTTTTAAATTATTTATTAACCAATAAATTAACATACATTTTTTTTGGTATAATCCACCTCACTAGGCTGAGCCTGTTCTGAGGTGGCGGGAGTTTGATTTAATTTTAGATAATGCGAATTTACATAGAATCAAAGATGTAAATAAAAAGATATACATAAAATATAAATAAAAAAAGATATATAATAATTAGAAAGAGAAGAATTTTAAAAAGAAAAAGAAAAACATAAGAAATAATGAAAATACATATAAATGAGTGAGAACAGAAGAGAAAAATTCAGGCGTGGAGTGTGCTATAATTTATGGTATTGTAGATGTTATCTGTCCGCAGTATACAATGCCTTTGTTGACTATCTATGTGTGGATTTTGTGTCTTATATTTACACTTGTTGCCAGGTCTTTAATATCTTTTTCCATTAAATTGAAAAATTTTGGGGCCAGATTATGAAAATGTCTTTGTCCATAGGTGGTATTTATCTTCGGGGTCATGTGTTGATGTCTGTTTCTTGTTTCGTAATTGTGTTGTATAGTATGATGGTTAAGTTTGTCTTTTTGGTAATATAGAGTTATAATTTTTATGTATAGTTGCTGTATGTTCAGTACGGTGAAGTCCTTAAATAACTGTATTGTCGAGAATCTGTAAGGTTTTTTTGTGATAACTTTAATTAAGGCTTTTTGCGCTTTGATAAGAGGGTCCATATTAGTTTTAGCAGCACCACCCCAACCAATCATACCGTGAGTGATAATTGATTGGGCTAGTGCGTAATATATTGTTTTTAGAGTCTTCGTTTGCATTACGTTTCGTATGTTCTTAAAGAAATATATCAGTTTTCTAACTTTGCCCGCTGTTTTATTTATTTGTTCTGTCCATCTGAAATAGTTGTCAATGTAAATGTTTACAGTTGAAAAAATATAATAAGCAGTAATTGAATTATTGGCGGGTTGGGAATAAGCCGACGTAGCTCAGTAGTCCAGAACACCTGATTGGACATCAGAAGGTGCGGGTTCAATTGCCGTCGGCGGCATTTATTTTTACTCGGGAGATATTTTCAATTTGTATTGATATTGCAAGCGACTAATTATTGCTTATAATAATTTAAATATAATATTTTTTCTTATATCGGAAATAAAACTAAAGTAGTTAGTTATGGCTTTTCCTTACTCAGATATCGCCACTGTCAAGTTGGAACCAGGAACTCACGGAGAAGACGAACGTGAAATGGCATTTACGGAAATAGACATCGACCTCCAGGATGCGAAGGAATGTTTGCATCAAACAGATGGTAAGCACAACGTTTAAAGTACCAGTCGTAGTGTTTTAAATATTGTACCTTTTCAATTTACTGAGTAACTTCTGTATAAATATACCTATACTTACCAATGGGCGTATATCGTTCAAATCATTTACTTTTCGATCTTCTTAACCCAGATGTCATCCGCGTCAAGATGGAACCTGGGAATACAGAAGTGGTGTACAACGAGATAAACATAGATCTTCAGGATGTTAAGAGCGAATGTTTGGAAAAATCTGAGAAAGTCGGTCACATTACTGGTAAGCACAATATATAAATACAAATAAACACACAACACTTTTGTATACACAACTTTTTATTGAAAGCATTAAATGGTGTACTTCTATGAAACCATAGGTTCCGACTGCAATTTGTGAAAAAATTATGTCATTTTGTGAATTTTTTATAAAATATTTTCACATGAATCGATAAAAGGTGAGATCACTGTAATGTTTATAATACATTTGCCTAATAAAGTGGGCTCACTGTAATGTTTATAACAGATTTGCTTCTTAAAGTGATGTCACTGTAATGTTTATAATACATTTGCCTCATAAAGTGAGTTCACTATAATGTTTATAATACATTTGCCTCAAAAAGTGAAGTCACTTTAATGTTTGTAATACATTTGCCTCATTAAGTGAGGTTACTTTAATGTTTGTAATACATTTGCCTCTTAAAGTAATGTCACCGTAATGTTTACAATACATTTGCATTATAAAATTAGTATTTTTTTGAGTTATCGGTAATTTTAGTCCTGTGTGCTTATGAAAAACCGCATGGTCAGCCATTGCTGTACCTTTTTTTATGTTAGCATTTAAAATTTTAATTTTCAAAAATTATATGTTTACTTCTATAAAATTTGAAGGCTTATTTCATCAACTTTCACCTACAGTATTTAGTTTTTGGATAAGTTCAAAACTATCGAGTTGATTTTGCACAAAACTGTGCTTTACAAATCATCCAATTATTATTATTCCATTTATTTCGATTTTATGGATAAAGGAGAAAAAAGCGCATTTAAGAAATCTAACGGTTCATATGCCAGAGGCCTGAAAAGTTATTGTCTCATTAAAATATAACATTAATTCTTTCAACAGACATTCATTAACGTTTTCTTATTTTTTTCAGGAACCCATTATTCGAACGAACCTGAAAACATTTCCCCCAAGAACAACGGGAAACGTGACCTGGTTCATTCAACTTCTCCCTGTACTTCGTTTATTCATTCCAATTCGCAAGATCCTCACACCAATAAACACCGGCTGACTAAGAAAGAACAAAAAAAGTTCTCACGTTCCGCTTGCAATTTACAAAAGTCGCAGTTACGGGTGAATATGCTGACTCACAATGTAGTTAAACCATTCTCATGTTCTGACTGTAACTTCTCGTTTGCCCGTAAGTTTGATTTAAAGAATCACCAGCTGACTCACAGTGGAATTAAACCATTCTCATGTTCCGACTGCAACTCTTCTTTTTCACGAATGTCGAATTTACGGAGGCACATGTATACTCACAAGGGAGTTACACCATTATCTCGTTCCGACTGCGACTCATCATTTTTGCGAAAGTCCCATTTACGGGTGAACATGCCGACTCCCAGGGGAGCTAAACCCTTCTTATGTTCCGACTGCAACTCTTCATTTTCACGAATGTTGAATTTACGGAGGCACATGCTGTCTCACCGTGGAGTTAAACCATTATCATGTTCCGACTCCAACTCTTCATTTTCGCAAAAGTCGAATTTACAGGTGAACAGGCAGACTCACAGTAGAGGTAAACCATTTTCATGTTCCGACTGTAAATCCTCATTTGCACGTAAGTTTGATTTAAAGAATCACCAGCTGACTCACAGTGGAGTTAAACCATTCTCTTGTTCCGTCTGCAACTCTTCATTTTCACGAATGTCAAATTTACGAAGGCACATGCTGACTCACGGTGGAGTTACACAATTATCTCGTTCCGATTGCAACTCTTCATTTTTGCAAACGTCGCATTTACGTGTGAACTTGCCGACTCACAGTGGAGTTAAGTCATTCTCATGTTCTTACTGCAATTCCACATTTGCAAGTAAGTTAGACTTGAAGAATCATCAGCTGACTCACAGTGGAGCTAAACTGTTCTCATGTTCCGACTGCAACTCTTCATTTTCACGAATGGCGAATTTACGGAGGCACATGCTGTCTCACTGTGATGTTAAACCACTATCACGTTCCGACAGCAAATCTTCATTTTCGCAAAAGTCGCATTTACAGGTGAACATACCGACTCACAGTAGAATTAAAAAATTCTCATGTGCCCTCTGTAACTCTTCATTTGCACGTAAGTTAGACTTAAAGAATCACCAGCTGACTCACAGTGGAGCTAAACCATTCTCATGTTCCTACTGCAACTCTCTATTTTCACGAATGTCGAATTTACGGAGGCACATGCTGTCTCACTGTGGAGCTAAACCATTATCGGGTTCAGAATGCAACTCTTCATTTTTGCAAAAGTCGTATTTACGGTTGAACATGCCGACTCACAGTGGAGTTAAATCATTTTCATGTTCCTATTGTAACACCACATTTGCACGTAAGTTAGATTTGAAGAATCACCAGCTAACTCACAGTGAAGTTAAACCATTCTCATGTTCCAACTGCAACTCTTCATTTTCACGGATGTCGAATTTACGGAGGCACATGCAGTCTCACTGTTGACCTAAACCATTATCATGTTCCGACTGCAACTCGTTTTCACAAAAGAAGATTTTAGCGAATTACATTCGGACTTACAGTCCTTGACCTTGGACCACGTAGAATCATTCCATGGTCATACTTAGTATTCGTTCAGTAAAACAATTTTTAGTTATTGTTAAGGTTCCATATTTCTGTATTATTAAAAGAAATGCATTACACAAAGTGAAAAAGAAAACATTTGTGAAAGATTATTTTGGGTGGCACGAAAATATAATGAACGAAATAAGTAATAAGCCATCATTAAAAAATATATGTGTATTTTTAATCATACCTTTTAACTGAACATAAAAGGGGTAGTTACAACATATCCGGGTACCTACTAAAAAAAGGTTACAACATACCCAGGAACCTATCTTTCAAATGTGGACTACATGACCATCCTAGATCATACGACGAACGTCGTGAATACTTTAAGATTAATACACTTAAAATAAGAAGGCAATTGACTGACCTAATATGTTTGCATAACATTATCCACGGCCATCTTGATTCCTCATTATGTCTTAGCAATATTGAAATAAATGTCCCCAATTCCCATTGTTTAAGACACCATAGCATTTTTCACCTGAATATTTTCAAAAATAATATCGCCTATTTTAGCCATCTGACCCAAATGTGTCGACTGTATAATAAGATTGAGTGTGCTGAAGTAGATAATTTTGTCGAAAATTTGTATGGATTCAGAAAAATAATTCTGCTATTGTTAAATAATATGTTGCACTGATTATATTATGTATTACATGCGTCTCTTATTTTATGTAATATTTGTATTTCTTTTATATTTTTAATTTTGAATATTTATTTGTTTTATATTTTAATCTTTATTTAGGTTTATGAAAATTAATGTGTCCTATGAGTTAGTAGATTTTGGTAATTGTTGTACCTATTTGTATGTTAACTGGGTTTTTATAACTGGATTGTTCTCACGTAAGTGAGAACAATCCAGTTATAAAAACCCAGTATAAATAAATAAAGTCCAAAATCAACACAAAATAATAAAAAAAACTTAATTTTCCTAGCTAATCCACTACGTATGTTTGGGCGAGCCAGTTTAAACAATGTTTTTCAAATGAAGTTCTGGTGTATTTTTTAAACTGAAGATAAATTTTAAAATGAAAATTTGCATTTCCTAAAAAAATTAACTTCAATAAGTTTTCTTTCATTCTTTAACCATTAGGCTATTTAAAAATGTTATTCCAAGAATTCACACCAAAAAAAATCATTTAATGATACTTGATGACTTTTTATTCTTCACTGGAAAAATTTACACCTTCCAACGAATCACTGGAATGAAATAACTTTCATTAAAATACGTTCGTAATTTTTTTTCCTTGCAATATTTTTATTAACGATTACCCTGTTTCTGGTGTGTTAAAAATTAGGTCCATGGTTATAATGCGATTTCTACCACCTAGAGTGGATTTTTTCGGTGCAGCATTTGGAAAGGGCCGTATAAATTCCGATTGAAGCGATTAACCTGTCCAAGGCTCGGTCCTCTTTCCTACATCACATCTTGAAGCAATTACTCGTTGGAGTACCTCAAATAAATTGAAGCTGAATCCATCAAAGACCGATTTTTTTGCGTGGCCACGAGCAGACGTCAGCATAACACCGATTACTTCCAAATAGCCATTTCAGGAAATGACATCACTCCAAAGACAGGCGGCAAACTACTTGGTGTCAACCTGAACGCTGGCATTTCCTCTAAAACTGAAATGAACAGAACTTTAAAATCGGACTTCTTTCAATTAAGGCAATTTAAAGTAGTGCGGAGAAATCTGCCAAAAATCCACTTAATTGCCAGTAATTCTTATGTTGTGTCACGTCTATGTTATTGCACCGGAATATATGCAGCTCCGGGCGCCGACCTCCATGGCGCCAAGGAGCAAAGGCGCTGAAAATATTAAACACATATATACGAAGCATTCTCGTTTGAAAAACTAATAAAAAAAAACGTTTTCTGAGTTTTATAATTATTATTGCTGGACTGATCAGATCGGACTTCATTATTATATCAAGAGTAGTACATGAAATTGTTTAAAAAGGCATAAAAACTCGCAATATTTATACAATACTTATTGGAATTAAAATATTACATAATCTTTCTTTTAATAACTCAAACCACGATAATAAAAATAAGAATAATGTATTATATTAGTAGAGGTAACCGGGTGTTTAATAAAAATGACAGTTAAGTTAAACACACCTTTTAAAAGTGATAATAGGTTACATTAATAACTATTTAACCTAGTTTTTGTTTCGCCACTTTTAATGACTCTATATCACTTTTTAAAGGTGTGTTTATTTACCCTACTAGGCATAAAGAAACACAAATGTTTATGTGATAGAACAAAAAGACATAAAATTCCGCAATTATTTAACTCATAACCTGAAGATATTAAAAATAAGACATGTTATTCAAAAATAAAAACGAAAATTAGATCGTTCTACCTCCGTTAAACATAAAAACAATTAGTATTGAGGATCAAGATATCAAGTTGAAATTAAATATATTATTATAAGCTAATAAATAGAAAAAGTGAGAGATTTCTTACAATTAAACTGATTGATCAGTTTTGTAGGATCTAAGTAAGAGAAAATAATGTACAAATAAAAAAAAACTGTAAAACACATTAAAAAAAAAAGTCATTTTGATGAAATATAATGGAAACCCCTCCCAACCATCTTTACGAATAAAGATTTTTTTAAATGATTACATTACATTAGGTAATGTAATCATAAGTGTTGAAATTCACTCCAATCTCTAAATGGTATAAAACAAAGTCGCTATCCGCGTCTGTCTGTTTGTGCGCTTAGTTCTTCTAAACTAAGCAACGGATTTTTATAGGATTTTCACCATCATTTAGATAATTTATTCCGGAACGTTTAAATATATAAAACATGCATATTGTATTTAGAAAAAGTAGAGAAAAGACGATGTTTTATAAAAAAAAGTTGTAAAAAAATATTTTTTCGGGTGCTTAAATTGCTAACACTGGATAAACTTTATGAGATACATAAAATTAATGTACTACGGAATTTAATATCTTAAAAGTCGTCCCAAACTCAAAACTGATTTCCTTTACCATTAATAAATTCCCGAGCAACGCCGGGTGCACGTCAGCTAGTAAATAATAAACAGTAAAATATTGTAAATCCATCTGCCTAGGCGAGTAATATAACCACGAATAATTCAAGCTTTTAACTACAAAGATTTCTCCTAATCCTTTTATAGCATTAACTACAATGATCGTTTTTCATAAAAATAGAAATTATTACTATAGCACTAACATATGTTAATCATATACAACAAGAACGAGTTGTACGAACGAAGGCGTAGCACGAGTTCTCGTGTGGCAAATGTTTCATTCATATGTTGCCGATACAGGTGCCGATTGGATCATTGATGCTAGTTTTCCGGAGCATCTTCCATTGTAATACCGGTAGAACAAGGACAGAATACTTACCTGACGCATGTGCTCTAAAGAACACAATCCGTTTGTTAAGATAGCGAAATCTATCAGACTGCCCGTTTCTGAACAGAGTCAAGGTTTTTTTCATGTATTTCGGGGCTCCAGACCAGAGGTGGCATATACTGCCATGGTAAATAAAAACACAATGTCTTTCTTGAGTGTCTCAAAGAAGACACCGTTCACGAGGGTTATCTTTTTGACAGGCCCCCTTCCACCTATGATGTCCGAACAGCTCGGGAAGTTTTGAAGCAAAAAATTGACCACCACCTAGAGATGGTTCGTGCCTGGGGTAAGGCCAACTTGGTCAGTTTCAACGTCTCAAAAACCCAAGCGTGTCTGATTTCGGCAAAGAGGGAGATCAATGACTGTCTGGTGCAATTTGATGGTAGCACTCTCCCCAATAAAGACTCCATTGAAATGCTTGGAGTTACTATATCAGACCAGCTCAAGTATCGGGGATCCATAGAAGCCCGAGTAAATCAGGCCTCCAAAAAGTTGGGCGTCTTGTACAGGGCTAGGAGATTCTTCAACAGTGACCAGCTGCTGACCCTGTACAAGTCTCAAGTCCGCCCAACTATTGAATTTGGGAGCCACCTTTGGGCTGGTGCCCCAAAATACTTGATAAACCTGCTTGAATCTGTGCAAAGGAGAGCGATCCGTCTGATTGACAATCCGTTGTTAACAGACCGATTGCCTTCTCTAATGCATAGACGCAATGTAGGCATGCTGTGTCTGTTCTACAGGTATTTCAATGGAGCCTGCTCCAAGGAGCTAGCAGCATTGATTCCTGATGCACCGGTGCACGTGCGTGAGACTCGACGGACACGAACTGAACACCCGTTCACGGTTGACGTTGGCTTCATGAGAACGGGCCGTTTTTACGATTCGTTTTTGTGTAAGTCGGCTCGTATATGGAACGAGCTACCGGCATCTGTTTTTCCTCCCTCCTATAATCCGAGCCTCTTCAAGGCCCGCATTAACAAATCCCTTCCTACAGCCCCTACCTTACTCCGCCTCACAACGCCGCCCAACCGGGTGGTGACATAGTTCCCCTGTCTGTGCACTGCACAGGCAGGGACACTCTTGTGAGGTGTCACATAAGAAAAAAAAAAAAAAGACAAATCTAGAATTTAAATGGTTTTAGAAGTTTACAATAAAAAACACATAAATTTGTTTTTGCCCACTATAGTTTTATTTTCACTCTACCGGTTTCGGAAGAACCCTTCCTTCGTCAGGAGAATATTAAAAACTGATCTACTACACAAAATATTGACATATATACACAAATTTTAAACAGGCAAATTTTTTGTACTAAGTGAAGAAAAATTGGATATGTATAAGATTTTACGCCAATGAAAGGGATTTATGATTTTATTATTAGTTTCAGGTGTTTTTTTTTTCTTCACTTAGTACAAAAAATTTGCCTACCCACATCAAAACCGCGTTCTATGCTGATAACAACTTGGGAAAATTACTTAAAAATACTAAAGATAAAGATCACAAATTTAGCCACTCATGCATTTACCAACTATGTTGCAATGATTGTCCATCGTTCTACATAGGCAAGACAACTAGAAATATAAATATTAGAATCACGGACATTTAAGATGTTTAAATAACAATAATTTTTCAGAGTTTGCCAATCATCTCATTTCCACCGATCATACTTTTAGTAAAGATACAGGGGTTAAAATTCTTCACCGTAGTAATAAAGGCAAAAAATTAGATAATTTAGAAGCACTTGAAATCAGAAAATCCCTTAATAATAACTCCAGTATAATAAATAACCAAATTAATCTGTCTTATAGTCCCATTCTAGACATATTTCCAGTTAACCGTTCTGTTCTTCCTGGAATTCCCGTAATTACCCCTTCCACTTTGTCCACCCCTCCCTCAAAAACTTAACATTTTTGTATATATATGTCATTATTTTGTGTAGTAGATCAGTTTTTAATATTCTCCTGACGAGGAAGGGTTCTTCCGAAACCGGTAGAGTGAAAATAAAACTATAGTGGTCAAAAACAAATTTATGTGTTTTTATTGTAAATTATGATGAGCCACAAAGTGAATGCTTTTTACAATTAGGTTTTAGAAGTGTTTGGTGACCAGATATGAATTTACGCCACATTACTCTTCCCCATCTCCATCCCCTCTCCACTGCCTTCAGGCACACAACATAACCCTATTGGGATGCCATAGTCTCACTGGCGCCAGATGGTTGGAAGCAATTGACAAGCGGTATTCACATTATTTTATTTATTTTTTTATACATATTAAGGCGAAGCTTAATGCCAAATCATTATTTTGATTCATCTTTATAACGAATTGGTGTACATTATGAATACCAACAAAATTGCTTTAGATAAATTGAAGGTTTTCCTATCGTTTCGCTTGAGTATACAAATAAAAAATAAAAAAAAATACTCAATAAAAAGTATAAATGTAAACTTCTAAAAATTATATTTTTTCAACAGAAATGTATGAACGCATAAAGGAAAAAAAATACAGTATTTTAGCTAAGATTATCTGTGACAGTTTCACTTGATTAATTTTTTTGCTTTCTTATAAAATTATTTACAAACTAAATAAAAATTAGTTTTGTGCTAGAAATTTATCATTTCTAGACTCCGTTTGTCATGCGATTTTAATGCCAATTACCTACAAAATGAGGAATACCGAGAATATCCACATTTTTGGCTTTTGGCTCCGAAAAAGCACAACTGTCCTGCGTCTTGCTCAAACGAAAATATAATTTAATTTTATATATTTTCCTATACTTAGAATGAGTCCCATAACTCAGTTTAAATAAAAATGACGTAAAACTAGTCTAGCACTCGTTAAATGGAATTATATGATGAGAATGTGCAACATCTATGTGCATACATAACCTAAATACAATTAAAAAATGAACCATTAACACCATACTGAAAGTACCCATAAGAACGCCTTCAATTGCAATTTGCAATAGATTTGATGTAGGGGGAGGGGGGGCACATTGATACACAAAAATTCAATCTCTTTTCTGAGGACCATAAAGCATTATATTTAAATATTTGTTTTGATGTGTGCATTGGCTGATATGTCAGCATATATTTTGGCTACGCTAAAACCGCAAAAACTGGCGACGTATAGAGATAAACTGATTTTAAGAAAAAATCATATTTGTATCATTCTGCCCCACTAGTGGGGCACTTTGATTCATTGGGTGGGGCAGTTTGATAGGTATTTTAGATCCATATGAAATGAAAATTTAAACTGACTAAAAACCCAATATAAACTGTATTATTACTTAAAATTAAGAAATAAAACATTTTATTGATTGAGATCGCAAAATACTTTTTATTAAGAGTGCACATTAGCCATAATCAGTCTCTTAAGTTACTTAAGGAATATAATCACAAAAAAAAAACAATATTGTCATCATAGAACAAGACTAACTCTCTGTTATTTTCTTAATTATATAATCAGTTATATACTTACTAAGTAATCAGACTTTAACATTGAATATTGTTAATGAAAATATAATATTAGAATCTCCTATCAAAATGAACAATGTTTTTCTTAAAAAATTAAACAAACATCAAAAATTTAAAAAAAAATAATCATAAAAATTCTCATATAAATTACAAAACAATCTACTGGATATTATATCGAGTTAAACCTACCGAAAATGAATAAAGCGACGATGTTTGAGATGTGCCTTTGTAGAAAGTTGGTTTTGGTTATTGCAAAACTACATCTCTAACATCCACACTTGCTTTGTGTTCCACAATTGGAAATATAAACTTAGAAGACCCTGCTTTTTTTCGGAGATATAATACTTCATATTCTGTCACATTATACTTAAATACAACTTTGGCAACGTAGTGAATCACAGTTTTCTTCTTCTCATACTTAATTAGCAGGAAATCTCCAATATTTATGTGTTCAGGATTAACTGGTTCTTCATTAATTACCTCTTCTTCCGATTCCGACGGCATTTCAATGTCTTCACTATCACTCGTCATCACGACTTCATCTTGACTAGAATCGGAATCTATTTCTGCAGGCAAAGAAGTCACTCTCTTTTTCTTTTTTGGCTCAGTTAATCCCAACAGATTTTTCACTGTTTTCAATTCTTTTGCATGCTGTTTTGCTTTTTGTAATTCTCTTTTCCTGTTCTTTTCATTACGTAAGCTTTCTAATCTATTTTTTCTAGTGTTTCAGTGTATATTCTTGATCGTCCCTTTTCTCTTCCTTTTCTTTTTAAGACACTGTCAGTAATCGCCTTTTTTGGATAAGGTCTAACTACTTCAGGAGTAAGAATAGCCTTTGATGAAGAAACATGTAGAGGATCGTCAGCATCAGACGCTGAAACTGGGTCGGCATCCAAAGTAGGAGTGTTGTAGGGTTGCAGTTTTGATGCCATATTTGTCGGCTGCTTTGCGTATAGATAAAGTCTTTGACAATACTTCACGTATTGCATCTTCAATGTTTTCTTCATTGATATTTTTTCTATCAGTTTTGGGTTTGTACGTGCGCACCATTTTCTGAAAAAAATAAAAAAAATAATAAAATAAACTATTATTTTTGACGGGGCACTTTAATACAATAAAGGGGCAGATTGATACGTATCATTGTACCCCGCACATTACCGTATCAAAGTGCCCCAAAGGACTTTTTCCACAAACAATTAATTTTTTCAAATATATAATAATCTTGCAATCAAAAACATTTTAAAATACAATAATAACTATATTTACTTACCTTTAGTAACAAAAAATAACAAAAACAACTAAGAGTATCCTCCTGAGACACAATTACATTTCACGTATTTTTTTTGTAGGCAGCGGCGCACGCCACTTCCAACACGTCAGTGACCGTTGAGGCCCAACGGCAAACCGGCGGCGAGCGGTGTCACAACTGTCATTCTTGTGAATGTCCTTGAGCATTCTAGTGATGTGCCGGACTGTGTAGCGTTTATCGGTTTTGAGATATAGATACTGTACCAATGTGCCCCATGAATCAATGTGCCCCCCCTCCCCTACCTACCAAATGTACAAAGGGGAGACATGCCAGATATACTAATACTGAAACTATTAAAAAATACGGAATCCTCTACAATACCGCGTAGCCAGCACACTAGATCAAATCAAAATGACATAAAAAACATTCCAAGTTATAAAACCACATTGGGACAAAGAAACTACATTTAATTTGCTACAAAACTACACAACATCCTTCACCCAGATATAAAGCGAACAGATAAGATTAATGATTACAAATCAAGATTAAAAATCTAGTTGAAAGAAATAACAAGGTCAAAAAAAAAACATTAGAAATGACGCAGAAAACAAATAATAGAAGTGAATAACTTTAGTCCGCCTCAGCACAGGACATCCTAGTGAGGACTAAGAAATACAATTATTATATATTATAATTCACTGTAATATTTTGGATGTAGAATGTTTAAATATTCTCTAAAATAAAAAAAGTCTTGTAGCTTAAATAAAATAAATAACTAATTATCATAAGCTATAACACAAATATAAATTGAATAAATATTCCGAGAAAAAATAAATCCCGCTGACGGGTATTTGAACCCACACCTTCTGATTTCTGGGCAGGTGCACGGAATCACTGCGGTACGTGGGCTTATTTTTAACTACCAAATAATTCAATATGTACTAGTACTTCATTAAAAAATTACTGCTTATTATATTTTTTCACCTGTAAACAGCCAAATTTATTTTGTTAGAAATGCGGGTTCAATTCCCGTCGGCGGCACGTATTTTTACTAATAATTTATTATCCTTTGTGCTATGCAAAAAAACCTTGTCTTATAACAAAAAAATTAAAGTTACGTTTTATTTATTTATTCGAGACACAAACAGGATATTTATAAAAACATTAATTATGGTTTACAAAATAAAAAAGTACAATTATAAATATCCCTAGACTAATGTGTCTGCAGCAACCACATTTGCACATTCACATAAGCATACATGTAAAACAATAACAGTATTTATTATACAAAACATAAAACTTAATAACAAAGATTGAAGCACATAATAAGTAGAAAAATTTAAAGAGTACGTATTAAAAAAAATTCTAAACCACTAAACAAGTTTTTTTTTTTTTTTTTTTTTTAAGTACAGAAATCGTGGAGATATTTCTTGAAACACGTTATATTATTTGCAAAAATATCTATGACAGTGTGTATTTTAGCAAGATCATTGTATGATCGAGACATTCTAGACATAGGATTAAAATATCCAGTGTTATTGGCAAAAATTTCGGTCCAAAATATGTTCATATTTCTAGTATATTTGGGTCTGGCGTAAAAAGTGATTTGATTGACTAAGTTACTATTAACACGATTATTCACAATTTTGTAAAGCATTAAGAGGTCATTTATATTTCGTCTTTTAAATAAACTCTCTAATTTGAAATATGTAAGTCTTTGTTCATACCCATTTAGAAGATGGTAGACACCTGATCGATAAGACAAAATCCGTGTAAATTTTCTTTGGACAGATTCAAGTCGGGATATCTGTGTCGTGTAATGTGGATTCCAGACTGTTGACCCGTACTCAAGAACACTACGGATTAACGAATTGAATAGAATTATTAGGCTATTAGAGTTCTTGAACAGTTTAGTTGATCTTACAATAAAACCTAGTACTTTATTTGATTTATTTACAATGTATTCTATGTGTTGGTTGAACGTTAGTTTGTTGTCGAATATAATTCCTAAATCTTTGATCGATTCAACTGTTTCCAGGTTGTGACCACATATGCTATATGAGTATAGAGTTTTGTTGGTGTTCTTGGTGAAATTTATAACTTTGCACTTAGCTATATTCAATTCCATTTCATTGTCAATACACCAGGCAGATAATGTGTTAAGGTCTTGTTGTAAGAGTTCACAATCTTCCATAGATTTAATTGCTTTATATATCTTGAGGTCGTCAGCGTATAGAGAAAAATTACAGTGGAGTTTACATGTAAGGTCGTTGCGAGATCGAAGACCGACATGACTCATATAAACAAAAATTGTGCTTGTGTGAGCGAGCTGTTTAACTCCTGCCAAATCAAGTCTGGAATGTGGGAAGATGCTGAGATGCGCGGGGCCGGCAATGAACAAACGGGAGTGACAGACAGAGGCAGTTTCGATGTAAGTCGATAAGTTAAAAGGTTTGGCTTAAATCTTGGCATGTAAATAATTGTTGTTTACTGTGAATCAACATGTGACGTTTTAAAGTTCCCTTTCGAGAACATGAATAGATGCAGAAGGAACATGAATAAGATCTTTCTCCAGTATGGGTAAGCATGTGATGTTTTAAAGTCCCCTTTTGAGTACATGAATACTCGCATTGAGGACATGAAAAAGGTTTTTCCCCAGTATGGATAAGCAAGTGACGTTTTAAATTTCCTGTTCGAGTACATGAATAGTTGCAATAAGTACACGAATAAGGTTTTTCTCCAGTATGGGTAAGCATGTGAAGTTTCAAAGTTCCTTTTTGAGAACATAAATAGTCGCAGTCAGAACATGAAAACGCTTTTTCCCCAGTATGGGTAAACATGTGAAGTTCTAAAGTTCTCTTTTGAGAACACAGGTAGCTGCAGTAGGAACATGCATAAGGTTTTTCTCCGGTATGGATAAGAAAGTGACGTTTTAATGTTCCTTTGCGAGAACATGAATAGTTGCACTCGGAACATGAGTAAGGTTTTTCTCCAGAATGGGTAAGCATGTGACTTTTTAAATGTCTTTTTTCAACACATGTATAGTTGCAGTCAGAACATGAATAAGGTATTTCACCAGTATGGGTAAGCATGTGAAGTTTTAAAATTCTCTTGTGAGAAAACGTATGGTTGCAGTCAGAACATGAAAATGCTTTTTCTCCAGTATGGATAAGCATGTGACTTTTAAAAGTTCCCTTTTGAGAACATGAATAGTTGCAGTCGGTACATGAATAAGGTTTTTCTCCAGTATGGGTAAGCTTGTGACGTTTTAAAGTTCCCATTCGAGAACACGAATAGTTGCAGTCGGAACATGAATAAGGTTTTTCTCCAGTATGGGTAAGCATGTGCCGATTTAAAGTTCCTTTTAGGGAACATATATAGTTACAGTCCGAACATGAAAAAGGTTTTTCTCCTGTATGTGTAAGCGTATGACGTTTTAAAGTTAACTTTTCGGAACATGAGTAGCTACAGTAGGAACATGAAAAAGGTTTTTTGTCAGTATGGCTAAGAATGTGAAGTTTTACAGTTCCCTTTTGAGAACATGGATAGTTGCAGTCGGAAGAGGAGCGAGGTTTTTCTCCAGGATACGTCTTTGGGTCCGTTATTAAATCTGAAAAAGATTGAGGATATAGCACAATGTCAGGTATCCATAACGAAACTAGACGATTTTTAAAACCAATTGAAACAAAGAAACATAGATTTTACCTGAAGTCCGGGTAGAACTTTCAGAGTGTACTAAACATTCCTTTTTAACTTCCGGCAGTTCTATGTCAATTTCAGTATAAGAAATTCTTCCTTCATCATCTTCACGGGGTTCTGGTTTAGTCTTGATGAGAACAGTCTCCACTTTAATGCTACCTGAAATAGCGTATATATTTACATACACATATCTCTCTTCTCGTACCATGTTTATCAGTATTTAATTTATTGATCCGTAACCAAAGCTGGCAAACATAAGTTGATTCTTCGGATTAACTTTCGTTGTCGAGATTTCGCTGTAAGCCTAGAATATTTTTCAATAAAATGCATCAAAAGTGTGACTTTTGACCCAATTCAAATTAACTGATCTTGGGGCTTCGCTTGTGAAGCTTTTATATCTGTTTACCTAACTCCGACAGCAAATTGGGTTTTGTTGTGATGCTGTAATTGGTGGTTTCCCATAGGCAATTGACAACTGAGAAAACAGTTATTGGCTTACCAAATGATATTTAATAAAACATAAAATTAAAGTGAAGAGAGAAAATCTTTGAACAATGTAAATTTGTTTTTTCTAACAGACTGAGGTGATGCGCTTCCTAGTGGACTTTTCACTTCTCGGAAACTTCAACTTACAATTTGAATAAGTAAAACTTTTCCTTCGTTCGACAGTTTCCTGTAAAGCAATACCTTAAAGGTGTAATCAAAAGTACAGATGGACGATAAGAGAGAAGTAGAAAACAAGCAGCTGTCCTGACTGCGTAAATCTGAAACATCTTCGTGATATACGCAATAAAACTTGAAACTTAACTTACTAGTTGGCTGAACACTCTCGGTGTGCTGCAAAAATTCCTTCTTTACCACCGGGAATTCGATTTTAATGTTTGAATATGACATTTCCCCTGCACCTTCTTCCTGAGACCCTGTTTCTGTCTTAATGGAAACACTCTTTGCGCGAGGAAGATCCATAGCACTTCTGTGATAGCGTCCTGTTATGTGATGGTAATAAGTCTTAGCTCAAAGTGAAGTAGATCTACAAAAAAATATTAAATGTATTATAAGCTCAATTTGTGTGGTTATAAACGAGCTACAAATAAATCACATATAGGAAAAAAATTAAGAACTTATTCATGAAAAACAGCGATAAAGGAATTATCAATAATCTATCATTAGCTTTATTTTGCAATAAATCGCATATTTTAAGAGCAACCATTCATCACAAATGTGACCTACGGAAATTATTGTAAAACGGTGCAACTTCGGTTAAAGCGGGTATTGTGTATTATGTCACACTAAGTGCAGAACTGTCAATTTGACGTTAGTGTAGTTTTGCATGGGAGGAAGAAGTTTTCTCTGAGCAAATAAAATAACAATAATATTAATGTTTATTCCGGAATGTAGAGAAGTTTGTGCTATTCCATAAAACATACGCAATAATAAAAGAAAAATCTGTAAATAGTATAAAATAAAGTCGCTATCCGCGTCTGTCTGTTTGTGCGCTTAGTTTTTCTTAACTAAGTAACGAATTTCGATAGGGTTATCACAATAATTTAGAAAATTTCTTCCAGAAGGTTTATGTATATAATAAAGGCATATTATATTTATAGAAAGTCTTGTAAAAGTCTTTTATAATTAAGTGGTAAAATAATATTTTCGGGTGATTATATTGCTAACGCTGGCTAAACCTCATGAGATACATCAAAATAATTTAGTACGGAATTTTATATCTTAAAAAGGCCTACAAAAAAGTCTGTGATAGTATATGTCTATCTCCTAAGGATAACCCCCAGCAACGCCGGGTACACGTCAGCTAGTATTTCATTAATATAACGATTATCTACAACAACTAGCTAACGTGTTCCCGGCGTTGCTCGACTTTTCTCTACTTCCTATAAATATAATATGCATGTGTTGTATACATAAATCACCCGGAAGAAATAATCTAAATAATAGTGAAAACCCTATTCAAATTCGTTGCGTAGTATAGAAGAACTAAGCGCACAAACAAACAGAGTCGGATAGCGAATTTGCTTTAACAGATCTTATTTATTACACGAACTAGATATTCTACTATTATAAAAACGAAAAATTTAAAACAATTGATGAAGTACCTATATAATTGACATTGTGCGTAAATGCAAGATAAAAGATTGTATAATAATATACTTTAATCGGGTTAACTTTTGGCTTTGGGTCAAGATCAGATGAATTTACTTAACGCTTAGTTTTAATCTGTGACAACGGCCGTTGGTCAATATACAGAAAATAGGAACACGCTTAAAAGAGACATTTTATTTTTTAAATAGTTGGATAATAATGAGAAGTAAGTATTTCAGTTTCCAGAAATGGAAAATATTGAATTTAAATAGTTATTTCGTTAAAATTAAAACCGTTTGTAACTTTGCGGCCATTGGTATTGCTGTCAAAGTTATAAGGTTATATGAATTTATGGTCCTAAAATAGGTTCTTAGGTGACAGTGTGGGTTTAATTAAAACATAAATAAATAAAACATAAACATAAGTGCAATTAAAACTTATTATGTCTAAACGATGTCAAATTATCTGTTTTTTTAGGAAATAGTTATTAAAATGCATTATTTTCGATTTTGGGAAACTGAAAGACTTACTTCTCACTGTTATCTTACTGATACACAGTGTTTTTTCTATTAGAAGTGCGTATTAATTTGTTGTTATTAATAGTTTTCTGTGCGTTTACCCGGTTTTTTGATTAACAACAGTGAACAAACTCGTGTACTCTTATCTGTCATCAAGTCATGTAAAGTAGCTCAAAACATTATATCGTGAATGCTGTAAAAACGAATCAACCAAGGGTTAAGAAATATCTTTTTACAATAAACCACCATCAATGAAGGAGTAACAGTGTATCTTAGTCAATATAGCAAGGACCTACTTAATAAGTAAAGGTGAAAAACGCGTTCAATTCCAACGTTTTAAAGAAACGTCACTAGAAAAGTAGAATTGTTTGATCTTAAAAATCTTTGCTATAAACATGTGAAGCTTATGGAAATAATCTCAATTAGTATAATTTAACACAATTATTGTGCAGTTTACACGATATTATTGAATTACTGATGCTAAGGAACCAAAGGAGACGCTGAATGTCAATGTCAATACATATCCATAGATAACGGTCAGTTATAGAAAATAATGATTTTAGCAATTACCGGACAGTAGTGATGTACACAATCAAAATATTTCGATACTCGACATCAGTAGTTACCTACATAATAATAATAGACAGTTCCCCATTACACTAGAGAGATAAATCCTTTTTTCTGAATTTCGATTCGCCCGGTTGATACATAGCTGTGATCGCAATAGGCGAATCAAGAGTGAGCTATAAAAATTAATTGTTAACTATGGAGTTGACACAGCTATGGTTGGAGATGGTGAACATGGAGTAAGGAAGGAATCCAACTTACCCCTTTGATGTTCTTCAAAGATGTTGATGGTGGGTTTCACTCACAGGAGATATGATTTATTTCACACACAAGCTTCCATAACATCCAGGTTGGATAAAAAACACACTGAGGGAACCGAATATGTTCACTGCACAGCCTTCTACTCCGAGTTGATATCAATAAAAAGCACTGATCACAAATAGATGTTAATCAAACAGGCTTCATCAATAAACTGGTTTGACAGTCACTTTTCTTGTTGTAGAATGTCACACAAGCGTGTGTATAGTCGGATAATGATAGGTACTTGTAGGTAGAATAGGATGGAAAAAGTTGCAAGGACTTGAAGGATTGGACGAATTGGAGAATTGTTAAAAGAAGATAGTTGCGTCAACATTATATTACGTTGGCATTACTAACTAATTTGGTAATTAAAATATAAGAGCGCATTGTCAATCTTTCACATTAAAGTCCAATGTGCTTTGTTAAAGCCAGAGTTTTATTAACACTGCACAAGAGTGGAGCCAATGAGTCTAAGGTATCCCCAATTAGAGTATGGTGTGAGGCTGTAGGTAGTGGGGATGGTAAGGAGATGGGGAAGAGGAAGGTGGGAAAATACCTGGCCTTTCAGATCTGGTCACCAAACACGGCTAAAGCCATTTGAAGCAACGTTTCAATTCTGAATGATGGTCTTGCACCAGGACGATATTGAAAATATCTTCCACTTTGGTACGTGTCGCAAATATACTATTTAAATAACATATATTAATCAAATAAAATTTACTTGTTGCGCGATTAGATTTGAACCTGCGATATCCGGATTACTAGTCGAAATCCCTACCCCCTAGAGCACGAAAGACGTCATATGACAATAATACTTATTTCTGCAGACTTTCGTAATGTCGATAGGTAACATATCATTGAAAAAATGCAAATAAGAAAGTCCAAATAAACACGTCGATTACTCATTTGAAATAAGAATCTTAACTGAACATTAAAAAGGCAACCATATTGAAACGGAACACACAAACAAAAGAAATTGAAAACAGTAAATTTTTTTTATTCTTTATTTTTCCCATTATTAATATATAAGACCTAAAACAAAAGTACATAATAAGAACCCACTAAGGCACTGCATATGAGTATGTCTTTTTAAAATAATAAACAAATTTAATATATAATACAATTAACATTAGCATTTCACATACGAGATTTTAAAACTAATCTTCCAGTGTAGCGTTACCTTGTGGTTGGGAGAGGAGTAAACACTTCATTATTGTAGTAATTTATTAGTAATTAATAATACTATAGGTACATGTATTATGTGCTGCAGTAAGGTGTAAAAAAAACACTTTATTTTGTACTATAATACATAACAACATCTATTTATATAAACGGAATTATTTTTTGGATTGATTGAGGATTTGAATTTCGATTTTATTTTTAAGTGGAAATTAACCTACTTCCCGACACCCGATTGAGCTGAAACTCGGCAGAAAGACTCCTTATCTATATTTCCTCCGAATTTCCTTTTTCGTGATCAATATGAGGCAGTACTAGAGTTTAGAAAGAGAATTGGAGTAACAAACCCGTGCGTGTTTCAAGGTAGTACTGCCTCCTATTGAACACGGAAAAGAAAATACGAGTCCGGAGCCAAATAGAGTATAACTCAACTATTTGGTCACCGTAAGTTTGGTCGTCATAAGGTTCACGCAGATTCTATTGAAAAAATACAACACAATTTTTTAAGACAATAATTATAAACTTAAAACTCCTGTTGAAAATATAACCTATAACTGCGTAATGAAAAATCTAAAAAAGAATAAAGCTGTCTGACAGAACAGCTAAAATCTTAATTTTCATATTGACAGTCCTATTATTATAGAAATTAATTAAGGTAAAAATATATTTTTACTGAAACAATAATGTCTATACCAATTCGTACATAAACTCCCTCATATTATGCATACACAGCAATGGTAACGAAGTATGCAAGTGGTGTGTGGACTCCGTACCAAACTTAAGGTGAAATAGGTAGACTTGACCTGAAATTTGGCATTTTCAAGGCCAGTTTTAGACGTATGGACACATTTCTAGAAAAAAACACAAATTGTTTTCGAAAGATCGTTATTTTATCTAGTAAAGTAAGATGTTAAATTTTGAAAAATAATATTATTTTCATATCATAATAAAGTGTTACCGTTGGACGATGCACAGATTTGTTGCATTTTCAAAGGTGAATTTGTATTATACAACAAATATTTCAAATCATATAATAATACAGTATAAACAATCAATAAATTATCTATCATAAGTATGTATGAGAATTTTGTTTTTATTTCAAATAAAATTACTAATAAATAAATCCGAACAGGCGTTTTGTGACGAAAATCCCTCAATTTGACTATTTATTCATGGTCTTACAAATTGGTATAGTTCAGATTTTTTTACAAAAATAATTTACCAAGACATTATTGAAACATTAGAAATAATTTATGACCAAAAATATATATTCTTAAAGTATATAATAGTAATTAATTTCGATTCGCGTTTGCGCATTTTTATTAACTCGGCGCAAGACGAAATATTGTCATTATCCGCATATCCGCCGCGACCGGGCGGTAAGCAGACATGTAGCCCACGCCGGTCTAGTTAATAACATTTTAAAGAAATTCCTCGCTTAAAAATGGGGAGGAAAATACCCTTGGAACAAAAGTTTTATTAGAAAACACAAATTACGACATCAAAAACGTACGTGGGAGATATATTTTCAAAAAAAACAAAGGTTAGCGATATTTAATTATCCGTGTACATTGTACGTACTTATATACCACAGGGTCGTTCGAAAGAATCAGTCAGAATAAGCACATATTTTTTATAACATTTGGCAATAATTTTGTGTTGTTTAATATCCAGGGAAAGGAATCAACTATGGGCTATCAGGAGTTTATGTCTGTCATCGATGTTTCATGTATAAATGTTAAAACTTATGCCAAAGTACGTGAAACTGTTTGTGATTGGTGGTCAAAAAGTGCGACGAAACAGATGAATTTTGATTCGTGATGTGCGATTCAAATCATTTTATTGTTCATAATTTCTATTTTATTATACAATTCACTATTATATTGGTATAATTTAACATATTTAATATTTTTTGTGTTACTTTTTGTCAGTTTCATAATGTCATATTGTGAATTGAGCTTCTTGTTTTAGGAAAAAAGACGAGGTTATGTTTGACATACTAACCTATGATTTTTCAATCGAAACTTACCTCGTGAATTTAATAACATTTCGAAAATTATACGAGTCAGGTCGCTCCGTTAACCATGAAAGCGATACAATATTATGCAATCGCATAACTACATATGTAGGTAGGTACCGTAGAAAATATTTGGAAATAAAACCTACTTTTAATATATAGACTACTTCAGTTGTAAGGAATAAACCCTCTTTTCAATGTCATACATATCAAATCAAGTAATACTTTAAAGATAAGTATTAGAAATAAAACTTACCGGTAATACCTTTCGGACAAACGAATAAATATGTAAAACAAAAGATTTTTACTCACTTTTGGAAAACCTATGTAAAATAAATTTAAAACAATCAAATTAATCAAATGTTAGATTTTTTTATATCTACCATGTCAACGCATTGCATTTATTTATGTTTACGCTCTCAGATGTATATTTTACAAATATGTATGTAACTACCTATTAGGAAGAAAGCTACAACCGAGAAATCATCAACAATAATTGTTATTTCATCGGAACCATGCTGTAGTTTTCGTCAGCCGCGCGGATTTACGGCTCGCAGCGGAATGAATTCGGCATTTCTGTCTCGTTCTAAAAAAACGTCCGATCGCGAGACCGTCTTTTAACGAAATTTGAATTCTTGTCCGCTGGTTATGACGCCTTAATATATAAATATGTTAAAACAAATGCAGATAAAAACCCCAAGCACGTTCATGGAACTTATCCGACGTTCATGCACAATATATTCAATACTTGAGACAACAAATATATTTAGTCTAGAAAGACGTTATGCAAATCTTGCAATACTTAGTATTAATTAATCAATTCGTTCCTTTCCAACCAATTTATAGTTACAAGTGGTGTACCACAAGGGTCTCATTTAGGCCCAATTTTGTTTTTACTGTTTATAAACGATATTGTTAATATATTTGATAACGATATAAATGTATTACTTTTTGCAGACAATTTAAATAAGTAAAAACAGCTGAATATTGTATCTGTCTACAAAATAAATTAAGCAGGATAAGTAATTGCTGCACTCTTAATAAACTTTATCTTAATATAAATAAATGTCATTCAATACGATTTTACAAAATTAGTAAACCAATTATTTATTCATTTGAACTTAATAAGTCAACCCTTACCTCTTAATTAATGACCTGGGCATCATTTTCGACTCTAAATTAAACTTTATATCTCACATAAATGCAATTAACAATAAGGGAATGAAAATGCTTGGATTCATTCTTGGAAACTCCAAAGGCTTTAGGAATATTTCAACCTTGAAAATTTTGTATAAATCTTTAGTTCGAAGTCAAGTGGAATATAACTCCTCGATCTGGTCCCCCCACTATAAAATACGTTCAGATTCAATAGAAAAAATTCAACACAAATTCCCAAGACACATTAATTTTAAACTCGGTATTCCCATTGAAAGTATAAAATATAATTACTTAATAAAAAATAAATTATTAAAACTCTCAGATCGAAGAATTATATCCGATTTTATATTTATGTTCAAAATTGTAAATGGTAGTGTACTCGTTCTAAAACCCCGTTTAATGTAACATTTCCAGGAACGAGAATTTCAAACAATCGCTTGTTCCTAGATTACATGAAGTTAGAAATAGGTACGCAGATGTAACGGATCTGTTTAACTGCACAGAAGAAGGTTATACTATCATGTCTTAAATCATTACTGATATAACGTAAGTCTACTCATACTTGATAATAATTTTTATGTACTTGTATCTCCTTCTAGTATTATTTTTATACTTTCTGTAGCCATTTTATGATCAAAAGCCACAGTTGATGGTGTATGGTATATTTATACCATTGATATTAAATAAATAAATAACATAACATAATTCGTAACTAAAAAATGCTGTGGCTTATATGTGCCCAAAAACTTCAGCAGTAGTTGTCGCCATGACTTGTTCAGGATACCATACGGCAGTACAGTTGTTCTAGCACAACATAGCATGACTCGAGGAATAGTGCTGTTGAATGAAATTTCTGAAACGGTCGAGGTATGTAATTCCTCTTTAAATAGCCTTACTTTTTTGTAAAATTATCCTCCCAGATGTAAAGAGAGTCAGAATGAGAAAATTGTACTGTAATTGAATGAGTAATTTGTCATGCAATATTAAAAAATATTGCATGCAGAAAAAGCAGATATTTTTAATAGCACCGAAAGAACTTACAAAACATCATTTACATACTTTTTGAAAGCAGTTAAATTTGTTTCCTATATTTCCTAGTTGTAAATTTCAGGTAATTTAAATCATATTAGCATGTTTACGCTGTATAATTGTTTTTTAATCATATATGTATGTTTACGCTGTATATTTGTTTTGTAATCATATTAGCATTTTCACGTTGCATAATTGTTTTATAATCTTTCGTTAAAAAATATATAATTCCGTATTTGAAGGCACTTGTGCCTTAAATAAAAACATTTATTCCAGTAGATGATTTAAAAAAATGCCTTGCTAAGTATAATAATTGTGTGTAAATGAAGTATTTGATTTTGGGAATGGAAAAAATATATTTAAGCCGAGTATAGTATTCAGTTAAAAAATTAACACCCAGTGATTTAACGGACGTGTTATAATTTATCTATGCATGTGAAACTATAACGCGGAAGCCAGTCAGTTACTATCGTTAGCGCAATACACCTAGTAGAAAAATATGACATAGGCCCTGAGGGAAATCATTTGCCTAAGGGCCTCCTGAGCAGGATTAATGTAAAAAAAACGTATGTACCTACCGTTTTAAATTTACTTTCAGTGAACATGAAAAGTTGCACTCGGAACAAGAAAAGGGTATTTTTGGTGAGGAGTTTATAAATTTTCCTTCAATTATGTTGAATAATTGCAGACGGTATGCAAGTGTTGAGAAGTGAGTTAGTTAAGAAATTCAGAGATACACTCATAGAGGACAGTGCAAAGAGCTTGCTTGGAAGTCCTTAAGATGGCAGCTAGTGGCCAGTAGTCGCCAGGGCCAGTGAGAATGCTCCCAGACAAACTTACTGTTCGCAGATCTCATTTAGCCAACTTATTGTTGGGTCGACTATCGAGTCACCATTGTAATACGCGACGTATTAATAAATTCCTGATTTATCACAAAGAACCAATTATTTATAATCTCCTTCCACGACGAGTTGGAGAATTGTTTGTGGGAACACAACAGATATCTGTTTAATAAGACGCTCTTTCTCCACAGTGTGTCGATGTGTGAAATTTGAGACTTCCCTTTCGAGAACACGAATAGTTGCAGTTGGAACATGAATAAAGTTTCTTTCCAGAATGGTTACGGACGTGATTTTTTAAATTCTCCTTAGAGGTACATGAATAGAAGCAGTCAGCACATGAAAAAGGTTTTTCTCCAGTATGGGTGTACATGTGACGCTTTAAATTTCCCTTCAGTAAACATGAATAGTTGCAATCTGTACACGAAAAAGGTTTATTTTCACTATGTTTGCGCGAGTGTTTAGTTAGGCCCCATTTAGTACAACTTGAAAAACTGCAGGAGGTACATTGAAAAGGTTTGTCTTCACTATGAGCCTGCATGTGTATCTTTAAATATCGCATTTGAGAACACGTAAATTTACAGAAAGAACATGAAAAAGGTTTGTCTTGACTGTGAGTCGGAATGTGATTTTTTAAACCTTCTTTTCGAGAAAATGAACAGTCGCAATAGGGACACGCGAAAGGTTTTTCTCCAGTATGGGTGCGTACGTGCTTAATTAGGTCTGAGTTGCGGGAACACGAATAGCTGCAAAAGGAACATGAGAAAGGTTTGCCTCCACTGTGAGTCTGTATGTGTTTAGTTAACCTCTTCTGCAGAGAACATGTATAGTCACAGTAAGAACACGAGAATGGTTCATCTCCAGTATCGGTCAGCACTTGCTCCGCTGACGCTGTTTTGTCTAAGAACGTTTTGTCCTCAGGATGCGCCTTCAAGTCCGTTACTTCTGAAAAGAAATCAAATTAAATAAATACATGTCCAAAAATAAATAGTAAACAGTTCACATAATCAACACGCTAAGGAAAAAACTTTAAAAAAATGAGAAAAGATTTTACATACTCCATAGATAATTATTTATGCGTGCAAAAAGAACCACCGCGAAAAGTTCGAAAGCGTGAAATGTATATCGTATTATCTCACCATCTGTGGGCTGAAAGTACTCCAGGCATTCTGTCTTAAAACTTGGTACTTCTATTTCTATAAAGGACTCTTCTTTTCCGCCGTCATCTTCAGTTCCTGGTTCCACTTTGATATAGACACACTCGGGGCTAGGGATGTCCATGGCTCTGCGGTGAGTATTCAAGCAATACGGGATCTTAGAGAAGGATTCCGCCTTAGAAGAAACGAAACAATGTAATAATGAATTATCAATTCTTAAACGAAAATTTGAAACCAAAAAAACAGAAAAATATAGGTCGCGAAATTTAACTGTACTTTCAGTAAGAACTATCAATACTTTCTCACAGAAAATTTTTATTGGGTGCTATCTTTATGTTGATCGCAAGATTCAACTCGAACTAAATGCAATTTAGATAGTGTCTGCGATAAATATATTCTATTTATATTTTAATGTGTGACATCTATTGACTTTTTCGCAAGTCTATGATATTTTTATTAATAACTTAATGAGTAAAACCTCATATTATAATATTTAATTATTGAAGATAATACTAGCGATTCTTTAACGAAAGTTTGAAAGAGCAAAATCAGTTAATGATAGGCCGCATATGGGACTCGAACCCAGGACCTTCGCCATGCCGGAGCGCTGCTCTACCAACTGTGCTAGTTGGAATTCCTTTAATAATTAGTTTATCGTAATGAATATCATTGTAAAAAAATTGTGACTTGGGTGTAATATTCGATGAAAACTTGATATTCATCGCAAATATTAACGATATACCTAATGAGATTTACAAGATGCTTGGCTTCCTTTGATAAACTTTCATTTTGATTTAAAATCCTTTCATTGTATGAGAATGCCCTTTATTTCAATAGTTAGAAATCAAGTGGAATATAATTCACCTTTTTGCTCCCCTCTGTATAAGAAAATACAAATTGAAAATATCTTCCAAGTAAAAATAAATGCCGCCGACGGGAAATGAACCCGCACCTTCTGATTGCCGTTCAGGTGCTCTGAGATTTAAGGCGATTAATTATTGCTTTTAATAATTTGTTAACTTTTATGCCGTGCATAAAAAACTTTGTCTGATAAACATGAGTTTTATCAATAAAAAAAATATTTTATCAATATGCAACGAGTTCAGGACAAATTGTGGCGTGGCGTCGAATTATCCAGATTAAATAATTAATAATAAACCGCTTGACCTACTTAGTATCTACTCCCGAATTATGTACTTGCATCGTTAAATCGTAAACAAAGTAATCTACGTACTACGGGACCTACCTGTTTCAAGTATCTACTCGCGACAATACTATCACGCTATCAGTCTTACACATTACGAGAACTCGCCAGAAGGAACGAGTCTGCCGCCTATGCATAATTGCCGCGCTATCGAAGGTTCCTGAAACATCCAGTCTGTGCGAGTGCCTAGAATTTAGTTGCCATCCACCTACCTACTGCCGCCGTCGGCCGTCTAGTATAAATAAGCCCGACGCAGCGAGCCAGTCAGTCAGTCATAATTTTGCCGCCCGCCTACAAGGATCAACGAGTGTTAACCCGCGCTAATCTTACTAGCGCAAAGGACACGTACCCGGCTTCGCCCCTATCATCATGGACTCTATCGGGACATCATCATAGCGCCTCGGCCACGTCCGCGGCCAGCGCTACTCGGATTACAAGCGCCCTGGTTCCAGCGTCTCTGACCAGCGCTTCTTCCACGCAACCATGACCACCACGAGGACACGCAGCATCCTCACTGGTCACGCCGTTCCCGTTCAACTGCCCACAAGGTCCGTCGCACCTTCGGCCGTCTCGTCAGCACTGGAGTGCCTGAAGACCTACGTTCTTCGCCAGTGCCTGACCTACATCGAGTCCCGGTCATCAGCGCCCGGCGTCGACTCACTGACCCGCGCTTGACCAGCACATCATCAGCCAGCATCCGGTGTATTCTTCTGTCCTACCTCATCCCCTTGTCACGGCTACTGACTCACCAATAAACACATGTGACCTTCACAACCTTCTTTCATTTCGTGCCTCACCATCGATCCCCAAAGGTACATAATTTTCTAGCTCAAAATTACAATTGAATTATTTAATTATGTGAGTTTTTTTTTGCATCTAATTAGGCTGTATGTCTGTCCTAGGAGAATCATTTCAGACCTGTTTGTATTACATGAAATCATTAACTACTTAATTGACAGCCCTGCCATTAGCGCCACTATTATAAACAGATAGAATATTTGCAGTGTACATAAAAACACGCCAGATATAGCGTATACGAAACATTAAGCGTCAGTTTGGTTAACCATAGAGAGTGACGATGTTATTATATATTTTTATGGATTTTCACCCCGCGATTGTTCTAGCCAGTTTCAAGGAGAAACTAAATAATTATGAAAACTATGCCTATTTTGAACACTAATGTTATTATTTTGAAGTTCAAATCCCAGTTCCGTTCTTTTATTATTTTTTACATTAAACCCACACAGCAGGCTTTGAGGAAAATAATTTCCTTCAAGGCCTATGTCATGTTTGGGGATGCTGTGTACAATGTATTTTTAAGGAAAGTAATGAGAGAAGTTCTGGTAAGGAAAGGGCTATGAGGGATGGGAAGAAATCTAGGGATCAGTATGTACAGGAGTGACGAACGTAAATCTAAATTTACACTACGAAGTGTGTGCACGCCAAAAAATTGCTTCACTAAAATCTTTTAAATTCATAGTTTATAAATCGAAATAATCACAAAGATATCGATTAATATAAAAATGTAAAAGAGTAGTGTACTTTCAAGTAATTTAATCAATCTAAAACGCCCTCGAAATACTATTTTAAGTGATTTTAAAATCTGTGCAGTGATCAATGCTAGTTATTGTCGCAAAATAACTAACAGAATACCATACCTGTCAGTTTAAAAACTGGTAGCACTTAATATACGAACATTATCACACTCGCTGCTAAGTGGGCCGTAGCCTAGAGAATAGCGTCGATAGCGTCGCCCGTTCCGGTAGCGGTCACAGTTCTCAAGGAGCGGAGTTCGCTTCTCGGTGAAAACATTTATTATTATTTTTTATTAAATTATAGTAAGACGACCGACTCGCTAACTTTCAACGTATAACGCCATCTAGTGAGAAATGTGCACAGTACGTCCGATTTAATTCTACAAAACCGTGCAAACAAAAATACTACGATGACGGTAGCGAACTATATAGATGAACTTAAAAATGAAGTTTCCAAAATTCAAACAGTCAAGGATCAAAAAACAAAAAATACTATAGAACTCATAATAACGAAGTTGGAAGATGCAATTAAATCAGAAAATCTTTCATTACAAGACAAAATCATCAGATTACAAGAAAATATAATCAACAGTGACAGAAAATATATCAGTAATTTAGAAAACATTAAACATGATATTAGAAAAATAATCTTACCTGAAACCTATGCAGAAAAGGTAAAAAAACACGAACCAGTTGTTATCATAAAACCAAAAAAGAAGGATCAGGAAAATAATGAAACAAAGAATGAAATAAAAGACAATATTGACCCAGCAAATTTTGGAGTTACCGGCATGAGAAATTTTAAGGATGGAGGGGTTATAGTAGAATTTAAAAATGCCACAGATATTAACAAGGTTCATGATGAGGTGATAGCCAAACTGGGAGATAAATATGAGGTAAAGATTCCTCAAACAAAAAACCCATCCGTCAAAATTATTGGTTTATCTGAAAAATACAGTTTTGAAGAAATAGAGAGAAAAATAAAAACTCAAAATGAGACCATCTGTGAACAAAGCTCAAAAATAAAGGTGACATATATGAAAGAACTAAAAAACCAAAGAAATCAAACAACTTTTACTATATATGCCGACGTCGACGGAAAGACTTACGACAGAATGTTAAAAGCAGAAAAAATAAATATTGGATGGGACAGATGCAGGGTCTTTGACAATTTAAATATCATGAGATGTTTTAAATGTAATGGGTTCAACCACAAGGCTATAGATTGCAGAAACCTAAAATCTTGTCCAAAATGCGCAAAAAATCATGACGTTAAAGATTGCATGGATGAGGATATTCAGTGCATCAATTGTATAATGACAAGTAAAAGATTAGGACTGAAACTAAATTGTAGTCACTCAGCCATGAGTAAGGAATGCCCAATTTATAAAAGAAAACTTGAAGCAAAAATGAGCAGAATTTCTTTTTTATAAACAAAAGTTACGAGAAAGATGAAATTATATACTTGAACATACAAAGCATCATAGCACATTACGAAGAGGTCAAAATACTTTTAGAAGAGAAGAAACCTTTTATGCTTATGATGAGTGAAACACATGTGACTGAAGATATCCAAGATAGTGAAATTATATTTGATGATTATAATACCATCCGTTGTGACTCGCATAGCAGACATACAGGAGGAGTGATGATTCTCTTAAGTAATAAAGTTCCATATGAAGTGATATCAAATCACCAACATGAAAAACATTGTTGGATTTTAGCCATCAGCATTAAATCAGGAATCAAGAAAGGTGTATATACTGTTATTTATAGATCACCAAACACGAGTAAATGCGACTTCTTAACATATTTTCAAAGATGGAGCATGGAAAATTTGCAAGATGAAAATATTAACATCATAGTTGGAGATTTCAATATAAATGTTAAAGCAAATGCAGACATATACACAAAAAAACTGAAATCTATTATTCAAACTGCAGGTATGAAACAATTAGTTAAAGATTTCACACGAATTACTAATACCTCTAAAACATTGATTGATCTGGTTATCTCAAATAAATTTAACCTATGTGTTAATGTATTAGATAAACATAAAATTACCGACCATAATATGATTCAAATTCTATTAAATGACAGAGAAAACTACAACTCCAGTAAAGAAACACAAGTAATAACATTTAAAAATTACAAAAGATACAATAAAGAACTCTTCATTCAGACCTTAGAGACTATTGATTGGAATGAAATAAATCAAATGGAATATAACAAAAAAGCTGACCAGACGATATTAAACATTAAAAAATCCATTGATGAAGTAGTTCCAGAACAGAAGATACGTAAAGGAAACAATAATAAATGGTTCACAAAAGAACTACGCACAATGCAGCATGATAGAGATACATTTTACAAGAGAGCACGCCTTACTAATAATACTATGGATTGGAATAACTACAAAAAAATGAGAAATAAATACTCCAAAGACATAAAAAGAACGCATAATGAGTACATAAAAAATAAAATAAAATCGGAAGAAGGGGATCCCAAAAAAATTTGGAAAAGCATTAAAGAATTAGTACATGGCGATAACAAAAACGACATAAAAATAGTAAACTTCCCAAAAGATATAAACGAAGAAAACATGGCTAATAGCTTTAATAAATATTTTATAGAAAGCATCACTCAAATTAACAAATTAATACCTAACATTGTTTTCAACCCCACAAATGATAATAACAACTCAAACAAAAAATTATTGGTCTTCAGAAAAATAACTGCAGAATATTTATTTAACATTTTAAAGAAAATTAAATCAAAAAACAGTTCAGATGGATTAACTATTAGTGTGATAAAAGATGCTTTTCCAGTAATTGGATCTACTCTATTAAATATTATTAATCAGACAATTGAAGAGGGAAAATTTCCACAGTCATGGAAACTATCTACCATTATACCGGTCCCAAAGGTTAAAAATACCAGAAAATGTGAAGAATTTCGACCAATAAACACCTTACCGAAATATGAACAGATACTTGAAGTAATAATAAAAGAACAAATATTGCAATACTTAGATGAACACAATATTTTATACCAAGAACAATCGGGATTCAGATGTAATAATTCTTGTGAAACAGCGTTAAATGTAATCGTTGAAGAATGGAAAGAAGGAATGAATAGTAATAAATTTATCTTAGCAATATTCTTGGATTTTCAAAGGGCATTCGAAACCATAGATCGAGAAATATTGATAAGAAAGCTTAAAGAAATTGGTTTCTCAACTCTAGCCATTAAATTAATAAAAGAGTATTTGAAAGACCGAATACAGGTAACAAAAATTAATAATCAATTTTCAAAACCAATGGAAAATAAATTAGGAGTACCACAGGGATCAGTCCTTGGACCTCTATTGTTCATACTCTATATTAATGACATGGTGAAAATATTTTCAAAATGCAAAGTACGACTATTTGCCGATGATACACTTATATATATAATTGGAGAAAACTATGAAGAACTAATAAATATTTTAAATAATGAACTAGATAATGTATCAAGATGGCTAAAAATAAATAAGCTTAAATTAAATACAAAAAAAACAAAATGTATGGTAATTGGTTATAAGAAGACATCCAGTGAAAGCAAAATCAAAATTGATGGTGAAATTATTGAAAATGTTACCGATATAAAATACTTAGGAGTTATAATAGATTCCAAACTCAACTTTAACAAACATGCGGAATATACCCAAAAGAAAATTGGAAAAAAGATATCTTTCTTGGGAAGAATTCGCCAAAAACTGTCCGAAAAAACTGCAATCACCATTTATAACTCCATTATTGCTCCACATTTTAATTACTGCTCAACTATCCTTTTCCTGTGTAACGACCGAGAGCAAAATAAATTTCAAATACTCCAAAATAGGGCAATGAGAACAATACTCAGACGAAATAGATATTCAAAAGTAAATAAAATGTTAAACGAACTAAATTGGCTAACGGTGAAACAGATGTTGACCTTGAACACGATGATATTTTTACACAAAATAGTAAACAACCTGCTACCCAAATATTTTTCGAATCAAATTGTATACAACAAGGACATACACCAACATAAAACTAGGACGTGCAATGAAATCAGGCTACCAAAGAAGGACAAAGCGAATACCCAGAATAGTATATTTTATAAAGGGATGAAATACTATAACGCGCTGCCGGAAAACCTTAAGTCTGCCCCAATTGAAAAGTTTAAGATGTTGTGTAGGAGCCATATCAAGAAAGAAAAAAAAAACATAGTATATTTAAATGTAATAATTAATTAGTCATTTGTAATCTTAAATGTACAAATTACTAAAATAAAATCAATAAATAATAAAATAAAAAATCTTTCCCTCCTGCTGCGGTGCAAGGCAATTTGTCAAGAGAGACCAGTTGGAGAGGTCAAATGGTCTCCCTGAACCAGCCTCCCCAATTCGCCACGACACTCAGTTGGTGGGCAGGCGTATGTAGAACACACCTCACCCGGTGAATCTGGGCTCCGCTGCTAAATCACCAAAAGTAGCGAACCACTTAGGGTGACTTATGGCAGAGGTGTTGATTTGCAATAAATCTATCCCGGGGCGGCGGTACCCATACCCGCCTCCCAAATTGAAGATGTCCTTAGATAAAGAAAAATAAAAAGAGGGGGATAGGTATATTCCTTAGCTAAGGATAAAGAACGGGAATCCGCCTCGTGGAATTTATTGTAACCATGGGTTGAAATTACGAATGGTTCAAAACTGAAATTGCAGTCAATGCGGTTACAGCTACCAGAGATTGATATATTTGCATTGCATTTCACTCATACATCATACGTTCTGATGGAAAATGCCTGCGCATCAAGCATTTTACTCCTACATCATATGTTCTGATAGCATACGCCTATGCGTCAAGCATTTCACTCAAACATCATACGTTCTGATAGCAAATGCCTGCGCATCAAGCATTTCACTCATACATCATACGTTCTGATAGCAAATGCCTGCGCATCAAGCATTTCACTCACACACCATACGTCCATACGTTCTGATAGCAAATGCCTGCGCATCAAGCATTTCACTCATACATCATACGTTCTGATAGCAAATGCCTGCGCATCAAGCATTTTACTCACACATCATTTCATCTACTTTAAACCTTCCTCTATTAATTTTACCAGCACATAATGAACATAACCCAAAAACTCCAGCAATGAAGGTTTCATAAATAAACATCCCCATAATATTAGATGTTTTCACAGACAGCAATAGGTAAACATTATAAATGTATTGCTTTATATCTTAGACAAGTAAATATGTAAAACACAAATTTACTCACGTACTCGGCGAAGGGTGACGGTATCAGTGCCAACGTGTTTCAATGGCGAGGAACATAACCTTACATCGGGGTGAGGTGAGGAAACATCCGGGGAAAAGTTAATTAAATGTTTTAAATAAATAATTGTGATCTTTCTGGCACTTAATCCCAAATCGCAAAAGAAAAGCAATGTATTGAATACTAACATAAAACTAAGCAGCTGGCGGCACGCTGTGGAACAACTGTCAGATGAATTTAACCATAGACAAATGGCAACTGCAGAAAGGACGTCAAACTTCACATTTCACCAATTAAGTACCTGCCTTCTTAGTGGCGATATATATTATATTTTGTTCTTTAATCCATCTTTTAATTTTGATCTGAAATATTTTTTTGTTTCCCGTATCTTTTGTGTCTTTGTCTAAAGTCTATGTTCAACGTCGGAGTTTTAATGTTTTGTATGTAAATTTGTACTAGTTTATTAATGATAGTTTGTAACTAAACTAACTTACTAACTATCACGCCGTAACTCCGCAGGGGTGGGCCGAGAGGACGGACCGCCAAACAACTCGGTATTGGCACAGACTTCTTGCCTCATTCACATTCATACATCGTCTCATACATACTTTTCTATTATTCCGACTCTTGACATGGCCCGATTCATGTATTTGATTCACTTAATCCTGCCATACCTCGGGCGTCCCCGACTTCCGCTGCCATTCACTCTCGACATTTCTCGCACGATCATACATGTTTTTTCACATATACGTCTCAGGGATCTCATTACTACAGCATTCAGTCTAATATCTATGTTTGATAGTTTGTGTTTCTTTAAATTTGTTTTTTTTTTAGTTCAAAATAAAGTGTAGTACTGTTTTAATGTATAATTTGCGTGTATCCACTATCTTAAACAAATATTTGGACTGTATCAGTCATTTAATGTCTTATATGTATTACCTTTCACGTTTCATTTCAATAATTTATTTCCCATTATTGGTTGAGTGGATTTTTACAATCTTTTATATATTTCTCAAAGTTTAAAACGATTTAGCCTTTCTAGAATTTTAAGGCCATATATGACCGGGCGTCCATATCGTATAAAAGTATTTTTTATCGTAAATCTTTTATTTATCTGAAATACGTAATTTTTTTGAGGTTAGATAGACGATTAATAATTCTTTCCAGTTTGCTTCAAATATTTATTCGGGATGCCATTAATAAAATCTTAAGAATAACCACACTGAATAATTCATCTCTCGTGTCGGTATCGTAACAATCGGTTTAACTTTAGAAATTAATTCTTATTTTTTTATTATATGTGGGAGATAAAAGTTACGTTACAGTTTTCTAACAAATTCCCCAAACAAAACCAATGTGTTTTCGAAATGTCGAGTTCCCTCAATTTTTCTGCGAGTGGGGTAAAAAATTAAATTTAAATATGTTTCAAGTATATGTGACACATTACGCTTTGTTATGCGCGCATATTTTGGGAGTGGCATGTATGTGTTATATGATGGGCTGACACAATACGCTATAATCTTCCTCGGGAGAGGGGGTCAGATCAATCGGGGAACTGCCGCGGAATATCATTTCTTTGTATGGGATCTGTCTCCTTGATAGATTACAGCAGCGTAATTAGGGCGCTCCGTAAACTATTCTGACACCTTCTCCTGCCGTAGGTAGGAGAGGGAGTCGCATAATTTTCAAACATAGCCTGGCTAGCAGATCACAGCGCATGTCGTCGCCACGCCCACACTTATATTTTTAGGTGAGACAGGTCTGTATGGGATCGTATGGCGAGCAATATGGAGTTATATAAAACGCTTTGAACTTATAAAGAAATCTGTCACGATAGATTTTAAGATTGCTAGTTAATGACACGGTTGTGTCGAAACCGGTAGCAAAATAAACGAAATTTAAGTAACAAATGTACATAGAAAAATAATACTCAATAAAAGAAAAATAACTATTTTCACCCACATCCGCCGTTACTTGGATCACAGTAAATAAAAATCCACTGTGCAATTATTATTTTATCGTATTTATTTAAATGCAATCAAACACCCCACACCTATGTACAATAAATACTATGTGTATAATTTTCCGAGTAATTATGTACCACTAGTGACACCTATGAAGGTTGGATTAAATTTGTTTATGAAAGGTTCTCGCCTCTGCTATTTTTCTGTGATTAAATTGTGTCGGCAAAGACGATTTCTGTTTTGCGGCCTTTTGAATTTGAAGGTTGTCAACAGTCTTTTGTCATATAAATGATTTAAAAAAATGCCTTGCTAAGTATAATAATTGTGTGTAAATGAAGTATTTGATTTTGGGAATGGAAAAATATATTTAAGCCGAGTATTCAGTTAAAAAATTAACACCCAGTGATTTAATGGACGTGTTATAATTTATATATGCATGTGAAACTATAACGGGGAAGCCAGTCGGTTACTATCGTTGGCGCAATACACCTAGTAGAAAAATATGACATAGGCCCTGAGGGAAATCATTTGCCTAAAGGCCTCCTGAGCAAGATTAATATAAAAAAACGCATCTACCTACCGCTTTAAATTTACTTTCAGTGAACATGAAAAGTTGCACTCGGAACAAGAAAAAGGTATTTTTGGTAAGGAGTTTATAAATTTTACTTCAAATATGTTGAATAATTGCAGACGGTATGCAAGTGTTGAGAAGTGAGTTAGTTAAGAACTTCATAGATACACTCATAGAGGACAGTGCAAAGAGCTTGCTTGGAAGTCCTTAAGATGGCAGCTAGTGGCCAGTAGTCGCCAGGGCCAGTGAGAATGCTCCCAGACAAACTTACTGTTCGCAGATCTCATTTAGCCAACTTATTGTTGGGTCGACTATCGAGTCACCATTGTAATACTCTTCTCGCCTCTGCTATTTTTTTGTGATTAAATTGTGTCGGCAAAGACGATTTCTGTTTTGCGGCCTTTTGAATTTGAAGGTTGTCAACAGTCTTTTGTCATATAAAAGGTTGGGTTTCTTTAAAAACTCTCTCTTGCTCAAAAACAACCAAAGGTTTCATCTTTCCTAAAGAACCACAGGAACTAGCCAGTATCTGAGTATTTACTGTAAAAAGTGACTAGTCATATCATGCGATAGTGGATATTTATTATTAAATAAAGTGATTCAGTTGCTCTCAATAACGGAGTTTAATAAAAGGACCCTATTTTGTAACACTATGTTATACTTAAAGTAACTCAAAAAGAGAAAAATATTTAATGTAGCAGAAATAAACTTTAAATAATATTTGACTAATAAACTAAAAAGTAATATACATACCCACCTACAGATGATTCTAAAAATGTGATCGATAATATAATAGAGACGATAAGTCACAAGTTTATACAGGGTACTTAAAATTAGTAATTGTATACAGTACAAGGAAACAATAAATGCATACATATAATAACCATTGAAAAAGTTGATAATAATTGTTTGAATATTAAATTACTTTTTTATTATTAATTTTTTAAATCTTCTACTAAATCAATTTACCTTTGAAAATATGCAAATTTAATTGCGTTTTTACTGTACCGCTTTTTACGTTAAATTTCAAATTGTTTTTTTTTTTTTAAATATATAATACACTTAACTTTATCAAGTTACCCTTGAAAAGTGTCCCCCAAAACACACAGGTTGATCTAGAATATTCTAGCATGGAGGAAAATATACAATCCCTGTAAATATACAATGTTTCGATAAATAATAAAAAATAAATTAAAAAACACGATAAATGGTTAGTTATAATAATGTCCCGAAAGCTGATCTAATTGCTCTAGACTCTAGAGGATGTCTTTTTTATAATAAAAAAAGTACAACAAGAGTTTTGACCATTCGAGCGATAGAGAGAAATTAATTGAAAATATTAAAATTTGTAATAATTACTATGGTAGTTATCGAATAGATATTCGTTTATTTTTATATTTAAAATCTTCATCACAAAAGTGTTTTAATTTTATTCGGGGGCATAAAATGTAAGGCCAAATGACTGAATGCTTTCAGTCGATCCACGAGAAAGGCATTGCTTAACTATAAGTAAGCGTGTAATTGTTTAAAAACGAAGAGTCGCACTACAAACATAAAACGGTTTGTCTGCACTATGAGTCAGTATGTAACGCTTTAAGTTTCCCTTCATGAAAATCCATCATAGAAATTGGCTTTCATCAAAGATGAATATTTCAGTCGGAACAAAAAAATGGTATCACCCCACCATGAGTTAAAATATGATTACTTAATTGTCTCTTTTGTGAAAATGAAGAGTTACACTCCGAACATGGAAATGGTTTAATTTCACTGTGACTCAGCATATGTCGCTTTAGGTTCCCCTTAAGCGAACACGAGAACTTACACTGGGAACAAGAAAAAGCTCTTTCTCCACTGTGAGTCAAGGAGTGAATTTTTAAACTTCCCTTTCGAGAACATGAATAGTTACACTCAGGACAAGAAAAAGGTTTTTCTCCAGTATGGTTAAGAACGTGAGTTTTTAAATTTTCCTTTAATGAACATGAAAATTTGCAGTCAGCGCATGAATAAGGTTTTTCTCCGGTATGAGTAAACATATGACGCTTTAAATTTCCCTTCAGTAAACATGTATAGTTGCACTCAGTACACGAAAATGGTTTATTTCCGCTATGTGTGCGCGTGTGTTTAATTATACCCGACTTAGTAGAACATGAAAAACTGCATAAAGAGCATGGGAAAGGTTTGACTTCACTGTGAGACAGCATGTGTATCTTTAAATATCGAATTTGAGAACATGTAAATTTACAGATAGAACACGGAAAAGGTTTGACTCCACTGTGAGTAGGAATGTGATTTTTTAAACTTTCCTTTCGAGAAAACGAACAGTCGCAGTAGGAACACGAGAAAGGTTTTTCTCCAGTATGAGTGCGTAAGTGTTTAATAAGGTCTGAGTTTCGGGAACACGAATAGCTGCAAAAGGAACACGAGAAAGGTTTGCCTCCATTATGAGTCTGCATGTGTTTAGTTAAACTCCCTTTCAGAGAACATGTATAGTTGCAGTAGGAACACGAGAATGGTTTCTCTCTAGTGTGGGTGAGCAAGCGCCCTGGTAACGCTGTCTTTCCTAAGAATGGTTTTTCCCTAGGATGTGTCTTCAAGCCCGTTACTAAGTCTGAAAAGTAATCAAATGAAACCAAATAAGCAAAATAAATAATAAACTTACCAAGGAAAGCTAGTTTTAATAATCAAAGTAGACAAAAAAGATGTTATCTGCTCAACGAATATATTTTTCTAATTGAAGAAAGCATTATTACGATCACCGCAAAACTTTTGAAAGTGTCAATGTTTTTTCTCACCAGCAGCTGTGCGCTGAAAGTAATCCAGGTATTCCTTCTTAAAACCTGGTACTTCTATTTCTATAAAAGACTTTTCTCTCCCGCCTTCATCATCAGTTCCTGGTTCCACCTTGATAGGGACGCTCTCTGGGCTAGGAATATCCATTGCTCTGTGATGAGTATTCAAGCAAAACGGGATCTTTGTTAAGGATGCAACCTCAAAAGAAACGAAAGCTAGAAAACAATTTATGGATTAGCGAGGGTACCTCACAATATATAGTTAAGTCCTCTAATACTGAAGAAATGGATACAGTCACTGCTAAAAAAATATCAAAAGAACCGAAGCTATCAGTCCACAATGCTCAGCTGATACTAACTTTACGGGGCAGGAGGCGTGGAATTGGCAGAGGAAGGTTGAAGGTGAGGACATACAGAACCACTTAGGGTGACCTATGGCAGAGGTGTTGGTTATCCAATAAAGGGTTCCCGGGGCGGCGGTACCCAAAACCCGCCTCCCAAAAAAGAGTTTATAAAGAATCTAATAGAAAATGAATGGATTGAGTCCAGAAAGTACGAAAACAGTGTGCAATATAGCTGTGAATGAGGAATACTTGGAGCAGGTGGATGAATTTGTGTATTTAGGAAGCATGTTTACGAGAGATGGGAAGGCTGACAGAGATATTGAAAGAAGGGGAAATGCAGGTAACTCCATTAATGGAGGACTGAACGCAGTTGGCGCTAGCAAAAATGTCCAAAGAAGCGAAGTTAGCAGTCCACAATGGAGTGCTGGTACCTACCCTGATGTATGGAAGTGAGGCATGGAACTGGCAAAGAAAGGATGAAAGTAGATTGAATGCTGTTGAAATGAGATCCCTGAGGCGTATGTGTGCTAAAACCATGTATGTTCGTGTGAGGAAGAGGAGAGTGCAAGGCTGATGTAAGCGTAATGAGTAAGATTAAGAAAGGTACGCTAAGATGGTTTGGGCATGTAGAGCGAATGAGCGAAGAAAGGAGTGTAAGGAGAATATACTATGCAAATGTGAATGGTAGCAGAAGTCGGGGACGCCCGAGTGAATCAGATACTTGAGTCGGGCCATGTCAAGAGTCAGAACAATAGAAGAGTATGTATGAGACGATGTATGAATGTGAATGAGGCAAGGAGTGTGTGGTGTGACCGAGTTGTGTGGCGGTCCGTCCTCTCTGCCTACCCCTGCGGGGAAACGGCGTGATGGTTAGTTAGTTAGTTAGTTAGAGTCCAGATATCTTAATTGAAAACATATTAATTAAGTAAATGATTAATTTTATAACTTAATCGATATGTTATCAATTAAGATATCTGGAAGTTATTGATAAGATATCTTAGTTAAATACATTGTGTACGTATGCCCAGTACCTTCTTACCTTTAAAGTAGACCGAATGCTGTAGAAATGAGTAACTTATTAATTGATAAACGTCTGTCAGCTCTGGCTATCAAAATTTCTTTGCACCTTCAATATTTTTGCTAAAAAGAATACGAAGAAAATCGGTTAATGACATTTTCTTATGTAAAAAATACGAGAAAATAGAGTTTACAATAACCAACACATAATACACTTTGATTGCATAAGGTAGGACAATATTTACACTTTTAATTCAGAAACCGACGTCAAATATAACGTTTGAAGATACGTAAACATTAACATTAACCATAGAAATTAACGATAATATATTTTTATGGCCATTCACCCCACAGGAACCGTTCTTTCAAGAGACTGAATTATTTTAAAAACTTAAATAAAAAAAATCTTTTTAAGTTCAAATCCCTGGAATTTTAACCATAGATTCAAGATAGAAATAATATATAATTATAAGCAATAATTAGTCAGGTAAGTTTTTAGATTCTCACGGCCAAAAGCATTTTTGTTGTTTGTTTTTGGGGTGTTATGCCGTGTTGCGCTAACTCCTTCTTTAGCCGACGTTTCGGACAGCGTTGCAGTGTCCATCATCAGGGCAGATCCGGTAGATCCGAAGATCATCTTCGGATCTACCGGATCTGCCCTGATGATGGACACTGCAACGCTGTCCGAAACGTCGGCTAAAGAAGGAGTTAGCGCAACACGGCATAACACCCCAAAAACAAACAACAAAAATAATTAGTCGCCTGTAATATCACTACAAACCAATTGAACTACAATCGAATTTAACCCGTACCTTCTGATGTTATTACCTATTATATTTTTTTCACCTGTAAACAACTAACTTTATTTTTGTAGGAAAGGCTTTGTTAGTGCTAAATTTCCCACTAGATGGCGTCGAGACATATTATAGTCATATTACATTTGATGGTGGAATATTTTGACTTATAATTTTTTTTTTTTTCCAAAAAAAAAAAAAATACAAAATAGAAATGTTTGAAACATGGCATAGACATGCGCTTCTAGTTACCGGAGACCGGTAACAAGTTCTTCACCCGGTTATTTTTTAAATTGGGAGTATAGAAATTCCAAGGAAAAGGAACCGGTTTTTCGAAGCATTTTTATAACTGGATAATACTACAATTTTATCGGAATGTTTCGTGATTAAAAAATTCCAACACACCAAGAGCATTTCAGTCAGACAACATTCTGATTCAAAATATTGTGTGAGTGGTTAGTACTTGTTCCCAGTAGTCATAAAAAGTTTTTTTAAATTTGTTTCCATGCAGCGGAATCCGGCAAGTTTACCGTAGTTTATACTAATTAAATTGAAACAAAGTACAATTTCCATAATTTGTACCAAAAGTGGGGCGGTTAAGTAAATATTTACTATTTCCACAAACAGCAATAGGTAAACATTAAAAATGCATTTATGTTAGTCATCAAACGATTTATATATAAAAGAAAAACCAATCCATCTACTCACGTACTTGGTCAATAGCGTCGGTTTCAATATCAGAGTGTTCCAATGACGAGGAACCAAACTTTATATCGGGAGGAGATGAGGATACATCCCGGAAAAAGCTTATTAAAGGTTCTTAACATATAAATGTGATCATATTTGGCACGAAATCCAAAAACCTAGATGAAAAGCAATATAATATATGGAATATTAACACAGAAAATGGAGCGGCCAGCAGCAATCAGCGGGCCAGCTGTCAGATGAATTTAACCATAGACATAAGACAACTGCAGAAAGGTCGTCAAACTTCGAGTTTCACCAATAAGGTACTTACTTAGTGGAGATCATAAATTACTCATATTTCATTGCAAAAATCTTTTTGCCGTCATTATTAATTTATAAATAAAAGGTGCACATTATCAATAAATAATTAAAATTATTCACTTGGTCTACGGAAGTGGTTTCTGATTTTTTTTTCCATGGAATGAAAACTTTTTTTTTTACTTTTTTGAAAAACTAGAGCATTCCAAGAGTGACCCTCCGATTTCCGATCCGAGACACTTGTGCTTAGCGATACACTGCCATTAGTTAATTAATACTAAATGTCTAACATTCGAACTTTGACAGTTGAAGATCTCTCTTGTCTTTTTTCCTTTCGAATACGAAAAATTCTAATTTTATTACCTTTTGTAGGTTAAAACTATATTTTTTGTCCTTTTTGAGTGCCTTTATTGTTGACCAAGTCCAGTAAGTGTCATTTTATATTAATATACATTCCTTTTTGCCCCAATGGCCTTTGCCAGGGGGAAGAAACCACCAGATCCCGTCCCCCCTGACCCTGACCCTGTTAATTTTGAAAATGACATTGCTAGCGAGGTAGAAATAATGACGGATTATTTTACTCCCAAAAAAAGAAAAGTTAGCGTCCTTCCGAAAAAAGAATCGTCTCGAGACTGTCGCTCCTCCACTCGCTTCGCTGTACCCGACTTCGGCAAAAGCCCCCTTCATCGTGTATGTGCAAAACAATACACAAAGCAACTCACTGCATCCCCTTGATTTATTGCATCCACTTGGCATTTCCCAAGGTGGTATCAGATCGGAGGGAAGATTCCGCATTTGTGTAGAGTTCACAACTGCACTCAATGCCAATAAATTTATAAATTCCATTGACTACCTCTCTGTCAAAAAATACAAGGCTTACATCCATAGACTAAATTAGACTAGACACAAGAAATCCATTGAAAAATAACCCCAACACAATTTTGGTTTGGTTCACGTGCACATTTATGAAAAGGTCCACGCACTGTGTCGCAATGCGAAATGGGCACTATGCATTGCGTTTTGCCTTTTGTTGGTCTATTTCGCTTCCCAGCTATGACTAGGCAAGTTCATTTTTTCAACACAAAAATAACCCAGTTCCAAATATTTTAGATTGTACCTACCGCGGACTTTATTTTAGAAAATGTAATCAGCTATCTGAATACATAAAAATATAAGTACCTTACAGATAGCTTGAAGGCAGCGCATTAACAAATATGAGAAATTAATAGAATTTCACTATTGACAAGTAAATTTTCTGATGTCATCTTTCAAACTACTCACAACCATGATGTCATGCAGTGTGTTATACACTTTTAACGAATACATATAAACAATACGACATGGCACGAGCCTGGCACATGATAATTATTGATGTGTTGGTTAAAATCATGCGTTTTTACTTGATACGCGCAAAAAATTTTAGAATTATGGGTTATTTATTTGGTCTCGTCTCTAATTCAGGGTTGTATTAAGTCCACAATTATTTGCGTGTTAAATTATATGAAAAAATCGCGTCGTTGAGTAATTTATTTTGAGTTTACTATTTTAATTACATTTTTCTTTTCATTTAAAAAATATATATTACAAAGTATTTATATATATATATATTACACTTACCTTTTTTATTATAACTATTGCTGTAGAGGTGATGAATGTGGTGGAAGATATGTTACATGAAAAGGAACGTTCATATAGGCTTAAAATGTTAGGTATAGGAATAAATATTTTCTATATACATTCCGAAAATTATTCTTAAAATGTCTTATTTTCGGTTAGGTTTTCCCACAAACCGAAAAAAAATTGAGAAATGGAAAAAAACTGGGTAATATTTATTATATATTGTATATTTGCTAATTTATTTAAAAAAAACGGACTGCAGGCCTTTAACGAATGAATGAAAAGGTTTCTGGTTGAACTTTTAGTAAATTTCGAATAGATTAATTATCACGATGTCGGAACAGAGTTTTTCTAATTTATTTAAAAAAGTGATTACAGGCACTTAACGAATGAATTAACAGGTTTCCTGTTAAATTGTTAGTAAATTTGGAATACATTAATTTTCACGATATCGGAACACGTTGACCGTACTATCATCAGGAAACCATGTGTGCTCAAATCATTTTCATCCCAAACGTTTAGACTGCAATTTTCTTCAGGTCCTTTGTAATCTATTGAGCATGCTGTGTGGAGGAGAGAATGTAATATACCCACAAATTAGGTATCGTTGCTTTATCTGAGAAAGGTTATTTTAATTACTGGTTGTTATTGTCTAGCTTTGATTAAGCATTATCTATATATTTCACAAAAATGGCACTACAAAAATAAACCGAATAGGCATTTTTCTGAAATCTGTCAGTGAAATAGTCCAGTGGTAACGCATTGGACTGCCATTCCGAAGGTCGCGGGTTCGAACCCGGCGTGCGCAAATAAATTTTATTTGATTAATTTGTGTTATTTCACAATTAATTAATTAAAAATAATATAGTATATTTGCGGCACGTTCCAGAGTGGAAGATACTACCAGTATCGCCCTGGTGTAAGACCACCATTCAGAATTGAAACGTTGCTCCAAATGGCTTTAGCCGTGTTTAGTGACTAGATCTGAATAGCCAGGTACTTCCCCACCTTCCTCTTCCCCTTCCCCACTTACCTTCAGCCTCACAACATCCCCCAATTGGGGATGCCATAGTCTCACTGGCTCCAGACGGGAGCAGTTGGGACTCTTGTGAGGTATTCACTATAAAAAAAAAAAAAAAAAAAAAATTACAGCAGTTAAAATATTAAATAAATGTCGGTCCTACCCTATCGGCATGCATTAGGCAAGGTTGTTGGCGCGGTTGACTCCGATCTTTGGGAAAGAAGGTGCAATCATAATTTTTTCCGTAGATATGTAAAGTTGTGCCTATATTCGAAAAAAGGAGACAAACACAACAACAAAAAAACACAATGTAAAAGCTTATTTAATGGGCATAAATACATTGATATTATTATTTATTTATTTTTTTATATTAACTCCACACTGGAGGCCCTGAAGAAAATAATTTCCCTCAGGGCCTATGTCATCTTTGAGGATGCTGTGTGGAGGGTCTTTTTGTGGAGAGGAAGGAGTGAACATGGGTCTTGAAGAGTCCCATGTTGTAGGAGGGAGGAAACACAGAGGCCAGCAGTTCGTTCCACAGCCGAGCTGTTGAACTTAAGAACGAATCGTAGAAGCGACCCGTTCTCATGTGACAAGTGTCAACTGTGTACAAATGTTGGGCACGCGTTTGGCGTGTATCCCGACTACGCACCGGTGCCGAAGGGATCAATGATGCTAGTTCCTCAGAGCATCTTCCATTGTAATACCGATAGAACAAGGACAGCATACCTACCTGACGCCTGTGCTCTAAAGATTGCAGTCCGTTTGTTAAGATTGGGGAATCTATCAAACGGACCGCCCGTTTTTGCACAGAGTCTAGGGTTTTTTTCAGGTATTTAGGGGCTCCGGACCAGAGATGGCTGCCAAATTCGACAGTAGGGCGCACTTGCGATTTGTACAGGGTCAGCAGTTGTGTACTATTAAAGTATCTGCGGGCCCTGTACAGTACGCCCAGCTTCTGAGAGGCCAACTTTACTCTGGCTTCGATGGAGCCCCCGTACCTGAGCTGGTCACTTATAGTTACACCAAGCATATCAATGGAAGGCCTGTTCGGAAGATTGCTTCCGTTGAAGGAGACTATTACCATGTAACCCCCTCCCTCCCTTGCCCCACCCCACCACACCCTCTCTGAAGCTCTGTCCTCGTCTTATATGATTTCTCTCGCTTTATTTTGATATTGTATTTTATACATTATTAATTTTTGTACCTAGACTAGTTTTTTATAATGCTGTTTTATAAACCTAACAAAATGGTTAAAAACAAAATAACTTTTCATTTGATTAAAGTGTCAAGCCACAAAGTAAACGATTTCTTTGATAATTATATACTATTTTATATAAATAATTTTGTAATTTCATAAAACTTCTGCTCAATAGTAAATATGTGTACGTTTCCCGCTTTGGTTCAATATGTAGTGTACAGAATCCAAAACTAAAATAGCGAAAATAAAAATCATTTTGTGTTATTTATTAGTCCTTTACCTGATTCAGACCTGGTTTAGCAAAAAAAAGTTGGTTTGGTGACGGTTTTGTATTCAAATTACAACAACACCTCGGTAACAAAATGAACGCTGTTCCTTGGTTTCGCTTGCGAGTTTGAACGCTTGTACAACAAGTTTAAACGCTTATCATTCACAATATGACACTATGAAGCTAACACAAAAAATATAAAATATGTTGAATTATACCAATGTAATAGTGAAATTCTTTAAAATAGCGTGGACGAAACGTCCGTTCGCCGCTCAGTCGTCTTTTGATTTATGCACGAAAAAAAAATCGCCGAAAGTGGCTTTAATTTTATTTTGCGTTCAGGCGCAAATTTTTAAATGTTTTACAACCATTTTTAATAACGTAACAGCATTTCTGTGGTATAAAATGATTTTTCATTAATAGCCCTTTTCAATAAACGTAAATAGGCTGGATCACACTTAAAATACTCATTTTACATCAAATGAAGGACTAATTGCATTAAAACAAATATGGGCAAAGAACGCTGGACTACATGATGCATCAACATCGAGGCATTATCTACCGTGCTATTGTGAAAACTCCAACACAGAATCTCAATTCTATACCCCCGTTGGCCGTATACTAAATTTGGGTAATGACTATAAAGATGTTGTTGATATTTTCAACACATCATTCACCAAATATAAACAAGTCATTACCCAATTTATTTCAGAAAGAAGAATATCAAATATATATAATTTAACTATAGAAACTAAGTAGCTCTGTTTATCTTACCAAATGTTTGTAATTTTCCTAGTATTATATTTTTCCATCATGCAAAATGGAGTGCAAACTAGTTTCCACTTTATTTCGTTTTGACACTGTTTGCGTTTAAGGCGATGCACTACGTAGTAATGCAAAAACATATGTTTTTGGTTTGAAAATAGAAATGTTTCAGATGCTTTAATTAAATACTGCGAGTAGAATACATCTTGGCCTTTGAAATAATCGAGTATTTTTTAGATAAGTCTTTTTATAAGCCCAGAAAAAAATAATGTATAAGGCTTTTGAAAACTGCTTTTAAGTTCAAAATCTCCTACTTACGAACCCATTTTCGGTTATGATTTTATTGTATAATGTGGAAAATTGAGTTCTTTATAAAATGATCGGTAAAAAATTACATATTTATGCCTGAACATCCACAAAATAAAACAAAAGGCACTTTTTGGCAATGTTTTTTTCTCGCATAAATCAAAACAGGCGGATGGCGTTAAGCGGGAATTTAAACCTTGTCGCCATCTACGTAAGGGGTGTTATTGTTGGCGGCTCGATTTAAAATATTACATGACGTAGTGCATCGCCTTAAGAGGTTGTGTTTTGTTATGTCTTCTATTTTCTTTTTGATTTTATTTTTATTTTTTTTGATTTTGTTGTGTTTATTTAGATGTTCTTTGTAAAAAAATAACATGTAAAAGCCCAGCCGGGCGTGAATTTAGAAATAAATAAACATTTTCTTTGATAGCCCCTACCTACCACAAAATATAAATTTCAGATGTCCGTTAAGAGTTACTCGATCTCCGGATACATTTTATATTTCTAAGAGCAATTCTAATTATCTTGAAATGAATTTATAAGAAGCTGTAGCACGTTTAATTAATGAGATATATAGAAGTATGGGCCACGTATATCGCATCATTGTCCGAAGTGAGATATCTCAGGCATCAGTTGGTTACAAGCACTAATACAAAATGTCGTCTTGCATGCTGAGATATTGTACAAGTCATACTGGAAAATATAGGGAAATTAATCGCATAACCGCATAATCTGTAAGTAGGATTTTAGACAATTCGGGCGACATCTACAGCCGCCACACTCCTCTTCCTACTTCCCGCACGGGAACTATATTTCACTCTGATATTGCAAGGAATGTAGACTCTATTTGCATATAACTCAATGCGTTTAATAGATTATGCTCAGATATTGATTTGTTTAACACGAACCTCACTAAATTCATTACATACGATGGAAGTGAGTGGTTTATTTATGCGATCGAATCTGTGAGAAAACTTTTCTTGTTCTGCTTTCAGTTTGAATTGAATAAAATAAGTTAGAATAGCAAAATAACATCACTTTCTCTCAATGTCATTATTGAGACCCATTCCATGTTTAAATATAACCTAAAAAATATTTGCAAAAAAACACTTATTGTATTTGTAAATGAATTAATTTGGCGGTGTTCAGATGTCTCGAGAGAGTCATCCAGAATGTTTCGGGATGTTCTGGAATGCTGTGGAATGCTCTCGAATACTCTCGAATGTTCTACAAATTTCTATAGGGTGAAACTTCCAGCCCTTAGGTCTTCAACAACACGCCCTTCAGGTAAAAACGGGAACCTCCTTCATGGATGGGGAATAGAGAGCTACCACACCATATAACTTCCTTGATCGTACCGGAACTTTTTGTAATTAATCTTAAGCTAAATTTTTAAAAAAATGTATGTTATATTTGGGAGACGATTTCGGGTACCGCCGCCCCAGAACCATTTAATAGATAACCAACACCTCTGCCATAGGTCATCCCAAGTGGTTCGGTACATTTAGTGATTTAGCAGGGGTGGCCGGGTTCATCGGGTGAGGTGTGTTCAGGATGCGGCTGCCCACCAGCTGCATGGCGTGCCAGATCGGGAGAGGCTAGTTTGGGGAGATCCTTTGACCTCTTTAACTGGTTTCCCTTGACTTATCGCCTTGCGCCGCTGCGGGAAGGATAGATGCTTAAGTCTGTGACTCCTAGACATACTGATCCCTAGATTCATACCTATATCCTTTAAAATAACAACACAGCATCTCCAAACATGGTATAGGCCCTGTGGGTAATTATTTTCCTCCTGTGGGGGATAATGTAAAAAAAATATATATATAAATAAGGTGAATAAAAAATAATTTTAACTCATAATAATTAAAAATGTATATTTATTTCATATGCAATAGGTACGCTCCTGGAAATAGGAGAACAAAAAAAGCCTTAGCGAAGTATTACAAAATTATGTTTCGTGATTTTATACAGACTCGTCTCAATTTTGTTTACAATACACATTTGAATTTCACTTCTGTTTTTGGTAATTAATGAATTAATGGAAGCGGAAATTAAACCACTTCCCGTCATAAGATCAAGCTGAAACTCGGCAGATAGTCTCGCTGTTGATGAAAATTCATTCTGTCAACCTTTGATGGCAATCACACGCACGAGCGGACATTTTGGTATGCATTTTGGCAAAGTATGCGAAAGTTTTGGTGAAGGGATAGCAACAAATCAAAATGACAATTAAACACACATTTAAAAAGTTATATTAACTGTTAAAATAAGTTAGGTTTATATGTCGTTTTTTTCGTCGTTTTTAATGACTTTAAAGGTGTTTTGAAATGTCATGGAGCCGAAATCTTTGATGTTTGCAAAAATATAACATTAGAAGATATTGAAAATTTAAACAGCGTGGTAGACTATCGTTACATTATGCATACTGCAAGGTCAATAATGTAATAATGTATATAATTATTATTTTTTTGTTAAACTAATGTTTAAGACAAGATTTTTTATGCATAGTACATATTTTTTGGTGAAATACTAGAACTTGTCAAATATTAATTATTATTTTTTTGGTAAACTAATGTTTAAGACAAGATTTTTTATGCATAGTACAAAGGGTAACAATTATTTTATAAGCAATAATTATTAGCCTAATAGCATAATTATTGCTTATAAAATAATTGTTACCCTTTGTACTATGCATAAAAAATCTTGTCTTAAACATTAGTTTACCAAAAAAATAATAATTAATATTTGACAAGTTCTAGTATTTCACCAAAAAATGTAGACAATTTGTCTCGACGCCATCTAGTGAGAGAGTTAGCACTTACAATGCCTTTCTCATATAAAATAAAGTTGGTTGTTTTCAGGTGAAAAAATGTAACAAGCAGTAATTGTTGAATGAAACACTAGTATATATTGAATTATTAGTCGATTGGAAATCGAAAGGACACGGGTTCAAGTCCCGTTGGCGTCATGTATCTTTTATCAAGAGATTTTTCAATGTGGATGAGTGTTTCATGCTAATAATTATTGCTTGTAAAATAATTAATAATGTATATGATTGCTGCAATTTATTATTTAATTCTCCAGCTTATTGACGGTTAAAATAAAAGTTCTAATCTGCATGGCATCGAGCGTTATTTCAAAATCGCCGTCTTTAACATTTCCAGAATGTTCCGTTGAGAGATTATCCTTTGCCGTGTCTTTGAGTCCTTCGGATCTCCAGCTCATCCTATTAGACTCCTCCAGATATAAATTGCCAGCGAGCGCCGTTTCTCTTACGGCGAGTACTTTGAAAGCTGTAAAGACCGTGTCCAGGTTAACTGTGACGGACTTTGACAAATCTGACGGATCATCTACCTTCTGTAGGAAGTGTTCCAAGCGAATTAGAATTGTATCGTCTTTCCACGGTTCCACGGTCAGGAGATGAACGTTGGCGGGAAGATCAGCAAATAGACCGCTATACTGAAACAATTAAAAATAAACAAAAGTTATTCCAATAGAAATTGAATATTCATTTTTAGACTTTTATAAAAATTCAATAGGTGTCCGATATAAACAAAATCTTATATGTTTATCGGAGACACCTAACTAGGTAATAAAAAAAATATTTAGATATTTGTAAACATTTGAAAATATAGCAGCAAAAATATGGTTAAGGCGATGCGCTAAGTCGTGTAATATTTAAAATTGAGCCGCTATCAATAACAACCCTTACGTAGATGGCGATAAGGTTTTAATTCCCTCTTAACACCATCCGCCTGTTTTGATTTTGCAAGAAAAAAACATGGCCAAAAGTTCCTTTTTATTTTATTTTGTGGATTTTCAGGCATAAATACTTAATTTTTTTCTGATCATTTTATAAATAACTTAATTTGCCACATTATACAATAAAATCATAACTGAAAATGTGTTCGTAAGTAGGAGATTTTGAACTTTAAAGCAGTTTTCATAGGCTTTATACATAATTTTTTTCTGGGCTTATAAAAAGACTTATCTAAAAAATACTCGATTATTTCAAAGGCCAAGATGTTTTCTACTCGCAGTATTTAATTAAAGCATCTGAAACATTTCTAGATGACCAAATTTTTAAATAAAAAAAACGTGATTTTGCATTACTACGTAGTGCATCGCCTTAATAATAAATAACAGATTTTGATTTTTGAAAAATTTGTTGCTCGTTGGTCGGGAGCTTTACCTCTTTACCACGAAGGCTGTCAAAATTTTGAACACATCTGAACAAGAGGACAATTATCATGTTTTAAAGTTTGGCAACTTATTAAAATTTTATAGAAAGAAACATAATCAGTATCTGTTTTTAACGGAAACCTTTCAAATGTCAAAAAAACAATAGCGCTGAATTGCTATTTGATGACTTTGTCACACGTGAATTTCTGTGTAACATCGTAGAATATTGTGATATAATATCTTGTACAGCAAAAAAGTCAAAATTTTGACCTTTTCTAGAAAAAAAAACATCACAATTTTTTGGCTTTTCAATAAAATTGTGATGATTTTTGAAACAATGAAACAAATTTAGTTATTTTTTCATGTTCTCCATAAAACGGTTATACCTACACCAATATATCATGGAGAAGATTACAAATTAAAAAGTTTACAGAGGCAGTTTTACTATTTTGTGACATGTGTTATAAGATGAATTGTCTGTAGGTGACATTGAAAATGTCGATGGCTAATGCAGAATCATTAAGCAGTTGAGTCGCTCTGTTTATTGGCGCGTTCTGATAGGCAGAAGTCCTCGCTTTCGGAGCATATAAGAGTGCATGGGATCTCCCTCGAGTATAATTGTTAGTTAACCTCTTTCAACATAGGCGGATTTGTGTATTGTACCAGAGATTAACTTATAAAAATATTATTCTGCGGGCTTCTAATGTATTGAAATCGAGCATTCCTGTTAAGAACAAGAATGGATACAGGAATGGATAGAATGTATATTCCCTCATATACAGGTAACGCATAAACCTTTTTTGTACTTTTTCTATTTCTAATATATGGTTTTGTTCAGAAGGGGCCCAAATAATGGAGCTGTATTCCAGGATGCTGCGGACAAGTGCTTCATATGTTCTTCGTATTGCAATTCCATTAGTAAATGATCTCGCATTACGAAGAACGTAGAAAGAGTAAAGGAAATGAGAGATCTTGGCATAATAATGGATGAGAAACTAGACTTTACGGCCCACATTCATTGTGAATAAGGGTATGGAATACATTAGGATTTATAATAAGAACAATTAAAATCTTTGTATCTTTAAAAATCATAAAACTATTGAACACATCCCTTGTTAGAAGCCTGATTGTCCTTCTTCAATGTACTGTACATATTCATAATGTTGAAAGAATTCAAAGAAAATTTCTACGGTTCGTAAATTTTAAACTTAACATCCCTTTAGAACACATAAATTACCTGTCATTATTGAATCTTTTAAATATTCCAACATAAGAAAATAGAAGAAAAATAAACGACCTAACTTTTTTACTAAAATTATTGAACTCTAAATTCGATTGTTGTGAACTTCTGCATTTAATAAATAAATTTAAAGATATAAATATTGATAAATTTTTAAGATGGAATTACCATATCGATATGTTAACAAAGATGAGTCTTAAATTTAATTTTAAAGAACTTCGACACATATTGGACAAAGAGAAATTAAAAACTGTCTATTTTGACTCAGTTCAATCTCAACTTTCTTATAACATAGTATGCTGGGGATCATGTCTATAGTCCAATGTTGAACCACTAAATATTACTCAAAAATTGATCCTTAAAGTGATGTTAAAAAAATTTGCTATCCATCCAACCTACTTTATAAGGAATGTAATGTTATGTGTATAAAACAGCTATATATCACTCAAATACTGCGTCGATTTTTTTTCAATAATTTGCTGAAAGAACACAACAAACGCGGACAACTAGAATTAGCTCTATATTGAACTTTGTAGCGGTACATACTCAAACTTCTTTAGGTCAAAGAAACTATTTATATCAGGCACCACTTATGTTTAATATTCTTCTAAATCATATTTAGTCTACCAATTCCTTAGTTAAATTTAAAAAGTTAATTAAGGTTTTTATATTGACAGACGATTGTTCAATTACAGATTCAACATTTTTTCATACAAATTAAAGTAATTTTTTTTTTCCGATGGCTAATTTTTCACCATATATTTAACCTTATTCATAGACTTACATTGCTTTATAGTGTCAGGTAATAAATTGAATATCTTCGGTATGTTGTATTCAAACGTTCTCTGTCCGTATTTATTATTAAATTTCGGGACTATTAACCCGTCATTGCGCGTGAATCTTTTGCTGTATTTATGTTCTAATTTCTCTTTATGCTGCGGGGTAAATATATACTGAATTATTATTTTTTGCCATAGAATAGCCTTAACAGGTAAATGTTGGCACTCTGAAACAGCAAGGGTGTATTATGTCTCTGTTTGAAAATATTAGGGACGACTAGTAATTTAACAATTGCGTTTTCTACAACTTGGACTTGTTTCAGATTGGTTATACTCAAAGATATTAGAAGAACGAGATATGCTATGTTGGCCGCCGGACCGTAGCCGGAGTACTACCTAATTAGGGTACTTTGAACGGTATCGGGACGTGTACGCACAGAAATCTGTTCTATGTATTAGTGCGGATACCTTAGCGATGCCTTAGCATAAGCGAAGGTGTGCAGTAGTATTAGTGAACAAAACCGGCGACACTCGGCAAAACAATTCCACTCAGTACGAACTGCGCATAGCACATCTCGTTCTTCTAATATCTTTGGTTATACTAGTATTTCCCCATATGGTTAATCCATTTCTAATAATAGATTCTGCCATTGACATATAAATTATTTTAAGTGTTTCAATTGATAGATAAAAAATTTAATGTGTACATTCTGCCAGCAATTGATCTTAGTCTTTTACAGGTTTTTTAAATATGTTTGTCCCATTTGAAAAAGCAATCTACTGTAACACCAAGATAGAAATATTCCATAACTAATTCTAAGCTTTCACATTTACAATTAGTAAAGATATTTTTATGGATGCAATTAAAATTATGAGAAATAATATTAGTTATGGTTCAAATATTGTTACAATATACTGTCAAATTAACCATCTGGTAACACATCTAATACATATTTCTTCTTTAATTTTAAAATATTTTGTGTTTGTATGTAGAATTATTTTATGTTTGTGTTTACTCTTATGTTTGCTTCACTCAAATGTAAATTGTTAACCTCGATACAGGCTTAGTCCTAGTGAGGTTGATTTTTATGTGAAAACAAACGTGTTTTATGTATAGTGAGATGCAATAAATAAATCTACACATATCTACACGAACAACTAGGCAAATATTACCATTTTACATACATACATCTCATTCCAACTATAGTTTTCATTCTCCAATACAACGTTTACACAGTCTTGGTAAAAAATACTTAACAATATAAATGTATTTGACAATAATTTGAACTTGGCAAACTTTAAACGGAGTATGTGCGAACTATTTCTACCTAATTTGTAAACTATTATTATCAACTAATTTTATACCTTCTTATTATCATTATCGTTGAATTGGAGAATTTTGGCAGATTTTATATTTTTGTCGCACTTATTTGTAATATATCATACCAATATATTTTTAAAATCTTATATTTTAACAAATAATTAGTCGCCTCAAATTATTGCTTATAATTATTTGTTATCCTTTATGCTATGCATAAAACCTTATCTTATAAACATTAGTTTATAATTAAAAAAATAATAATATTTGACAAGTCAAAAATATTTCACCAATAAATGAAGATATTATGTGTCTCGACGCCATCTAGTGAGAAATTTAGCACTAACAAAGCCTTTCCTACAAAAATAAAGTTGGTTTTTACAGGTGGAAAAAATATAATAAGCAGTAATTAATTGTTGATTGAGGTACTAGTCCATTTTGAATCATTTGGCGGGTTGAAAACAAGCTGAAATAGCTCAGCGGTTTCAGAGAACCTGACCGGACATCAGAAGGTACGGTTTCAATTCCTGTCGGCGGCATTTATTTTTATTCGGGAGATATTTCAATTTGTATTGATATTTCAGCCGACTAATTATTTGTTATCCTTTGTGCTATGCATAAAACCTTGTCTTATAAACATTAGTTTATCTTATATTTTGCTAACATTGATTTTTTTAATGTAATCTGTATAACTAAATAAAATAAAGATATATATTTTTAAATGTAAAAGCCCTAAAGGCGTTTAGATAAAATAAAAATAAAAAAACTTGTAAAAAAAGTGATACCAACGTATTTTGCGGTCTTGACCAGAAATCACCATGTAAGGAAAGGTAATCATCCATCTTCGTTTTCCCGTTTTAACTCAGATCAAATGATTTTCAAACCTCGATAAAAATTACAGACCATTTTTAAAAATACATTTGTCGTTACCGTCGCTCTGGCGTAAACATATATAAAGTTACCTCGTTCCTTGCTTGCTGCCAGAAGATGAAGGGTATTTCGTCTGTGTTAGAAAAGAAAACGGTTGGTTCCAACTGCTTTGCTAAGATCAGCTTTCTCCTGGTCACGGCACCTACAAATAAACATTTATTATTATTTTAATGTTAAACTATTTTTTATAAGACAAGGTTTTTATGCATAGCACAAAGGATAATAAATTGTTATAAGCAATACTTAGTCGCCTCCAGTATCAATACAAATTGAAAATATCTCCTGAGTAAAAATAAATGCCGCCGACGGGAATTAAACCCGCGCCTTCTTATGTCCGGTCAGGTGCTCTGGACCACTGAGCTACGTCGGCTTATTTCCTACAAACCAAATAATTCAATATGTACCAGTACAAATTGTGCTGGATGGTGTTTAAATCCATCAATGAAATGGCCCCACCCTACATCTCTGAACGATGCGTCCTGGAAAACAGCTCGCAGCCAACTCTTAGATCAGCAATATCATCAGCTGTAGGCAGACTGATAGAACCTAAGCGCAAGCCAAATACTAAGTTTGGTGATCGCGCTTTCGGAGTATCTGGGCCGAAGGCTTGGAATAAACTCCCTCCGGAACTAAGATCCATAACAAGTCCAACACAATTCAGGTCTAAATTAAAAACTTACCTTTTTAAGCTGTCATACCCTTAAATTAAATATACTATTCCTGAGAAAAAGTCCAGCTATATGCAATTATTTAATAAATTCTGTATCTAAATTTCTATGATAAACAATTAGTTAATTATAATTAAGTGTTAATCTCAAGTGACCTACCAGTTAAGTATTGTACTGTACATTATCTCCATAAATAGTTAGTAATAACATAGATCATTGTAGAAATGTATTACATATTTTTACAGCGCCCTTGAGGTGATTTTGCACAAAAACGACGCTATACAAATCATCAAATTATTATTATTATAATATTTACCCTTATCTTGAGAGTCTCCAATATGGAGGTAATGAGTTCCTTTGGCTACCAGCCCACTTCCCCCATCTTGCTCGTTAAGTGCTTCTCCCGCTCCGAACCCTTCATCGTGCAATAACCTCCTGTGGATCTGCAACAAGCACAGAATTGTTATTATTTCAGACGTGGTACACAGTGGACACGACCATCTTAGATTATAAGACGGACATCTTGAATAATTCAACAAATTCACAGAATTGGTCCCTGATTCTGGCATATTCCGGCAGAAGGTCAGATTTCCATTTTGCAATAAAATTTAAATAAATGGAATATTTCTGAACGTATCCAAAAATAAAAATGTTTTTTAAATGTTATAAAATGTTCTCAAATTGTGGTCGAAACCTTAGGTTTCATGTATTTTCTGTGGTTAACTTATATATTTGAATATAAAGCGTGGTGTTTTCCTTTTCTAACCCCATTTAGATCATATTTCACACCACAATAGTAAGGAAGACCGCGATTTTTATGAGACCATATGAGATGTTTTCAAAAGCCAACAAATTAAGCTGCGAGGTTATTCTCCATGAATAGAAATTTAGATCACAGAAATAAACTGAATGGGAAAATATGGACTGCAGAATAAACGATTATTTATTGGACAATTTATATAGCGCCGCTTTTGTGAGATATGACCTCAGGGGCGCTCTACAGTTGATGCAGGTATTACAGAAAATAAAGATATTACAAAAATAAAGTGAAGTTAAGTTAAGTAAAATGAAGTATAGGAACAGGTGATACGAAGATAGAAGATGGAGACTCTGCAGCAAGAATCCTAGGTGGTGAAGAAACTGGACCAGCTGCTGCAGGGAGAGAGTCCATCGCGTCCACCAACAGTGCCAGCACGAGGTTCGTCATCCGTACAGGTATGTGTCTGCTGCTAATAAAACGCTGACAAAATATCCTTACATAGATAACAGACTTAGGCAGCACAGCTGTGACTTTCGGCGAGTCCATCATACATCTCTGTGATTGTTGAAGTGGTGCATTTTGCCCGCAATAAAAAGCGACGGTCGGGATAATAAATTACCCTGGGCTTAGCGAAACATTTACTAAGGCCTTCAGAGATTCCGCGAATTCCGTTGTGTGGTGTATGTGTGTAAGGGGGACAGCATGAGAGCGAGACAGCGAGTACGAGACGTATATAAGAGATCGTATGAGCGGGAATGAGTCTCTCAGTCCAGAACCGTGATAGTCTTCTTTCAAATAAAAATTATAATACAAGCATTGTTATTATTGAGTATGTAGAGTTAACATACGTTACAGTGGCGCAGCACGGTAGTTCGTAAATTATTAAAAGTTTACGGAGAATCAGATGATTCAAGAAGATTATTCGAATTTTTGGTGATCACAGTATAGTCTGGCGCTTTTGGGCGTTGGATCGCTAAATTTTGAAGGAAGAAGAAGAAAAATAAAAGGCTATCAAATTGGAGAATTCACACGCAGCCGAGGCGAGCACGCAGATCGGGCCGGGCAAATTGCGCGGTAAAAACGCAATTTTACACGTGTGTGGGAGCCGACATTGCAACATTTTGTCGAGAGTACACCGTTACACGGGGTACGCAGAAGATCCAGGATCAAGATCGGCATCAAGGGTGAATTGGCCGGAATCCGGGACCGGGGTTCTGTCGCTACAGCGGGAAGGAAGACCTTGGAAGGTGATCGTGTCCGCAGCTGAAGGGAGACGGAGCCAGAAAAGGGTGCTGAGACGTTGGTGATTCACAGGCTCAGGGCAGGGGCTCGGAGCATAACCTCTGGAAGGGCTGAGATACGTATATTTTATTCAACTTGTTTCAGTTCTTCTCCCAATGGAGGCGATTTGTAAGAATTTGGGGACGTTCTGTTACAGAACGGGAGACTGGTCATTGTTCAGGGAACGATTGGATCAGGCCCTCATTTTAAATGATGATAAGTTGTTGTCACCAGAACGCAAAAGAGCATTTTTGCTGAGTTGCCTCACGGAAGAAACTTTCTCTCTATTATGTGATTTATGTTTTCCAAAAAAGGTTTCTGTTTGTTCTTTTGAAGATTTATGTAAATTATTTGATTCACATTGCAAACCAGTTAAAAATATTTTTGAGTCTCGTGAATTATTTTATAAATGTAAACAGTTTCCTAGCGAATCCGTTAAAGATTACGCGGCTAGATTGAGAGGGTTAAGTTTATCTTGTAATTTTGAGCTGAGATTGGAACCATGTTTAAAGGACATATTCGTTATTGGGATTTTTAATGAACAATTGAAACACAAGCTATTCGTAGAGGCAATCAATACTTCTTTTACGGATTGCATTAATCTAGCGGCGACGTGGGAACATGTTGTGGCTTTTAAAAAAGTAAATCCGAATTTAAATGTTGTTCATAAGGAAAGCGAGTATTTCCATAAATCCAGGAAAGATAGTCCTTCCAGGAATAAAAATTCAATGCGGAGTAAATCACCGGTTAATGGTACGTTAAAAACTTGTTTTTTGTGTGGAAAAAAAAATCATTTGCAAAGAGAGTGCTGGAAAAAAATTTTGTGTAATCATTGTAACAAATCGGGTCATCCTAGTAATTTGTGTAAATACAATAAAAATTATGTAGGTACTAAAAATAAACGGTTGAATTCGGTGTTCGTGGTTAATAATAATGTGGGGCCGGAACCCACATATATAGATTTGTTAATTGGTAACATAATATTGCCGGCGTTGGTAGATACGGGAGCTGCGATAAACGCGATACCATATGAAGTGTATTTAAGATATTTTGTTTCTTACGATTTAGAAAAGTATAATGTTCATTTGTCAGGGTATGACGGAACGCAGTTAAATGTTTTAGGTAAAGTGAATTTAGAGGTGTCATTTTTAGGTAAAAGTGCGAAAATACAGTTCGTAATAATTAAAAATGGTAATTCTACAATAGTTGGTAGAGATTTTTTACAAGTTTTCGGTATCGGATTAAGTGGAATAAATTCTGTAAAATTCAGTGAGATTAATTGTGATAATCATCTTGTTTTTCGTGAAAGTTTAAAGAAGAAATATGCTCATGTTTTTTCAGAAAAATCGGGTAGGCTTAAAAATTATGAGGCAAACATTGAAGTTAATTCGGACTTTAGGCCAAAGTTTGTAAATCCGAGGCCATTACCTTTTAGTTTACGTGAGAAAGTAGAGATAGAGTTACAGAGAATGTTGCATGAAGACATTATTGAAAAGGTAGAAATAAGCGATATTGCAAGCCCGATTGTTGTTGTAAAAAAGAAAGACGCTTCAATTAGGATTTGTACTGATTTCAAAACAACATTGAATCCTATGTTAGCGAAGTTGAAATACCCACTACCTCGTATTGACGATTTAATTTCATCTCTGAATGGTGCAAAATATTTTGCTAAGATAGACTTACGAAATGCATTTGGACAAATTTCATTGAACGAAAAGTCTAGAAAATTATGTGTGATTAGTACGCATATAGGTTTATTTGCATATAAAGTATTGCCTTTTGGCTTAAGCATAAGCACGAGTCCGGCCATCTTTATGCAAGTCATTACGGCGATAGTTGGTGGACTTAGGAACGTTCGTGTATTTTTAGATGATCTACTCTTATTTGGGAATTCTAAAGAGGAATTATTTTCTATTTGTGAAGCAGTACTTAGCAAGTTAAGTGATTGCGGATTAACTATTAATGAAAATAAGTGTTCTTTTCTAGAAACAGAGATAGAATATTTAGGTTATAGAATTTCGCAGAAAGGAGTTATGCCTTTAGAAAATAAAATATATGCTATTACCCAAATGAGTGTACCGAAAAATGTTTCGGAACTTAGAAGTTTGCTGGGAGTTATTTCCTACTATAGGTCTTTTATACAGAATGTGTCAGGTATTTTGTCTCCTTTATACCAATTGTTGAAAAAAGGGATAAAATTTGTATGGTCTCAGGAATGCAATATTGCGTTTGAGCAAGTTAAGAAACTGCTGACGTCAGACAATATTTTGGTGCATTTTGACCCACAATTACCTATCAAGCTAATTACAGACGCGAGTGATATAGGTATATCTGCTATTATATGTCACGTATATGAGAATGGCATGGAAAGACCGATTGCATTCGCTAGCCGTTTATTGTCGAAAACGGAATTGAGGTATTCCATTCTAGATAAGGAAGCGTGTGCAATAATATTTGGTTTAAAAAAATTCTTTCAATATTTATATGGTAATAAATTCGTTCTAACTTGTGATAATAAAGCTTTGGTACATATTTTGAACACTGAAAAACAAGTGCCAATACTAGCGGCAAATAGGCTACAGCGCTATGCGTTGATTTTACAAACATTTGACTATAATATAGAATATGTCAAGTCGGGTGAGAACAAAGCGGATTTCTTATCTAGATTGCCGGTTAATAGTAATAATAATTTAAGTGATTGTATCGACGAGGTCGACGGTAGCGAATATTTCTTAAATTATATTGGTAGTCTGAACGTTGATAAGATTGAATCGGATTTTTTAAATATAATTGAGGCGGAAACGACAATTTCAAAAGAAACGATGAAGCAGTTTTCGATTAAAGATGTAAACATAGCAAGCATTACTGGGTTCGTAATCAATGGTTGGCCGGATAAAAAGTTTTTAAAGGATGACTTGTTAAAATTCTGGTATTTTAGAAATAAATTATCGACTTATGACTCGTGTTTATTTTATAATAATAAATTTGTGGTTCCGAGGGAATTAAGGGAAATCATATTGAATTTCATACATCAATCGCATTTAGGTATTGTTAAATCTAAAAATCTTGCTCGAAATTATTTTTTTTGGTTAGGTATGAACTCAGAGGTAGAAGCAACTGTGAAGCAGTGCGTTCGATGCTTGGAGTGTTTACCCACTCCATGTAAAGTTGAGTTACAGCCGTGGCCAATCAGTGGATTAATATGGAATAGATTGCATATTGATTTCATGGGACCTTTTGGTGGTTACAATTTTTTGATAATCGTTGATGCAACTACAAAATGGATAGACTGTCACATCGTAAATAAAGTAGATTCGTTTTGTACAATAAAAGTTTTGAAAAGATTATTTTCTAATTTCGGAATTCCGGAGCAGATAGTAAGTGACAATGGTACAGCGTTCACTTCAACAGTTTTTAAGGAATTTTGTCATAATTTTAATATTAAATCGTTGACATCTCCTGTCAACCATCCAGCTTCTAACGGACTTGCCGAAAATGGGGTTAGAACGGTAAAGAATTTAAAAAAAAAAATTATGATAAATAATAAATTGCCTGCTGATTTTGAGGATAAACTTTTAACATTTTTGGTTGATATTAGGAATACGCCTTCTATGTCTACGGGGATTGAACCTAGTAAATTAATTTTGGGAAGGAAAATTAGATCAATTTTTAATACAATCATTCCAATATTAGATAATGTTGAAGGTCAAGGTTTTAAAGGGATTGATAACACGATTAAAGATAAGATGTTATTGAGTCAGCAAAAACAAAAAAAGTATTATAGAGGAAAAAAAATTAAAAAGTACTTTGATGTTGGATCTAAAGTTTTAACCAGGGATTTGAGAAGTGATAAAAACAAATGGATTTTAGGAGAAATTTATAAAAGATTGGGGAATAGGGTTTATTTAGTAAAAATTATGTCTACAGGACAAGTGTGGAAACGCCACCATGATCAAATTTCAGAGAGGAAGGTTAGGTGGGGGGAGAGTGACAGGTCTGATGATTTGCTGGACCTGGGTCCACTCTCGGACGTGGACATGACCAAGTTTCCTAATTCCTCTGATTTTTGCAGGTCGCCTACACCATGGGAGGGGAGGTTACGCCCTCGAGGACAACGCCCATGCTACACCGAATGAAGAGTCAAGAACATACATAATTACATATAAATTGGAAATTAAATACATAATGGAAATAATTAAATATATTTGGCTTATATAAATTTGTAAAAATAAAAAGATGTAATTATGATTTAAGTGTGGGGGTGTGGTGTATGTGTGTAAGGGGGACAGCATGAGAGCGAGACAGCGAGTACGAGACGTATATAAGAGATCGTATGAGCGGGAATGAGTCTCTCAGTCCAGAACCGTGATAGTCTTCTTTCAAATAAAAATTATAATACAAGCATTGTTATTATTGAGTATGTAGAGTTAACATACGTTACACGTTGAAAACATCTGGCGTACCTCTACTAGCGTACTCGTCTCAAGTTTATTGCGAGCAAATTTCGAATATTTTTTAGCAAAATTTTAGATTATTCACTTTTAACACACTGCACTCAAATCACATATTATAAAGTTCTAATAACTGGTTGTAACAAGAACTGATTAACTTGATTAATTACAATCAAAGATTAATGACAATGACAACAGGATATGTATAATGGAGGCTGACCAATATTTGTTTGCATTGTTACACAGGAGGTGTTGTGTGAGTTGACATATTTTGGGATTACTTATGGAGGGACTTACCATAAGTTCCAGTTCTCCGTCCTTGAGTGACGACCCCCCTTGGGCCCTGTCAGTGAGCACAGAGAGCTCCAGCCCAGAGGTCTGGTCACGCAAGTTTATGATGGAGGTAACTGGATAGTAGTTTCCTAAAATTTAAAACAATCAAAACTTAATTTCGTTAAATTTGTCAGTTTTTCTTACTGTAACATTTGGCGTTACAACACTTCACAAGATTGCCACTGTCTGTACAGTGTAAAGAAAACAATATCGCCACCCGTTTGGGCAGCATTGTGAGGTTGGTTACGGTAGGGGCTGTAGGAAGAGATTTATTAATGTGGGTATTGAAGAGTGCTGTATTATATGAAAGAATGCCATCGGTAGCTCGTTCCACATGCGAGAAGACTTTCGCAAAAACGAGTAGAAGAAACGTCTCGTTCTCGTGAAACCTACATCAACTGTGAACGAGAGTTTCGCGTACGTTTACCGGTGCCCAAGTGCAATGTTGCTAATTCATTAGAGCAGGCTTAATTGAAATGCCAGTAGAACAGACTCAGCATGCCTACATTACATCTTTAATATAAATATGGCGATCGGTCTGTTAATAGCGGATTGTCAATCAGACGGACCACCATCCTTTGCGCAGAATCAAGTAGGTTTATCAAGGATTGGGCTCCAGCCCAGGGGTGGCTGCTAAATAGCTTAAAAAATAATTTAAAAAATCTATCGGAACTTTATTTACCTTATTTGAATTATAAAACAAAACAAAAAAATTCATGAAGTTTATGTAACCTATTCCATGAAGCATATGGTATCTATTTAATTAAGTATGTGGTAACTATTTCATGAAGCATAAGTTACCTATTCCATGAAGCATATGGTACTTATTCCATGAAGCATATGGTAACTAGTTCATGAAGCAAATGGTAACTATTTAATGAAGCATATGGTAGCTAGTTCATGAAGCATGTGGTATCTATTTAATTAAGTATGTGGTAACTATTTCATGAAGCATAAGTTACCTATTCCATGAAGCATATGGTACTTATTCCATGAAGCATATGGTAACTAGTTCATGAAGCAAATGGTAACTATTTAATGAAGCATATGGTAACTAGTTCATGAAGCAAATGGTAACTATTTAATGAAGCATATGGTAGCTAGTTCATGAAGCATGTGGTATCTATTTAATTAAGTATGTGGTAACTATTTCATGAAGCATAAGTTACCTATTCCATGAAGCATATGGTACTTATTCCATGAAGCATATGGTAACTAGTTCATGAAGCAAATGGTAACTATTTAATGAAGCATATGGTAGCTAGTTCATGAAGCATGTGGTATCTATTTAATTAAGTATGTGGTAACTATTTCATGAAGCATATGGTAACTATTCCATGAAGCCTATGATATCTATTTCATGAAGCATAAGTTACCTATTCCATGAAGCATAAGTTACCTATTCCATGAAGCATATGGTACTTATTCCATGAAGCATATGGTAACTAGTTCATGAAGCAAATGGTAACTATTTAATGAAGCATATGGTAGCTAGTTCATGAAGCATGTGGTATCTATTTAATTAAGTATGTGGTAACTATTTCATGAAGCATAAGTTACCTATTCCATGAAGCATATGGTACTTATTCCATGAAGCATATGGTAACTAGTTCATGAAGCAAATGGTAACTATTTAATGAAGCATATGGTAGCTAGTTCATGAAGCATGTGGTATCTATTTAATTAAGTATGTGGTAACTATTTCATGAAGCATATGGTAACTATTCCATGAAGCCTATGATATCTATTTCATGAAGCATAAGTTACCTATTCCATGAAGCATAAGTTACCTATTCCATGAAGCATATGGTACTTATTCCATGAAGCATATGGTAACTAGTTCATGAAGCAAATGGTAACTATTTAATGAAGCATATGGTAGCTAGTTCATGAAGCATGTGGTATCTATTTAATTAAGTATGTGGTAACTATTTCATGAAGCATAAGTTACCTATTCCATGAAGCATATGGTACTTATTCCATGAAGCATATGGTAACTAGTTCATGAAGCAAATGGTAACTATTTAATGAAGCATATGGTAACTAGTTCATGAAGCAAATGGTAACTATTTAATGAAGCATATGGTAGCTAGTTCATGAAGCATGTGGTATCTATTTAATTAAGTATGTGGTAACTATTTCATGAAGCATAAGTTACCTATTCCATGAAGCATATGGTACTTATTCCATGAAGCATATGGTAACTAGTTCATGAAGCAAATGGTAACTATTTAATGAAGCATATGGTAGCTAGTTCATGAAGCATGTGGTATCTATTTAATTAAGTATGTGGTAACTATTTCATGAAGCATATGGTAACTATTCCATGAAGCCTATGATATCTATTTCATGAAGCATAAGTTACCTATTCCATGAAGCATAAGTTACCTATTCCATGAAGCATATGGTACTTATTCCATGAAGCATATGGTAACTAGTTCATGAAGCAAATGGTAACTATTTAATGAAGCATATGGTAGCTAGTTCATGAAGCATGTGGTATCTATTTAATTAAGTATGTGGTAACTATTTCATGAAGCATAAGTTACCTATTCCATGAAGCATATGGTACTTATTCCATGAAGCATATGGTAACTAGTTCATGAAGCAAATGGTAACTATTTAATGAAGCATATGGTAGCTAGTTCATGAAGCATGTGGTATCTATTTAATTAAGTATGTGGTAACTATTTCATGAAGCATATGGTAACTATTCCATGAAGCCTATGATATCTATTTCATGAAGCATAAGTTACCTATTCCATGAAGCATATGGTACCTATTCCATGAAGCATATGGTAACTAGTTCATGAAGCAAATGGTAACTATTTAATGAAGCATATGGTAGCTAGTTCATGAAGCATGTGGTATCTATTTAATTAAGTATGTGGTAACTATTTCATGAAGCATATGGTAACTATTCCATGAAGCCTATGATATCTATTTCATGAAGCATAAGGTACCTATTCCATGAAGCATATGGTACCTATTCCATGAAGCATATGGTAACTATTCCATGAAGCCTATGATATCTATTTCATGAAGCATAAGGTACCTATTCCATGAAGCATATGGTACCTATTCCATGAAGCATATGGTAACTAGTTCATGAAGCAAATGGTAACTATTTAATGAAGCATATGGTAGCTAGTTCATGAAGCATGTGGTATCTATTTAATTAAGTATGTGGTAACTATTTCATGAAGCATATGGTAACTATTCCATGAAGCCTATGATATCTATTTCATGAAGCATAAGTTACCTATTCCATGAAGCATATGGTACCTATTCCATGAAGCATATGGTAACTAGTTCATGAAGCAAATGGTAACTATTTAATGAAGCATATGGTAGCTAGTTCATGAAGCATGTGGTATCTATTTAATTAAGTATGTGGTAACTATTTCATGAAGCATATGGTAACTATTCCATGAAGCCTATGATATCTATTTCATGAAGCATAAGGTACCTATTCCATGAAGCATATGGTACCTATTCCATGAAGCATATGGTAACTATTCCATGAAGCCTATGATATCTATTTCATGAAGCATAAGGTACCTATTCCATGAAGCATATTATGGTAACTATTTCATGAAGCATATGGTACCTATTTCATATGTTTTATTTTATAAAATGTTGATCATTAAAAATCCACTATTAGATATGAAATCAAAAGAATCAATAATATAAATTTCAGTTGTATATCTGTCTGTAACACTGGTTCAATGAATTATAACACTCGGATTTGCTTGGAGTTTAAGTGTCATTTTCAACAATGGAACGATTTGTTTGAAAAATTCAGATTAGCGGAGAAAAATAAACATCTGCAAATAAATAAAATATTTTACCAAAATGTTAAATTAATTTTCTTTTTTTTCAAAATTATAATTTTAATACCCCAAGATTTTTTACGGGTCTTAACTGTTATTTCATAATATCGTACATAAGCGAATGGATTAATTTTTTCATTTTCTATTAATTTTTTTTAAAATTATCTAACTGTTTGTTTCATTTTGTAATTTTTTTTAAAAATTTTGTTGGCCCACCCTGTCGGGTATGTTATTAGGGTGTGTCAGGAATTACCTGATGCAGGTTCCAATAGTTCCACGTCCCAGTGGGCTCTCTTGTCCCTGACCCTCTTCAGCAGTTGTCTTCCGTTAGCGTCCGTGTAGAAGGTTCCCGCCGTATCCAATCCAGTTGAAAACCTGGAGATCACCTCCCTGCCGATGCCGTCCCTGCAATGTACAACACATGCCAAATTACTAGATAAAAAGGATGAAATGATGACGGAATGACAGGATGACTAGAAGGGTACTCACTCTACAGGGATGGGTCCGACCACCCACTCAAACTCCACATGGTTGCTGTCCTTGTAAATCCTGATGGTCTGAGAGGCCCACTCCGAGAAGCGTTGGTTCAGCTCTTCTACTAAAGGTCCCTGAAAGAGATGATAACGCATCACGTAATCTAAAAAAATAGCACATAATGTACGCGCTTATTCAATCAATGCTTTCATATAATCTTGTACGCTGGGGTTCTTGTTACAAGACTACCCTAGAGCCTTTAAATGTTGCACAAAAAATAATTCAATAATGTTTAACAAAAGTTTTATTATTTTTTTGGTAAACCAATGTTTAAGACAAGATTTTTTATGCATAGCACAAAGGGTAACAATTATTTTATAAGCAATAATTATTATCCTGAAACACTCATCCACATTGAAAAATCTCCAGATAAAAGATACATGACGCCAACGGGACTTGAACCCGTGTCCTTTCGATTTCCAGTCGACAGCTCTGACCACTGAGCTATGGCGGCTTATTTCTTACCCGCGAAATAATTCAATATGTATATACTAGTGTTTCATTCAACAATTACTGCTTGTTACATTTTGTACAGGAAATTTTGTACAATGTAACAAGCAGTAATTGTTGAATGAAACTCTAGTATTTAACTTTTCATATAAATTCATAACAGGTGATTATATTCACTCTTCCAAATATTTTATCTCTGTCTACTATTGTTTTTCTATAGTAATGTAACATTTTGTTTCCCTCAAAGATTCACTGCCATTCATACAAAATCACACTAATGCTCTGTCCAGGGCCAAAATAATCTTAAGGGCTATATATTGGGACTGTGTTACGCCTTGGCAATTCGGCGCCCGGAGCGGACTGCTCCAGTTGCGCCAGCATCGGGCCGGCACTGATAACATGTCATTCTACACTTTTTTACCGTTGTTTTTTTTTTGTATTATTAAAATTTTGACAAATTAAGAAATACGTGTTATATTGTTTTCAAAACATCTGGTATTTTTGTCTTTTCAAGAAGTTGAGGTATAAAAGTGACATACAGTTATGTTTTGGTAATAAAAGTGGATACATACCTTATGAATAGAGTTTAGTGGCTTCGTTGAAATTTGCGAAGTGTTTGTGCCTCTTGGTCTGAAGACGTAAGCGCCGGAAGATCTGAAAATATTTAAAATAAATTTAATGTATTTTTTTGTCATTCTGATAATATACATACATAAATATGTTTGTTTAGATTAACCCCACACAGGAGTACGTGAGGAAAATAATTTCCTTCATCTTTGGGGATGCGGTGTGGAGGAAAAGGGAGGATAGGAAGCTCTAGGAAGGAAAAAAGATGTGAGGGGTGTGTAGGAATCGTATGAATCCATCCCTCCCATTGCGATACAAGGCGTTGGGTCGAGTCCGAGTGAAGATGTCAAAAAGTGTCTACATCATCCGGCCTCAATCGATCCCACCAGTTGGTGGGCAGATGCATCCTGGACAAACCTCACCCCATGAACCCGGCCACCCCTGCTAAATCAGCAAACGTAGTGAACCACTTGGGGCCACCTATAGCAGAGGTGTTTGTTACCCAAAAAATGGTTCCCGTGACGATGGTACCCATACCCGCCTCCCAAATAGAAAATATGCGATAAACGAATAATAATCCAATAAAAAGATAGAAATTTGTTTTAGACCACTTATAAGTTAGTTTTAATATTCTCCTGACGAAGGAAGGATGCTTCCGAAACCGGTAGAGTGTAATTAAAATTAAAGTGGTCTAAAACAAATGTATATCTTTGTACTGTAAATTATGACAAGCCACAAAGCAAATGCTTATTACAAATATGGAATAATAATCCGGTTAGTTAATTAGTCAGATAGATTGCTCAAATGAATAACTCGCGGTGTACCACAGGGCTCCCTTCGTGGACCGCCGTTGGTTGATTTATATATATTTATCCTTGTATGATATGAAGAGGTCTGTGATTATTTACCTGTCGTTATCGTTTCCTCCCTCACCCAGATAGTAAAGAAGTTCCTGTCGCAGGGGGATAGTGAGGTTCTTGGCGGCGATGAACAGGCTGCTGACGAAACCGGTTTGGGGGTCCACGGATAGCCTCAGGAGCTGGAATTTTTATTTATTTATTTTTTAGAAAGAAACATTACTGTATTACGAATAACCTGACAGTATATGAAAATCTCCTACTACCATCACAGTAAGCGGAAAATGTGTTACGATAGAGGACTTCGTCAGCCGAGGAAATGAACTCAAGACGATTGGGTGGGAACCAGACGCGATGCCAACTCAGCCACTGACCAGTCATTCACTAATCAATAAAAAGCATTCATCAATTGCCGAATTATAAGTCAATGAATAAGCCATTTGGTCATGCATGATTTTACTACACAGGGATTTAGGGATATCATCTGTGAAGCATTTAGTCAATTGATCGAATCACTTCCATATATAAGAATTGGTATGAGCACTCCAAAGTGGACTGCTGTCAATAATTAAATCTTCTAATTCGTACTTGAGAAGCAAAGCTAGCAGTCGACAACAGAGTGTTGTTATCAGCCCTGATGTATTGCAATAAGGCATGAAGCTGACAGAGGAACGATGAAAGTAAACTAAATGGTGTTGAAATGAGATCCCTGAGGCGTATGTGTGGTAAAACAATATGGAGATTCAGAAATAATGCACGGCTGATGTAAACATAATCATTGGAATAAGAAAGGTAACTTCGGAAGATAGTTTGGGCATGTAGAGCGAATAAACGATGAAAGTAGTGTAAGGAAAACATATTACGCAAATTCAAACAGTAGAAGTTGGGAATCAGATACTGTCAAGAGTCAGAGTAATGGAAGAGTATGTATGAATGTGAATGAGGCAATGAGTGTATTCCAAGACCGTGTTGTTTGGCAGTACGTCCTTTCTGCCTACCCCTGCTGATGATTGGTTAGTTAAATTTGTACTTACGTCATTCCCGATAGAGTTTTCATCATCGTCCGCCAGTTTTGTCTCATCAGCGACCACATTTTCTCCAAGTTCTTTCTGTTCGTCGCCCGACCTCTGCCTCTGTGCTGAGGTCACGTAATATGACCTGTATCCCAGCGGCGGCAAATTAGCAGCCAGGAATACCAGTTCCTCGGTGGCTATCGAGTCTCGTATAAGCTGAAGGATGGAACTGCTTGGAATGGTGACCAACTGTGTTGGAATCTGATTTCCTGAGAAATAAAAGGTCGTTTTGAAATTTAGGTTAGGTTATGTGTGTGTTCACCTAATTCCAATTAAAATCCAATAGAATGGATCCCTTGAAGTAATTATAAATACATTACTTATCACTTTTTAGTGAAGTTGAGTGGTTTCGGTTTACACTTGAACCAACAAAAGTCAACAACCAACCAACAAAACCAGATGGTGCAATGCTAATGATTGCGATGATGATAAACAATAAATATAAATATCAACTAACTAACTAACCATCACTGCAGGGGTAGGTAGATAGGCCGGAACGCCAAACAAATCGGTCACAGCACACACTTCTTGCCTCATTCACACTCTTACATCGTCTCATATATAGTCTTCCGTCATTATGACTTTTGACATGGCCTGGCTCAACTATTTCTACTCAGTGATCTCATTTATTCAGCATTCATTTGTCTGTTTTCATCTTTACTCTGCCAGTTCTATACCTCACTGTCATTCATCAGGGTTGATATCAGCACTCCATTGTGGACTGCTAGCTTCGCTTCTTTGAACATTTTTTTGCTAGCGCCAAACGCGTCCAGTCTTCTATCATTGGAGTTACCTGCATTTCCCCTTGTTTCAATATCTCTGTCAGCCTTCCCATCTCTCTAGAACATACTTCCTAAATACACAAACTCATCCACCTGCTCCAAGTATTCCTCAGCAACAACTATATTGCACACTGTTTTCGTACTCTCTCTTTCAAACACCGTGACTTTAGACTTGCTTACATTCATCATTAACTCATTCTTCATACATACTTGGTTCATCCTAGAGACGAGAGACTGTAGATCTTCCATACTGTTAGCAATCAGCACCGCATCATCAGCATACAACAGGCAACATATTTTCAGATTACTCAATTTTGCGCCCAATCCCACTTCTTCCAATTCTCGCATACAATCGTCAATGTATAGATTGAATAATCACAAAAATATAGTTATCAGGTCTTTACCTTCGGAATCCCTGACGAGATACTCGCTTCCAACAACTGGTACTCTTACGTAATAGTCCAGCGATTGTCCCAAAGGATTGTAGACTGTCACCTATACAAAACATACAATATTCAATTACTGATTTAAAATATTGTTAATTTATTAACCCTTCAGGCCTCTGGCACATTGATCGTTACATTTCTTAACGATGCTTTTTATTTTTTTCCTTTATTTCTTCCCAATTTTTACATTAATTACATACAATATTTTATAAAACAATACGAATAATAGGAACCCACTAAGGCGCAGCCTGTACGTGGGTAATATATTTAAGTTTTTATATTATTGTACCTAGAAATAAACAAACTGTGGGCAACTAAAACAAGATTACATTTTGTCTAAGCGGTTTGTATGAAAAGTGTATGGTGAAGTTGTGTTTATTGTAATACATGGTGAATATTATGAGAAACATAAATTGATACAAATTAAAGGAAGAGTTTCAACTGCTGTATCGAAAAGCCATAATTTTAACTCTTTTAAATATTGAGGAAGTTTAGTAATCACTTGAATATTTTTCGGTAAAAGATTGAAAGTACGAGGTCCAATGAAACTGCAGTGTGTTTGCATTTGTTTTGTGTTTGTTTTGGGAGTATAAAATACATTATTATTTCTAATGTTGATTCTGTTTTCATTTATTTCGAATTTATTTTTGATTTTAAAAATGTATTTCATGTATAGTCGTAATAGTTTAGATTCTTTGTATAACTCATCTGTTGAAAATGTTCTTTTCCGATTATACATAACTTTGATGATATAATTTTGAGTTATTTGTAAAGGTTTGATATGTGCACTAAGCGCACCGCCCCATCCTATTATTCCGTATATGAGTGAAGATTGCACCAAAGAAAAATAAATTATTTTCAGTTTTTCAACATTGAGCACTTCTTTTAGTCTGTAAAATGTATATGTGAGATATCTTAATTTACAGAAGGTATTATTAATTTGTGACTGCCAATTTAATTTTGTATCAATACAATACCTAAATATTTGATCTTTTCAATTTTTCCGAGTTAGCATTATGTATTCTAATTTTAAGGTTATTGGGGGGTTTATTTTATGCTATTTCTTCTGACTTTCCAATACATGTCATATTTTGTTAAGGTTTTCAAAAATTATTAATTGTTTTAGAAAGGGGATGAAGTACACATTCAAATTTTTTATTATAAATAAATGTATGATTTTTTTATTTTAAAATTTTGAAATCAAATTGCTCAATTATACTTATTACTTATAAATTATAAAAAAACACATATTTTACTGTTACCTCGCTTTTTGCCGTTTCATAGAAAATATTTAATAAAACAAGTTTCATAAATTTTTCTCCAATTGTGATCGGTTATTTTAGTTTCATGTACATTTTAATTGTTTTGTGGTTAACTTCTATGAAATTTAAAGATTTTCTTTTTCTAAGTTCATATTGTTACTATGACGGAAAGGGAGATTTCCAAATTTCATATGAGCTGTTTCGAAAAGAGAACAAATTAGAGGAGAATCTCTTCAAATTATTTCAATCCTATTAAAAACGGGACTGCAGGCTCTTAACGAATGATTTGATAGGTTTCCTATTAAACTTTCACTAAAATTATCTGTCCTGTTCAGGGTGGATCAATGCAAAACGAACTCTAAGCAGAACTCTCTCCTGTACAGACTATGCAATAATTACAATAGCGTATTATCCAAGGTGAATATTTTCAGTTGCGAACTTAACAAATACAATAGATCCATAAAATAAATTTTCTCTGATGGTTTGTGACTAATGTTATGTCTCTATTGTTTATATTTCAATTATGATTTAATTTATATCTACAACCTTTCTCCATGGCTATAAATGTATTGATAAATATTTTTTTTTGTTTTATATAACCTTTTGTTTTGTATAAATTTTTGAATTCATATTCCTTTTTTACAAATTTAATTTACTTTTTCCTTATTACTTATGCCATCTCAGTAGAGGTAAAGTCTTAAGGAGAAAATCCATAATTGGTTCTATTTTGGCTACATAATACTTATGTACAAACTGAAATAAATGTAAGCTGCCGATTTCCCGAAAATTAATAGTAAATAATAAATAAATAAAGGAATATGTTATCGCGATGACGTAAAACGTGTTCATCGTTCGGGATATGTTTGGAATGTACTAAAAGTTTAGTAAGAAATGGCCTGCAATCCCGTTTTTAACCGGATTACGAATAATTTGAAGAGATTTATAATAAATCAGCCAATTTAAAAAAAATTTTGAGTAAATCAAATTATTTCATAAAGTTATGGTCTTGTTATTTCAAATTATATTCGTTTTAACTTCAAGCTTCAAAATATTTTTACCTACAAGTCGAAATTTCAAAATGTCCCCGAGGTTTCTAAAATTTGCTTCGAAGTTCTTATTTTTGTAGTTATCGTAAAAAGAAATACCATTTTAAAAACTAGATAAAATTATCTTTGAAATTTATAAAAAATATAATTTTATTATCAAACATGAAATGTTAACAAAAAACTTACCGGGACATTTTGACTCGAAAATTCTATATTTTTTTAATAATTCGAAATTTGGAAAATATGTTCCTTTTGTGTAGGGAATTAGTAAGAAAACTGTCACTTCACTTTAAATGCCGTTTATATAATAAAAAAATATAAATATTTTTCTATCTCTCAACTGTCAATTATTTTGGATTTTATCCAGTCGTATAAATATTTGAGACAAACTGAAAAGAATAATGATTTATCTTTCCAACGACGAACAAATCACATATCTAAGCATTATAGAAAAGAAACTTTTATAATGTATGGACGCCCCAGTCATCTCTGTCTTTCAGAGCCTCTAATGGAATATGATGTTTGTGGCTATTAATGTCCTTCTGAGCCTCTAATGGAATATGATGTTTGTGGCTAGTAATGTCCTTCTGAGCCTCTAATGGAATATGATGTTTGTGGCTAGTAATGTCCTTCTGAGCCTCTAATGGAATATGATGTTTGTGGCTATTAATGTCCTTCTGAGCCTCTAATGGAATATGATGTTTGTGGCTAGTAATGTCCTTCTGAGCCTCTAATGGAATATGATGTTTGTGGCTAGTAATGTCCTTCTGAGCCTCTAATGGAATATGATGTTTGTGGCTATTAATGTCCTTCTGAGCCTTGAAGGATCATCCAATATTCGTTCTAATTCAAATTATACACATTTAGTTATGATTTTAGATTTTTACGGCCAAAAGTACCTATTATCATTATTGATTTTTGGGTTGTTATGCCGTGTTGCGCTTCTTACAGCCAAAGAACGGGAAGACGCAACATTTAAAAAAAAGTGAAACCAAACAAGAGTCACAACTATTCTGAACCGTTTTAAGCCAGTGAGATTATTGCATCCCCAATTGGGATTTGTTGTGAGGTTGAAGCCGAGGGGAAGAGGAAGGAGATTGTGGAGAGGAAGGTGGAGAAGTACTTGGCTATTCTGTTCTGGTTATCAAACACGGCCAGAGCCATTTCAAGCAACGTTTCAATTCTGAATGGTGGTCTTACACCAGGGCGATACTGAGAGTATCTTCACCTTTGGAACATGCCGCAATAATTCTATATATTATTTCAAATAAATAAATTGTCATAAAACCCAAATTCATCAAGGAAAATTTACTTGCGCATGCAGAGATTCGAACCCGCGACCTTCGAATTGCTCGTCGAGAGCCTTACCCTTTGACCACAAGGTTGTCAAATCTATTTTATCACATTAGTCCGAATAAAATCAAAATAAACCATATTCTAATTGTTCGGCAATAGCCAATTTGTCAGGAAGGCCGAGTTTGCACGCTCGAAAGTGTTCTAAGATACTTTTGGAGATGGTCAACCTAGTCTGGTCTACATAAACCTTGTCAGACAAATCTCAAATCATACCGTACTGGCAGATATTGCTGGTGCCAGGTATAAGGTTATAGAGGGGGTACTCACTACAAAGCTATTGGCCTGCTCAGAGACGGAGCACTGGGTGATGTTTAGTTCACAGAGCTTCAGGGATAAGAAAGGCGGATCCTCCTTAGGGGCTGCGGCTTCGCGTGGTTTGTCTGGAAGATCGGCCATAAGCTGGCTGGAAGTAATAAAACCGTACTGCCTGATATTGCTGGTGCTAGGTATAAGGTTATAGAGGGGGTACTCACTACAAAGCTATTGGCCTGCTCAGAGACGGAGCACTGGGTGATGTTGAGTTCACAGAGCTTCAGGGATAAGAAAGGCGGATCCTCCTTAGGGGCTGCGGCTTCGCGTGGTTTGTCTGGAAGATCGGCCATAAGCTGGCTGGAAGTAATAAAACCGTACTGCCTGATATTGCTGGTGCTAAATTGTAACGTCAAAGAATTGTGCAAGTTTGGATTGCCAGGGTAGTGCCCGATTATTGTTTTGTCAAGAGTTTTTTCAGGTGGCTGCCCTGCGATCGGTTTGACGGGACGATCAAAAAAAAAGAACGCGAGTAGCTAGATCGGGGACAATACGCGAGACGACGATTCCGCGGTGCGCGTGGTTTTTGGGCGAGAAAGAAGTGATATCGAAAATAATGAAAAAGATCGCGCGGATACCTTGAACTTATCCTTCGGAGACTTTCCGTTTAAATTTACAAAACATAAAACCAACGTTTCGACTCCTGTGTGAGATCGGCCTGTGCTTGTTCGAGTGTTGTGGCTTGAAGAGATGAAAATATACAATCGTTTGTTTGAAAGTAAAAATGGTTTTATTTGTGAGTGGTTTTGAGGGGTAATTCCTTGGAGACTGCACAGGATTGCCAAGCATGCTGTCGAGGTGACGCAAAGATGAAGCATCATTGTCCCTTTAAACGTTCAATGGATGCTGAATGATTGAGGATGACCTCGCGCACTCTTTCGCACTCTATCCCACGAATCTCTACCCGGCGCAATCTGCTCACCGCTGGCGGACTCTCCAAACACCTTCAAACATGATCAAGGTTCTTCAATGTTTTTATACATTATGTCTCCTTGCCTTAGCCCCATAATAGCCCTGGTGATTGACAAGGGTCCATGCTCATCAGACGGGACATCAGACCTGACAAGGTATAAGGTTATAGAGGGGGTACTCACTACAAAGCTATTGGCCTGCTCAGAGACGGAGCACTGGGTGATGTTGAGTTCACAGAGCTTCAGGGATAAGAAAGGCGGATCCTCCTTAGGGGCTGCGGCTTCGCGTGGTTTGTCTGGAAGATCGGCCATAAGCTGGCTGGAAGTAATAAAACCGTACTGCCTGATATTGCTGGTGCTAGGTATAAGGTTATAGAGGGGGTACTCACTACAAAGCTATTGGCCTGCTCAGAGACGGAGCACTGGGTGATGTTGAGTTCACAGAGCTTCAGGGATAAGAAAGGCGGATCCTCCTTAGGGGCTGCGGCTTCGCGTGGTTTGTCTGGAAGATCGGCCATAAGCTGGCTGGAAGTAATAAAACCGTACTGCCTGATATTGCTGGTGCTAGGTATAAGGTTATAGAGGGGGTACTCACTACAAAGCTATTGGCCTGCTCAGAGACGGAGCACTGGGTGATGGTGAGTTCACAGAGCTTCAGGGATAAGAAAGGAGGATCCTCATTAGGGGCTGCGGCTTCGCGTGGTTTGTCTGGAAGATCGGCCATAAGCTGGCTGGAAGTAATAAAACCGTACTGCCTGATATTGCTGGTGCTAGGTATAAGGTTATAGAGGGGGTACTCACTACAAAGCTATTGGCCTGCTCAGAGACGGAGCACTGGGTGATGTTGAGTTCACAGAGCTTCAGGGATAAGAAAGGCGGATCCTCCTTAGGGGCTGCGGCTTCGCGTGGTTTGTCTGGAAGATCGGCCATAAGCTGGCTGGAAGTAATAAAACCGTACTGCCTGATATTGCTGGTGCTAGGTATAAGGTTATAGAGGGGGTACTCACTACAAAGCTATTGGCCTGCTCAGAGACGGAGCACTGGGTGATGTTGAGTTCACAGAGCTTCAGGGATAAGAAAGGTGGATCCTCCTTAGGGGCTGCGGTTTCGCGTGGTTTGACACCACTGACGTTGTCTGGAAGATCGGCCATAAGCTGGCTGGAAGTTATTTATTTATTTATTACACGCCCTAGTGGGCTTTTCTTTAAAAAAAAATACAAGCCTTTTCTATCAGAGTAAACACTTAAAAATTAATACAATAAAGAAGAATGAAAAAATAATGGAAAAAATTAATCCTCACGCATATAATTGAGTTCAAAAGATTCAACAAAACAAAATAGTAGAAGCGGAGAACTTATATGGGTACATAGGTCTATTTGTGTCTAGAATAATAAAAATGATAGAATATAGAACATTTGTACTGATTAGTTTTCAAATGAAATATATCACCCAGATCAGAAAGATTGTGAAGTGTCGGAATCGGAGAATTTTGGTAAGCTAGTGTCCTGGTGTTATTGAAGTAAAAAGGTAAAAAATGTCGGCATGATTTTTTGGGAACATGGATATTGATACATTGAAGTAATTCGGGACAGTCAATTTTAAAATGTAGTATTCTTTGTAACAGTATTAAATCTGTGCTTATTCTTCTTTCTGAAAGTTTCAATAGAGACATTTTATCCAAGAGGAAATTGTAATTTATGTTTTGTATAGGAATATGCAATTTATAATTTATAAACCTTAGAAACTTCCTCTTCTAATCTTTTCAATGTTATCTGAATGAATATTGAAAAATGGAGACCATAACGAAGAGTTATACTCAAGTTGGCATCTGACAAGGGTTTTATATAACATAATAAATGTTCCTAAATTATTGAAATCTTTTGCAATTCTCAAAACACAGCTAAGAATAAAACAACGTATGAAAGCAAAAAATTGCTGAAACCATAAAAATATTTATAAAATGAAATATGTGACCATTACAAACTAAGAGTTAAAACCTACTTATGGTAATTAATTTTTGGGTTACTATGCCGTGTTGCTCTTCCTCCTCATTAAGGCAACGTTTCGGAGAGTATTACAGTGTATCAGGGCATACTTGAAACCAGGCATTCCAGGGTTACCAATAATCTGAAATATTTTTAAATCTCCTACTACCACCGCAGTAAGCTGGAAAATGTTTCTTGTTCGTGATGGAGGACTTGGCCAGCCGAGAAATTGACCGCACGAAGTCTGGGTGGAATCCAAACGCGATGTAATTGTAAACTTTATAACTTATATGTACTTTTTCCTTTAATAAATAAATAAATATAAATATACTTTTTTGTGATAAAATGAGGCACATGTGATGAACGAACAAAGGGGTGTTAGAATATTGTATGATGTGGAAGAGAATGGTAGAAGAAGTTGAAGACGCCGAAGGAAGACATGGTAGAGAATCTGGTGAAAGGAGAATCTATGATATTGAAGTGATTGAAAAATAAATCCCAGAACGCTGGAGGAACGCGTGGCACGATCAAGTGAAACAAATAACTTTAGCCTTAAAAATACACCCATTTTTCAGGTATCCTAGAATTTACAACCTAAAAACGTTTCTTTAAACCATCCATAACACCGGGTACACGTTAGCTAGTATTAAATAATAGTGACCCCAAATGGGAACCTTGAGGTACACCAAATGGCACTAAAAAAGGTTCATTATTTTATTTATTTATAATATTATAATACATCTATGACTGATACTAACTTCAAGGCGTGCTGTATGGTCGCCAAACATTCCTGGACGCTCTGGTCCAGAATTCGGGCATAGTCACTGGCCACATTCTGCTTCTCCGTGCCTGTTATGGCGTCATGATGTTGCATGACACCTGAGAACAAAGCGGTATTTCTTCTTCAATAATTGCAAAATCACTTAGTGGCGTCATTAATAATAATAATAATAATTGGATGACTTGTATAGCGCCGTTTTTGAGCAAAATCACCTCAAGGGCGCTGTACAATCTTATAATACATTTCTACAGTGATCTATGTTATTACTTAACATAGACTATGGAGATTATTACTTATGAAGATAATATACAGTACAATACTTACCTGGTAGGTTACTTGAGATTAACACTGAATTAGCATTATCTAATTGTTTATTAGCGAAATTTAGATACAGGATTTAGGACTTAATTAGAAAATTAAATATAACTGGACTTTTTCTTAGGAATGGTATATTTAATTTAAGGGTACGATAGCTTAAAAAGGTAAGTTTTTAGTTTAGACCTGAATTCTGTTGGACTTGTTATGGATCTTAGTTCCGGAGGGAGTTTATTCCAAGCCTTCGGCCCAGATACTCCGAAAGCGCGATCACCAAACTTAGTATTTGGCTTGCGCTTAGGTTCTATCAGTTTGCCTACAGCTGATGATGTTGCTGATCTAAGAGTTGACTGCCTCAGACCAGTGTTTATTTATTTATTTACTAGCTATACCACGACAAGAGTTGCTGTTAGTCTGTCTGTCTGTGTATATAGAGAAACAATTGCGTGTATTGCTTTGTGTTATGTTTTCTAAAAAAAAGCATGTTTTTACCTCTCACATGTGACATCTACATAATATAGGTTTATAAAAACATACACGTATTCGAATGCAACGTTGTGTCAAAATTTCAAAGCAATCGGTGAAGAACTTTCAGAGAGACGACGGAGCTAAGCTCAACAGCTCTTGGTATCCGGTAATTGACGGCTACACCAAAGCTAAACGCAAATAACATGTCTTAGTATACTCCAATACCATATAATAATACAATATAAAACCATTGAATTTATACCTTGATACTGGGTACATCTACTCTAACCGCTGTCAATAGGTTTTCTAATTCTAGAATTCGCCACAAGATGGCGCCACTTCCGTTGACATTACGCACTTGGACGGGCACCTGGGGCCTTAGCATGAGAAGTCGATATAGCCCTATAGCAATACGATATCGTTAAAATACGTCATCAATGAGCACTTAACGACATATGCTAGCACGATCAAAATATAACAACCGACGATTGTTAAAATTCCTTGTCTATGGTCAAAGTAGCGACGGTATCGTTAAAATTGCGAGCATGAGAATGTATCGATAGGATAACTTCCGACCGACGGTTGCTAAAAGCCCGCCGAATATAACGTGGGGTCTTGAGTGTCAGTTAAAACTTTGGTTGGCTGTCGATATACATATTTTTTTAAATAATGTCGTTCATTATGCAAAATTTGTGGTTCAATGAAAGGAGGCAGGTTAGGGAAGATCGTAGGATTGAAAGGCGTCGTTTACGCGATCAATTGAATCCGTTCGAACTTGCAGAGACGGAATTCAGACAATTGTTTCGAATATCTCGCATTATGGCTAGAGATCTCATTGATGAATTAACTCCTTTTCTAGTGTCAAAAAATACATTAGGACTTCCAGTATACATTAAAGTGAGAGTATTAAATATTATTGATATCTTAGTAAAACAAAAACACAATATAAATCTATCCACCACTGGAACGACCACGTGAAATAAATAAATTTGTTTCGATTGGTGATGATAATTTTTCACAATAAAGTGATTAAAATGATCAAAAGTGAAGTTTATTAATTAGTTGTATTATTTATGATGTTGACAGGTACTCGCACCCATCAGCTTCTTTGCTACAGGGAGCTACCAACGTGGAGTAGGCCAAGATCACTTCTTGGCGATAGGGCAAACTACCGTTAGCAAGTGCATAAAACTGTTTATGAAAGCAGTTTTAGAACATCTGTACAGAAGATGGATACATTTTCCGGCTACAAATGAAGCCCGCAAGCAAGTAGAGAGTAGTTTTAGGGAAAAATTAAACTTTCCACATGTTCTGGGATGCATCGATTGCACCCACATCGCCATCGTCACCCCTTCCAGACACGAGGAGCAGTACAAAAACCACAAAGGATTTTATTCGCTGAATGTTCAAGTGGTAAATATTTTTTCAGAAATAAAACAGCCGGATTGTTGTTTTCAAATTTTATTGAAGGTTTTTTATGTTTGATAAACAGGTCTGCGATGCTACGTTGAAAATATTGAGCATCAACACACGCTTCCCGGGTACTGTCCATGACCAATTCATTTGGAATAATAGTTTAGTCAAAACTGAAATGAACAGACTATACAATCAGAGAATTGGGACATATTTCTTGCTAGGTATGTATTTCAACAACTCATTTAAAAAAAAGGCAAAAAAATCATAATTTAGTAGTTATATGTACCTATTATAATGGGTGTTTTGTTTCAATCAGGCGATTCTGGATATACACTCGAGCCTTATCTGATGACACCAATATTGAATGCAGTCGAGGGGAGTGCCCAATACAGATACACAAAGGCGCACTGTGAGGCGAGATGTTCCGTAGAACGCCTATTTGGGGCATGGAAGGCTATATTCCGTTGCCTCAGGAAAGACAGAGTTCTCCATTATGAGCCCGATGCTGCTGGTCAAATAATTATTACTTGTGCTATACTATACAACATGATGAAGCACTATAAGTCAGTTTCCTTGTTGAACTATATGCATTTAAAAAAGTAAGGCAACAGTACAAAATATTAATAAATTTTTCTCTATTTTCAGATTAACAAACGATTATAATGATAATGTAGAGTTAAGAGAGGTTGAGCTGCTGCACCAGCCTGAAGATGTCAGCAGGGTTGTTGCAGCCCGCAGAGTGAGAGACGAACTAGTGCGAAAGTACTTCTCCCACGAATGATAATATATTAAACAAGGAAACTGACTTATAGTGCTTCATCATGTTCAAACATTGTATCGTATGTACCTACATTGTAAAAACAATTCACGCCTCATAGAGACATTGCAAGAGTTTGAAGAACTGCTACTAATCAAGTACATATTCATATATGCAAAGCGCTGCATGCAATATTTCACAAAAAGAACTTCAATAGTAGTTTAAAACATTGTATTGTATGTACCTACATTGTAAAAACAATTCACGCCTCACAGAGACATTGCAAGAGTTTGAAGAACTGCTACTAATCAAGTATACATATATGCAAAGCGCTCCATGCAATATTTCACAAAAAGAACTTCAATAGTAGTTTAAAACATTGTATTGTATGTACCTACATTGTAAAAACAATTCACGCCTCACAGAGACATTGCAAGAGTTTGAAGAACTGCTACTAATCAAGTATACATATATGCAAAGCGCTCCATGCAATATTTCTCAAAAAGAACTTCAATAGTACTTTAAAACACTGTATTGTATGTACCTACATTGTAAAAACAATTCACGCCTCACAGAGACGTTGCGAGAGTTTGAAGAACTGCTACTAATCAAGTACATATTCATATATGCAAAGCGCTGCATGCAATATTTCACAACAAGTACTTCAAAAGTACTTTAAAACATTGTATTGTATGTACCTACATTGTAAAAACAATTCACGCCTCACAGAGACATTGCAAGAGTTTGAAGAACTGCTACTAATCAAGTACATATTCATATATGCAAAGCGCTGCATGCAATATTTCACAAAAAGAATTTCAATAGTAGTTTAAAACATTGTATTGTATGTACCTACATTGTAAAAACAATTCACGCCTCACAGAGACGTTGGGAGAGTTTGAAGAACTGCTACTAATCAAGTACATATTCATATATGCAAAGCGCTGCATGCAATATTTCACAACAAGTACTTCAATAGTAGTTTAAAACATTGTATTGTATGTACCTAAATTGTAAAAACAATTCACGCCTCACAGAGACGTTGGGAGAGTTTGAAGAACTGCTACTAATCAAGTACATATTCATATATGCAAAGCGCTGCATGCAATATTTCACAACAAGTACTTCAATAGTAGTTTAAAACATTGTATTGTATGTACCTACATTGTAAAAACAATTCACGCCTCACAGAGACATTGCAAGAGTTTGAAGAACTGCTATTAATCAAGTATATGTATATGCAAAGTGCTGCATGCAATATTACACAACACGTACTTTAAAATATTGTATTGTATGTATCTAAATTGTAAAAAAATGACATTTGTTGTTGAGTTTCACTTTTTCACAAGAAACATAAAAATTATGAACATACAAAACGTTAATAAAAATAAAAATTTAACACACAAAGTATACAAAAAACTTATTATTTTGAAAATTATAAAACTAATCGTATTCATCCTCCGACTCCAACTGCAACGTATAGTTGGGCGAGTTGGCAAATGATGTTGACGGTTGTTTCGATGGTTGAGTTTGTCTAGAATTAGAAATGTTTTATTAGAGATCTCATTCATTCTACTTTCATCGTACCTCCTAGCTGGACTGCTTGCCTCTCCAAGGACAATTGTTAATAATCGTGTTCCATCCTTTGTGAACATACTTCGCAATCTCTCAAGTGACATATTAAATAATGCAATATTTAATTTAATTTGTTCAGTTTTGTACATTAAATGTTTTTAAAAGCCAGTATAGATGTATAGCAAATAAATACCTCGCCAACTGTCGTTGGAGTAAACAAACCCTTTCACGTTCCACTGCCGTGTATCTCTGAAACAAGAGATGATAATTCATTAATTTACTAACTTAATTTACCTTCTATAGTAAATTAGTTATTAGTGCCAGTGAGACGAGACCAGAAAAGCACCATGTCTATGTAGACACTGTATCTTGCCCGGTCTCGGGGTGCCTTGACAAATAATTACAAAAAGGAACAGGAAATACCTCAAAAATGTCAGCAAATCGATCCATTGAACTCTGAAATGATAAATAACAACTCATTATTTAATTTAAATAACAATAGGTAGTCGACATACTAAAAGGAAGATTATAAATTAATTTATTCATTTTGAATTTCTCGCCAAGCTGGATTTTACATGTTTATTAATTTTTTTTAACACAAAGAATATCTAAACAATAAAAACTCCACCGCGCAAAATGGAAAAATAGTACATTGGGAATAGTACAATAAATAAATGAAATAAGTCAAAGCTAATAATAATAGAAGAGTATGTATGAGACGATGTATGAATGTAAATGAGGCAAGGAGTGTGTGCCAAGACCGAGTTGTTTGGCGGTCCGTCCTCTCTGCCTACCCCTGCGGGGAAACGGCGTGATGGTTAGTTAGTTAGTTAGTTAAGTCAAAGCTGGGCATTTTATTTTGTTCTACTAAGATTTAATTCTAATTTAAAAGTACAGTGCCACACTTATAAGTTGGCAGTGGCCTAAACATGGATTGACGCTATTTCTTTATATTTTAATCTGGCAACTTACACATGTAGCGCTGTATTTGGGAGTGATTCGAAGAGAAATAGGAAATACCTTAAAAATATTGGAGAATTTATGAATAGCTCCCACAAGCTCCTTGGATGATTGGTTATTAGCCTCCTGCGCCATCACCATCCGAACCCCCACATCTGGCTTGTCAGTTAGCTTCCTCTTCTAGCTCGGGCGAGAAGGGGAAGCTATGTCACGCCATGTCTGTAAAATGTAAAAATAATGTCAGGTTAAAAGTGATTTACGGTCTTATATCAAGTGTCTCGATGATAGATTATATTAGAAGGTCACCAAAGTTTGCTGCAACCAGTTTGTATAGGTAGGTACAAATACTCACTGTTTTCCACTGCTCGGCTGACTTAGCAGGACCCAATTCTGCCAGTTGTTCCGCCAAATTCCGAACCCCGAGGTCCCACAAACCTTCCAGCGGCGAACTCCGAATGGTCAGCCATATAGCTGGTTAGCAGATCCATTTGACTGGTCGTCGACCTTACTCTCTTCCTGAAATCATAATATCAGCATTTTGAATATCTTAAAATACTGCGTATGATTGAAATATTAGTAAAAATAACTTCAAAATTTTGACACAATAGAATGTAAGTATATCTCTTTGATAATAATGGAAATTCTTTCACATAAAAAGATAAATAAATAACTTACCCAGCTACCATTGCTTGCGACATCGTAAAATATTAAAAAAAACAAGGCGGTTACAATGATCAAGCTTGAAATCTGACGTTTGACGTCTGACGTCTATCCAATTCATAGACAATTCCGTCCCAGTATTGCCAGCGTATATCGATTTGTATTTATTGCCTTATCGATGTCGTTAGAGATATCAATAGTGTTCTCATGCTAGGGAAGTCGTTATAAAATGGTCGGTAGATACGCTTAGCAATACGATATCGTTAAGTTCGATCGATTCTCATGCTAAGGCCCCAGGCCAACATAAATACTGTGCTTTCAGAATTCGACACAAGATGTCGCCACTTCCGTTGGCAATTCGCACTTGGACGGGCCCAGGCCACAAATAAATAAGCACAAACTCGACAACCAAAAATTTACACATCTTCGGATCTACCGGATCTGCCCTGATGATGGACACTGCAACGCTGTCCGAAACGTCGGCTAAAGAAGGAGTTAGCGCAACACGGCATAACACCCCAAAAACAAACAACAAAAATGCTTTTGGCCGTGAGAATCTAAAAACTTACCGAACTTTCAGAGATTTAAAATTTTGAACGAACGAACCTTAACATTTTTACTAGACATAAATTGATAATAGTTTGACTGGAATTTTTACTCGGAAGATATGTTGAATTTGTATGGATATTTCAGGCAACTAATTATTGCTTATAATAATTTGTTATCCTTTGTGCTATGCATAAAAAACCTTGTCTTTTAAAACATTAGTTTTTCATTTAAAAAAAATTATAATAGATTTTGACAAGTCAAAATATTTCACCAACAAATGTAGATATAATATGTCTCGACGCCATCTAGTGTGAAATTTAGAACTAACAAAGCGTTTCCTACAAAAATAAAGTTGGTTGTTTACAGGTGAAAATATATAATAAGAAGTAATTGTTGATTGAAGTACTAGTACATATTGAATTATTTGGCGTGTTGAAAATAAGCCGACGTGGCTCAGTGGTCCAGAGCATCTGACCGGACATCAGTAGGTGCGGGTTCAATTCCCGTCGGCGGCATTTATTTTTACATTTGACTAATTATTGCTTATAATAATTTGTTGGTCTATAGTTATTGATAACATAGATCAATGTAGAAATGGTTTAAGAAAATATGCAGCCCCTTTGAGGTGATTTTGCACAAAAACGGCGCTATAAAAATCATCCAAATATTATAATTAGAATATATAAGAGTCATCTACATAAATACAATGTGTTGACAGCAGAGATGTGCAAAATGGGTACCCAAAACCATTTGAAATGCAAAATGGAAATGGGTCAAAACTTTTCCATTTCAAAATGCAAAATGAAAAATGGTTTTTAGAAAAGCATTTCAAATGCAAAATACCTATTTTCAAAATGCATTGAAATTGCAAAATGTTTTCTCAGGTCAAACAATTAAAATAATTATAGAATTTTTAAACAATTTTGTCATTTAATAATGGACATCAATGTAGAACAAACATATTACATGATGGTAAATCCAAAAACACCACGACTACAGATTATGAAACCACAAAAAATTAGCGCGGGACTAATGTTGCCAACGTAAAAACATAGAAACTGCTATCTAACATTTAATATTACAGCGTCATGGCCCCATGTTCAGTATTTGAATCAGTATTTTTTTGTAATGGTATCACTCAATTGCCAGGGCTCCTACCAGGGAGCAACTTGACAAATGTAAATTATCTCTCATAGCGAGGTTGAGGACCGACTGATATTTGGGGCTTATGAAAAAAAGATGAGTGGAGATAGTAGGAAGAATGTTGCAAAAAAGCATTTAAAATGGAAAATGCAAAATGGTTTTTAGAAAAGCATTTAAAATGCAAAATGGAAAATACCCATTTTGCATTTCCATTTGAAATGGATTTATTTGAAATAAAGCACATCTCTGGTTGACAGTCATACTTCAATTTTGAAAGAAAGGAAAGATAAGATTTTATAAGTTAAAAAGAAAAACGAATAAACGGTAGTACAAAGTTTTTGCAGTGCCTTAAGGCGAAGCTTAATGCTAAATGACTATTTTGATCAATCTTTATAACGAATGTAAACCAAAAAATATGCTTTAGATAAATTGAAGGTATTCCTATCGTTTCGCTTGAGTAAAATACAAATAAAAAAATAAATTACTCAATAAAAAAATATAAATGTAAACTACTAAAAAATATATTTTTTCAATAGAAATGTATGAACCCTTAAAGGAAATAACTTTAAAAAAATACATTATTATAGCTAAGATTATTTGTGACAGTTTCACTTGATTAACTTTTTTGTTTTCTTATAAAATTATTTACAAAATAAATAAAAACAGTTTTGTGCTTGAAATCGAACGTTTCTAGACTCCGTTTGTCAAGCGATTTTAATGCATATTACCTACAATATAAGGTATACCAAGAATATACACATTTTTGGCTTGTAGCTTCCTCTTAATATCAGAATAAGCGCACCTAAACGGGGACACATAAATATGCTATTAAAATATAATGTCCCAACTCTCTCTAACCGGCGAACATACCTTGATCTCATGATCCTGCATAAAGTCTGCAATAACGTTATCGACTGTCCAGACTTACCCAAACTACCTATGAAATTCTACCCAGAAAAACCAGGTTTAGTGACTTATTATGGCTTTTACAATACAGTGATAATCGAGTTACAAGCGTACAGTGGTAAACAGGATAATAATAGCAATAAATTACAGAACAATTAATGTGTACACAAAAACACTATTGCAAGTAATGCAGTTATTGATATAAGTGCAGAAAGACACTGCATATTTCAAAAGAAACATATACAAGTGTAACAATGACAAACTTCAATCAGTGTTTAATGCAGCAGCACGGCTCATAACCAGGGATTCTTCAACACCTTCACTTCCTCAAGTGCCCTGAAAGAATCCAGTACAAATTGTGCTGGATGGTGTTTAAATCCATCAATGAAATGGCCCCACCCTACATCTCTGAACTATGCGTCCCGGAAAACACTGGTCTGAGGCAGTCAACTCTTAGATCAGCGACATCATCAGCTGTAGGCAGACTGATGGAACCTAATCGCAAGCCAAATACTAAGTTTGGTGATCGCGCTTTCGGATTATCTGGGCCGAAGGCTTGGAATAAACTCCCTCCGAAACTAAGATCCATAACAAGTCCAACAGAATTCAGGTCTAAACTAAAAACTTTCCTTGTTAAGCTGTCTTACCCTTAAATTAAATATGTTTGTTTGTTTGTTTGTGGAGGGCCTGGTTCATTTGTATTTACTTTGGATAGTATATTATCTAATGGTCGTTAATAAGTGAAGAGATTCTTACCCAAGGCAGACCTTAACAAGTCCAATTCGACGATATCACTTTTACCAGAAGTTGTAATGGCATTCAATTGCTTGCACACCTGGAACACAACATATCAAATATATCAATCAATCAAACGCCATGCACTTTATAAATTATCTATTTGGAAAGGTGTTGAATATTCATCGTAGACTATCACAATCTGGATTGAAATTTAAATCGGGTAGAATATTGCAATTATACACGAAGAAAACTTACTGATATAAAATATTGTTAATTTATTAAAAATCTCTTCAAATTATTTGAAATCCGGTTAAAACTCAGTATGGGTAAAGAACGAAGTGAGGCATATATGTATTATCAGGTAAAATGCAGGTGCATGAACTCATATCCTTATTTATTACGAAAGTATTAGAAGCTTAATAGGAAACTGCCTGCAGTCCCGTTTTTAACCGTAATTGAGAGGTTTGTGTTCAATCCCTAGACGCTACAGAATCAAATTAGCTCAGTGGTAAGGAAGAGGTTTGTGTTCAATCCCCAGATGCGACAGAATCGAATTAGCTCAGTGGGAAGAAAGAGGTTTGTGTTCAATCCCCAGATGCGACAGAATCGAATTAGCTCAGTGGGAAGAAAGAGGTTTGGGTTCAATCCCCAGATGCGACTGAATCTTTTTCTATTTTAAACATTTTTCGTTTCATTGTAGTTAATATTGTCTTCCATGATTAAATATTCCAATTTGAGGTTTTACTCGTTAATTCCTAAAGCCTCTGACAAGTTGCAAAGTACTTCTCATTTGTGATCTGTCAGAACGCAGAACGTACGATAAAATATTTTCGCATTACATTCGATTCCAGATAAATTAAGAAACTACGAATTTCAAAATATGAAAATTTATAAAGCAAACACAGAACGCTTCAAATGTCGCTTACACCGAATGATTTATTATATAAACGATAATTACTGCTTTACGGGAAGCTAAAAAACATATTCGACAAACGTGTTATAAAAGCAACTACACTTTTTTTCGTTTTATATAAAGACAATGTTGCAAACGTTGACAAACATTTTTCAATTGCCAAATGTTGTTTCAAAGAAATATTTAAATTTTTTCTTTTATATCTTATATCTCATCATAATACAAAACGCGATAGAATTACTTTTATGAGATCGTGTCTGGCTGGAAGATATATCTTCAGAAAATGCTTTACGGGTATGTGTTGTCTGTGAAACACATCTCTCAAAATTGGCCAAGGGGTTAAGTTATTCCCTCTGAGGTCAGAAGAGATAGACTCGTCCTATTGTGAAATCAAAACAAGAAGACAAACCAAGTAATCATATTTTTAGCACCAGGAAGGTTCGAATAATCTATAACATCAGTTGTACAATGAGCGCCGAAGAGCGCACACTTTAAGAGGAAGCTACAAGCCAAAAATGTGTATATTATCGGTATATCTTATATTGTAGGTAATAGGCATTAAAATCGCTTGACAAACTTAGTCTAGAAACGTTTAATTTCAAGCACAAAACTGGTTTTTATTTATTTTATAAATAATTTTATAAGAAAGTAAAAAAGTTAATCAAGTGAAACTGTCACAAATAATCTTAACTATAATACTGTATTTTTTAAAAGTTGTTTCCTTTAAGCGTTCATACATTTCTATTGAAAATGTATTTTTTTAGTAGCTTACATTTATATTTTTTATTGAGTAATTTATTTTTTTATTTGTATTCTACTCAAGCGAAACGATGGGAAAACCTTCATTTTATCTAAAGCATATTTTAATTTTTAATGTTTCTCTGTGTAACCAACTCCACTGTATTGTTTTAGAATTATATAACTTTACAATTTAAAAAGTCCTCTACAACACAGGTGAACTCCTAGCGTGGAGGACAATATTTCATTGTATAACAAATATATTTAAGAATAAAAAAAAAGTGGGTGTGTCAAGCCTACGCAAGACAGAAGTGAAACTTCTAGTATTCCTCTCTCTCTATTTTCATTTCATCATCTCTATTTTATCATATCATTTTTTTAATTAAAGTTTTTTACTCCGTCCCCGAAAATCCATTACGCGCCTAAAGAAGTTTCACTTCAACAATATTTATATACTGGAATACGAATGGAACGGCAAAGCGCGCGACGCGAGCGCTCTCGACGGACGACTAAACCAGACTGAACGGCGGACAGGAAAGCCCTGTCCACGTCTGTACCACAGCTAAGGCATGCGCCAAACAAAATTATACTACCGAGTAAAAAAGTACTTAAATAAAACACATAAAAACTTTTATGCGCATGCTAATGATTTGTTGCTTTTACTGAAAACAGTGAACGGTGAACGGTGAGCGGTGGTGGGGGTACCCGCATTTTCGTGTCGATCCTGACTCGGTTTTACTCCGTCCCCGAAAATCCATTACGCGCCTAAAGAAGTTTCACTTCAAAAAATATATTTTTTGGTATTCATAATGTACACTAATTCGTTATAAAGATTAATCAAAATAGTGATTTGGCATTAAGCGTCGCCTTAAATAACCAGACCATCCGCAGAAAAGTAAGTCAACAGTTTGGGACTTTTCTACGCAGGATCTGAATGTTTGTTCTTTAACGAATCTTTACGCCTGTTGTAACGACGCTTATTTTCAATTCAGCGACTAAATTTAAAACACCTATTTGTATATATTAATCAAAGCTTCCGAACGCAATTTAAAAACAAAAAAAATTAAATGAAAACACAAAACATTTATTTGTCTGATAAAACGTGCACTTTTTTATGTTTGCATAAAAAAATCATAAATTATCTGTTTATGAGAGCGTATTTTAATGATTTGATTTTATTTGTATAGCGTCACCTTTCAAAAACAGTTTTTAGTTTTTGGATACGTCTTGAAATGTTAATTTAACGTTTGTTTTTATTGTATTGTATTCTGTATTGTCCTCGTGTAATGACTGTGTTTGGTTATTCCACTACAAAATATAATATTAATATTTTTACCTGTAGGATGTTGTTCGCCTTTCGTTCAAAGTATTTAAGAGTGGGGCGCGAAGAGTAGTACCCAGTCCAGTAGGAATGGTCATCGGACCCGTAAGGAAAGAAGTCGTCTTCTTTGGTAGGTAGACTGATGCCTGCGTCATTGACAGCCTTGATGTAGCAAGATGGGGTCGAGTAGAATAGGTTCACTTTGGGCTCATTTGCGTTTACGTATCTAGAAAGAAAGATAACATTAGATGGTTTGGATAAATAGAACTAAAGGATTGAGAAAAGAGTGTCAGAAAATATATCATCGGTGAACAAACAAAGGATATATGAAGTAATGTTTTTTTCATTTCATGACGAGGTCCTGAATAAAAAAATCGTCCTTTTTCGACTGGCATTTTTTTTTTAAAATTTGAAACCGCACAAGAGTGCCAACTGCTCACAATCATGAGTCGGGTACTTATTTATTCATTTTCGGGAAATCGACAGTTTACATTTAATCAGTTTGTACATAAGTATTATACACGGTGTCCGGAAACTCGTAGTACAAGCGGGAAACTGGAGAATCTACACCACATGGGGAACCCAAAAAAACATAAAGTTTTTTGATTTGAGCTTTTTCACAAAAAAAAAAAAAAAACCAAAAAAAAATATTTTTCGGCTATTTTTGGGTTAAAGTTTTTTCTGATGTTTAGGGTTGAACAACAGATGTTTTAACCCTGCAGAGCAGAAATATTTTATGATTACACCGGATTAAATGAAGGGTGATTTCAAAATAATGCTTCAAATCCGAGTTTCTTCATTTGTTTTACTTTCAAATAGTTTTAATTAGTTCGGTACTTTGATCTTCAGTAATAATTTATAAGAATTTGATTAAAAAAAAAAAAAAAAAAAAAAAAAAAAATGAACTTCTAACTCGATTTACTCGATAACGAAAGCTCAAATCAAAAAAAAATATACTACAAAATCGACTCCAAATGTGATGTAGATTCACCAGTTTCCCGCTTGTACTACGAGTTTCCGGACACCCTGTATAGCCTAAATAAAACCAATTATGGATTTCCTCCTTGTGACTTTACCTCTACTGAGACAGCACAATATGGAATAAGTTATTTAAATTTGTGCGAAAGGAATAATAATAATAATTTTACAAAACAATACATTTATAGCCATGGAGAGAGGTTGTAGAATGTAGATATAAAACAAATCATAATAAAGATATAAACAATAGAGACATTAAAATTGTTCACAAACTATCAGAGAAATATTATTTTATAGACCTCTTGTATTTGGTATGTTCGCAACTGAAAATACCAACCTTGGATAATACGCTATTGTAATTGTCGCATAGTCTGTTCAGGCAAGAATTCTACGTTTGAGTTCGTTTAATGTAATGATATTGTTGCAAGTTTTGATTGAGAGTGGGATTTTTTTTGTAGGCTTAAGTAGTATAGGAAGTTTTTTTACGTCAATTTTGCATTTTTAGTTGCTTTTTGGATATGATTTGACCCTGACATCTTTGTTATTGAGGTGTTATGCCGTGTTGCTAACTCCTTATTTAGCCAACGTTTCGAACAAGGTTACAGTGTCCGTCATCAGGACAGATGTGTAATTGAAGGTAGTGAAATGTGAGCTTAAGTACGTCTGTGCGATACCGTGTTGCCAGCTCCACTACTCTACGAGCTGGTTTTACAGTAAAATTTAAAATGGTTTTCTGGGTTAAGCTTTGGTGCATCGATTACTTCAAAATGCCTTCATACATGCTATAATATATTTTACAAATATTATTGGAAAAAATAGGGAAAGCAATGGTATAAATTTTCACTGATAAAGAGTGTTTAGAGGCGCCACCGTTTGTGGTCGGAAATATTCGGGCGACATCGACAGCCGCCACATCCCTCACAGGAACAATATTTAACACTTATTTTGCCAGGAATGTAAACTATTAGTATAAGTCAATGTATCCAACTCACTTGATCAGTTTGTCGAGGTTTTTGAACCAAACGTGGGCATCTTGGTAATGAAAGTCATCCCCCATTGTAACGATAACATTGTTAGTCCTGTAGGCCAATTGTTGACATTCCACAAAGTCAACGAAATCCTTCACCTGAATTTACAAAAACTCTCAAAGGTTAGAACTTTATTATCGATCGAGAATAATAATCATTGAAGAAGAAGAATACTAATAAATATAAACGAAACAGAACAAGACACAGAAAAATACAAGGATCTCTGGCTAACCGGGACAATATTATGTATCCTACCATAGAAATACACACTTATTAAAAGTATAATATAGTAATTATAATATAGTCATTAATACTAAAAATTATATTAAATTATAATTATACCTCTATTAACGAACTCATTTGGCATAATTAAATGGTCTAATACAGATTTAGATAACTTAGAAAGATTAATTAGAACTACTCTAACAAAGTTTAATTGCCATCATCCAAATTCAGCTATAGAACGAATTAATTTACCTAGAAATTTAGGAGGTAGAGGTATAGTCAAAATAACTCCTTTGAAACATAATCAGCTAGAAATACTAAGAACTTTTTTTCCATAGGAAAGCTCATAGCTCAGAAATGCACAAAATAATTTGCAAGGCAGATAGAAATATTACACCTTTAAATTTATACGATGAGAATGCCAACATTTTTATAAATCCCAACCAGGAATTATTGGATTCCTGGTCAAATAAAATTTTACACGCAAAACACTTCAATTATCTCACCCAAATGTATGTTGACAAATTTTCGTCAAAAAAATGGTTGAGTATTGGAGAGTTTAGCGCAGAAATAGAAAGATTTATGCTTGCCATTCAGGATAGAGTCATTAATACTAAAAATTATAGGAAGCATATAATCAAAGAAATAAATCAAATTGATGATTTATGTAAAAAATGTTTGGCTTTTCCGGAAACTATAGAACATATTCTATCGGGATGTTCTGTATTAGCACCGTCCGAGTATACATTTAGGCACAATCAACTTTTAAAAATAATTCACCAAAGTTTGGTAATTAAACATAACTTGATTGACTGCCGTAATATAATATGGTATTATGAATACGAACCAAATTCATTTTTAGAAAATGAATTTTATAAAATATATTATGATAAAACTATACTAACAGACCGAACGATTAGTTATAATAGACTCGATATAGTTTTACATGACAAAATTTAAAAAAATAACCGTACAAATTCCTGTAATATTCAAAAATCTGTTCTTGAAAAAATAAGAAAATACACAGATTTAGGAAATGAGATTAAAAGAATTTGGCATTCTCAGACTATAAAAATATTACCATTTGTTATTTCGGCTACTGGCATTATACCTAACTCTCTCATTCAAAATTTAGGCTTATTTGATATATCAAAAAATTCATATTTAAAAATGCAAAAATCAGTCATTTAAATACATGTAGGATAACGAAAGATTTTTTAAATATTTATGTTGAGGGATCAGTAGGATTTATAGGCCCTGTTAGAAGTTCTACCGAGCCGAACCCTCTGATATGAAAATATCTGGAGTCGGTGAATTATTTTCCCATTTGATCTCTGGTGAGTTGACGTGTTGTTCTTGTATTTATTTTGCTTATATAATGCACTTGCATAATGTGGATTGACTCGATGATCATTTGTGGAAAAGTGTGTGGAATGGTTTAGTTTTTCCTATGGGAAGATTTAACCCGGACATAAAATCGGAAATATAAAACTAGGTATTAATAAAATCTTTGAGTTAAAACGCAACGTACGTTATAATCTACGTGTTCATAGATGGCGTTAATTTAATTATTTTACTAAAAACATTTTTATATAGGAGACGGTTGACGTAAGGTTCCCGTGAGCATTTAATCCATGGCCCATAGTGCTATCCCCCATTTAGTTCTATGATATTTTATCAAAATGCAAATTCAACACACCTTTAAAAAGTGATTCAGAGTCATTAAAAGTGATGAAAAAAAACTAGGTTAAATAGATTGCATAGTTACCCATGTAACCTATTTAACCTAGTTTTTGTTTCATCACTTTTCGTGACTTTATGTCACTTTTTGTAGGTGTGTTGAATTGTCGTTTTGATGAGATACCCGATCACCCACCCATTTTAACTCATTCCTTTAACGATGACCAGATAACTCATCAAAATGACAATTCAACACACCTATAAAAAGTGCTACAAAGTTATGAAATAAAAACTAGGTTAAATAGGTTACTTATGTAACTATTTAACCTAGTTTTTGTTTTAGGTGGAACCCGTAATAAGTTTTTTCTACGTTGTTGTTAAGAGGAATCTAAAAGCCTAAAATGTGTATATTCTTAGTTTACCTTTTATTTATTGTAGGTAATGTGCATTAAAACCGCTTAACAAACGGAGTCTAGAAACTTTCGATTTCAAGCACAAAACTGTTTTTTATTTATTTTTAAAATAATTTTATAAGAAAGCAAAAAAGTTAATCAAGTGAAACTGTCACAGATAATCTTAACTATAGTACTGTATTTTTTTAAAGTTATTTCCTTTACGCGTTCATACATTTCTATTTAAAAAAATATTTTTTAGTAGTTTAAATTTAAATTTTTATTGAGTAATTTATTTTTTATTTGTATTCTACTAAAGCGAAACGATAGGAAAACCTTTAATTTATCTAAAGCATATTTTTTGGTTTTCATAATGTACACCAATTCGTTATAAAGATTAATCAAAATAGTGATTAAGCACTAAGCTTCGCCGTAAGCGCCATTTATGTAATTTTCTCTCGAAAACATAAATAATCCAAGTATTATTATCATACTTTACGCACCTACTTACCGCATTATCTCTTATCTCCATTATTTAATAGTAATGTTATTATTTGTTCTGTTTTTATCGCCAATATTTATTATCACAATTAATTATAATTACTGGCATAATTTGCTGTCAGTTTGTTAATCACCCGTACTACGTCATTATAATGAAATCACCAAATTTATTTCAATGTAATCTACCAAGTCTATCATTAAGATAATGCACCAGAAGACCAAGACATATCCCACCGATCAATTGTTTCAGGAAACTGACATTATGGAACTAAGGCGGATCTACTGTGTCCAATGTCTTAAATTTATATTCACTCGTCCTTATAATTTCTGCAACATATGCTTGTACACAGTGCCTCACTGCAAAACTAGGCTAGCCCAAAGACACATTAACTATTTTGGCCCAAAATTGTTTAATTCCTTGTCGAGGTCCATCAAGATGTGCCAAAACCTAAACTCGTATATAATAAATGTCAAAAGCTGGGTAAAAAAAGTATCTGGAAGTGAGAGAAATTTTTTATAATTTATACTACGAGTGTGATACCTATATATGATAATATATATTACAACATAACATGTTTTGAGTACTGGTGTAACTATACTGTTAATACCATTGATGCCGGCATATACAAGACACATTTTCTCATATAAATCGTTAAATGGTCAAAAATGCAGTTATACTGTTATGTCCGCCCATCAAAGATATATTACCATCTACATTTAAAAAAAAAGTTAAATTCTTTTTTTATTAAAAACGCAAAAACTCTAGTAAAATCATACTAAACAAACTATATTAACAATTCAATACATCAGCAAGATACCAGAAAACTATTAAAATCCCAAAATTTAACACTAAGCTCATTCAAAATACCTATCTTTATCTAGGCGTAATTTATTTTAATAACTTGTAGCGTCGAGGATAATTAATAATAAATCGCTCGACCCACTTAGGTACGTACTTACTACTTGCTACTTAGGTACGTATTTGCAGCCGAAATCAAAACAAAGCAACCTACTTGCCTACTCGCGACAATAATACTGAAGCCCGTCTGGGATACTACGAGAACTCGCCAGAAGGTTCGAGTCTACGGCCTATGCTTAATCGCCGCAATGTCGAAGGTTCCCGAAACACACAGTCTGTGCGAGTGCCTAGAATTTAATTGCCATCCATCTACCTACTGCCGCCGTCGGCCGAGTAGTATAAATAAGCCCGACGCAGCGAGCCAGTCAGACAGTCATTATTCTATCTGCCGTCAGTTAAATCAACGAGCGATCACCCGCGCTCTAGCGCGGAGGACAACACGTACCCGGCTTCGCCCGTACTATCATGGACTCTATCGGGACATCATCTTAGCGCCTCGGCCGTGTCCATGGCCAGCGCTACAACGGATTACAAGCGCCCTGGTTCCAGCGTCTCTGACCAGCGCTTCTTCCACGACACCATGACCACCACGAGGACACGCAGCATCCTCACTGGTCACGCCGTTCCCGTTCAACCGCCTACAAGGTCCGCCGCACCTTCGGCCGTCTCGTCAGCACTGGAGTGCCTGAAGACCTACGTTCTTCGCCAGTGCCTGACCTACATCGAGTCCCGGTCACTAGCGCCCGGAGTCGACTCACTGACCCGCGCTTGACCTGCCATCATCAGCCAGCATCCGGTATATTCTTCTGTCCAGCGTCAACTCTCGTTACGGCTACACTGACTCACAAATAAAACACAGTGAACTTCACCACACGCTTTTCATTTCGTGCCTCACCATTGATCCCCAAAAACTTATTATTTTTTGGTAAACTAATGTTTTTAAGACAAGATTTTTTTATGCATAGCACAAAGGGTAACAATTATTTTACAAGCAATAATTATTCGAATAAATCGAAGGGACACGGGTTCGAGTCCCGTTGGCGTCATGTATCTTTTATCAGGAGATTTTTCAATGTGGATGAGTGTTTCAGGCGAATAATTATTGCTTGTAAAATAATATTTTAATAACCTTCCATTAAATTTAAAAAATATCGAAAATATTCAGAAATTTCACCTTAAATTAAAAAATTACCTTAAACTATTATAAGTCCAAAATACGTTCACTACTTACATCTAGAAGTAATATTGTTTGAATCTTGTGTTGTTTCTTAATAATTTATTTACCTTAATACTAACATGTACATAATTGAACTAGAATTCCCTCACCAAACACAAGAGCATTGTCTCTTTTTGGTGAGGAAAGGCTACTTTTATTTCTATTGTTTTATATCTTGTTTATATCCTGTAAAATATTTTTTTCAAATATTAAAAAAAAAAAAAAAAAAAAATGTACCATGTATATATTTTTTCTTTATTCATATTTCTTTTTTCATTTAAACCATAGATAATGTAACCACCACTGTTTTGAATACATACCTTATAATGCCCACGCACAGGCTTCGCCTTTGTGGGATTTTTTTTGTTACTGCCTTATATTTTGTATAATTATATATGTAGGTATGTATCAAAAAAATTGCCAATAAAAAAAAAATAAAAATAAAATGACAAAGTTGTTATCAATTAACGTACTTTCCTTATCTTACAGTATAAATTTGAATAAATAAACAAGACGAAATGACAAATTCCCCATATGGTTTACTCCAGAACTTATTAGGTTATCAAGGAAAAAAGATAAAGTCTGGCTCAAATGGAAGACATATAAAGGTCTTTCTGACTATCGTGAATTTTCCTTCTTACGTGCTACATACAAAAAATTGACTTATGAAACCCGAAGGTTATTTTTTGACAACATCGAAAGTTCATTGCAAAATAATATCAAAAGCTTTTGGTCATACATATCCTCATTAAAATCGTCTGATGGATACCCTGCTGCAATGTCCTTCGAAGGGCGCAAATCTAACGATGCCCAGGAAATTTGTGATATGTTTTCTGAATTCTTTAAGTCAACATTTGAACCTTCCTCTATCAATGACCCAATTATTAACATTGACCAACTTGAGGAAGTTCAGGACTCTGGACTTGCGCACATTCACACAATTAAACTAACGGAAAAAGAAGTGCAATCGAGTTTAAAATCGATAGACATAAACAAGGGTGCGGGTCACGATGGAATACCGGCGTTTTTCCTTAGATCTGCTGCATCGTCACTGTGTGTGCCGCTTACCATAATATTTAATAAATGCCTGAGTGATGGGGTTTTCCCTGATAGGTGGAAGTTGGCCTATTTTATACCGGTCCACAAGGGTGACTCGCGTCAAAGAGTGGAAAACTATAGGCCAATATCCATTCTCTCGGCGATCCCTAAACTATTGGAAAGACTTGTCCATGACAATATATATTCCCAGCTTGCTGCCAAAATTACTGAACAACAACACGGGTTTGTAAAAGGCAAATCTACCACGAGTAATTTACTTATTTACTCAAATTTCTTATTTACTAGCATGGATCGAGGCCACCAGGTAGATGCAATATATTGCGATTTCAAAAAAGCTTTCGACAAGGTTGACCACCTTATACTTATTAAAAAAATATGTACAACGGAATTAGAGGAAATTTATTACGTTGGTTTATCTCATATTTAACAAAAAGACAACAAGCCGTATCATTACGAGGACAGACTTCTACATGGGAACCAGTTACTTCTGGCGTGCCACAGGGGTCAATCCTGGGTCCGCTGTTGTTTATTCTTTTTATTAACACTGTTACTAAATGTTTCGTGCATTGTTTATATCTTTTGTACGCTGACGACATAAAAATATTTGCCATTGTTCGGAATTTAAACGATTGTCTTCTCATACAAAGCGACTTAGTAAGGTTCGAAACATTTTGCACTGAAAACAAAATTTACCTAAGTTACAATAAATGTAAACAAATAAGTTTTACTAAAAATCAAAACGCTATCAAACACAATTATTGTATTGGTAATTATTTACTCGAGCGCGTTTACTGTATAAGAGATCTAGGCGTACTTTTTGATTTCAAACTCCACTTCGATGCGCACATAGATAATATTGTGAATAAAGCTTACAGCATGCTAGGATTTGTCATCAGAAACAGCCGTGAATTTCGAAAACCTGAAACATATCTTCTTCTTTACCACACTCTGGTCCGTTCTCAACTTGAATACTGCACCTCCATATGGAATCCACTTTACGATATCTATAAAGAAAATATTGAAAGTATTCAAAAGAAATTTCTGCGATGCCTCAATTACAGAATGAGCGCACCCAAACGCGGGTACATAAATATGCTCTCGAGTTATAACGTCTCCACTCTATCTAACCGGCGAACATACCTTGATCTCATGACTCTGTATAAAATCTGTAACAACATTATTGACTGTCCCGACTTACTGAAATTGATAAACTTCAAAGTACCACCCAGAGTAACAAGGCTTAACGACTTATTCCACATTAGCAGGACGCGTACAAATGCTGGTGTCAGGGATCCAATCAGAAGAATGTGCGAATCACTTAATCAGAATCAAAACCTCAAGGACTCTGACTTATTTTTTGATACACGCACTACTTTTAGTAGAAAAATGAAGACTGTTTTCCTACAAAGTTCAAAGTATACAACTTAGACATACTTCGTTTAAATATATTTATATATTTTTTTAAATTTCTGTTTAATATTGTTTATCTATTTATATATATATTTTTTTTTGTTTTACCCTCTAAATTTTTTTAAAAATAATTTGTAAATTCTTAAAAGGATATTGCGCATTTCTTTCATATCTCTATTTGTAAAATAATATTCTTATGTATATATTTTTCCCATATTTATAAGTGAAAATATTTGTAAATGTTTTTAACTGCTGTTTAAGTTAATTCGTGCGAAATAGTTTGGATGCAGGTGAATTCTCTAGTTGATGTTTCGTATATATTTTTGTCAATTGATATCTGTATCTGTTTTTTCTCCTGAATAAAAAAAAAAAAAAAAAAAAAAAAAAAAAAAAAAAAAAAAAAAAAAGAAGTCACATTCACAACAATGCAGTGCAACCTATTTATATATAACAAGCTGACATTTACCCGGCGTTGCCCGAGGACTTAAATAATTTTTGAACTTAAATACAAATTATTTGGGGTAAAGTTTTGAGGTTGTCAATTGTAGAGAACCTGAAAACTGGGTGCATTTTCAAATATTTGTTTCACTTAATCTTGCCATGTCCTCGGGCGTCTTCGACTTCTTCAACCATTCGCTACCAGGTCATAGATTGTCATTACACATCATTCTTTGTTCATCACTTTCTTCTCATTTTACCAAAAATAATTATTTGAATCTGGTATTTTCTACAATTCACTCATTTTTTCATGTCATATCATTTTTTTTTTTAATTTAATGTCTTTTCACCCCAAAGGAGTGTTCTAGCCAATGTCATATCATGAAAACCATATTTTCAGTGTTAAAAACTTCATTATATAGAAAAAAATACATTATATAGAAAAAAATACATTATATAGAAAAAACTATATTAGAAGTATAGAAAAAAAAACTCATTAAATAGAAAAAACTACATTATGTAGAAAAAAACGTCATTATATAGAAGAAACTACATTACAAAGAAAAAGTACATCATATAGAAAAAACTACATTTTATGGATAAGAAAAAAATTATACTGAAAAAGCTACATTTTATGGATAAAACTACATTATATAGAAAAAAACGTCATTATATAGAAGAAACTACATTACATAGAAAAAAGTACATCATATGGAAAAAACTACATTTTATGGATAAGACAAACATTATACAGAAAAAAACTACATTTTATGGATAAAACTACATTATATAGAAAAAAAACTAGGTTAAATAGAAAAAAATATATTTTATTGATAAATCTACATTATTTGGAACAAAAAACTACATTAAATAGAAGAAAACTAGGTTAAATAGATAAAAACACACTTTATAGAATATACTATATTTTATAGAAAAATTTTCATTATATAGAAAAAAGCTTTATTATATAGATAAAGCTATATTATATAGAAAAAACTACATTAAATAAAAAAAGGGATGGGAGTTTTTTTCGAAATCCAAAGTAGACAATGACCTACCTCTTGTTTTGGAGGTCAAATGTGGAAAATTTCATCAGATTCGTAATAAGAGAAACAAACCCACACCAGATACTCTTCTGAAGCAGATGGGAAGAGGAAGGTACCTGGCTGGCAGATCGGGTCACCAAGCCAGGCTAAAACCATTTCAAGCAACTTTTCAATTCTGGAAGGTGGTCTTCAACCAGGGCGATAGGGGCCGTTCAAGTATTATGTAAGCACTATAGGGGGGCAGGAGGGTCTTTGCTTTGCTTATTTTTGATGACATGGGGGGGGTGGGGGGGTCGAGATAGTGATTACGTCAGCACTGCTCAGCAGTAGTTTTTCTTTTTACTCATTGGCAACCTTGAAAACCGAATACATATTCGGGGATTCCCACAAATAATTAATACGTTTAGGTACTCGCTTAAATAACAGAATGCATTAACAGAAAAATGCATATAGGTACCAATTTTTACGTAAGCATGGGAGGGGGGGGGGATAAGAGCTTTGCTTACTTTTGGTGACAAGGGGGAAGAGGGGGTAAATAATTGTAATAAATCTTCTTACGTAATACTTGAACGGCCCCATACTGAGAGTAGCACAGACATATGAATATTAATAGACGAGAAGTTAAGGACGAGGGGTTAAAACAAGAGTTGCGGGACGCAGGGAGGAAAGCTGACTGTGATTCGTCAATAAATCAATCTGACAGTAAATAGGCATCTCGCATTATAATATCACCATTTAGTTCTCAAAAGTAAAATCTGCTTTTGAATGAATAGACATTTTTACATGGGAGCGCAAATTACTAGCCACGTTATGAACAAATTTGCGAAGTCCAAATTCGGCAAAATAAATTTCTTCTATTTTCAGAGTCGAATATTTCGATTACGTATTTAGTTAAGACACTTTTATAAATGTTCATAATTTACTTCCCAGCAACCAACCAGCTTTGTGTTTCGCGTCCAGACGTATCTCGATGTGATAGTATATGTTTCTACAACTGATCCATATTATACGATGTGGATATGCTTAAAATAAAGTAAAATAATGCTTATATATGGAATGTAATACGACAATTGGGTTTATTCTCTTTTTCACATTTATTTTTACAAGTTTTCATAGCACAAGCACCATTTTGCCGTGTTATTTCGTAAAATGAACCGATGATGCCTCGACCATAGCTCGACGCTAGTTCGTACAAGAATGATGATGTCACGTTTTCTAAATTCACTTGAGGCCATACGCGAGCACAGCCGGCTCCAATGGAACCGGTACGGGGAGTGGGGAATAATACGCTTTTAATCACTTAGGGCAGGTCTACTAATATTCATATGTCTATGGAGAGTAGCTTCCACTCTAGAACATGCCGCAAATACACTATATGCCGGGATTTGAACCTGCAACCTTGGGCTTGCTAGTCGAGAGCTTTACCTCTAGACCACGGAGGCTATCAAATAGGATGTCAATACATATTTTGTCCACTTTTTTTAATGCAATTCGATGTTTGGTAATGTAATGTATTAAATTCAACCAACGGTCAAAACCAAAGACAGGAAACCCCGCACCGCTTACCTTCCGGATCGACACAGGGATCGAGTAAACAAACCCCGCACCCCCACCCTCTTCCGGACCCCCGCGAACACGCGTCCATCGAATGATCAACGGTCTAAACCAGTGTTTCCCAGCCTTCTTTATGCCATGCCCCACCGTGGTCTTTTCAAAAGTCAGATGCCCCACCGTCATCTTTTTTTATGAAACAGCAGCTAAATTTAAAAATCATAATGTAATATGTTTGTACACATATGAACCCCCAATAAAATTGAATAAAACCTTGTCTAATACATATATTACAACTGAAATTATTTTTTTTTTTTTTTTTCATTCATCACTCACTTAACGATAATAATAAACCAACTCCGTTACACGTACAAAATAAAAGCCGTAAACTGAATCTTTTAGAGCAGTTAGAAATTAACAAAAACTCTAATAATCCGAAAGCTATTCTAATTAATGAACAAACAAATATAATTCGTTCACCCCTACTAGATATTTTCAAACCTAGTGCAAATATGAGTGCACTATGAAGTACTTAATTATACTAAAAATAACCCTATGAGTCATCGTTTGGGAATAACTAACATAAAGACATTCAGTCAAATTTAAACATTACACTAATTGGGGAAACTTTGCTGGGGTAATAACCATTAATAATTTCTAATATTTTACTCAGAAATCAATTAAGAAATCAGTAATTGAAATTAAAATACCTACCTAGAAATAATATAAATGTATCGTCTGTAAGTGGGCTACCCACAGTTTGATAATGCCTTCAGAAGGCGAAACAGCTGTCACGCGTAATAATAATTACACAGCAGAACTTGTTTAAAAATAAACTGTTTTTATAAACCCAATAACAATATTATTGAATATATACAATACAACAACAATACCTATAATCGAGTGACAGCTGTGTTTTGATCTGCTCCCGAAATAAATAGTTAACAATCTGGTACAGCGAGAAAATTTCCCCGTGGATGTGTCAAATCCGATGAGAATTGTTAGTTTTACTAAGTCAGTGTTCGATTTGTCAGTGATTGACCAGTGAATAAATAATTATCAGTATTTTAAAATCGAAAAATTAACAGTACATCTCAAGTCAACCAAAAGGGTAATAGAGGCAGTGTTTGACCTACAGTGTCTACCAAAATGGCAAATTCAGAAAAAAATCTGAGAAGCAAAGGACAAACGACAGCTGCTAACCTTTCATCTGAGCCCCACGTTTTAAACTTCGACAATCTGCTGGAAAAAATTGAGATGAAAATGGAAAAAAAATTGGAATTATTTAAACAAGCAATAATAAAGAAAATAGATGATGAAAATCAAGAAACCAGAAACACAAGGGACTTCATCAGCCGTCAGTACGATGACATTCATCTTAAGATGGAGACCATTATCAAACTGGTTTCGGAAGTTGAATTAATGAGAAAGGAGCTAACGGAAAAGGACAGAATAATAAAGAGCCTGGAAGTCAGACTGGCAGAAGTGGAGCAAGTAACTCATGAAGACACCCTTGAATTTACAGGGATCGAAGTAAAAGAGGGTGAGCAGCCTGCAGAAATGATTAAACGGGTTGCCGCAGTCTCAGGAATCGAATTAAAAAGCGATGACATCCTCGACATCAAGAAAATTCCGGACCGACGACCTGGAGTCCCCCCAAAACTCCACGTCAGATTTACTAACCCCCAAAAAAGACGACAAATTCTACTGAACAAAAGGCAACTTAATACAATTACAGCACAAGGAAACGGATTCCAGAAGATTTTTGTTGGTGAAATCCTTGGTCACTATTTCAAAGATCTTCTGTGGAGGTCTAAAACAAGGGCAAAAGAAATGGGCTTCAAATATGTCTGGTACAAAGACTGTAAAATAATGATTAGGAAAAATGACGGCGACAAACAAATACACTACATCAAACATTCTGATGATCTTAAAAAAATTGATTAGTTTCTTTGATTGAGAGCCCCACTTTTACCGGTCATTCACTGGGTCGATTCCCCCAATATTGGTGAGTCATATCTTTTATGCTTATTTTCGCACTGTAACAATAATGAACTCCTGCACTAGCAATGAAAGGTTGAAACCCCCAGTGATGGCCACGGATTAGTGGAGCTCTCATTCAAGGGAATTAAACAATTCTTTTTTTTGTTTAGTATAAATTTTATAATGGCTATTAACTTTAATCGCATGTATGCAGAACATGGTGATCAAATCAACCCTTTTACTACTTCAGATGCCAAAATTTGCAAATATCTTATAGCAGAGGTAAAAAACACTACAATTATGCACCAAAATATTAGGTCAATTAATAAAAACTTTAACGAACTCCAGATACAGCTTAACCACCTTAATATAGACTTTGATATAATTATTCTCACGGAATGTTGGTTGTCAAACACTTATACTCCAAAATTAATAAATCACTACTCTTCCTTCAATTCGACAAAACATGATAGCCAGAACGATGGAGTCGTGGTATACACAAAAAATGATCTTAACCCCATTGTAACGGAAATAGACATTATTGGCGCGAACTGTTTGCAAATAACATACAATAATGACACTTGCATTCTAGCAATATACCGCTCTCCTTCGAATCGTAATATTACACCATTTCTAAATAGTCTTAATAGCATATTATCCAATCTTTCCCATACTAAAAATTTGATAATTATGGGAGATTTAAATATCAACATACTCCCAAACAATTCACATCACCAATGTCATGACTACCTAAACATGTTAGAATTCCATGGATTAATTAGTACCATCAATACACCAACAAGAATAGTCAATGAATCAACTTCATGTATTGATCACATAATGGTCAAAACTAATAAACAAAACAAAAGCATCATTTACAAATCAACAATTACAGATCACTACACAACAATCTTCACTTTGCAATCCGACACCACAAAAAATAGACGAGATCAGTCTCTTATATACAATAATATTAACTTTGAAAATTTAAAAGCCTCAATTAAAAATAAATCTTGGCAAGAGCTTTTCCAAATAAAAAACTCAGATGATGCATGGATATATTTTGTTGACTTTCTGAAAAATGAATTAAGTAATAATACCACAATTTTGTCAAAAAAAATTCCAAACAAAATTAAACCCTTGAAATCATGGATAAGTCATTCAATCATCAACTGCATTCGTAGAAGAAACGCACTACACAAAAAAGTGAAAGAAAATCCATATGACATAATAGCAATAAACATCTACAAAAGATACAGAAATACGTGCGGTGACGTCATCAGAAAGGCAAAAGAAATCTATTACGGAGTCAAAATCAAAGAAAGCAACAACGATCCCAAAAAAATATGGCAAATTTTAAGAGAAGCCACAAATACACAAAACACTAAAGACAAACAAGACATAAGTAAACTCTGCATTGATGGAGAAATTATTGATACCTCAAAAAACCCAAAGCTCGTTGCGGATCACATCAATAATTTTTTTATTAATATTGGGTCACATCTTGCTTCTCGTCTACCAAATTGTGGGAATGCTCAAACTTCTGAAATAGGACTCCAATTTTCTCAAAGAAGATTTAACTTTCAAAAAGTGTCTGGGGAAGAGATTCTAAAAATAATTAATTCCCTAAAAAACACGTCTAGTGCCGGAGTTGATGGGTTATCAACCAAGATTTTAAAAACGCTGTCTACGGAAATTGCATTGCCCCTAGAACACTTAATAAACTCTAGTATCACTCAGGGCCACTTCCCCTCAAACCTGAAACAAGGTATTGTTATTCCTATACATAAAACAGGTAACAAGACAGACATAAACAACTACAGACCAATAACTCTACTAACTAGTCTAACTAAAGTATTTGAAAAGGTTGTCAATGCACAGTTGGTAAAATTTCTCGTGAGCCATAAACTGATTTCAGAAAATCAATACGGGTTTCAAGAAAACAAGAGTACCTCAGACGCTATTGCTGCTGTCACTGATTTCATTGTTAAAAACCTTGATAAAAGCAAAAAATGTATTTCAATCTTCTTAGACCTATCTAAAGCCTTTGATACCATATCGCACAGTAAATTAACAAATAAACTTGAAAAAATCGGTATTGCGGACAACGAACTTAAATTCTTTAAAAGCTACCTTAATGGGCGTAAGCAACAAGTTAAAATAAATAACATATTAAGCAACACCTGCTCAACTAATTATGGTATACCACAAGGAAGCATATTAGGACCGATTTTGTTCCTGGTGTATATTAACGACTTATGTAACATTAATATTCAGGGGAAAATAGTTAGTTTTGCCGATGACACTGTTCTTCTGTTTGAAGCTGACACTTGGCCAGCTGTCTACAAAAAAGCTGAAACGGACATAAGCATTGTAAAAAAATGGTTGGATACTAATACGCTCACACTGAATGCCGAGAAAACCAAATACATCACATCAAGCATTAATATTACAGGTCAACCTCATGACGATGCCTCTATTAGAATACACACATGTTTGAATTCTGAAGAATGTTGTCAGTGTCCCTACATTGAGCGCACTGCTCAGATAAAGTACCTCGGCCTCACCATTGATCCATACTTCAAATGGAATCTTCACACTCAAAGTATTGCAAACAAAATAAGAAAAACCATGCACTTCTTCAGAACGATACGAAACTTCCTCAACTTACAACACTTGAAAATGGTTTATTTTGCACTCTGTCAATCTATTATTGAGTATGGTATCATAGCGTGGGGAGGTGGAACTTCATCTGCACTAGACCCAATCATAAGGGCACAGAAAACTATTATAAAAATAATTCTTAGGCTTCCTCTAATTACTGACTCGAACTTGATCTTTAAAATTATGAATGTGTTTGATATTCGGCAGACATACGCAAAAACAATACTCACTCACCTATACACAAATAAACATACATACTACGAAAAAAGATCTAATACTCGCTGTACTCGAAGCAATAACAAAGACTTACTTCAAATTCCTGTAACGCACACTACTTTTGGACAACGAAATTTTAGATATCTTGCGACTAGACTTTATAACATTCTTCCTGATAAAATAAAAACATGTCATTCACAAAAAAATTTCAAAGATAGCGTAAAAATTTGGATTAAAAGTAATGATAGGGCCTTTACCGGTGCACTCATCCAAATTCGCAGTCATTGATGCAACCTAATTATTGTATGTATTTTCATATAATAGTAGGTATATTATTAGGACTATAAACGAACTTGGTATATGATGTATTGATATTGATGCTACCTAACTATTGAGTGTTCATATTTTTATATAATTGTAGGTACGTTATAGTACTATAAATAAACTTGGTGGATAGCTGCCTCAACACAGGCTAAGCCTAGTGAGGCGGGCTATGATAAACCTTAACATATAACTACATTAACATTTCTATTATTTACATTTATTTTACCTACTGTTTATATATTAATTTCCATTGATAAAATTATATACTCTTCTAATTTATAAACCAATGTACACAAAACAGTCTTACATGTATTTCCATAGTTATAGTTTGAAAATTTGTCACAATAAAGATATTTATTATTATTATTATTATTATTATAACAAATAAAAAAATAAAATGGAGTTCTACAAATTAAACTTAATAACAATAAATAATAAAGAAATTAAATTCAGTTACGCTTGCTACAATGAAATTTTATAACCTAATTTCGGTCTTAGGTCCTCTCTATTATTTATTTCCAATCGATTTAGTTTTTTAGTGAGTAAATCGCTTATGGCGCTAAAACCACATTCCACCAAATAAGTTGAGGGAAAGGTTAATATTATATTTCTGGCATGCAAAGTAATGTTAGGATATTTTTGTTAGTTTCTTTCCAAATTCTTAGTGTAAGTTTCTTCTTAAAGCCTTAATTTCACATTCGCACTCACACTGAACAAAAAACCGTTATCATGTTATTACAGTAATTCTTCTTGTTCACGCAAGTCAAATTTAATGGCATAAGTGTTCACTCATACGAGGACTCAGGATAAACTATTCTCATTTTCTTCTGTCTTTATTCATTTTCACAGAAGTTACAGTTATTGCAACATGTTCTCACTAAGGAAACTTTCTTCTTATTTTCTTACTGTGATTATTCATGGTCAAGCATTCGCATTCATACTAAGGTAAAACCATTCTCATGTTCTTACTGTAGCTATTAATTTTCAGAAAAGACAAACTTAGTGACTCACATTCGCATTCACACTAAGGATAAACCGTTTTCATGTTCTTACTGCGATAATTCATGTTCACAGAAGTCACGTTTAACTAGAAACAATAGCACTCCTACTAAAAAAAACAATTCTTACTGTAATTATTCATGTTTATGGAAGTCAAATTTGACGATCTACATTATCACTCATATTTAGGATAAACCATTCTCATTTTATTAGTGCAACTATTCATGTTCACAAAAGTCAAGCTTAAGAAGACACATTCGCACTCATACTAAGCAAAATCCATTCTCACGTTCTTACTGTGATCATTCGTGTTCACTAATTTCCAGCTTAATGTTACAAATTCGCACTCATGCTTAGGAAAAATCGTGTATCATGTTCTAATAGTAATTATGTATTTTATTTTAGGAAAATTAAGAGTAACTTGGTTGGTTTATACATGTGCCATTTACTTAACTGAGAAACCAATTATAGATTTCCTCATTATACTTATACATTGTGTAGGTATAAAACAATTAAGCAAAACAACAACTACAGCTAAGTACGCCCCACCGTGGGAAACACTGGTCTAAACGAAAGGATTAGGACAGGAAACCCCTCCGCACCGCCACCTCCTGGACCGCTACAGGGACAGAATAAACAAACCCCACACCCCCCCGCACCCTGGGACCGCCGCAAGGGAGCAAAATGCACGTAAGCCCTTGAAGTTATAAAAACAAAAGAAGAAGCGCCCATTGTTTAGTTACGCACGGAAGCCCAAGGGATTAGGGCGCGTCAAGACGCAGCAATATTTCGGTCAGCGCGTAAACCATAAACCGCACGATGTATCAATAAACAAAAATTCCCGCGCAATAGTAACAACAGACCGAACAAGATAATTACGATTCACAATAAAAGACATTTTCCCCAGACCGGTACGACTTTTCAACCACGAGTGTTAGTGAACACATACCGAGTGTCTAAACCAGAGGTTCCCAAGGTGGTCTATATGGACCCCCAGGGGTCGATATTGGCATGCTGGCGGTCTATGTCAGCGAGAAAAAAATTTGGGGGTCCAGGAGATTCAAATGGGGGTACATAAGAGCGGACCCCCATTTACCTCAAGTAAACGTTTAGGAGTTCCGTAAATGACACAATAGTCCTAACACAAATATAAATAGACTGAGAAATTACTTATTTGTATTTTTATATTTCGTAAAGTTTTTAATTGAGGTATATAAACAGAGTCTACGTTCCTTTTCTCGTCAGAATTAATATATTCAAGCAAAACATTGCACATTGGAAGCCGCTAATTTTCCTAGTTCGCCAGCTTGTTTTTGAAAAATGTCCAAGGTAATAATGACGTTCAACATTTAAATACACTTCACACAGACTTCAAAACTAAGTTTGAGGACATTTTGACTATGGAAATGCAACGTTGAAGAATCGGATATCATGTGACAAGAAGAACTGACTGGAATAAGCACTAACAAAGAACTTAAGGGGCAGTTCTGTAGGGCCAGCTACAGAAAGAAATTCCCGTTGCTTATCCTGCTTTATTTTCATTTGGTGTAATACCTCACAAGGGCTGTCTGCACAATGTAAAGACAGAGCAATTATACCGCCATCCGTTTTTTGGGCAGGCAAGGGAAGGGAATATTTTTACTAAAAAAATAAATGATTATCACATGGGACGTTAATAGTTTTAGGAAAATTCAATATTCGGCAGGCAGGGGGTCACGGAAAAAAAAAATTTGGCAAGTGGTCTACGGGGCAAATAAGTTTGGGAACCTCTGGTTTAAACGGTATAAATCGTGACCGGCTAGTGCAGTGATGAACGTTTTCTACAGTCTGATTTGAGCACACACTTGAATACCTAACCAGATATTACGTGAACTTGGTTGGGCCTTCCAAATACAGTACGGCACAATCCAAGCTGCAGCTCTGACGAAGGACCGGATACTGGACAAACCTGTTTTCGCTGCAGCTACGTTCGACGCCTGGGCCAGGTAGCCTCAGATGTCGGTGCACTTCACCACTGGTTACAGCTTCGTGGAAAATTCCAAGTAACGTACCACGGATTCCCCATATAACGTTAACAATCTTAATCATTAATAGAGCCAATTTAGGTAGGGTTTGTACTACTTGTAAACCTGTCCACAGAATTCACAATATATGTTTTAATGTCAAAAACCATGTTTCTTTTAACAAAACCCTTTCCAATACAGTGATACTGGGTTGAGAACTTCACCCCTGTAGAACTGAGTCTAGCCGCGGAGCACCTGAGTCAACCAAAACAATGGTATTTGCCGAGGTGAAAAACCTTTTAGAAACGTTACAGTAACAATGAGTATGTAGTGTCTGCCTACCTTGGAATCGACATTATAGTCCGGGCTGGAGATGTCATCGATGATGGGATCATCTCCGCACAGAATGTCGAAACAGAAGCCCGGGGGAGGCGAATAGTGGTTGAAGGTGATTCCAGTGAAAATGTCTGAAGAGGCACCTGTAATTAACAGTCGAAACAGAACACATAAGAAAAACGAATTCTTAAACTTTATAAACATTGCATATATTTACAAAATTGTGTTTCTTGGTTTGTGCCCTATGGACTCAAAACTCCTGGACCGATTTCGCAGAAAATTTCATAGATTGTTCTTATTAGTGTAAGGAGTGTTTAGAGAGTAATTTGAAAGGAAAAAGAAGTCGGGGATGCCAGAGAGAGACGTGGCACGATCAAGTGAAACAAATATTTACATATCCATAACTTAACACATTGTTTTTTTTTCAAGGGAAGATATTAAATAGTTTTATAGGGAAATATTGCATATACATATTGCTGTTTTCAGTGTTACTGGTTTGCAACAAACATGAATAATTATATGCATATAAGAATGTACAATGTACATACATACATTATGTTTTGCTTTATTTAAAATATTAGTTGTATTAACATTTTATTTTTATTTTTTTGCATATAGTTATGCTATTATCCATGTATTATGTTATACTTAAATACATAAATCGTCAATTTCCTCTGTTTAAGTTCAATAGGGCGTTAATTAATAGTAAATAAATATTTTGAATGTCATTTTAGTTGTATGTTGTAATGAGGATCTTGTGAAGCGATCTGAGTTTGTAAAGTTATCCTGGTGTTTTAAAGGGGAAGCCTTGCTACTGCTAGTATAGCATCATGTTGTTTTAGTTGTAGGTTGGTGGAATGTATGTTGTAATGAGGATCTTGTGAAGCGATCTGAGTTTGTAAAGTTATCCTGGTGTTTTAAAGGGGAAGCCTTGCTACTGCTAGTATAGCACCATGTTGTTTTAGTTGTAGGTTGGTGGAATGTATGTTGTAATGAGGATCTTGTGAAGCGATCTGAGTTTGTAAAGTTATCCTGGTGTTTTAAAGGGGAAGCCTTGCTACTGCTAGTATAGCATCATGTTGTTTTAGTTGTAGGTTGGTGGAATGTATGTTGTAATGAGGATCTTGTGAAGCGATCTGAGTTTGTAAAGTTATCCTGGTGTTTTAAAGGGGAAGCCTTGCTACTGCTAGTATAGCACCATGTTGTTTTAGTTGTAGGTTGGTGGAATGTATGTTGTAATGAGGATCTTGTGAAGCGATCTGAGTTTGTAAAGTTATCCTGGTGTTTTAAAGGGGAAGCCTTGCTACTGCTAGTATAGCACCATGTTGTTTTAGTTGTAGGTTGGTGGAATGTATGTTGTAATGAGGATCTTGTGAAGCGATCTGAGTTTGTAAAGTTATCCTGGTGTTTTAAAGGGGAAGCCTTGCTACTGCTAGTATAGCACCATGTTGTTTTAGTTGTAGGTTGGTGGAATGTATGTTGTAATGAGGATCTTGTGAAGCGATCTGAGTTTGTAAAGTTATCCTGGTGTTTTAAAGGGGAAGCCTTGCTACTGCTAGTATAGCACCATGTTGTTTTAGTTGTAGGTTGGTGGAATGTATGTTGTAATGAGGATCTTGTGAAGCGATCTGAGTTTGTAAAGTTATCCTGGTGTTTTAAAGGGGAAGCCTTGCTACTGCTAGTATAGCACCATGTTGTTTTAGTTGTAGGTTGGTGGAATGTATGTTGTAATGAGGATCTTGTGAAGCGATCTGAGTTTGTAAAGTTATCCTGGTGTTTTAAAGGGGAAGCCTTGCTACTGCTAGTATAGCACCATGTTGTTTTAGTTGTAGGTTGGTGGAATGTATGTTGTAATGAGGATCTTGTGAAGCGATCTGAGTTTGTAAAGTTATCCTGGTGTTTTAAAGGGGAAGCCTTGCTACTGCTAGTATAGCACCATGTTGTTTTAGTTGTAGGTTGGTGGAATGAATGTTGTAATGAGGATCTTGTGAAGCGATCTGAGTTTGTAAAGTTATCCTGGTGTTTTAAAGGGGAAGCCTTGCTACTGCTAGTATAGCACCATGTTGTTTTAGTTGTAGGTTGGTGGAATGTATGTTGTAATGAGGATCTTGTGAAGCGATCTGAGTTTGTAAAGTTATCCTGGTGTTTTAAAGGGGAAGCCTTGCTACTGCTAGTATAGCACCATGTTGTTTTAGTTGTAGGTTGGTGGAATGTATGTTGTAATGAGGATCTTGTGAAGCGATCTGAGTTTGTAAAGTTATCCTGGTGTTTTAAAGGGGAAGCCTTGCTACTGCTAGTATAGCACCATGTTGTTTTAGTTGTAGGTTGGTGGAATGTATGTTGTAATGAGGATCTTGTGAAGCGATCTGAGTTTGTAAAGTTATCCTGGTGTTTTAAAGGGGAAGCCTTGCTACTGCTAGTATAGCACCATGTTGTTTTAGTTGTAGGTTGGTGGAATGTATGTTGTAATGAGGATCTTGTGAAGCGATCTGAGTTTGTAAAGTTATCCTGGTGTTTTAAAGGGGAAGCCTTGCTACTGCTAGTATAGCACCATGTTGTTTTAGTTGTAGGTTGGTGGAATGTATGTTGTAATGAGGATCTTGTGAAGCGATCTGAGTTTGTAAAGTTATCCTGGTGTTTTAAAGGGGAAGCCTTGCTACTGCTAGTATAGCACCATGTTGTTTTAGTTGTAGGTTGGTGGAATGTATGTTGTAATGAGGATCTTGTGAAGCGATCTGAGTTTGTAAAGTTATCCTGGTGTTTTAAAGGGGAAGCCTTGCTACTGCTAGTATAGCACCATGTTGTTTTAGTTGTAGGTTGGTGGAATGTATGTTGTAATGAGGATCTTGTGAAGCGATCTGAGTTTGTAAAGTTATCCTGGTGTTTTAAAGGAGAAGCCTTGCTACTGCTAGTATAGCATCATGTTGTTTTAGTTGTAGGTTGGTGGAATGTATGTTGTAATGAGGATCTTGTGAAGCGATCTGAGTTTGTAAAGTTATCCTGGTGTTTTAAAGGGGAAGCCTTGCTACTGCTAGTATAGCATCATGTTGTTTTAGTTGTAGGTTGGTGGAATGTATGTTGTAATGAGGATCTTGTGAAGCGATCTGAGTTTGTAAAGTTATCCTGGTGTTTTAAAGGGGAAGCCTTGCTACTGCTAGTATAGCACCATGTTGTTTTAGTTGTAGGTTGGTGGAATGTATGTTGTAATGAGGATCTTGTGAAGCGATCTGAGTTTGTAAAGTTATCCTGGTGTTTTAAAGGGGAAGCCTTGCTACTGCTAGTATAGCATCATGTTGTTTTAGTTGTAGGTTGGTGGAATGTATGTTGTAATGAGGATCTTGTGAAGCGATCTGAGTTTGTAAAGTTATCCTGGTGTTTTAAAGGGGAAGCCTTGCTACTGCTAGTATAGCACCATGTTGTTTTAGTTGTAGGTTGGTGGAATGTATGTTGTAATGAGGATCTTGTGAAGCGATCTGAGTTTGTAAAGTTATCCTGGTGTTTTAAAGGGGAAGCCTTGCGACTGCTAGTATAGCACCATGTTGTTTTAGTTGTAGGTTGGTGGAATGTATGTTGTAATGAGGATCTTGTGAAGCGATCTGAGTTTGTGTGTGCAAAGTTATCCTGGTGTTTTAAAGGGGAAACCTTGCTCCTGCTAGTATAGCACCATCTCGTTTTAGTTGCAGGTTGGTGGAATGTATGTTGTAATGAGGATCTTGTGAAGCGATCTGAGTTTGTGTGTGCAAAGTTATCCTGGTGTTTTAAAGGGGAAGCCTTGCTACTGCTAGTATAGCACCATGTCGTTTTAGTTGTAGGTTGGTGGAATGTATGTTGTAATGAGGATCTTGTGAAGCGATCTGAGTTTGTAAGGTTATCCTGGTGTTTTAAAGGGGAAGCCTTGCGACTGCTAGTATAGCACCATGTTGTTTTAGTTGTAGGTTGGTGGAATGTATGTTGTAATGAGGATCTTGTGAAGCGATCTGAGTTTGTGTGTGCAAAGTTATCCTGGTGTTTTAAAGGGGAAACCTTGCTCCTGCTAGTATAGCACCATCTCGTTTTAGTTGCAGGTTGGTGGAATGTATGTTGTAATGAGGATCTTGTGAAGCGATCTGAGTTTGTGTGTGCAAAGTTATCCTGGTGTTTTAAAGGGGAAGCCTTGCTACTGCTAGTATAGCACCATGTCGTTTTAGTTGTAGGTTGGTGGAATGTATGTTGTAATGAGGATCTTGTGAAGCGATCTGAGTTTGTAAAGTTATCCTGGTGTTTTAAAGGGGAAGCCTTGCTACTGCTAGTATAGCATCATGTTGTTTTAGTTGTAGGTTGGTGGAATGTATGTTGTAATGAGGATCTTGTGAAGCGATCTGAGTTTGTAAAGTTATCCTGGTGTTTTAAAGGGGAAGCCTTGCTACTGCTAGTATAGCACCATGTTGTTTTAGTTGTAGGTTGGTGGAATGTATGTTGTAATGAGGATCTTGTGAAGCGATCTGAGTTTGTAAAGTTATCCTGGTGTTTTAAAGGGGAAGCCTTGCGACTGTTAGTATAGCACCATGTTGTTTTAGTTGTAGGTTGGTGGAATGTATGTTGTAATGAGGATCTTGTGAAGCGATCTGAGTTTGTGTGTGCAAAGTTATCCTGGTGTTTTAAAGGGGAAACCTTGCTCCTGCTAGTATAGCACCATCTCGTTTTAGTTGCAGGTTGGTGGAATGTATGTTGTAATGAGGATCTTGTGAAGCGATCTGAGTTTGTGTGTGCAAAGTTATCCTGGTGTTTTAAAGGGGAAGCCTTGCTACTGCTAGTATAGCACCATGTCGTTTTAGTTGTAGGTTGGTGGAATGTATGTTGTAATGAGGATCTTGTGAAGCGATCTGAGTTTGTAAAGTTATCCTGGTGTTTTAAAGGGGAAGCCTTGCGACTGCTAGTATAGCACCATGTTGTTTTAGTTGTAGGTTGGTGGAATGTATGTTGTAATGAGGATCTTGTGAAGCGATCTGAGTTTGTGTGTGCAAAGTTATCCTGGTGTTTTAAAGGGGAAACCTTGCTCCTGCTAGTATAGCACCATCTCGTTTTAGTTGCAGGTTGGTGGAATGTATGTTGTAATGAGGATCTTGTGAAGCGATCTGAGTTTGTGTGTGCAAAGTTATCCTGGTGTTTTAAAGGGGAAGCCTTGCTACTGCTAGTATAGCACCATGTCGTTTTAGTTGTAGGTTGGTGGAATGTATGTTGTAATGAGGATCTTGTGAAGCGATCTGAGTTTGTAAAGTTATCCTGGTGTTTTAAAGGGGAAGCCTTGCTACTGCTAGTATAGCATCATGTTGTTTTAGTTGTAGGTTGGTGGAATGTATGTTGTAATGAGGATCTTGTGAAGCGATCTGAGTTTGTAAAGTTATCCTGGTGTTTTAAAGGGGAAGCCTTGCTACTGCTAGTATAGCACCATGTTGTTTTAGTTGTAGGTTGGTGGAATGTATGTTGTAATGAGGATCTTGTGAAGCGATCTGAGTTTGTAAAGTTATCCTGGTGTTTTAAAGGGGAAGCCTTGCGACTGCTAGTATAGCACCATGTTGTTTTAGTTGTAGGTTGGTGGAATGTATGTTGTAATGAGGATCTTGTGAAGCGATCTGAGTTTGTGTGTGCAAAGTTATCCTGGTGTTTTAAAGGGGAAACCTTGCTCCTGCTAGTATAGCACCATCTCGTTTTAGTTGCAGGTTGGTGGAATGTATGTTGTAATGAGGATCTTGTGAAGCGATCTGAGTTTGTGTGTGCAAAGTTATCCTGGTGTTTTAAAGGGGAAGCCTTGCTACTGCTAGTATAGCACCATGTCGTTTTAGTTGTAGGTTGGTGGAATGTATGTTGTAATGAGGATCTTGTGAAGCGATCTGAGTTTGTAAAGTTATCCTGGTGTTTTAAAGGGGAAGCCTTGCTACTGCTAGTATAGCATCATGTTGTTTTAGTTGTAGGTTGGTGGAATGTATGTTGTAATGAGGATCTTGTGAAGCGATCTGAGTTTGTAAAGTTATCCTGGTGTTTTAAAGGGGAAGCCTTGCTACTGCTAGTATAGCACCATGTTGTTTTAGTTGTAGGTTGGTGGAATGTATGTTGTAATGAGGATCTTGTGAAGCGATCTGAGTTTGTAAAGTTATCCTGGTGTTTTAAAGGGGAAGCCTTGCTACTGCTAGTATAGCATCATGTTGTTTTAGTTGTAGGTTGGTGGAATGTATGTTGTAATGAGGATCTTGTGAAGCTATCTGAGTTTGTAAAGTTATCCTGGTGTTTTAAAGGGGAAGCCTTGCGACTGCTAGTATAGCACCATGTTGTTTTAGTTGTAGGTTGGTGGAATGTATGTTGTAATGAGGATCTTGTGAAGCGATCTGAGTTTGTAAAGTTATCCTGGTGTTTTAAAGGGGAAGCCTTGCTACTGCTAGTATAGCATCATGTTGTTTTAGTTGTAGGTTGGTGGAATGTATGTTGTAATGAGGATCTTGTGAAGCGATCTGAGTTTGTAAAGTTATCCTGGTGTTTTAAAGGGGAAGCCTTGCTACTGCTAGTATAGCACCATCTCGTTTTAGTTGTAGGTTGGTGGAATGTATGTTGTAATGAGGATCTTGTGAAGCGATCTGAGTTTGTGTGTGCAAAGTTATCCTGGTGTTTTAAAGGGGAAACCTTGCTCCTGCTAGTATAGCACCATGTCGTTTTAGTTGTAGGTTGGTGGAATGTACGTTGCAATGAGGATCTTGTGAAGCGATCTGAGTTTGCATGTGCAAAGTTATCCTGGTTTTTAAAGAATAATTTAAACTATCCTTTGAATATAATATTTTCAGAGACATTAAATTCAGGGCATTGAAACTTGGTGTGTATGTCTGAAATGCCCTGTATATAAAGCTCTGTATATATTTGTGCAGTGCCCTTGAGGAGGTTTCTAACAAAAATAGCGCTGTACAAATCATCAAAGGTTATTATTATTATTTTTTCTCCGCGCTCGGTCAGCTGTTCTATTGTTCTTTTGAAAATAAATTAGATTGATCTTGTCACTGTGGATTTTTACACAAAATAAGGTCAGGAATCATTGGTTTGAGTATATCGGTCACTTAGTATCCTGCTTATATATTAAAAGATTAATTGATTTTGTATCTTACCGAGGTCATCGCTTCCCCTCCACAATACTTCCATCTCCTGGTTGGCCACCCTGGCGCGCTTGTCCTGGAAGTCCACCCTGTTCAACACTATACCGTCATATCCCATCGCGGAGAACAGGTTGGCTTGCTCGCGCGAGTGTCCGAACGGGTCGATCTGCCAGCCCGCTTCCTAAAAAATGATTTTAAAAATCAATCGACAAAAATATATAATATTAACATTTTAGCATTGCATTAAGACAAGCCAGAATCTTAACGACTTAAGTGAAACAGCCGTGCACGCGCAGCCCTGGTGTATTGGACAGACCTGCGGTTGAATCTGCCTTATCAAATTTTTTAAAATAAAGTGGAAATATTCACGACATAAGTGATGAAGTCGTGTAAAAACATATTCGACGCGCGGCCCGACGTAATATACGGACCTACGGTCGACTTTGCCCTAGCAGGCCTAGAAAACCGATCTTTCCGTTGGCTTTATTTTAAATATTTCAGATGAACGTATTACTAAATTCTCAAACGTTTCTAGAGGGATCCCTCTGGAAGTTACTAATTCATCGTCTAGAAAAATAAAATGTTCTGTTTGCCGCTAATTTTATAGTTGAAAAACGTTTTACATAAAACATTTTAATGGTAAGGTCCTGTTTATTAATCTTAAATATAAATAACTTATATCCGTAGGAATCCCTCTAGAAACATTTGCGATTTTAGTAACACATTCATCGGAATTAATTAAAATGTAATCGTCGATCAAATCCCGTTATTAGAGTCTTTTGTCGTCTCAATTAGATCACTTTCCACTGGAGTGATTGGTGTGCTAGAGTTGTATATACCAAATAATTCCTCAAAATATTAATATGAAAACACATGAAACTCCTTACTGCGGTTTAAGAGGAAGCTACAAGCTAAACATGTGTATATTCTTGGTATACCTTATATTGTTGGTAATAGGCATCAAAATTGCTTGACAAATGGATTCTAGAAACGTTCGAATTCAAGGTCAAAACTGGTTTTTATTTATTTTGTAAATAATTTTATAAGAAAGCAAAAAAGCTAATCAAGTGAAATTATCACAGGTAATCTTAGCTATAATACTGTATTTTTTAAAGTTGTTTCCTTTACGAGTTCATACATTTCTATTGATAAAATACTTTTGTTTGTAGTTTACATTAATATTTTTTTTGAGTAATTATTTTTTTTATTTATATTCTACTCAAGCGAAACGATAGAATATCCTTCAATTTATATGAAGCCTATTTTGTGATATTCATAATGTACACAAATTCGTTAAAAAGATTAATCAAAACAGTGATTTGGCATTAAGCTTCACCTTAAAGCCAATAAATCAATTTGTTTTTCGTCATTATAAACACCCGCTAAGCTGCCAAAGCAGTTTGTCAGCACGTTATGTTCACGATATTAATTATAAATATAACTAGACACGTACAACGAGAAGCCACAATCAATTAGATACAGAAAAATAACATTTTAAGAAACTACAATACAAAGACATACAATACATAGACAGATTAGAGTAGACATTATTTTATGGTGCTAAAACTTGCTGTATTTGTATTGTGTATATGCAAACAATAATGTCCAATAACCAAACGCCTTGTCATTAATAGTTATTATAGTATGTATTGTGCTAAAACTTGCTTATTTGCATTGTGTATATGCAAACAATAATGTAACCTAACCAAACGCCTTGTCATTGATAGTTATTATAGTATGTATTGTGCTAAAACTTGCTTATTTGTATTGTGTATATGCAAACAATAATGTAACCTAACCAAACGCCTTGTCATTGATAGTTATTATAGTATGTATTGTGCTAAAACTTGCTGTATTTGTATTGTGTATATTCAAACAATAATGTAACCTAACCAAACGCCTTGTCATTGATAGTTATTATAGTATGTATTGTGCTAAAACTTGCTGTATTTGTATTGTGTATATGCAAACAATAATGTAACCTAACCAAACGCCTTATCATTGATAGTTATTATAGTATGTATTGTGCTAAAACTTGCTGTATTTGTATTGTGTATATGCAAACAATAATGTAACCTAACCAAACGCCTTGTCATTGATAGTTATTATAGTATGTATTGTGCTAAAACTTGCTTATTTGTATTGTGTATATGCAAACAATAATGTAACCTAACCAAACGCCTTGTCATTGATAGTTATTATAGTATGTATTGTGCTAAAACTTGCTTATTTGTATTGTGTATATGCAAACAATAATGTAACCTAACCAAACGCCTTGTCATTGATAGTTATTATAGTATGTATTGTGCTAAAACTTGCTGTATTTGTATTGTGTATATGCAAACAATAATGTAACCTAACCAAACGCCTTATCATTGATAGTTATTATAGTATGTATTGTGCTAAAACTTGCTGTATTTGTATTGTGTATATGCAAACAATAATGTAACCTAACCAAACGCCTTGTCATTGATAGTTATTATAGTATGTATTGTGCTAAAACTTGCTGTATTTGTATTGTGTATATGCAAACAATAATGTAACCTAACCAAACGCCTTATCATTGATAGTTATTATAGTATGTATTGTGCTAAAACTTGCTGTATTTGTATTGTGTATATGCAAACAATAATGTAACCTAACCAAACGCCTTGTCATTGATAGTTATTATAGTATGTATTGTGCTAAAACTTGCTGTATTTGTATTGTGTATATGCAAACAATAATGTAACCTAACCAAACGCCTTATCATTGATAGTTATTATAGTATGTATTGTGCTAAAACTTGCTGTATTTGTATTGTGTATATGCAAACAATAATGTAACCTAACCAAACGCCTTGTCATTGATAGTTATTATAGTATGTATTGTGCTAAAACTTGCTGTATTTGTATTGTGTATATGCAAACAATAATGTAACCTAACCAAACGCCTTATCATTGATAGTTATTATAGTATGTATTGTGCTAAAACTTGCTGTATTTGTATTGTGTATATGCAAACAATAATGTAACCTAACCAAACGCCTTATCATTGATAGTTATTATAGTATGTATTGTGCTAAAACTTGCTGTATTTGTATTGTGTATATGCAAACAATAATGTAACCTAACCAAACGCCTTATCATTGATAGTTATTATAGTATGTATTGTGCTAAAACTTGCTGTATTTGTATTGTGTATATGCTAATAAAAATGAAACCTAAAATAATGTATTGCTGTATAGGAACCTATATTAAACATTTATAAGTAAATCATGACAAAATGCGAGAAATAATTAACTAAAAAGTCTGCCTCAACACAGGTTCGCAATAATTCCTCAACATTAACTCTTATATACATATTTAATTTTTCTTCTATTAGAAACGGTTCTATTATTGTAACATTAGTTTTTCAACAATTTCATTGTTAGACGAAATAAATAAATTAAAATTTAATTTTAAGATATATATAAGACAGCCAACATACTCATAAACATACACAGAGCATAGTTAAAACACTCTCAAAGGCATATTTATACAATCAATGGATACTAATGCATTTGTAAACAATATCAATATGGAAAATCTTGGTCCATTTACAACTGTTTTAGCTTTGTTTTTAGTTAAGCAGGTTGATTAGCTTTTTACATCCATTGGCATCTTTAAATGTAGAAGGCACAAGATAAGTAAATGTCCGTTAGCCGTAGAAATTAGTCATTTTTGGAATGGATATTAAGATGGATCATTTAAAAAAACACGTTAAATTCTAAGAGCTATAAAAGGGTGCCAAATAGGTTCAAAACGACGTGTTTAAATTTTTTCAAATTTTTAATACGAATCTTCTTCCTCCGGATTTACTTTGAAGTTTTGAAATTTTTCATTTCAAGTGTATACAAAAGTTACCATAAATCCTTTAAACTAATTTTTTTGTAATCTTCTATGGCAAATGTATTATATATTTACCAGAGATGTGCTTTATTTCAAATAAATCCATTTCAAATGGAAATGCAAAATGCAAAATGGGTATTTTCCATTTTGCATTTTAAATGCTTTTCTAAAAACCATTTTGCATTTTCCATTTTAAATGCTTTTTTGCAACATTCTTCCTACTATCTCCACTCATCTTTTTTTCATAAGCCCCAAATATCAGTCGGTCCTCAACCTCGCTATGAGAGATAATTTACATTTGTCAAGTTGCTCCCTGGTAGGAGCCCTGGCAATTGAGTGATACCATTACAAAAAATACTGATTCAAATACTGAACATGGGGTCGTGACGCTGTAATATTAAATGTTAGATAGCAGTTTCTATGTTTTTACGTTGGCAACATTAGTCCCGCGCATTTTTTGTGGTTTCATAATCTGTAGTCGTGGTGTTTTTGGATTTACCATCATGTAATATGTTTGTTCTACATTGATGTCCATTATTAAATGACAAAATTGTTAAAAATTCTATAATTATTTTAATTGTTTGACCTGAGAAACCATTTTGCATTTTCAATGCATTTTGAAAATAGGTATTTTGCATTTTGCATTTGAAATGCTTTTCTAAAAACCATTTTGCATTTTGCATTTTGAAATGGAAAAGTTTTGACCCATTTCCATTTTGTATTTCAAATGGTTTTGGATACCCATTTTGCACATCTCTGATATTTACGAAATCATTTACAAAAAGTCCCAGTTTTGATTATTGGAGGCGTGAGGTGAGGTTTGGGGTCGGAGTAAATATCGCTACGCTACAGTTTTCGCCATGGAACGTACTCGGAATGCGTTAAAAAGTCCCCTATTTGGTGAAATTTCAAAGACAATGTTTTACCAACTCATTGAGATGTTATGAAGTTCTTTGAGTGGACCAGGCATCAAATAAAATTAAATGAAGAGACTAAACTAGAACCCAAATTTCATTTTTTGATAGCAAGAATTGAAGAAATATGGAGAAAGGCTTCTATTTGAATCGTTACAAACACACGGATAGCACAAATGTTGAAGGCAAATCATTTGAAACGCAAAAACCTTATTAAGTCACATCTTAAAATACCGGAGCAAAAATGGAGAGACTCCGTCGCAGAAGTAAAGTGCTGTTTGATATTTCAGTAAATTCGACTGTCCTAGAGAACAACAAATGCCCATAAATAAACAGAGTTTCATTACTGACCAGAGAACTACACGAAATATGATAATAGAAAACGTGGATACCGCTACAATAAAACAAATGAAAACTGCGTTGAAAAGGAAACATTTGAAGCAAAAAATTTTGTACACGTCTAAAAAGGAAAGCACGGGTAAGCCAACTAACTCCCAACATGATATTTCCACGTTTTCTGCATCAAATGAATCCGATTGTGAAGATGTTTTCAAACCTAATGTTGTACCTCAAACGCCCCAGAAGCAGGTTGAGGTCACAATAGATTATTCCACATTATGTTCCGACTTGGTTCAGTATTAAAACTCATCCCACCTGTAAAGATGGAGCACGTCGCCTATGGCAGTTAATCTCAGCGCCTAGATAGTTATCAGCTGAACTAATAACTATAATTGATCCAGTCATAGAAAGAAACAGTTACACCCCGAAAATTTATTACTTGCAATGTTAACTGACCCTCACAAGCATATCGAACCTATACATATTTAACCGAATCCCAATACTGAAGAATATATCGGATGAAGATCTTCAATTATTTGTAATACAAGGGGGAGAAGGTAAGTTGCCTCTTTTACATCATACTCAAGCAGTTGAAAGAGCTATAAAGACTGTTACTGAAGCCTCGACTACTTTATGTACGATTTCTGCAAGAGAAGGAATGCCAAAATTTGAGAGAAAAAAGGTTTTTGCTGATATTTGAATACACTGCCTTGAGATAATTTGAATTATATTCATATATTTTTTTAATAAATAAATCAATGTATTCCCTCTATTTCGTGATTTATTTGAAAAAAGTTCAATTTTCATGGTTTATCTAACATTTTCTTGAGATTAAACAATGGTGGGTTTTTCTCCAATATGTGAAATATCAAAGTCAATCCGGAGGAAGAAGATGATAACCAAATATTATTAAAAAATTACGTGATTTTATATCTTCATTTAACACCCTTTTATCACTATTAGACAAATCGAAACAAGATTTTTTTCCCAAATAGTCGTGACCCACTTTAATGTATATACCTTCATTTTGACTAAATCCTGTGTTGTATGTTATATAATTATACCCTTTGTATATGAAATCGGACAATAGATTTTGGCATACAATTTCAAACCATTATATGTCTCGAACAGGTAATATGTTAACATTGACTCAAATAGTATTTTGATATATCTTCTTTCTGCATAAATACTTGTGCTAACCAAAAGATTAGTCATAGTTTTGTATTGTTTGAAGGTAAACTATATCTTTGTTGCACAATTTAACCAATCCGTATCTGATTATTTTAGATTCAATTATTTTATAAGCAATAATTATTAACCTGAAACACTCATCCACATTGAAAAATTTCCTGATAAAAGATACATGACGCCAACGGGACTTGAACCCGTGTCCTTTCGATTTCCGGTCGACAGCTCTGACCACTGAGCTATGGCGGCTTATCTCTTATCCGCGAAATAATTCAATATTTACTAGTGTTTCATTCAACAATTACTGCTTATTACATTTTTTCACCTGAAAACAACCTACTTTATTTTATATGAGAAAGGCATTGTAAGTGCTAACTCTCTCACTAGATGGCGTCGAGACAAATTGTCTACATTTTTTGGTGAAGATACTAGAACTTGTCAAATATTAATTATTATTTTTTTGGTAAACTAATGTTTAAGACAATGTGGATGAGTGTTTCAGGCTAATAATTATTGCTTGTAAAATAATTGTTACCCTTTGTGCCATGCATAAAAAATCTTGTCTTAAACATTAGTTAACCAAAAAAATAATAATTATTTTAGATTCCGCTAATGACAAATATATATATATATATATATATATATTATTTTTTATTTATTAACTTTCAAAAATACAGTTTTTTACTATTATGTCCCGTTAAACTGATTGATATCAGCTTGTCAACGGGTTTCTTTAAAAATTACATGTTTAATACATATACAATTCTTTCACATAACCATTTTTTTAACATAAACTTCCTTCTGAGAGTCAATTCACAGCTTTTCATTGAGTTTGGTAACATGTTGTAAATTATTGGAACGAGGTATTCTAGAGTTCTTTGACCGTATTATTTATTCAGGTATCTGGGAACTACAAGTCCATCGTTTGCAATTAGTCTTGTATTATGAACATGTTTCACTATTTTATTATGTTCAGATTGAGATGTATGCTGACTTGCAATTTTAAGCCTCAATATAGCACGAACAGATAATGAATTTACAGAATTGTATAGTAATGACTTTGGTACGTCATGTAATAATTTTACCAAAGAATATTGTACATTTTGGAATGATAGAAGATTTGTTTTTGTTGAATGTCCCCATGAAGTTATTCGTAATGTTATTAGGGATTCCACCAAAGACAGGTATACTATTCTAAGAGTATTTGGTGGAACAAAAAAATTCAATCTGTAAAGTTCAAGCTCACTATAGCTCTAAGCCAATCTAATTGTAACCTACTTATAGGTATTAAATGAAATATTATAGGATTCGCAAAGAGTGCAAGGCTGATGTAAGCGAAATGAGTAAGATTAAGAAAGGGACGCTTAGATGGTTTGGGCATGTAAAGCGAATGAGTCAAGATAAGAGTGTAAGGAGAATATATGATGCGAATGCGAATGGTAGCAGAAGTCAGAGACACCCGAGGAAGACCTGGTACCATCAAGTGAATCAGATACTCGAGTCGGGCCATGTCAACAGTCAGAATAATAGAAGAGTATGTATGAGACGATGTATGAATGTGAATGAGACAAGAAGTGTGTGTTGTGACCGAGTTGTTTGGCGGTCCGTCCTCTCTGCCTACCCCTGCAGAGAAACGGCGTGAAGGTTAGTAAGTTAGTTAGTAAATAATACACCTATTTTCGAAGACAAATCCTAATCGAATGTTACCGATATTTATTTTGTATATTAACTGCTGTCATTTTTTATAATGTCAACCAAACCTACTTAATTCTGTGCAAATTCATAGACATTCCAGAATGGAAGATGCTCTCAGTATCGCCCTGGTGTAAGATCACCATTCAGAATTGAAACGTTGTTTGAAATTGATTTATTTATATTTGGTGACCAGATCTGAATAGCCAGGTACTCCCCCCGACCTTCCTGTTCCCTATCTTCTTCCTCTCCCACTGGCTCCAGACGGTTGGGAGCAGTTGGGACTCTTGTGCTTTATTCACATAAAAATGGCGGTCCGATCTATAATGCATAGACCCAATGTAGGAATGCTGAATCTGTTCTACAGATATTATAATGGAGTCTGCTCTAAGGAGCTGATCGTGAAACTCGACGGACACGAGTGGGACACACGTTCACAGTCGAACGGGTCGTTTTTTGTAAGTCGGCTCGTATAAGCCACCGGTATCTGTTTTACCTCCTTCACATAATCCTGATCTCTTCAAGACCCGCATAAATAAATTCCTTCCTACAGCTCCTACCTTAACCCGCCTCACAAGGCTGCCCAACCGGGTGGCGACATAGCTCCCCTGCCTTTACACCGTACAGATATGTGCCCTCTAGTGAGGTGTCACATAAAAAAATAAAAACTTTAGTAAAAATGATACTAATTGAATTTGTTAATTATTGTTAATCGTGATATTTAAAAAATCTTCCTGCGTATGTTTGTGCTAGCGAAATTCTATAATAAGTGTACCGATATCGCTAAAAAGTTAAAAGTTTGTTCTTATTAGTGCCAGGAGTGTTTAGATAGTGGTTTGAATGGTATACAAAGTCGGGGACGCCCGAGGAATACTTAATGAAATATCTCTGCACCGGCATGACATACGGAGTCGAATTAAAATCGATTTAACTCTGGAGTTCCACAGGGGTCGAAGCTTGGACCCTTATTTTTCTCTCTATTTATCAACGACATTATTCATTGCATAAAATTTTATAAGTTTCTCTTATTCGCTGATGACATCTTTGGAAAATTGCTTGCAGCTAGAAAGTGATATAAATTCTATCGTCGAATGAGGTCATACCAATAAATTAGGATTTAATATTAAGAAATGTTCAATTATGTGCTACACCAAGGCAAACAAAATGATTTACTACAACTACAAAATGTCTTCAGCACATTGTTATTTCGAGAGATTTGGGAATCGCATTTGATACGCACCTAACATATCACGTCAACATAGAAACGATATGCAACAAAGCTTTAAGAATGCTAGGATTTGTGCTAAACAACTTCAGACATTTTTGCAGCTCGGCCGCGATTCGTTTGCCATACTATAGTTAAGTACGTAGAATTTTTGAAAGTGGTTTTGTAATATGGAGACCAATGGATTTAATTTACTCTCAAATGATAGAGAAGGTACAAAAGAAGTTTTTGAGATATTTATATCTTAGAGACTTCGATATTATCCCTGGTTATATCCATCAGCCTTTTTGTCCGGCATGCTGGGTATTAATAGCCCCACCGATAGAAGGAAAACTGCTTTGCTGACAACACCATATAAACATCTAAACCTTTGTATTCCCGATATAATAGAAACATTAGAGTTTTATGTCACCGACAATTACACAAGAACACAGAACCTTTGTCGTTCCAAAATGCAGAACTAACTTACCATTAGTAATGCCGCTCGGAAAACTGATTCTGTTACTACATTACCTGTCCCCTGATATAGATATTTTCCAATTAAATATTCAACAGTTCAAAAACGCAATTATTACTTAACAAAACGTCGCCCCAGTGCTTAATTGTCCAAACGACCATTTTATCGAAAATGAGTTTTTAACGCAATATTGTTAAGAATCAAATTACGCGTCGTTCGATGAAGAAAAAATAGTTTTATCAGCCTCCTACAATTAATTATAAGCATTTTAAAATGTCAATGTCCACAACAATATTCTAAAAGCGAGTCCTTGTTTGGCCAATCTCCTTACTAGGCCAACCTCCTAGAGTCGAGAATTAAAATTGCGTGCTAGTTTGTTCAAACTCCACCAACCGACCAATTACAGCACGATGCGAGGATCACGTGATGCCGCCATCTTAAGTTTTTACATTCCAACAGTGTTTGTTTTCTGGTGTTACGCGGAAGTAAAAAAGCATTTAAATATATACCAAGGAGTTTTTGATAGACAAAACAACAGGAAAATGTCAATAACTAATTACAAAAGTGCATACATACGCAGCAGTGCGGAAATAGAGCGGTAAGTGTTAGTTTTAAATATCTCTATCAATACCAAATTTGTTTTGTTTTTTACATTGCAATGAATTTTGTCATACAGCGCACACTGGGGCCAAATACCAGAAGTTGATACAATAAACAAAAAAAAATAATTCAATAATACGATGTCGCTTCATTTGTTTCGAGGTACCTCGATAGTTGTAGCATTATTATATAGCAGGTAGAAACCCTTGACCATACTCTTCTACCTGTGACACCGCTCAGTAGAGAGCGAACACTCGTGCAGATAATACGCCGTTTACAAGTGCCAGCATAAACCTCAACTTCAAGTATTTATTTCGGAAGACGCCTATTACAAATCCCAAAAATGAGTATGGAACCATCATGTTCAAGTATTTATCTTATTTTTTCACGTTATATTTTAAACATTATTAATTATTTTGATAGATAAAATTGTATATCAAATATATACAAAAATATAGTAGTGATTTTTAGAAAAATGATATTCTTTTAGAGATTAGTTGAGCTCCGGGCACCTCCGGGCTATCATTCAAACACTTTTAGGACCAGTAACTATTGTTATTTACGAATCACTTTTAAAATCTTGCACATATGTACAATTTTTTAAGTAATGAATTATTTTAATGTGATCGGTAGCTATAATTAAAATGAACAGTTTTTTTAAAAACTCGGGATCACACAATTTAATATCATGTTAGTTACAAAACCTGTCAGAATAGAGATTTATTTCAAAATAATCATTACTGACATTCAATTTCCATTTTTTGGACGTAAGGTGGTAAAGTGTAACTCAAAGATAAAACTTCATGGTCTCCCTTCCTAAAACTGTTTATACCACATATCTGGTCATAATAGAACAAAGATAGAACGCGTTTTCTGAGAGACATTAGGTCGTGTCAGTTGGTGACAGATATAGCACAACGCAATTCAGCGGTTTTTTATGCCTCGTGACAAATACAGCACTACGTTAACCGAGCGGAGAAATTTATTCATTTTCTTTTTTTCACACAGGTGTGAATTCTGATACCTTATTCATGACAAGACGACAATTATTCACAATAATGAAGAACTCTGGACACGTACACACTCCAGATCAGCTAAATTCGCTGCAAAAGGAAATGGAATTGAGGACAGGATGCATCGGTGATCCAAGAAAACATATTTCGAGAAGGATAAATCGCTTCAAATCGGATCACTATTCACGATGGGTAGCAGCGCACCGGATTGAAGTAAGATTTCTGGAGAAAAATAAAACATTGCTGGATTCATCAATTTATTTTCCTAATCTTACACTAAAACACGGTGGTCCTGGTCACCCGAAAATTACATTTGATCAAAGTACAAAACGAAAGAAACGACAAAAGACTCTGGATTTGAGAAAGTCTACTCCTCTAACTGAATTACTTTATGCCACACAAATGGAACTTAGAACTACAGGACAGACAGAGGCGTCTATAGCAATCACTGATATTTTACCTGATTCATCAAGTCCCAGTAAATATTTAAAAGCTTATACAAATTCTCTTGAAACTGTTACTATGTCAGGAGAGGATGCTGTAGCACTCGTAGTGGAAGCGGAATTATCTCGACACCAATACAATGTAATAAGATCAAATGCTCCAAAACTTTACCCGTCTTATAAAATTGTACAGGCCGCAAAAAAGGAATGTTACCCAGTGACTTCAAAAATCAATGTTTGATACATCAGTTCATGTTGATTTGCAGAAAATGCTCAATCTTACCACTAAGCGTTTGGTCTTCGCTCAGGGCGATGTAATACGTACACTCAACTCTAAGGAATTATAAAATATGTTTTCAGTTTTTTGTTTTTGTCATCAGATTCTCTGATAACGAGCAAAAGGAAGCAGCCAAAAAAAAGTTGACCACACTACCCATAGAAGCGGTAGAACTGCTAATGCTCCATCATTACAGCCGACAGGTGAAAATTATTCAAGTACTCAGGATGATGATGATGATAGTGACGATTACGATTATTATGATGATCGTGATGGTGATGATGATAGTGATTTTGACTCAAACAAGTCGGATAAAGAGAATTGATTTTTTTTGTTGTTTATTTATTTAAATCGTGTATATATAATTTGCACATAATAAAGTTTACATATATTATGTATTTCAATTTTTTGTTTTTTTATAACCTTCCTTTCCACATTCAAATTTTCTCTTAAAAACGTCCCTGTTAATAAAGGGCGTTTTTCATCAATCTTGCCCCAGTGTGCAGCGTGTTCACTTTTCTGTTTTCGCTCAGACTCTACTTTTTGCAAGTTTTTGCTGTCAAAATTGGTTTTTTGACTGACGATTCATATTAAACTAGTTAGATTAGTATTTCAATTCGAAATTTTCAGTATATCCGTATTTGTATGTAGCCGTTTGAGATTTACAAATTGATCTATAGTGATTATGCAGTTTGTTGAAATAAATTATAGTTATATAATAAATTATAATTCTGATTTTTTCCTCATTTGTGTGTTTTGGGGTTTTGATTACGATTCTGAGCATTACCAACAAAAACGGTAGGATTTTAATTTTTAGCCAAAAAAACATGTATAGGTATATTATTCACTGAAATAATTTGCATAAATTTCATATAATTTAAGTGATTTAGTTTTTTGGCCACGCGTACTGTTTAGGCGCAATTCTATGGGAGCACTCTCCCCAATAAAGACTCCATTGAAATGCTTGGAGTTAGTATATCAGACCGGCTCAAGTATCGGGGATCCATAGAAGCCCGAGTAAATCAGGCTTCCAAGAAGCTGGACGTCTTGTACACGGCTAGGATATCCTTCAACAGTGACCAGCTGCTGACCCTGTACAAGTCTCAAGTCCGCCCAACAGTTGAATTTGGGAGCCACCTCTGGGCTGGTGCCCCAAAATACTTAATTAACCTACTTGAATCTGTGCAAAGGAGGGCGATCCGTCTGATTGACAATCCGTTGTTAACAGACCGATTGCCTTCTCTAATGCATAGACGCAATGTAGGCATGCTGTGTCTGTTCTACAGGTATTTCAATGGAGCCTGCTCCAAGGAGCTAGCAGCATTGATCCCTGATGCACCGGTGCACGTGCGCGAAACTCGACGGACACGAGCGGAACACCCGTTTACGATTGACGTTAGCTTCATGAGAACGGGTCGTTTTTTGTAAGTCGGTTCGTATGTGGAACGAGCTACCGGTATCTCTCTCCTATAATCCGAGCCTCTTCAAGGCCAGCATTAATAAATCCCTTCATACAGCCCCTACCTTAACCCGCCTCACAACGCCGCCCAACCGGGTGGTTACATAGTTCCCCTGTCTGTATACTGGCAGGGACGCTCTTGTGAGGTGTCACATAAAAAAAAATCTGATCGTAAGAGATTCAGCCTATTGCGGTCATCTTCAGACTGGTACAGATATTCCTTAAGCTGTGCTTTATATACATTAAATTTAGGGAGGGGGATTAAAAGGGGTGGAATGCAATGATTTTATTCAAATTATATGGATATCCCATTTTCGTTGCTATGTCGTAACAACGAAGATGGAAGTCTAAAGATGGTTGATAGGCTAAACCCGGTCACGGTCAGAAATAAAAAAAAGTTGGACATTGTTTAATATATTATTATCATTGAAGTAAATTATTATAATGGAACTGTCGAGTACCTGGCACGCGTTTCAATGCCACTCAAAGAAAGATTTGTCCCGCATCCCACGAACCCTCCCCCCTCACGGATTATCCTCACCCTTCCCTCTTTCAGTCCCTACTGCTAAGCTACAAGAAATAATGCACACATTTTTATAACAACTCGATCGCCACCTATTATACAATCTGAATGCAAATTTCATAACGCCAGAGTTCACCTTTATGTATGGAAACCTTCGCCGGCGTGCGCAAAGCAACTCACCAAAGTTTCATCGCAATCGGATGAATGATATAGGAAATAATAAGAGAATCTTTATACAAATTTCACAACGCCATAGTTCAATATAATATAGGGAAACCTTCGCGGGCATGCGCACAACTCAAAGTTACAAAGTTTTATCGCAGTCGGTAGAGTGGTATGGGAAATAAGATGTGAATTTGTATATAAATTTCATAACGCCAGAGCTCACTTTTATGTTTAGAAAAGGTATAGGAAATAAGAAGGAACAAACAAAGAAAAAATCACTGTTATAAATATATATATATAGATTCCACCACGAATTGTCAGTATCCATAATAGAAATATTGAAAATAAACTCATCCTGTATATAACTAAAGGTGGTCGTTTGAACAAACAAGCACGGAAAGTTCTACGCAAAAGTTGCCCTATCTCCAATTCCAGTTTGTTCAATCTCCATTTACAAAATTCTGGTGGTGCGTTTTTGTTCAATCTCCATTTTAAAATGTAAAAAAAAGTATCAAAAACTATCCTTAGTCAATTTACAAAGAATTATTTAAGCTGATCAGACCTTTAGCTTGACGGAAATATTTTCATCTTAAACACCTGTCATAATGTTTCATTGAAATAATCAAAGAAAACCTCCTCCTGTAAAATTTGCAAATGGTCGTTTGGACAATTAAGCACTGAGGTGACGAAAATAAGGTAAAATCATAGACATATGAATATTAGTAGACCTGCCCTAAGTGATTAAAAGCGTATTATTCCCACTCCCCATACCGGTTCCATTGGAACCGGCTGTTCTCGCGTATGGCCTCAAGTGAAATTTGAAAACGTGACGTCATCATTCTTGTGCGAACTATGGTCGAGTCATCATCGGTTCATTTTACGAAATAACACGGCAGAATGTTGACTTGTGCTATGAAAACTTGTAAAAATAGATGTGAAAAAGAGAATAAACCCAATTGTCGTATTACATTCCATATATAAGCATTATTTTACTTTATTTTAAGAATATTCACATCGTATAATATAGATCAGTTTTAGAAACATATACTATCACATCGAGAAACGTCTGGACGCGAAACACAAAGCTGGTTGGTTCCTGGGAAGTAAATTATGAACATTTATAAAAGTGTCTTAACTAAATACTTAAACGAAATATTCGACTCTGAAAATAGAACCGAATTTTTTTGCCGAATTTGGACTTCGCAAATTTGTTCATAACGTGGCGAGTAATTTGCGCTCCCATGTAAAAATGTCTATTCATTCAAAAGCAGATTTTACTTTTAAGAAGTAAATGGTGATATTATAATGCGAGATGCCTATTTACTGTCAGATTGATTTATTGACGAATCACAGTCAGCCTTACGCCCTTCGTTCTTCAACAGTTGATTTTACCCCTCGCCATTATCTTCTCGTCTATTAATTCCTATGTCGTGGGTAAAATGTAAATTTATTATTGGTTTGAATGGTGAAAGAAGTCAAAGACGCCTGAGAAATACGTAAGAAAGAGATAGGTACAATAATCATTGGGTCATTGAATGAATTGCAACAAAACAGGATTGTCGATTGATTGATTACCGAAATGATCCAAAAATAACAATTTGCAAATCTGCCGATGATATTAAATATTTAATTATTATCGCTGCGGATTACAAAATTATACGATTAAAACGGGCTCGCTTTAATTCAGCATTTCTTTGGAGATCTGGTAAATCCTAAACGTGACTTGCACAACTGAAAACGTTTCAACAATAATAAAGGCAAGTTAAGTCTTAGATCAATCATTTTATTATCTCGCTACGTTATCTAGTAATCCAATAATACAGATAAACGGTAGCCATGACCGGCATTTTTAAATATTATTTATGTTGGGTTTTGATATTAATTGAATTTATTGGAATAACTTTTGAAGGTTATATCAATTAACGTAATATTTAATCATTACAAGCAAATATGTTAATATATATTTTGACCTCTAGACCTAAAACATACCATAGAAACAATTCCTACTTAACTTATTACTTATTATTTATTTATTACTAATGGACTTTTACACACTACAAAGTTTAATAGTTGAGTATCACAGTTATTATAAATTCTACAAAATTAAAACAATAATGGAAACATAATACAACGAAAAAAGAAAAAAATATTAAATGTTACAACAAAAGCATATAATAAAATAAGATACATTAGTAAAAATGAGAATTGAAAAGAATTGAAATAAACAATATTTATATGGATTATTTTTAAGATGAAATATATCTCCCAGATCAGAGTATTTATTTCCGAGACTGTGAAGTCTTGGAATCGGGGAATTTTGATAAGACAGTGTCCTGGTGTTGTAAAAATAAAAGGGTAGTAAATTTCGGGAAGATCTTTTGGGTATGTGGATGCTGATTAATTGGAGTAACTCAGGACAGTCAATTTTGTCATGAAGTATTTTATGTAGTACTATTGAATCTGTGTTTATTCTTCTTTCTGAAAGTTTTAATAGGGACAATTTATCTAGTAATTAGTTATAATCAATGTTTTCTACAGGAATATGCAATTTATAGTTTATATACCTACTTCAGGAACTTATGTTGAATCTTTTCTATGTTATCGGAATGAATATTTTAAAAGGGAGACCATAACGTAGAGTTATACTCTAGTTGGCATCTAACAAGGGTTTTGTACAACATGATAAATGTGCCAAAATTATTGTCTTTTGAAATTCTCAAAACAAATCCAAGAGTCTTGAGAGCCTTATTGATAATACAAAAGTTAGTTTGCTATCTAACAATATACCTAGGTCAATAATTTCACTGACGCAATTCAAGTTTTTATTAAATATTGGATTATTTATTGTGTAAAAATTAATGAACTGACATTTCTTTATGTTCAATGCAAGTTTGTTGATAGAGCACCATTCAAAAAGATTACTCAAATTAGTTTGTAATATAATGCAATCATTTATGTTATTAATCTCTTTATAAAGTTTCATATCATCAGCAAAAAGTAATACTTTTATGTTAGTAAATATATCAACAATGTCATTTATTTAAACCTAAAAACCGTGAGTCAACCCCATTCCTTTAAAAAACAAATGGATCCTAACACACGGAATACATTACAAATACAATACCTATTCATTCTACACTCTATCAATCATTTTAGGCGATGCACTACGTCGTGTAATATTTTAAATCGAGCCGCTATCAATAATACCCCTTACGTAAATGGCGATAAGGTTTAAATTCCCGCTTAACACCATCCGCCTGTTTTGATTTATGCAAGAAAAAAACATGGCCAAAAAGTGCCTTTTATTTTATTTTGTGGATGTTCAGGCATAAATATTTAATTTTTTTCCGATCATTTTATGAATAACTTAATTTGCCACATTATACAATAAAATTATAACCGAAAATAGGTTCGTAAGTAGGAGATTTTGAACTTTAAAGCAGTTTTCATAAAGAAAGACTTATCTCAAAAATACTCGATTATTTCAAAAGCCAAGATGTATTCTACTCGCAGTATTTAATAAAAGCATCTGAAACATTTCTAGGCGACCAAATTTTCAAACCAAAAACACATGATTTTGCATTACTACGTAGTGCATCGCCTTAATCACCTTTCAGACAAAACATAATATATCCTTATTCCCTAACTTAGCGGTATAGTATGTACATAATTAATTAGTGTGATCTATTTACTTATAATTCCTCAAATTTTTCATCTTCTTATAATTCTCTAACTTCTCCATCCTTTTTCTTGCAACCCAAACTAGCTATACATCATTTTACTTATTTTTCTTTTTTTATATTATAGTAATGTATAGATTCTATGTCCGAAAACTGTAAAATTCACCCGCCATAACACAGGGTCATCCCTAGCATGGAGGGTGAAATATCACAAAAAACCACATGTACTCTATAAATCATGTATCAATAAAATAAATAAATAAATATGATGTATTTAAGTTATATTACCTTTTACATTATTCTTTTACAGCACTGAATATGCGATAGTATTGAATTAGTTAATGAAATAATAATAATAACATGGCATTTATATAGCGCAGTTTAGTGTCATTTCACTTCAAGTGCGCTTAACTACTCGTATAACAAACTTTAAAAAAATGGTAATTCAGTATTAGTGGTTCTTAAAATTATTCCTACAGTGTGCCTTACCCAATACAGATCTAATATTATAACACTAAATACACTGTTTATACAAAGTGATGACAAAACTTAGAATAACAATAACAGCAGGACAGGACAAAACACGAATATTAAAACTAAAACATAATAGAAAACAGTAGGCAGTTTGTGCTCAGAAATGAGAATTTTCAGAGCAGACACTTTAAAAAGGTACAATAAGGAGACAACCAAAACAAAATTTGTAAAAGGCTGAGGCGATAGTGGGTAAACTGTACAAATTGAAATGTTTCGTTCCTGTTGCACTCTTGCAAAACTTATTTAAATTACCTACAATTAGTACAAAATTCTATGATTAAATTACTAGTTCCAAAACAGATATTTTCACGTAGGCCAAACATATCTTTATTGTATCGGAACTTGACTGTCTTGCCGGTACAGGCCATTATGGCACAAAATATTGATTCAGCATATATCTGACTCCGAATATAAAAGGAAAGTGGAACATGAACACAATACTAGGTTCACATAGCTGATTTTCAAGTGTTGTGAAAGTTCTATTCAAGTTCTGTTATTATTTTAGTTTTTTGTATCAACAGGCAAATAATGATATAATGGCAAAACTTGAAAAGAACTTGAAAACAGTCCGTCAATCTTGAATCTGGCCAAGACAGATTAAACACCAACGATGTTATAATTCAGCATCTTTGTGGAGATTTGTTCTCCCCACGAAATGCAGGACTGATAGGAGTAGAGAATCCTCAATCATCAGGGCTATTGGATCATAATCCAAAGCAATTAGGTAAAAACTTGAGGTAAATAATGGACTCACCGTAGTCCCCAGGTGAACTGGTCCACGATGCTCTGGTAATGCGTCGTGGCTTCATCGTTCATTGACCAGGCTCCTCCGGCGAACTCCAGTCGCCCCTCGGAGACCAGGAGTTGCACGCTCTCTCTGGTCTGATCGTCCTGTTCCAGCCACCAGCGCCAGAAGAATGCCATCTCCACGTAGATAAACCTGAACATAATGTAGTTGTTGACATCAGAAGACAAAACTTGCAGTACCTCTTACTGAACTTCGATGTTTCAGTTTATTTTTAAAAATAACCGAAACCGTTTCACAAACTGTTAATATAAACGGTTACTCGAAATTATATAAAAATTAGAAAAAAACGGTTGCGGCGAAAGCGTTTTGTAAGTACGTTTTACGAAAGGCACTGTATTTAGTAAAATGTTGCAGGACCCGGCGAGCGGATAAATGATCAAAACGACAATTCAATATACCTTTAATCTGTGATATAAAGTCATGAAAAGTGACGGGAACTGTTAAGTTTTGTCGCTGAATACTTACGCAAATTGTGCTTTATTGAAATCAGTCACGCGGGATACTTGCGGGCTTGTTTATTCATATCTAGTACATTCAATAGGACCTCTAGTACATTAAACAGGACATCAAGTACATTCAATAAGACCTCTAGTATATTCAATAGGACATCTAGTCCATTCAATAGGACATCTAGTACATTCAATAGAACCTCTAGTACATTAAATAGGACATCTACTACATTAATAGGACCTATATTACATTCAATAGAACCTCTAGTACATTAAATAGGACATCTACTACATTAATAGGACCTCTATTACATTCAATAGGACTTCTAGTACATTAAATAGGACATCTAGAACATTCAATAGGACCTCAAGTACATTAAATAGTACATCTAGTATATTCAATAGGATCTCTAGTCTATTCAATAGGACCTGTCGCAGAAAAAATGATGGTCTTAAATTTTAATTTACATGTGTTTATTTTTATTTTTATGGGAATACCGCACTAGAGTCCCAACGGCTCTGAACCGGTGCCAGTGAGACTAAGGCATTCTTAATTGGGATATGTTTTTTTTTTTTTTTTTTTATTAATATCAATAGCAAAATTTGTACATTATGTAGGTTTAAAGTATAATATAAGTATATTTTTTGTATTTTTTTCACAGTCCTCCTCACTAGGGTTTCCTGTTCTGAGGCGGCCTGTAGTTTTTCTTAAATTTTTGTATTTAGTTTTGAATTGTCTTTACATTGTCTTCATAATGTTTGTAAGTTGATTATTACTTTGATCTCTAAGCCATGTTTTGACTTTTGTTTTAAATATATTCATTTCGTTTATTTTTTTGGTTTCATTTGGTAGAGCATTGAACAATTTTATAGCATGGAATTTATTATTTCTCTGTCCAAAGGATGTGTTCAAACTGGGAGTAATCAGGATGTTATGATGGTGAAGGTAGTGGGGAGGGGAAGAGGAATTCGGGAAAGTTCCTGGTTATTCAGATCTTGTCACTAAGCCATTGCATGCAACGTTTCAATTCCGAATAATGGTCTTACACCAAGGCGATACCGAGAGTACCATTCTGGAACATGCCGCAAATTAATAAAATTGTGAAATAACAAAACTTAAACAACGTAAATTTACTTGCGCACACCGGGATTTGAAATCGCGACCTCCGGATTACTAGTCGGGAATCTTACCCCGGGTATTATCCCCCTGGTCCTGGGGTTCCTTTAATTTTCGGGAATAAATTAATGCAAATCTTGGAAGCGGAAATTAACATACTTTCCGGCATCCGATCGAGGCGAAACTCGGCCGATGACAATGCATTTTTTCAACTCTTGGTGGCGATCACGTACACACACGCAGACATATAGGCACTTCTTTGAAATCGGTTGACACTTAAGCTGTCATACCCTTAAATTAAATATACCATTCCTGAGAGAAAGTCCTGTTATATCCAATTACGTCCTAAATCCTGTATCTAAATTTCGCTAATAAACAATTAGTTAATGTTAATTAAGTGTTAATCTCAAGTGACCTACCAGCTAAGTATTGTACTGTATATTATCTCCATATATAGTTAGTAATAACATATATCACTGTAGAAATGTATTATATATTTGTACAGCGTCCTTGAGGTGATTTCGCACAAAGACGGCGCTATAAAAATCATCCAAATATTTTTCCGATTTTATGTCCGGATTAAATCTTCCCCATAGGAAAAACTAAACCCTTCCACATACTTTTCCACAAATGATCATCTAGTCAATCCACATTATACAAGTGCATTATATAAGCAAAATAAATACAAAACAATACAAGAACAACACGTCAACTCACCAGAGATCAAATGGGAAAATAATTCACCGACTCCAGATATTTTCATATCAGAGGGTTCGGCTCGGTAGAACTTCTAACAGGACCTATAAATCCTACTGATCCCTCAACATAAATATTTAAAAAATCTTTCGTTATCCTACATGTATTCAAAATGACCGACTTTTGCATCTTTATATATAATTTTTTTGATAGATGTAATACGCCTAAATTTAGAATGAGAGAGCTAGGTATAATGTCAGTAGCCGAAATAACGAATGGTAATATTTTGATAGTCTGAGAATGCCAAATTCTTTTTATTTCATTTCCTAAATCTGTGTATTATGATTATTATTATTACAGCATTTGATATACGAAATAGATGTCATTCCTACATGATGGCAAGGTTGGTAACGCGGTTAACTCCGATCAGGTAAGGCAATGTTTTTAATCATCTTAAATATAATCGTAGGGATCTGTCTAAATATATATCCTATTGTTACGAATTCATCGGAATCAAATTTTAAAAAATGCCTCCAGCAAACTCCCGTTAAATCAAATTATTACGTACTTTCTGTCAGGGTTCTGCAAGAGGGCATTCACAACGGAGTTCAAGATGTACTGCACGCCAGCTCGCTGCACGTTCGTCTTGCCTGAAATAAATGACATTGATGAATTATCTGCAGAATAAGCAGAAGGTAGCCAATTTGCCTAAGCGCCAAGGAGTCAGGGCGCTGATACTACCTCATAACACCTATTACCTAGAGGTTTTCTATAACGCCCTTTACTGGTATTCACTGTATGAAGTGTTAAAAATGGTATTATGAACGGGTCCAAAGGAAAAAGGAAATGTTGAACATCTCAAAGCAAGATCAGTAGAAAACGGTTATTGGATATTTGCACAATCACACGAAACTTAACCATTTGCCCACAAGCAGATACTGATTGAGGGAGACTCAGTTGCAGCCGGACGTACAAGACCCATCGCCTTGCACAGCAGTGGGAGGGACCAATTCATACGTCCTCCGTTCCTGGACACGCTGACCATCAGATCATAAATAGATGCAGAATAACACTTACTGCCATAGTAATACTGGTCCAATGTCTTCAACCAACCAACATCGTCGTGGGTGTGAGGAACTACGTGGACGTTCAGGACTCCATCCTTGATTGGATTGCAGTACTATTGGTAAATACAAACACAAAAAGATACTATTAACAAGGCGTTAACTAACTAAACATCTAATGCAGAGAGGACGAACCGCCAAAAAACTTGTTCTTATCCTTGCGTCATTCACATTCTTACAACGTATCATACATACTCTTCTGACATTCTGACTTTTGACATGGCCTGGCTCAACTATTTGGTTCATTTGATCGTGGACTTCTTTCTACATGCCCAAACAATCTGAGCGTCTCTTTCTTAATATTTTTCATTTCGCTTACAACTTCTTTGCAGATATCCACATTTTTCGTTGGATATCATTTCAACAGCATTCAGTCTACTTTAATCCTTTCTCTGTCAGTTCCATACATCAGGGTAGGTGCCAGCACTCCATTGTGGACTGCTAGCTTCGCTTCTTTGGACAATGTTTAGTTAGCGCCAATTGCGTTCAGTCCTCCATGAATGGAGTTCCCTGCATTTCCCCTTGTTTCAATATCTCTGTCAGCCTTCCCATCTCTCTAGAACATACTTCCTAAATACACAAACTCATCCACCTGCTCCAAGTATTCCTCAGCAACAACTATATTGTATACTGTTTCCGTACTCTCTCTTTCAAACACCATTACTTTAGACTTTCATCCTAGACACGAGACTGCAGAACTTCCATACTGTTAGCAATCAGCACCGCATCATGTACTCTGAATTGACTTTTAATATGAATACGCCTCAGGAATGAAATAAAATAATTTTATTATGTATATAAAACAATACAACTCAACTCTGGTACATTAACGTATTAATTTGTCCTTAAAATAAATAAAAAAAATTAAGAAAATCATTCAATTAATTAATCTCTTTAAAAATCTCAACAATTCCTCACTTATTTTGTCAGAAAATTGGAGGAAGATTGGAAGATTGGAGTTTGATAATGCCTTCAGAGGGCGAAACAGCTGTCACGTGTAATAATAATTACACAGCAGAACTTGTTTAAAAATAAACTGTTTTTATAAACCCAATAATAATATTATTGAATACATAATAAATTAAAATGGAGTTCTACAAATTAAACTTAATAACAATAAATAAATTAATTGGAGGACATATTTCTACTTTAAACTAAAAACTGTCTTTGAAAACTGCTTTCAAATTGTATTATTAGAAATAAACATCTACAGTTTCAAAAATGGCTCACCTCACGTTTTTCCGTTTAAAAACTGCACTAAATTACTGGTAACGAAAAAAAAACCACAAATTTCATCATCTGTCAGTTCCATGCCATACATCAGGGTAGGTACCAGCACAAACAAATTTCATCTGTCAGCTACATGCCATACATCAGGGTAGGTACCAGCACAAACAAATTTCATCTGTCAGCTACATGCCATACATCAGGGTAGGTACCAGCACAAACAAATTTCATCTGTCAGCTACATGCCATACATCAGGGTAGGTACCAGCACAAACAAATTTCATCTGTCAGCTACATGCCATACATCAGGGTAGGTACCAGCACAAACAAATTTCATCTGTCAGCTACATGCCATACATCAGGGTAGGTACCAGCACAAACAAATTTCATCTGTCAGCTACATGCCATACATCAGGGTAGGTACCAGCACAAACAAATTTCATCTGTCAGTTCCATGCCATACATCGGGGTAGGTACCAGCACAAACAAATTTCATCTGTCAGCTACATGCCATACATCAGGGTAGGTACCAGCACAAACAAATTTCATCTGTCAGCTACATGCCATACATCAGGGTAGGTACCAGCACAAACAAATTTCATCTGTCAGCTACATGCCATACATCAGGGTAGGTACCAGCACAAACAAATTTCATCTGTCAGCTACATGCCATACATCAGGGTAGGTACCAGCACAAACAAATTTCATCTGTCAGCTACATGCCATACATCAGGGTAGGTACCAGCACAAACAAATTTCATCTGTCAGCTACATGCCATACATCAGGGTAGGTACCAGCACAAACAAATTTCATCTGTCAGTTCCATGCCATACCAGCACAAACACATTTAAAAAAATCTCAAAAAATAAATGCCGCAGACGGGAATTAAACCCGCAGCCTTCTGATTGCCGGTCAGATGCTCTACCGCTAAGCTACGTCGGCTTATTCTAAACCCGCCAAATAATTCAATATATACTAGTATTTTTTAACGCAACGTTTATAGCTTATTATATTTCTTTATCAGGGACATTTATTTTTTATTTGAAGAATTTTTCAATTTGTTTGGGTATTTCAGGATAGCAATTATTGCTTGTAATAATTTATCATAGTTTGAGCTATGCATAAAACCTATAAACATTAGTTAATCATTGAAAAATAATAAATTAGAACTTACTTCATATCCGCATGCGCTTTCTTTTGCTATGCGATTTGGCCTTGCTTCAGCACACATCGCTAGCGCCACAAGGACTAGGCAGCATGCTAGTAGACGCATGCTGTCAATCGGTTAGTCGGTCAGTCGGTCAGTTAGTCAGTTAGTCAGTCGGTCAGTCGGTCAGTCAGGTCTGGAAAGGTTAAAAAATCAATATTAAATCAAATACTGTCACATATAAGATTAGTAACAAGGTGTGTGTGCATCACTTTACTTACATCGCATCTATGGTCTTGGTGTGTGAGACCTTTAAGTACCTACACATTTTCATTTTGCTATTGGTCAAATTGAGAGCCCTGAAATTCTGACTTGGAGAGTTGCCAAACCTGAGGGAGCAAGGATCTGTGATTTGCATTGGAAGCAGTCGCCATTCTTTGATCACCAGCCCAGAGCAGCGGGCATTCCTCTTGGCTGAGGTACGACGAACACATTCGCCAATTTTTGTGAGCATCAGCTTTGCATATGGAGTATTGACCATTGGATTGATGGAATCGGATGGCATCTGCTGATCCTCATTGGTTAAGAGAAACCCTTTTGGAGACCAGCAGCGTGAGGCTGTTTTGCATTGGACTACAAGATTATTTTTTGGATAAATTATAAACTGGGAGTTGCTGTGAAGAACCGGAATCTACAACTTCGCATCAAGAACGAACTGGTATCACACCTTCACTTTACCTATGCAAGCCCTTTGCCAGACAGATTATATAGTAGGATTCTAATTAATTTCTTTTTTATTATGTATTTTTGTTGTAATACATTTTATAGTATTCTTAAATATTTTTTTATTTCTAAATTATAAACCCATCCTTACCATCATGCATCATTTGTTGCCACTTAATCCCACGGTAACATTATTGGCGTCCAACGTGGGGCGTAATTACATTAATTTAATAATTAACTAACTGTTTGACTTAGCGAAGCGAAGTCCTGTTTTAAATCGACAATGAATAAAAATATAAAGAATCTAAACTATTCTGTCTCCGTAAACTATTTATTTTGCAAACTATGAAATACATCTTTAAAAACCAAAATAAATTCGAAATAATGAAAACAGAAAAATAATGTATTTTATACTCCCCAACGAACACAAAACAAATGCAAACACACTGCAGTTTCATTGGACCTCGTACTTTTAATCTTTTACCGAAAATTATTCAAGTGATTACTAAACTTCCTGAATATTTAAAAGAGTTAAAATTATGGCTTTTCAATACAGCAGTTGTTACACATTATACTGTTTCGATAGCTTTTAGAATATTTACAAGAAATTTTTTCCGCGAGTTTCTTACTAAAATATAGTATATCGATAAGGGAACGACATAGATCTATAAGAGGATGCGACTAGAATAATGAAAGTCCTACTTTTGATCCTTGGGTCTTCAATGCTCCATCTTTCTGCCAGAACGTAAAAAAACTACACGGCCCATTGCCTATTTTCAAATTAGATGGAAGATTTGATTCGAATTCAGACTTAGAAGAGATAAGATGGCGAATGGAGGTATTTTTAGATAAGGCTTGATAGAAGAGAGATAGATTAGAGAGGGACAGCCAAAGAAAAGAGATATCAAAAACAAAACATACAGATCAATACATGATCCAAAAAACAAAATTAAAAAAAAAAGAGTAAATAAAAAAACAACCAAACATTGACGATCTATTTCGATTTTTTTTTAAATAAGCGAGACTATTTGCATATACAGGGTTTTCCAATAAGAGGTGTTATTTTATTTTAGAGGTGTTGTTGATGATCGGCCGCCTTGATCTTGTGTTAACTGAACTTTATAAGCCTTAAGAAACAAATCTTCATGCAAAATACGGTGTAATTACGTTTGTGAAATGCCTAATTCCAAAGAACGATGAGGAATGGACAAACCTGGGTTTTCTTCAACACTTTCGGCTACAGCAGCAATATTATCGGCTGTTCTTGAGCGATGTGCACGTTTTATTCTTCACATCACAAAGTTGTCTCAACAGCTCGAATTTTTACACCAATTTCTGTATTGCGGTCTGATAAGGTGCTTCGCGACGACCCAAAAATGTTCAAGTTTTACCAATCGTCTCTGCCAAATTTTCACCATGTGAATTTTAATAATTTCAATGCGTTGTTGAAGCGTGTATCGTTCCATTTTTATTAATGGCGTAGTTTCTACTTGTCAAATGTCAAAAAATGACAGCTTCAAAAGTAACTGTTATGTTTATGTTATGTTCATGGTATGTTTGTGTTATATTAATCTTTATGTGTTATAATCACATTTGTTTATTCCCATATGCAGTGTTTGTTTATAAGATTGCCAATTTCAAAGTTCTGTTTAAAAAAAACGCTACTAATTTTAGAATTTTTTTTGGTTAGATGACGAAAAGCGCCCACTTATATTTTACACAGGTTCCAATTTTTATAATTTTGTGATAACCTACTGTTACCAGCTCTGTACCGTTTATGTTAAGTACGTTATGTTATGTTTGGTTTATTTGTGTTACATTATGTTATGTTTATGATGATATTGTTAATAAGAAAAATGTTAATTGTATATGGTCAAGATCACCCCTAATGGGTGAAAGCCAAAATAAAGAATAATAAATAAAAAAATTAAAACGAAATAGCGGGCTATTCAAAATAACACCTTTTATTGGAAAACCCTAAATATCTATGCAGTTACACTCAATAGAATTGTACAGATGACACATTCTAGATAGTGGATTGAAGTATGCAATATTGTTCTTAAATAATTCTAGATGGAATATATTCTGATTCCTTAGATTACGTCTGCTAGGAACTTTAATAAGAATATTGCTCACGCAATGAGTTGTTTCAAGCTTGTCATGAATAATTTTGTGTAGACATATTAAGTCAGCAAATTGTCTTCTTTTATCCAGGGTCGTTAAGTTAAAGTATTGGAGTCGTTCCTCCTAAGACTGCAGTACGCATAGACACATGAATATTAGTAGACCTGCCCTAAGTGATTAAAAGCGTATTATTCCCCACTCCCCATACCGGTTCCATTGGAGCCGGCTGTTCTCGCGTATGGCCTCAAGTGAATTTAGAAAACGTGACGTCATCATTCTTGTGCGAACTATGGTCGAGGCATCATCGGTTCATTTTACGAAATAACACGGCAAAATGTTGACTTGTACTATGAAAACTTGTAAAAATAGATGTGAAGAAGAGAATAAACAAAATTGTCGTATTACATTCCATATATAAGCATTATTTTACTTTATTTTAAGCATATTCACATCGTATAATATAGATCAGTTTTAGAAATGTATATATCACATCGAGAAACGTCTGGATGCGAAACACAAAGCTGGTTGGTTGCTGGGAAGTAAATTATGAACATTTATAAAAGTGTCTTAACTAAATACTTAAACGAAATATTCGACTCTGAAAATAGAACCGAATTTTTTTGCCGAATTTGGACTTCGCAAATTTGTTCATAACGTGGCGAGTAATTTGCGCTCCCATGTAAAAATGTCTATTCATTCAAAAGCAGATTTTACTTTTAAGAAGTAAATGGTGATATTATAATGCGAGAGGCCTATTTACTGTCAGATTGATTTATTGACGAATCACAGTCAACCTTACGCCCTTCGTTCTTCAACAGTTGATTTTACCCCTCGCCATTATCTTCTCGTCTATTAATTCCTACGTCTGTGGCAGTACGGCATTTAGTCCAAGTAATGATAAGAATCTTAGATTTTTTTTTGTACAGATTCAATAGTTTTTATTTCAAGTAGTATGGGTTCCAGATAACACTATCATATTCCAATTTGCTTCTGACCAATGAGTAGTACAAGGTCTTCATCAAACTTAAATATTGAATCAAGAGTAATTCCTAGATCTCTAATAGTGGAGACTGCATTTAATTGAACATTATTAATGAAATATGCATAATCCTTTTGTCTTCTATTACGACTGAAGGAAATATATGATCTAAAGTACTTCAGAAACGTACGCAATATACTAAATAAAAATGATATATATAAAGTCTACTATGCTCTTTGCCAATCTCTCTCTCTCTTGGATTATTGGATGGGGATCTGCCTCAAACTTTCACATGAAACAGCTCGTTAAAACACAAAAAGTAAAAATAAAAATAATCCTGAAAGTACCCATAAGGACTCCATCGAAAGAAATTTTTTAAAAATTTAACGTCTTCAGCATTATAAAAGTGTACTCAAAAAATGCACTGCTCAATTTTAAAGAAAAATATGAACACCTTGCTGAACAACACACCTACACTACAAGAATGAAACCCTCAAATCTACTAAACATCCCAAAATTAAATACATCTTTCGTCCAGAAAAACCACTATTTCCATGCTGTAAAATTATATAATGCCCTTCCTATTGAAATTAAAAACACCATGGATATAGAAAAGTTTAAAAAAGACATCAAATTATGGAGATGAGGAAATAATTAAATATATGAAGTAACCCCATCGCAACCTACAGACAACAAACATTAATGCTTTTTGCTTAATTTATTTTATATTTTGTGGGAACCAACAAATTATAAGATGAGGAAATCACGATCAACACAAATACAACAAACTACAGTCCGCCTCGGAACAGGAATACCTAGTGAGGAGGAGTGAGAACAAACTACATCACTTTAAATCTTTTTTACTTAATATTGTATAATTTTTACTTTATATTGCATTTAATAATAACAAACATTTTTTTTTTAAGTTCCCGCTTCTAGACTACCGAATGTACAATCTGAGGAGTCAAGAACGTGAACTTTGAAACGGTGAGAAGGAACGGAACAATCTCCAATCCTCATTCAAATAACAGTAGAAATTTATTTTTTTGAGACATGTGAGATTTTTTTTAAGTTCCCGCTTCTAGACTACAGAATGTACAATCTGAGGAGTCAAGAACGTGAACTTTGAAACGGTGAGAAGGAACGGAACAATCTCCAATCCTCATTCAAATAACAGTAGAAATTTATTTTTTTTGAGACATGTGAGATTTTTTTTAAGTTTCCGCTTCTAGACTACCGAATGTACAATCTGAGGAGTCAAGAACGTGAACTTTGAAACGGTGAGAAGGAACGGAACAATCTCCAATCCTCATTCAAATAACAGTAGAAATTTATTTTTTTGAGACATTAGAGATTTTTTTTAAGTTCCCGCTTCTAGACTACCGAATGTACAATCTGAGGAGTCAAGAACGTGAACTTTGAAACGGTGAGAAGGAACGGAACAATCTCCAATCCTCATTCAAATAACAGTAGAAATTTATTTTTTTGAGACATGTGAGATTTTTTTAAACCACGGTATTGATGGGATAGTCCTTTGTATTGAGGCATAACAGGTTCTCTTGGATTGATTAGCAATATGCCAATTCTATGACCAAACATTGTGGAATCAATGTCAAAGAGGGGAATGTGGTTTACGAGGGTAATAATAGGGTTCGATGCGACTTATTTTGCAAAGGAATCCGCAATATCTAAAAATCAATAAACATTTTCATTAAAGGCGATGCACTACGTCGTGTAATATTTTAAATTGAGCCGCTATCAATAACAACCCTTACGTATATGGCGATAAGGTTTAAATTCCCGCTTAACACCATCCGCCTGTTTTGATTTATGCAAGAAAAAACATGTCCAAAAAGTGCCTTTTATTTTATTTTGTGTATGTTCAGGCATAAATATTTAATTATTTTTCTATCATTTTATAAATAACTTAATTTGCCACATTATACAATAAAATCATAACCGAAAATGGGTTCGTAAGTAGGAGATTTTGAACTTTAAAGCAGTTTTCATAGGCCTTATATATTTTTTTTTTCTGGGCTTATAAAAGACTTATTCAAAAAATTCTCGATTGTTCCAAAGGTCAAGATGTATTCTACTCGCAGTATTTAATTAAAGCATCTGAAACATTTCCAAGCGACCAAATTTTCAAACCAAAAACACGTGATTTTGCATTCCTACGTATGGCATCGCCTTAACCCATCCAGCATTTTAGGGTCATATTTGACCGGGCGTCATATATGACCAATTGTAATTTAATTCATAATTGTCCAAAGAAGCGAAGCTAGCAGTCCACAATGGAGTGCTGGTACCTACCCTGATGTATGGAACTGGCAGAGAAAGGATGAAAGTAGATTAAATGCTGTTGAAATGAGATCCCCGAGGCGTATGTGTGGTAAAACCATTTTTGATCGTGTGAGAAATGTGGAGATCCGCAAAGAGTGAAAGACTGATGTAAGCGTAATGAGTTAGATCAAGAAAGGGACGCTTAGATGGTTTGGGCATGACGTTAGGAAGAAAAATAATTATTATTTTCAGTTTGCCTTAAATATTTAAACTGGATGCCACTAATAAAATCCTAAAATTAGCCAAAATGAATATAACTCATACATCGTTGATTGGAGTAAAAAATTAAGTAAAAATGCGTGTTTGACAACATTTTTCACGTTTGATTTAATTAAAATTTAATTATTAAGAAAAATTAATGTTTATTTTAAATGACTTTATACAACAGATGTGTGCCCGGCGTTGCTAGGAGACTACTCTAATTTCTATAAATGTAATATGTATTTTATTTAATTTTAGTTAGGAAACAGACCGTCATTTAAATATTTATATTTAGCATAAAAAGCAATTATTTAAAATATTAGACCAATAATTTTCCATTAATTCTAGTCGTTGATTTAATATTTGCACCTATACAATACATTTATAAATGACAAAGAAATACATATAAAGAATAAACATTATAAGGAATTACAAAACATTATAAAACAATTAAAGACAGTTAGTAGTAATACAGTTTTATAATAAAGACAATAAAATAAACTAAGATGATATGATTATTTCACAAAATAAAAAATTAAGCTATCAGTTTAGTAAGTTGCATTTTATATGTTTTCAAGTTACAGTTGAAATTGTCTCCATCTCTAGAGGCATTGTGAGTTTTACAGATACGTCCTATTAAAGAGTTTTGCGCATTTTTGGCTTAACAGTGTGGTGTTCTAAATAAGTCGTCCGATCTATCAATATATTTATGAAGTGTGTATATATATATATTCATAAGATTAAGAAATATTTTAAAAAGAAGTAACATAAAAAGAGTATACTACGCACTAATCCAGTCGTTAATTCACTACGGAATTATTGGATGGGTGGGGTCATACAATAAGATTTTAACCCCGATCAAAGTGGTCCAGAAGCTAATCCTAAAAGTAATCATCGAGAAACCCTTCACGTATCCAACAGAAACGCTATTTGCAGATATCAGGGTGCCCCGAGTAAAGGATATATTCAAGAAAAATGCAATTATCCAAATTTATAAAGATAATTTAATCAAAAAAATTTAAACCCAACCATCTTAAAAATATCAATACAATATCAAAATGTAATACCAAACAAATGCAAAATAACTATTTAGGAATAAAGTGTTTCAACAATCTTCCGATTGAAATAAAGAAATTAAAGGATATTAACATAATTAAAGTAAAACTGAAGTTACTCTTTCAGAAATAATTGCCTGTTTTTCCCTTTATTGATATTTATTATCAATCTATACTCATCTCCACTGTATTTAGATTTTGTCTCTTTATATATTGTTTCTATCATATATATACTTGCTTATAGCATAATGGTACTCTATTTTTCATATAATTAGTGTAACTCTCTCACCAAGCACAAGAACCAGTTTCTTCATTGGTTAGATTGCGAACATAAATATATTTTGTAACCATAATATGTACTTATATAACATCCTGTACCCACTAATATATATTTAATAAAATTTAAAAATCTGGTGTTGTGTTCAGGGCAACGAAATGCAATATGTATGTATGTATTATATGTATAAACCTTCCGGAAGAAATTCTAGTGAAAAGCCTATAAAGTCCGTTGCGCGGTTTAGAAGAATTATTATTTATTTATTTATTACACGCCCTAGTGGGCTTTTCTTTAAAAAATACAAGCCTTTTGTATCAGAGTAAACACATACAAATTAATACAATAAAGAAGAATGTAAACATAATGGCAAAAATGAATCCTTACGCATATAATTAAGTTCAAAAGATTCAACAAAACAAAATAGTAGAAGTGGAGAAGTTATATGGGTACATAGGTCTATTTGTGTCTAGAAGAATAAAAGTGATAGAATATACAACATTTATACTGATTAGTTTTCAAATGAAATATATCACCCAGATCAGAATATTGATTTTAACTACTTACTAGATAAATTGTTCCTATTAAAACTTTCAGAAAGAAGAATAAACACAGACTTAATAGTACTACATAAAATACTACATTACAAAATTGACTGTCCTGAGTTACTCCAATTAATCAGCATCCACATACCCAAAAGATCTTCCCGAAATTTACTACCCTTTTATTTTTACAACACCAGGACACTGTCTTATCAAAATTCCCCGATTCCAAGACTTCACAGTCTCGGAAATAAATACTCTGATCTGGGAGATATATTTCATCTTAAAAATAATCAATATAAATATTGTTTATTTTAATTCTTTTATGTATCGAGACACAAATAGACATCTATAATTTCCGCAATATATATATTTTTATTTTTATTTTGAATATCTATTTATGTGAGACTTCTTATCATTTTTACTAATGTATCTTATTTTATTATATGCTTCTGTTGTAACATTTAATATTTTTTTCTTTTTTCGTTGTATTATGTTTCCTTTATTGTTTTAATTTTGTACAATTTATAATAACTGTGATACTCAACTATTAAACTTTGTAGTGTGTAAAATCCCATTAGGGCGTGTAATAAATTAAATAAATATATTTGTTTCCGAGATTGTGAAGTGTCGGAATCGGAGAATTTTGGTAAGCTAGTGTCCTGGTGTTATTGAAGTAAAAAGGTAAGAAATGTCGGCATGATTTTTTATGCATTATGCGCCACAAACAGACTGTTTTATACAATTTCAGATGATCAACCCTTTTTGACTGGATAAACACTGATATAATATATTTCCTTAAATTATTTTATGTCAGGTTTATTTCACATTTCAATTAATTTATTTTTAGTAGGGGTTTAAGAATTTACCTGCTTTGAGGAGATGTTTGGTCGGCTTGTTCAATTGATGTCACGGGGAAACCTTTCCCACTCAACGAGAGAAATACACTGAATTGACATTCATTATAAATAATATTGTTATCTCTGTCAATTATCTTAATCAGATATAAATAAGTAAATAGGTACTAAGTAGGAGCTACCTACCAATTGAACAAACGATAATCCGTAGATGTGTAATCCACGATAATGATTATTATTGACATATGAGTGGCTATGATCCTTGGCTACGTATGTGAATGTCGCGGGTCAGAGGGGGGCAGGGCAGACTAGATAAATGAATTTAAGTATTATATTCATATTCAAAATTGGACAATTCAAAAGTTATGGTGATTTATTTATGCCGTGTGCGCTATCTCCGTTTCATGTGTCCATTATCTGAAAATTACACATTTGCCTGATGGTGAACACTGTAATGCTATCCAAAACTTTAAGAAGAAGGTAGCACAACACGGCATAGTACCCTAAAAATAAATCACTTTTGGCCGAGAAAATCTCAAATCATATTCAAGCGGTAAAGTGGGTATATAAATACAAAATTATTTTGATTGCCGTTTTCAAAATTGGAACTGATTTGTTTGCCTACAGTTCAGCTAGTATAGTGTATTTATTGTGTATAAGCGTTGTTGCCGTTTTTTGTTGCCAATTATGTGTATAATTATATTTACATAATTATGTTACTATTGCTAATACATTTTTCAATATTCATTCAGATAACATTAGAAGAGGAAGTTTCTAAGGTTTATAAATTATAAATTGCATATTCCTATACAAAACATAAATTACAATTACCTCTTGGATAAAATGTATCTATTGAAACTTTCAGAAAGAAGAATAAGCACAGATTTAATACTGTTACATAGAATAGTACATTTTAAAATTGACTGTCCCGAATTACTTCAATGTATCAATATCCATGTTCCCAAAAAATCATGCAGACATTTCTTACCTTTTTATTTCAATAACACCAGGACACTAGCTTACCAAAATTCTCCGATTCCGACACTTCACAGTCTTTCTGATCTGGGTGATATATTTAATCTTAAAACTAATCAGTATAAATGTTGTATATTCTATCACTTTTATTCTTCTAGACACAAATAGACCTATGTACCCATATAACTTCTCCGCTTCTACTATTTTGTTTTGTTGAATCTTTTAAATTCAATTATATGCGTGAGGATTCATTTTTGTCATTATGTTAACATTCTTCTTTATTGTATTTATATTTAAGTGTTTACTCTGATACAAAATGCTTGTATTTTTTTAAAGAAAATCCCACTAGGGCGTGTAATAAATAAATAAATTAATAATTATGTGCCATAATACATTCTTCTTTTATGTTAAAATGTAACAGGCAACCTCATCAAAGGCAAATTCATCCATTAAAAGCCTGCAGTGTCGCTTTTAACCAGGTCACAAATAATTAGAAGAGATTCTTAGTAAATCAGCAATATTTTATATCAGTTAGTTTTCTCCTTGCGGAATCCGTATTCTCATTGCAAATTGTCAGAGGTTCCAGGGGTTAATCTGTGCATAGTATAAACATATAAATAAAACCATTAATTAGATTATTTTAGTTTTAATGTGACTTCATTATTTACAAAAAAAACTTACAGTCAAATGAGTTTTATAAAATATTTACAAAAATCGTTTTATTTCGGTGGTAAAAATGTTATAGAAAACTGAAACATTACGGAAAAAAATGCAGTGCTAATGTTTTGTAAAAATTATCTGTTAACTGCAAAAATACACTCTATAGACAAGGGCGCTGTTACAGGTGTCACATAAAAAAACATACTTATATATTTTACTAGCTTCGCTAAGGAAAGATTGGAAACAACCACTTTTCTATCTAATCCAAGAACTTAGCAGTTAGGATAAAAGTCCTGATCTGCATTGGTTCAAGAGTTATTTCAAAATATCCATCTCCGACTTCATCATTCTCTCTGTAATTAGACTCTCCAGTTGGATAGTAATCATCTCTAACTTCTCTATCCTTATTATGCTTCTTCTGCGTTTTCTTTTCATGTCTTTTATTAGCACCCTCCAGATCTCGTAAATTTAGCAGCTTTCTCGACAGTTCTTTTAGCTGTTCTGTCATAACTCTGAATTCGATCGACTTGTCTGTTTTGTGCTTTTTCGTGTGCGACAGATCAGCTGTTGTTTGTACGACCGCCGTCTGAATATCTCGAATATTCTTTGCGTTGTCTTTGATTTGTTTCTTCATGTAAGCAATATCGTCTGCAATGTCTTTGGGATTGTTTTTGTTCGTCTCTGTTTCAGTGTATTTGGATTGGTTCATCTGCGGCACGGAATTGTCTTCGACATAGTTGATTTCGATTTCTTTAAACTGTTCAGATCTCCATTCCATCCTGTTGGACTCCTCCAGGTAAACGTTCCCTCCTAGCGTGGTTTCTCTTACAGTGAGGACATCAATTCCGGAAAAGATTCTCTTAACATTGACTACGATAGGTTTGGACAAGTCTGCTGGGTCGTCCGTCTTTTGTAAGAAGTGTTCAAGGCGAATGAGAACTGTGTTATCTTTCCAAGGCTCGACTGTTAAGAGATGGACGTTTGCAGGAAGTTCGGTTGTCAAGCCGCTGAACTGAAATAAAGAATTAAAGATAGCATTTTATTCGTAATTTAAGCAGGACAACTTGTAGTGAGTTGTTTACGCATTTCCTAGTTTATCAGTTTAAAAATATCCTAAACAAAAATCAGTAAATTTTCCAGGAGAGCTTTTTATAGGGAGAGGTTTCTCCTAATATAAAAATTGAATTCCTTAGATCAGGTTTTTTCAAAGTGGGGGCGCGCCTCCCAAGGGGGACGAAGGGACTTACAAAGGGGGGAGCAGGCTATATAAATATACCTTTTTAGTTAATCGCAAACACTCGCCAAAACTTATTTTGAAAGCAAATGTGATCGTTCTTGGACCACGAAAGAACGCCATAAAACACATCTTTTTGCAATACTGTTGGATGAGAGTTCAATGCTCTCAATTGATAGTTTTCATACAATATATCTAAAATGAAATAATTCAAGATTCTGCTTTTTACTGAGTTAATTACAACAATAAAAGCAGTTGATATGATTTTCCAGCACTAACTTGTGGGAAAGAGCATTTTCTGCTATTGCAGATTTAAGAAGGAAGTTTTTTATAGCAATTTCCAATGTTTATCAGCAACATCAGCAGCTGTAAGCAGACTGATGGAACCTAAGCGCAAGCCAAAAACTAAGTTTGGTGATCGCGCTTTCGGAGTATCAGGGCCGAAGGCTTGGAATAAACTTCCTCCGGAACTAAGATCCATAACAAGTCCAACAGAATTCAGGTCTAAACTAAAAACTTACATTTTTAAGCTGTCATACCCTTAAATTAAATATACTATTCCTGAGAGAAAGTCCAGTTATTTCCAATTATGTTCTAAATCCTGTTTCTAAATTTCGCTAATAAACAATGAGTTGATTTTGATGAAGTATTAATCTTATGTTATCTACCAGCTAAGTATGGTACTGTATATTAACTCCATATATAGTTAGTAATAACATAGATCATTGTAGAAATGTATTATATATTTGTACAACGCCCTTGAGTTGATTTTGCACAAAAACGGCGCTATACAAATCATCCAAATATTTATTATTTAAGCCAATAATTTAGTACGTTTTTCATAACTAATTGTTTTTTTGTGTAACTCTTTCTATATAAATAAAAAATGTAAACGTTCGTTTGTTCAAATCTTAAATCTCCGAAAGTTCTTCATCGATTGCTTTGAAATTTTGACATAACGTTTTTATATGCCTATATATATATTAAGTAGATGTGACCTGCTGGCATTCTTTTAAAAAACACCGCCATCTGTTGGAAGTATAAGCAACAGTACAATACAGACCAATAAGTTTGGGAACTCATACCTTAGATAAGAACGATCTATATTTCGTTAGTTAAAACTCAAGTGGAATACAATTCACTTATTTGGTCGTCTTTGTATAAAATTCACTCTGACAATATAGAACAAGATCAGCACAAATTTCTTGGGTTCATATATTTTAAGCTCAAAATTGAATTAATTGAATACATTAATTGAATACATTAATTATGTCAGTTTGATAAATCAATTGCATCTAATAACACTGTCTGACAGGAGAATTATGTTAGACCTGTTTGTATTAAACAGAATCATTAACAACTTAATTGACAGCCCTGCCATCGTCGCCACTATTAAATTCCATACACTGACTAGGAACACAAGACAAAATGTAACATTCTTCTGCAACACATACACAATCAGACACTCTCACTATCCAATAGGATGCATGATCTGGGCAACAAGTTTGGGGGCACTATTTATATATTTACTGACTCCATTTATATAATTAAACGTAATCTATACCAACACTTTGTTGAATCTTTCGAGTGATTTGTCTTATATCTAGTATTGTTCCAGTTTCTTTTATATTTTATGTCACTGTTGCATATTTAGTTTATCAGTTTAATGCTTTTTCGTGCTGTGTATAATTTTCGATAGCTCACTAGGTGTATTCTGTTCTTATAATTCATGTAAAAGTCCAGCTGGGCGTAAACCCAAATAAATAAAAATTGTATACATCTAAATATATTTGTATGGTCGGGGGGATCAACTGTCATGTGATCCTTGATAACATATGTTGGCTTGGCCTTTTTCAACATATCATATCGCTTGCCATACATTTACATTGGGAATCGTTGATAAGTTACCTCATTCCTGGCCTGCTGCCACTGGGAGAATGTGAAGTTATCTGCGTTGGAGACCAGGACTGCTGGTTCTAGCTGCTTGACCAAGATCAGCTGTCTCCGAGCAACGGCACCTGCAAACAACCAACAACGGTTATCTAACGGACATAACACAAGTCAAAAGTTAAATGTCAAAGGTCAACAATCAATAGTCAATTTTTAACAGTCAAATTTGATGAATTTTGAAGAATTTACAGACCTGGCAACAAGTGTAAATATAAGACACAAAATCCACACATGGATAGTCAACAAAGGCATTGTATACTGCGGACAGATAACATCTACAATACCATAAATTATAGCACACTCCACGCCTGAATTTTCTCTTTTGTTCTCATTAATTTATTTTTATATGTTTGTTTTTAAATTTAATTATTTAATTATCAAATTATTTATCTTTTTTATTTATCTTTTCCATGTTTCTTTTTATTTATATCTTTGATTCTATGCAAATTCACACTATCTTAAATAAGATCAAACTCCCGCCACCTCGGAACAGGCTCAGCCTAGTGAGGTGGATTATAACAAAAAAAATGTATGTTAATTTATTGGTTAATAAATAATAAAAAAGATTTCAGAAGTCGAAAGTCAAATGTTAAACAATAAAATATATAAATTTGTTTTAGACAACTTTTGTTTTAATTGCACTCTACCGGTTTCGGAAGCACCCTTCCTTTGTCAGGAGAATATTAAAACTAACCTATGATACAAAATATTGACAGATACATACACAAAAAATATAATTTAGGTGAGTGGGAGGTTACCAAAGGGGGAGGGATAATTGCGGGAATTCCGGCAATAAGAGAGCGGTTTACTGGAACTATATCTAGAATGGGACTAAACGATAAATTAATTTGGTTATTCAATATACTAGCGTTATTATTTAGTAATTAAATTAAAGTTGTCTAAAACTGACTTATATCTTTTATTGTAAATTATGACGAGCCACAGAGTAAATGCGTATTGCAAATATGTCAAATGTTAAATGTCAAAAGTGTACAACAGTCAAATAACAAAAGTCAAAAGTAAAAGTCAAATGTCAAAGTCAAAAGTAAAAAGTAATCAATCAAAGGTCAACAGTCAAAAGTCAAAAGTCAAACTCGAAACTCTAAGTCTAAATCAATTGTTGATGACCTTAAACCCATTGGAAGTTCAAGAATTATAAATTTGTATTGTAAAATATGTGCAAGTGAATTCTTACATAAATGACTAGGTATATTATAGATAGTATTAGGTATTACAAATCTAGTATACTTATATATTAATTTAAAAACAGATGAGGAAAAAATCACAAAATATGTGATAAAAGCAAGAATATTTTTTAATTTTTGGCCTAGTTGATTTGACTTGCTAATAGCCAACTTCAATGAAAAAATATTTGTTTTGGTTTGACTGGGGATTGAGCCCTCCTCCCCAGAAGCTGGAGCCAACCACGCTAACAACTGCGCCAAATAGAGATTGGGTAGGACCGACATTTATTTATTAAATCATCTGCTGTGATGTCATCTAATTTCACAGAAATGCGTACATGTTCGCGTATGTGTATGCGATTGCCACTAAAAGTTGATAGAATGCATTGTCATTGACGGCGAGTCTATCTGCCGAATTTCAGCTCAATCAGATGTCGGGAGGTGGGTTAATATTCATATTTATTTATTCATTTATTTAACGCCCAGAGGGCTTTTACATGTAGGTGGTACAATTTTAATGACAGTTTTGAAACAGGAGAAAGAAATATTGAAAATAAAAGAACATAAATTAAAAAAAATACAGCGATTTGACTGGCTTACAAAAATACAACTTTCATTTAGGAATAGTGTTGAAATAAGTATTTTACGTAATCCACAAAATTCACAAAGTTAATATTAAATATATCGACATCACCTAAGTATTGGTTTCCCATAGTGTGAAACCGTTGTATTGGGGAGTTCGCAATGTAAATGCGCTTATGTGTGTTGCAGTGGAATAGTGTATTTTGTCGTGTTGTTATTGTAGGTATTCGTAATTTTATGAGTTGCAGAAGTTCGCAACAGTCGAATTAAGAGTTTAGAATCTTAAATAAAAAAGTTAAGTCGTTTATTTTACGCCTCTCTTCCAATGTGTGTATTTTTAAAGTATTTAATAAAAAATGATATTGTAAGTCTTCTAGTGGGATATTTAATTTAAAAATAATTGATTAAAATATAAATTTAATTATTAAACAATTATCGTCTTTTAAAACTTTAAAACATATATATTAAAAAAATTGGTTTGGCTAAGGATTGAACCTCCGTTCCTAGAGACTGGAGTCAACCGCGCTACCAACTTTGTCAGATGCCACGGTTTTTTGGTTCGGCTCGGTGGATTTTAGAAGCGGAAAGCAAGCCACCAGATTTTCCTTGCACACGATGAGTTCCGGCTCGGCGTGGGGCTACTTAGCTCGTTGGCTCTGCCGTGTGTTCAGATTTTGATTGTAACCGTTTATGGATTCTTATGGTAAAACGGTATATTTTGTGAATATACTTTATCTTTTGACGGTCTCCCAACAAAAGGGTTCATCATACCTTTGTCCTGAGTGCCTCCGATGTGAAGGTAATGCGTTCCCTTGGCTACCAACCCTCTCTCTCCTTCCGTCTCGTTAAGTGCCTCTCCCACACCAAATGCGTCATCATGCAGTAGTCTCCTGTGGACCTGCACATATAAGTTTGTCATCATTTTACTTCGTATAGAGACGCGATTACTTCAAATATTATCAATTATTTCATGGGTACGACTCGACTCGAAAGTTGAAAAACAAATAACTGATTAACCGCTCGGACCTTAACAAATTAATTACAACTTTTTTTCTTGTCCCAACTGCTCTCAACCGTCTGGAGCCAGTGAGACTATGGCATCCCCAATTGGAGTATGTTGTAAGGCTGAAGGTAGTGGAGAGGGGAAGGAGATGGGAGAGCATCTGGCTATTCATATCTCGTCGCCGAACACGGCCAAATCCATTTCAAGAAACTTTCCTATTCTAAATGGTGGTCGACAGAACCAGAACGATACTGAGAGTGTCTTTAATTTTGAACTATTTATCATTTTGAATCAGTAAAATGTTAAATAACACAAATCAATCAAATTAAATTTACTTGCACACGCCTGGATTTGAACACGCGGCGTCTAGCTTGCTAGTCGATAGCCTTGCCCTTACCGTTTGGCTCAGAGCTGGCCCTGACTACGTGGTCCGAGTGGTTAAAATATGCATGACAAAGATAGACAAAGGTTCAAAGTGGGTCCTCAATCCTCACCATAAGTTCCACCTCCCCGTCCTTCAGAGATGTTCCTCCTTGCGCCCGGTCGGTCAGCACTGACAGGTCCAGGCCAGTCTTTTCGTCGTGGATAGCGATCACAGATGTTACAGGGTAATAGTTTCCTATAATCCGAGCAATTCATTATAGTTCTACCCAGTTCTAGCAAGGGTCTGATCCTGCGAAGATCAGATGCGAAATATTTACAATATTGAAAGAAAACGATGTTGTCAATTTATTAGTAAATATCCTAAATTCGGTTGTTGGTGCATGCTAGATTTTAAACTGTATTCCTTCTTCATAATTATTCAAATTCAATTCCGTTTAGGGTCTTTTAGATGAGAGGAAGGAATGAACACAGGTCTTGAAGAGACCCATGTTGGAGGAGAGAAGAACTCAGAGACCAGCAAGTCAAGAACGAGTCATAGAAAGCACCCGTTCTCATTTCCCATTCCCGGGTCTCTGTCGCTTTTGAGGATGCTGTGTGAAGCGTCTTTTCATGTAAAAGATGACGTTCGACGCGTTGGAATCTGGGGGGTCAATGTGTCCAGGAGTTACGGACGTACGAATGCATTTTTCCACTGCGGTGCTAGGCGATGGGTCCAGCTGGAGTCACTTCTGCCAAGTCACTGGTTGAAGCTTTACACAAGAGGTGTTCGTTATCCAATAAATGGTTCCCGCGGTGGCGGTACCTTTGCCCACCTCCCAAATAGAAAATATGAAAAGAACTCGAAGTTATTTCACCATTACAACGGCGGTATGGAAGTATTCTAAATGACATTATTACTATTATTTGGCTGTACGCGTTATGCGGATTTACCAGCAACCGGTTCTGCGAGATCCAGGGTCCACGTTGGTCTCTGGTTTCGGACCCTCTTGAGCAGTTGTCTGCCGTTGGCGTCTGTGTAGAAGGTACCGGCGGTTTGCATATCTGATGAGAACTTGGAAATGACCTCTTTGCCGATGCCATCTCTGCAAACATTATCAAAGATCAAAAATTAATTTTTAAAAAACCATCAAATTGGATATTATCACTAAATGAAAATAACATCAGTATAATTTTTGTATTTCTATGAGAGCTTCCTAAGTGAGACAGAGACAAAGTAACTTGATCACTCACTCGCAGTAGAAATTAATGCAATTACAAATTCGATACGTAAGCAGCGGTTGTTTGCTTGGCAATATCGAGAGCAGTTGTTTTCAATCACGCTTTAGAAAGATTGCCTAAAATAATGATAAGTTTGAAAAATCTATGAGCAGGTGTAACAGCAAGTAACCGAAGAATTTTATACATGTTTACTAAAAAATCAAAGTGTAAAAAAGAAGTTTTTTTACTAAGAATGCTGGATGGTTGGATAATGGGATGACAGGTTGGCGATAGGATGACAGGATGACATAATGACAGGATATCAGGTTGATAATAGGATAATAGGATGACGGGATAACGGGATGACGGGATAACGGGATGACGGGATGAAAGTATGTCAGGGTGACATAATGACACGATGACAAGGTGACAGGATGACGGGATGATTTTTTTTTTTTTTTTTTTTTTATATTTACTCCACACAGGAGGCCCTGAAGAAAATAATTTCCCTCAGGGCCTATGTCATCTTTGGGGATGCTGTGTGGAGGGTCTTTTTGTGGAGAGGAAGGAGTGAACATGGGTCTTGAAGAGTCCCATGTTGTAGGAGGGAGGAAACACAGAGGCCGGCAGTTCGTTCCACAGCCGAGCTGTTGAACTTAAGAACGAATCGTAGAAGCGACCCGTTCTCATGTGACAAGTGTCAACTGTGTACAAATGTTGGGCGCGTGTTTGGCGTGTATCCCGACTACGCACCGGCGCCGAAGGGATCAATGACGCTAGTTCCTCAGAGCATCTTCCATTGTAATACCGATAGAACAAGGACAGCATACCTACCCGACGTCTGTGCTCTAAAGATTGCAGTCCGTTTGTTAAGATTGGGGAATCTATCAAACGGACCGCCCGTTTCTGCACAGAGTCAAGGGTTTTTTTCAGGTATTTTGGGGCTCCAGACCAGAGATGGCTGCCAAATTCGACAGTAGGGCGCACTTGCGATTTGTACAGGGTGAGCAGTTGTGTACTATTAAAGTATCTGCGGGCCCTGTACAGTACGCCCAGCTTCTGAGAGGCCAACTTTACTCTGGCTTCGATGGAGCCCCCGTACCTGAGCTGGTCACTTATAGTTACACCAAGCATATCAATGGAAGGCCTGTTCGGAAGATTGCTTCCGTTGAAGGAGACTAGATTATCATTTGGATCCCTTTTAGACGTAATCAGACAGGATTGGGTCTTTGAAACATTAAATTCGACGAGATTATTTTTACCCCAGGAGGAAATACTCTCGAGATAACCGTCCATTCTCTGCTTCAAAGCCCTCCGAGCCGTTGGAGTTTGTGTGCCCTTTGGGGGCTTGTCAAACAAAAAGCTATCATGAACTGTACTGTCATCCGCGTAACAATGAATCGGTGCACATGTCAAAAGGTCATTGATGTGCAACAAAAACAAAGTCGGAGACAGAACCGATCCCTGTGGGACGCCAGCATTTATGGAGTGCGAGGAAGAGGTGAAACCGTCAGCAACCGCCTGAATCGACCTATCCCTTAAAAAGTCAGCAATCCACGTACACAGGGATGCGGGAAGTCCGTAAGAATGCAATTTGTTGACAAGTCCTCGGTGCCAGACCCGGTCAAAGGCCTTGGATATGTCTAGTGCGACCGTTTGGGTCTCACCGTGACGTTCCAGGCACCGCCCCCAAACATGGATGATACAATTACTGGATGGCATGATTACACGAGGGCCGGATGACGTGATGACATAAGGACAGGATGACGGTATGACAGGTTAATGATAGGATTACGGGATGATGGGATGACGTGATGACAGTATATCAGGGTGACATAATGACTCGATGACAGGATGACAGGATGACGATAGGATGACGGGATGATACAATTACCGGATGACATGATGACACTAGGGCCGGATGACGTGATGACACGAGGACAGGACGGCGGAATGACAGGATGACTGAATGATTGCATGACTGGATTCACAAGAGGGTTACTCACTCCACAGGGATGGGTCCGACCACCCATTCAAACTCCACATGGTTGTTGTCCTTGTATATCCTGATGGTCTGAGACGCCCAGTCGGAGAACCGCTGGTACAGTTCTTCCACCAATGCTCCCTAAACATACAAAACCAATGTAGGACGTTACGTGTTTTATTAATAATTTCGATCCCAAATACACACATATATCTCTTGATACCTTTCCGTATAAACTCTTTCGTATCAGGAGATCCTTTCGAGTGCGAATTCTTTTAATATATTTCTGGTGTGACTTCTTGTAATAGATTGTAATCAAAAACCTTTTATATCTAATTTCGACAAACACCTACGATTTTAAATTCTTTGGATTTGTTTGCGGAAATTGAAGTGAATTGCTTTTGTTTATCGGGAATCGAGATTTTGCAACGGCAATAAATTATTCCATGGTCCATTCCCCTCTCTCCACTTCCTCTCCCGGGCGTCAGTTCCCAATCAGTCGCAGTGGAATGCAGTTCATGCATAACTCATCTATACGCCGCATGAATTATTAGTTCATTATTTCGTATTGGAATCTATTAAAACAGAGTGACCGCAGGATGACTAATACCACCTTAACTGATTTCGATAAAACACAGAAATTTATTTTGTTGCTATAACCTCGCTGGATCATAATTAATGAATTGAAGATGAAGCATACCTTATACACTCTGTTTTCAGGTTTAGCTGAGATGGACTTTGCTGTTGGTCCAGTCGGCCTGAGGATGTAAGCCCCGGACGATCTGAAAAACAAAAAATACTCGAAATCGAGACGTGTTTTTTTTTGCACAGAAAACATTCTTCTTACAACAAACTGTCTCGTTGTAAACTAAACCTAATTTAGTAAATGCAAAAGTCTCCTTCGACGGAAGCAATCTTCCCGACATGTCTTCCATTGATATGCTTGGTGTACCTCTAAGTGACCAGCTCAGGCACGGGGGCTCCATCGAAGCCAGGGTCAAGTTAGCCTCTCGGAAGCTGAACGAACTATAAAGGGCCTGCAGAAGCTTTAACTTACATAGCAGAAGATCATTTGACAAGTATGAAATTGTAACTTTAATAAATACAGTATATTGTGTCCGACCTGT